>CAWUFW010010987.1:0-651325 GCA_963921515.1 Calotriton arnoldi
ACCCTGATGGAGCAAGAACTCACAATGAGACTTGCTCGTAAGCAATCCTCTCACAGTATTAATTATTAATCTTTGTAATGTCTATACTAACAAATGCACCCATGAACATTATAAGAATGAAGCTTGCCTATGTGTTTAAAACTAATAAATAACGCTTGTCTAATCTAAAATGGCCGTTAAAGCGCGGGAATTTCACTGCGCATGTGTCAACCATATCATGTGGTATGACGTCTTTCTTTGCTTGGAGGGAAACCTTTGCTTCTGCGCAGTGTGTATTAAAATGGCTGCTTAATTTTTTCACGTGCTACAGCTTGCTCATATGTCGCAAATAAAACTGTGATATTTTAACGCTATTAATGCGGGATAGATTTAATTAAACGGGAATAGAGTAGACATAGTGGGTATACAGTGAAACCATTTATTTGTGATTTTAATATTTTCTTCTTTGACTTTATTAGTTCATAAATGGTCCTGGGTTGGTTGAACTGCAGCTCGAGAGACATTGGTTCTGCACATGCGCCCTGAAAGGCTGACCAGAGAAAGCGATGAAGTCAACTTGGAAGCCCTCCAAGGTCGTGAAGCCTGGTTCACAAGTTCGTCTGAAATGTATTCGAATTCAATACAAATGTATATAAAATGTATTGCGGAATCAATGGGAAACGGGTGGGAAATAAAGCAAATGTATTAATTATGATGGGCGGTACTTTAAAACAATGGGCTTAAAGAAATTGAACCAAAGTGACATGGTGTGAGGATCAACCCCCTGTCCCTGTCCAATTAGAAGTAGTGGTCCCATATTTTTGCAACATTAATGGGAGGTACATGGGCGTAGAAGGGTATAATAGATATAGAATTAGCATTAGCATTGGCATTAAGGCTGTCAGCTGGGAGAACCACAGAACGAGCTGATCGATTGCAGACTGAATCGCTGTCCAGAGAGGTCCTGAGGTGGGGGCGGCGGAGTCCATTAGGAGGAAGACACAGGAGAAATCGAGGAGAAGCGAAGTACCAGAGAGGGGAACCACGCAGGCGTCGTTGATAGAGAGGTCACCTGTCCTGAACCTGTTCCGGAGGTCTTTGCTCTTCATCCTTCCTGAGACCTATCTTCCAACTCCTTGGCCAAGGGGTTTGGTTTCTCGCACCTTTAGATAAATATAAATGCACCTTTAGCTGTGCTGCTGTCTCTATCTTCTCTTTTCTGAGGGACCGTCATTGATCGATAATTGATTATTATGCTTCATCCTTGATATACGATTTAAGTATCATGTGGTTCTGTATTTTACTCTGCTAAAACTTTAGATAAACATTTAAAAACTTCCTGACTCAGTGATTATTTCAGGATTATGAATTGTAATGAATGTCACTCATTTTAAACTTCCTAATTAGCAAGGGGTCCATTGGTAAGTCATTACTCTTCAATCAGGAAAGTAATTGGTAGCAGGGATTTTGATAAAGAGTACAACTGACCCACCAGCGGAAATTGCTAGCGTAGTATGAATGTATGGGCCCAGGTGAGTATTTGGTGTATGAATGCTCGTTGCTAGTAACCCGCTGGATCAGTTTTCTGGTTATCAGAGGATGGTTATGGTTATGCTTTGTTAATTGGGTAAGGAGAATTTTATTTTTATAAACTAACATCCGTTTGTTCATAAGTTGTTTTATGTTGTCCAGAATTCCCCGGGGAAAATTGAATAGCGGATGGTAAGTGGAAGCCATACTGCAGTGAGGTTATCTGTCAGGCAGAAATAGTACTGAAAAGTTAAGCAGGGCTATCAGTACTTGTTAGGGACTCTATGCGTGTGAGTAATAGCAAAGGAATACGCTGGTAAAAATTTGATGTTATATCACCTAGAAAGGGTAACATTGAAGAAGTAGCAGGTATTTCTGAAGCTTGTGTGAGGAGTAAACGAAGGGTTTTACTCATAATGTATGTTTAGTAAACGGAAAAGTTTTACCAAGTGTGAGAGAAACTATCCTTTTCAAGTTAGCGAAACTGACACGATAGCGAATGTTTTATGTTGTTACTGAATTTTAATAAGAAATATAAAGAAAATAAAGTTTTGAGTACGATTTTGTAAAGTGAGGGTCAGCTGCCGGAGAGGAAGCTGACGTCACAAAACGCCGCGCTGGGATTGGTTGAAACCGCGGGCGTGGAAAGACTCTTGTAAAGGAGGGGTCAGTAGTCAGGAGTAATACTGACGTCACAGGTGCCGCGCTGGGATTGGTCGAAACAGCGAGGGTCAGAGAAGCGCAGATTGTAAAGGAGGGGTTGTCAAACGGAAGTCACTAAAAGGCAGCGCTAGGATTGGTTCAGAGACAAATGTTAGCTGGAATTTAATTGGTTGTTAACATAGAAGTCGAAATTCAAGTGGATAGTGAAAATTATATGTTGAAACACGATCCGACTTTAATAGGAACTCGTCCGGATAGGAGATTCCTAGGGTTTGCAGAATATAAATTTATACACAGAGATTTAACCCAAATGTACGGAGAGAAGAGAAAAATGTCATTTCTACAGAAGGTTAAAAATTATTTCAAGAAGGATAAACCAATAAAAACTAGAGAAGGAATTATCATTCCACCAGCTAAAACGCCCGCTTCATTTATGATGATGGAGAGAGGTTATCAATCTTGCGTATGGTTAGAAAATTGGATAGAATATACCAAAAATGATGGAATATTGGCATTCCCAGAAAATGGTACTTTCAATGGGAGAATCCTTCAAAATTTGAGATTGAGGATGAATGACTTAGAACCCAGACCAAGATTAACTCAATACGAAGCTTTAGAAGAGTGGGAAACCGAGGCATTCGAACGTGACCGAGCAAGAAGTAGTAGGGGTTATCGGGGATTTTTCCCTAAATACCAAAATGAGTCAAGGGACGGTCAAATGAAGCAGTGGAGAAGACCGATGCTTACAGAAAGTTTGTATCCAATATTAATGGCAAAAGACTCGTTAGGGAGTAAATTTACAGAAAAGACAAAACATTTGACAGGGCTTGGAGACTCTGAAGACAAATTTATGGAAGAAATATTAAAGAATCCACCACCATATCAGGAAGGGACAAGTGGATGCACCCCAAGCGCACCACTTTTAAAAACACCATTGGTACCGCAAATATTACATAATCCACAAGTTAATAGGGTACTTCAGGATAAGGAAAAGGAAGCTATAGACAAAAACAGAGCAGAATTGATACAGAAAATAACACAGTTGAATGCACATCCTGATTCTCTGACCATACCTGTAACAATTGGTCCAGTGGTTCCTTTATATGGTGATAAGGTAAATTATCCAAAACCATTAGCAAGGCCTACACCGGTAGAAATTCCTAAACCTGAACCTGTAATAATTGATGATCAAATTAGTGATTGCGCATCTATGATATCCCTAATGGATTTACCAATTCGAGGATCTGTAAATAGCACTCCTAGAAGAATAACACATGGTTGCTCCAAAGATGTAAATATAGTAACATCATCTGGAACTAAGAGTGCCACAGTAGTTACACCAGAAGACTTAGAAAGATGGGCACAAGGATCAGACAGACAGAGTTCACCCCCAAAGATCATGGACATTTACAAATTAAAGGTTGAATTAGAAGAAATGATAGCAGGCAATGTAGGAGTAGATCGGCTAAATACTTACGATGAAGAAGAACTATTGTTCGTATGCAGAAGTATCACTAGAAATGTAAAGATATTTCATGAGAAATTATCAGATTTGGCCTTACAAATGGGGATTGAAATAGGGAAGTCAAAGGTGCTACAGAAACCCTATAGAGCAGATTTTTCTGACAAAGATTTAGAAAATATGAATGCCTCTGGTCGAAAACTACAAGTAAAAGAATTAATGACAGTTTTACAGAAATGGGGAGACTTAGATAAATGGAAAGTTAGATGGACAAAGAAAAAGGAAGAGGCACGGTACAGTAGAACCACTTCTGAATACTTAATGAAGGAAACAGGGAAAGCAGATCAAATGTATCAGATGCGAGAAGTTCCTGGAGGAGGTTATGTTCATGTCCCATGGAGTAGACAGGATATTTTGTCATTTACGAATGATTTTCCAAAGTTGAGAGAAAAACCAATTGAATGGTACAAGCAGGTTGAGAGGTTTGTGAATGTGTCAAAGGTATTGTTGAAGGACTTAGATGGTTTGTTTGACATAGTGGTACCTGCCGATTTGTGGACAGATTGTAAAATCACAGTTGATTGGCCGAGTGAAGAGTATCCTAGAGATCCAAAGACAGGTGCTCCATCAAGTGATGTAATGAAAAAGTATCAGCAGGTAATAACTTACTTGAAAGGGAAAATACCACCAAAAGAAACGGATTGGGTGAAAATAGACAGAACTACCCAAGAAGCCAGTGAATCGGTACATGCCTATTATGAACGTTTATTGCAGGTATTCAAACAGTATAGTGGATTTGAGGACATTGGAGATAAAAATATGAGTCAGTTTGTCTACCGATTTGTTTATGGTTTAAAACCAGAGATTTGTCAAATGATTAAGCAGCACATGTTGTGCTGGCAAGGGAAACCCATAGACAAGATTCTGAAATATGCAAAATATTGTGGAGACGACATTGAGGATAGGCACAAGAAACTACAAGAGCAAGTGATGTGGGCTCAGGTGAAAATGGCTGAGCGACAGGGAATTAATTTGGATAATCCAAATGATAATCAGGAAAAAGATTCTGGAATGAATGGTGACACTGGGAATGGTGGTAAATTGAGAGGACGAATGAGTAGAGAAGAGGCTAAAAAGAAATTTCCTTGTCATGGATGCGGAAAATTGGGGCATTGGAAGGATGAATGTAAAAAGATTCGAAATAATAATGGCCCAAATCAAAATTTAAATCCACAGACGCAGAATGACTCACAGCAGGGTGTAAATCCTCAGAGTCAGTTGCCACCTACACCTATACAGGGTAATGTAAGCAGAGCAAAGCACGGTACAGACGTCGGATATCAAGGAGGAAGTGGTAAGAATGAGTATGTAACTTCACAGTTTCTTTTACAGGATGATTTTTTCCCATATAGTCAATGACGGTGCCTAGGAGAGGGGGAGAAGGAGTGCGTACTTGGCGCATCCTTGCCGGTAGACCAGTCAGGTCCATATGTTGAAGGGAAAGTGAGAGGTAACGATATTACTTTCCTTTTGGACACTGGTGCTACCAGATCTACTGTGAGAACAGCAGACATCCCAGACCTTCCTCTCTGGAGAAGCTATCCAAGTTGTGGGTGTAGCTAATCGAAAGATTAGAACACCTCTTACCGAACCAATGGAAGTAAAAATTGGAAATTTTAGAGAAATGCATCAGTTTGTAGTGTGTGATTCCAGTCCAGTAATTTTATTGGGCCGAGACTTGTTGTGTAAAATGAACTGCACAATTTTCTGCACACCGGATGGTGTTGCAATTCAGACCCCGGATGAAGACCATGTATATAAAATTATGATTGCAAAGCAAGGTACAGAAGTAGATGAGATGTTCTCTTTGATAACAAAAGACGAGTTGCCAGAAGAATTAAGAACCACAGTAAATTCCATAGTATGGGATTTCACAGGGGAAGAAGTAGGACATATGGCCAAAATAGACCCAGTAAAAATCAGTGTAAAAGAATGTGCAATTTTCCCAAATACCAGACAATACAAAAAGAGTGCAGAAGTGAAAGCAGGAGTTATTGAGGAAATTAACAGAATGGTAAAACAAGGCATATTAAAAGAAGTAATGAGTAGCCCTTGTAATTCACCAATAATGGGTTTGAAGAAACCTAATGGAAAGTATAGGATTTTTCAGGATCTACGCAAAATAAATAAAATTGTGGAACCTTGTTGTCCTATAGTGCCGAATCCTGCAGTAATCCTATACCAGATTCCCTGGAGTGCAGGATGGTTTACTGTGATTGACTTATGCCTAGCATTCTTTTCCATACCGCTGCATCCAGATAGCCAGTATCTTTTTTCATTTAAATTTGAGAACAAAGTCTATGTATGGAATCGTGTTCCTCAAGGGTACACAGAGAGTCCTTCCATCTTTAATCAAATATTGAAAAAGTGCTTGGAGAAGCTAGTGATGCCAGGAAGTTCAGTTTTAGTGCAGTATATAGATGATCTGCTAGTGGCATCTAATACCAGAGAAGACTGTGTTGTTGACTCCATTGCACTATTAAATCACTTAGCTGAAGAAGGGCATAAAGTTTCACCTGAAAATTGCAGTTTTGTACAACAGCAGTTAAGTATCTAGGACACCAAATTGAGAGGGGAAAAAGAAGGATAACCTCCGAAAGAGTAAAATTAATCAAGAAAATGCAAATGCCCGTATCTCAACGAGAAGTGAGAATGTTCCTTGGAATAGTGGGTTATTGTCGACAATGGATACTAGGGTTTTCTCTGCTAGCAAAGCCATTGATTAAAATGACGAAAAAGAAGGCAAAGGACCCAGTCGAATGGGATGATGAGAGTGTAGGAGCTTTTGTAAAATTGAGAAGTGCTTTATGTGAAGCACCTGCTCTAGGTATGCCTGATTATTCGAGAGGATTCGCATTATTCTGCCATGAGAGAGAAAATTGCGCACTTTCAGTCCTAACCCAGAGACATGGTTTGGACAGACGTCCTATAGCATACTTTTCTGCTACGTTGGACCCAGTGGCAGCAGCATTGCCAGGCTGCTTAAAAGCAGTAGCTGCTACATGTTTAAGCATTGAGCAAAGTGAATCAATTGTAATGGGACATCCTGTAAAGGTATTTGTTCCACACTCAGTTGTGATTCTGCTGACAAGAACCAGAACTCAGCATCTTACTCCTAGTCGGCTGACTAAATATGAAAGAATAATTTTAGGTGCTGAAAATGTAACTATTGTCAGGTGCACAATTGTAAATCCTGCTACATTATTACCAGATCCGTATCATGAGGAAGTCAAAGACGATGAAGAGGAACATGATTGTTTACAAGTTACAGAAATGTGCACAAAACCGCGTCCTGACATACAGGAACTACCTCTCAGAGAGCCAGACAGGGAGTTGTTTGTGGACGGCTCATGCCAAAGGCATGAAGATGGTAAACTAAGTGCCGCATATGCAGTATGCGAATTAACTGGAATAGTCGAAGCATTCTATTTACCAGGAGTCAAATCTGCACAAGTAGCTGAACTGATTGCTTTAATTAAAGCCTGCAAAATTGGGAGGAATCAGAATGTAACTATATTTACAGATAGTCAATATGGTTACGGGGTTGTGCATGATTTTGGCCAACTATGGATGCAGAGGGATTTCATGACTTCTTCAGGATCCCCTATTAAAAATGGACAGTTTGTAAAAGAACTGCTGGAAGCAATACAATCGCCAAAAGAATTGGCTGTGGTGAAGTGTGCCGCACACCAGTCAGGAGATGACTGGGTGGTAGTCGGTAACAGATATGCAGATTTGGTGGCTCAACACTGTGCCAAAAACAGGTTGTCAGTAAATAAAAGGGTTGAAAGGATGGGAATCAGCTGCCAACTCATGCTATATGCACCACCGGAAACATGGAATGATGTGAAAAGACTGCAAGATGATGCTGATGAGAGTGAAAGAAATGCATGGATTAAAATGGGATGTTCTCAAAGGGCAGATGACGATGTGTGGATTTATGCCGATGGCAGACCAGTCATGCCCGACTGTCTGATTTCACAAATGGCCAGAATGTATCATGGAGATACACATGTAGGGAGAGATGCTATGATTAGGCTCTTCAGACAAAATTGGTACAATCCAAGGTTTAGGGCTGCAGCAGAGAGTCTTTGCCAGAGATGTCTAACTTGCCAGATGCATAATCCAGGAAGAAAAACAGTAATTGGCTTTGGAAAAATCGGAAAGGCAGAGGGTCCATTTGTGAGATTGCAGCTTGATTTTATTCAGTTACCACCATGTAGAGGACTGAAGTATGTACTTGTCATAGTGTGTCTATTTTCAAAGTGGGTGGAGGCTTACCCTACCAGAAGGAATGACAGTATTACAGTCGCAAAGCTGTTGCTACGAGAACTCATTCCTAAGTTCGGTTTCCCAGTAACTCTAGAATCAGATAGAGGAGGTCACTTCAACAACGATGTGATCAGAATAATATGTGAAGCATTCCAAATTGAGCAAAAATTGCACAGTGCATATCGTCCAGAGGCTTCTGGAGTGGTTGAACAAATGAATGGCACAATAAAATCCAGGCTGGCAAAAATGTGTGCATCAACAGCGTTAGATTGGCCGGATGCATTGCCACTTGTGTTAATGGGACTCAGAAGCATTCCTGATAGAAATACCAGATTGAGTCCGCATGAAATAATCATGGGAAGAGCAATGAGACAAGCACATGTTCCTACAAGTAAACTGCTGAATATAACTGATGATATGGTTCTGGATTATTGCAAAGGATTGGCTGACCTAGTGCGTTCTGTCTCTCACCAGGTTGGGGAAGACGCAGTTTCCAGGCAGCCTGAGCAAGAGCATGATCTGAATCCCGGAGACTGGGTGGTTGTGAAGCATCACACAAGAGATTCGTGTCTATCACCCAGGTGGGGCGAACCTTGTCAGGTCATACTAGTTACGAACACAGCAGTGAAATGTGCAGGATTGCCTAATTGGATTCATGTAAGCCACACCAAAAGAGTACCAGACCCTGAAGAAGAAAATCCTCAGATAGCATCAATAACTGAGGAAGCTGAAGGTTGCCCAGCCGAAGAGTCTCAGGTGCGAGATTCGAGAGAAGCTGAAGAAGATCAACCGAGCACAAGTCAGGACTGAATACCAGTGGTTGATGTACCAGAAGTTTACAACAGAACTAGAAGCCAATCAAAGTTAGAAGAAATTAGAGAAGACCAGATAGGCGAAGAAGAAGCCGCTCAGGATCAGGAAAATGAAACAGTAAGAGAACCTGAGCAGGATCAGATAGGGAGAGGAAATTGGGCTCAAATCAACAACGAAACAACAAAATTTGAGCAGGGACAGACAGGTTTAGAAGAACGCGGTCAGGCTGCAGAAGAGCAAGGTGCAATAAGCCTTGATCAGGACCAATTAGATCTAGGAAAATATATTCAAGAAGAAGATCACGAGAATCTCAAGCATGAAGACGCAAATCCTGAACAAGGTCAGTTACCAGAAACTCACAATGGAGCAGCTGAAGAGAAACCAATAAGACCTGAAAAAGAACAAATAAAAGAAGAAACTGAAATCGAAGAAAAACAAACTGTGTCACAACTTGAAAATAAAAGAATTTCTGAAGAAGAAATAAGAAGTGAAGAAACAGTACAAACAAAGAAGATCAGAAAAGGTGATCATTGGCCTAGTGTCATTAAAAGAGTAAAATACCACATAATAACCAGAAGTGAAGACCCAGAACAAGTAAATGAAGTGACAAGCCTAACTGGACAAACAAGTGGAACTGAAAGACGAAAAAGCAAAAGACTGAAACTTGTGAATAGCAAATTTAAGGGTCCTGATTGGACTTATATCATCCTTGAAGACTACGAGAGCTCAGAGTCAAGTGAGAGTGGTGACGAAGGAATAAGTGCAGAACTGACTTATGAAAAAGAAATAAAACCACCTTGATAACGTTAAAGTCTTGAAAAGAAAAGATAAGAAGAGAAATCTTCCTTGTCAAAATGCCTGACGACAGAGTTTCTGGGAGACCGAAACGGAAATGTTGTAAAAGATGCTGTGCTATATGCATATGTAGTCTGGTAGTGGTACTTATAGTATGGTTAGTTGTGATCGTAGCAATTCCTTACCTTCTGATAATGGATAAAAAGATTAACAACGAAACGAAGGGAAGGACAGATAACTTGAAAAGTAATAGAGTAGAATTAAAGGCAGAAGATGAACCAGAGTTTCATCATGAGGTAGCAGATAACGACACTAGTTTGAATGTTTTCACTAAATTATTATTTCAATATGTAGATACCATGGAAGTTAGTAATTGTTATGTCTGTATGAAATTACCCGAATCAGTAGCAGAAGGATTAACATATCATCATTTACCATTAACTTATGGCATATCATGTAGTGTATTGACTAGACTATTTTATAGAACAGGGAGACTTCAGTACTATTATTCAAATATAGATGTGATATTTTCTGAGGTTCCGATTCGAAAGAATATGAATCCAGTGCTTAGTAGTAAAGATGCACAGTTTATGGGAGAATTTTTCTTAACAATGAAATCAATAGACATAACACATGCACATAGAAGCAATCTAACATGTTCGTTACATGAAGAAGAAAAGATATTTTTAAATTTAGTAGAAAATAGAAGACAAGATTTCCAGAAAAAAGCGTCTGAGCATAAGGCTCATCTGCCACCTTGGGCTGAGAAAGAGGGTAGTTACACACCTGGCAAGGCTCAAGCTGCTATGGCTCTGGATTTTGTAAAGACAGGGAAAATTTGTCTACATAGGTTAAAGACTGAGTATAACAATATTTTCATCGGTACCAGTGAATGTGAACATAATTTTTTAATTCTTGGAGGTTGGGGACTAAAAGGAGGAACGGATTCAGTTTTTCCTGGAATCTATTATGTGTGTGGGAATAAGGCTTACTTTAGGCTTCCTGCACGGTGGTATGGAAGTTGTTATTTTGGAATAGTATTTCCAAAAATATACCACGTAAAAAGAAACACTGGGAACAATGAAAATAATAGCGAATTAACCCGTAGTAAAAGGGCTAGTTTTTCTGAAATTGTAGGTGATATATTCGGTGCATTGATACCTTCAGTGGGAATAATTCTGAACTCAAGGAAAATATGTAAATTGTCTACAGTGGTTGATCGCTTATCAACGGACACTGCTGGAGGATTTCTAATGATTAATGCGGAGATGGTTGCGATTAGATCTATGGTTATGCAAAATCAACTTGCTCTTGATATAATATTAGCAAAAGAGGGCGGAGTCTGTAAATTATTGAAGACGAAACACTGTTGCACTTACATACCTGACAAAAGTGCAGAAATTGGAACGTATATACAGAATATAACAAAACTTGAGAATGAACTTAAACCACTGGAAGTTGATAGTGTATGGACAAGATTGACAAATAGTATTACGTCAATTGGTACTTGGTTTGCTAATGTAGGGAAAGGACTTATAGGTAAAATATTAGTACCCTTAGCAGAGATAGCAATAATAATAATCTCAATAATAATATGGTGCAAATGTTGTAGAAAGAATGAGACGTATAGAGTGACAGGAAAAGGAAAGAAACGTAAGTTTGATGAAATTGAACTAGAAGATCTGAAAAGTGAATTATACAAGAAACTGTAAGGAGATGATAAAAATAGAAAGTGTAAAAATGAAGCTGAGACAATTTTATGCTAAAAGTTGGCATCTGGTTGTGGGTAGTATTTGATGGCTCAGAAACGCCATCAGAGAGGGGATTGATGGAGCAAGAACTCACAATGAGACTTGCTCGTAAGCAATCCTCTCACAGTATTAATTATTAATCTTTGTAATGTCTATACTAACAAATGCACCCATGAACATTATAAGAATGAAGCTTGCCTATGTGTTTAAAACTAATAAATAACGCTTGTCTAATCTAAAATGGCCGCTAAAGCGCAGGAATTTCACTGCGCATGTGTCAACCATATCATGTGGTATGACGTCTTTCTTTGCTTGGAGGGAAACCTTTGCTTCTGCGCAGTGTGTATTAAAATGGCTGCTTAATGTTTTCACGTGCTACAGCTTGCTCATATGTCGCAAATAAAACTGTGATATTTTAACGCTATTAATGCGGGATAGATTTAATTAAACGGGAATAGAGTAGACATAGTGGGTATACAGTGAAACCATTTATTTGTGATTTTAATATTTTCTTCTTTGACTTTATTAGTTTATAAATGGTCCTGGGTTGGTTGAACTGCAGCTCGAGAGACATTGGTTCTGCACATGCGCCCTGAAAGGCTGACCAGAGAAAGCGATGAAGTCAACTTGGAAGCCCTCCAAGGTCGTGAAGCCTGGTTCACAAGTTCATCTGAAATGTATTCGAACTCGATACAAATGTATATAAAATGTATTGCGGAATCAATGGGAAACGGGTGGGAAATAAAGCAAATGTATTAATTATGATGGGCGGTACTTTAAAACAATGGGCTCAAAGAAATTGAACCAAAGTGACATGGTGTGAGGATCAACCCCCTGTCCCTGTCCAATTAGAAGTAGTGGTCCCATATTTTTGCAACATTAATGGGAGGTACATGGGCGTAGAAGGGTATAATAGATATAGAATTAGAATTAGCATTGGCATTAAGGCTGTCAGCTGGGAGAACCACAGAACGAGCTGATCGATTGCAGACTGAATCGCTGTCCAGAGAAGTCCTGAGGTGGGGGCGGCGGAGTCCATTAGGAGGAAGACACGGGAGAAATCGAGGAGAAGCGAAGTACCAGAGAGGGGAACGACGCAGGCGTCGTTGATAGAGAGGTCACCTGTCCTGTCCTGAACCTCGTCCGGAGGTCTTTGCTCTTCATCCTTCCTGAGACATATCTTTCCAACTCCTTGGCCAAGGGGTTTGGTTTCTCGCACCTTTAGGTAAATATAAATGCACCTTTAGCTGTGCTGCTGTCTCTATCTTCTCCTTTCTGAGGGACCGTCATTGATCGATAATTGATTATTATGCTTCATCCTTGATATACGATTTAAGTATCAAGTGGTTCTGTATTTTACTCTGCTAAAACTTTAGATAAACATTTTAAAACTTCCTGACTCAGTGATTATTTCAGGATTATGAATTGTAATGAATGTCACTCATTTTAAACTTCCCAATTAGCAAGGGGTCCATTGGTAAGTCATTACTCTTCAATCAGGAAAGTAATTGGTAGCAGGGATTTTTATAAAGAGTACAACTGACCCACCAGCGGAAATTGCTAGCGTAGTATGAATGTATGGGCCCAGGTGAGTATTTGGTGTATGAATGCTCGTTGCTAGTAACCCGCTGGATCAACCCTACCAACCAGAGTAATTTACCTCACTGGCTTTGTGCGACATTTACAGGTGACATACAGCCATACACAACACATTATCCCTCAGGGCTGGTCCTAGGCACTTGCAGAGTGGCCAGTGACACAGGGTATCTATGTTAGTATACCACTGTAGGGTGCCCCACATCAGACTCCGCCTAAAAACGTTTTACTGATTCTGCAACACAAATGTCTTCTGCAGTTCAGGCAAAAGACCGTGGATCAGCTGTACCCTGTCGGGTGAAATCTAAATGACGATTTCTGTGTCATGACTCCAACCTGCTGTGCCTCCAGTGAGGACAGTGGGCAGCTGTGGCCCCAGACCACACATGGCGCACACATCTCACCTCTCTCTCACCAACCACAGATGCTTCCATCTGACCTATCATTGAAAGTTTGGATAATTCTTATGTCAAGACCTGAGTAAGCTTTTGACTAACATGGACTGACACTTTCAAGCTTCATTGGACTTTCATTAAGAGCTGGATGCTTCTTAGCCAGTTAGGGCTCTGGAGGGCAGTCAGCCTCTGGTAGAAGAGGGAGAGTACAGATTGGGTGACAAGAGCTGCCCCTGAGGAGAGAAGAGGAAGGGATAGAAGAGGGAGAAGGAACAGGAGGGGAGGGCAGAGTTGAGGGTGCTGGAAAGAAAGCTAGAGAGTAGAGGCAGATAGAGAAAGATGAGCACAGGAAGAGGAGAAAATTAAAGCAAATGGGGAATAGAATATGTGATGTTAGGAAGAGAAACAGGTGAGATGGGATGAAGGTGAGAGAAAGGCAAGAGGGGAAGAAGAAAAGAAGGTAAAAGGATAGCGAAGTGTATTGTAGAGATGGGGAAAAAATAAGAAGAAAGGGCAAAATAACAGAAATGTGAAGAGGAGAGAGGCAAAGGAGAGCAGAGGACATGTGAAAGGGAAAGAAGAGAAGTGAGGAGAGAAAAAAGAATCAAATGATAGGAGTGGAGAGAAAAAAAGAGGAAAAGAGGAAGCACAGAAGAACAAATGAAGACTCGAATGAGAAGGAAGTAGCTAAAGGGCAAGCCATAGGCGAGGGAGTAGGAAGAGCTACGAGATTATAAGAGGTTGAGAAGGTGATCGCTGAATTTAGTGTTAGATTGGAATTTAAGGAATATGAGGGATTCCAGCAAGTGGATGTTGCACAGAGAGGCCTTTAACTCTTTATAGAGAAGGGGTCCGTTCAAGGTGGATCAGTTTGCGAGCAGGTTGAATGCACAGATTCTGGACTTCTTGAGTTGGAAGCCAGATCCAGAAGCCAAGGCGTTGGATGTGTTTCTACGGAGGTGAAGGTTGGGACTCATTTGTACGTTTCCTTCGTTTTCCATGATTCAGAGGTTGGTAGAGAAAGTGAAGAGAGAGCAGGCAGAGGTTCTTTTGGTGGTTTCGTTTTGGCTGTCCCAAGTGTGATGGATTTGGTGGTAGACGATCTAGTGGTTATTCCATGTTAAGAAGTTGAGGTGAGAATGAGTTTGTGTCTTTGAAGGATTTGTTATTTAAATTGGCAATGTTACTTTGTTTGGTTTCTTTCTGGTGAGTGTCTCACATTAGAGCTTTGGAGGTTTCTTCTAGGAGTTATCTTTCAGAGGGAGGGTGTTTTTATAAGGAGGAGAACAAAGACTTTGCCTGGAACTATTTTTTATCCCAGTATGGGGGACCAAGAGAGTTTGTGTGTGTGGTAAGGTGTTGAGCGAGTATGAGAGAAGTTCTGATGGTTTGAGAAGTCAGAGTGACTCTCAATTGTTGATTTCTTTCAGAGTCCTTCCCACTTTTACTGATAAATGCCAACATTTTAGCATCTAAATCCGGTGTCATCACTGTTTTGTCCAGAAAAGAGCGACAAGGACATTCAGATCTCAGTCATGATCTGACCTCTTTCGGAATTTCGCTCTGTAACCAAAAAAGAGGTATATTTTGCTACTTGGGGGGGAGGGGGACAGAGTCCACTCTGGGGATAACAGATGCTTTATTAACAGAGGAGCAAACATTTCCTCAACAAAGGGGTCAAGTATCGAAGACTTTGATCCTGAGGCCTTACCTGCCTCTTCAATGTTCCCTTCTTCTTCAATTCAATTCAATCAAACTTTATTCAAATTCAAAGAAATCATAAAAGAAAACAATTCATCACATACATAAAATATGTTGGTCTAACCACACTATAGCTATGAGAATAAAACCATTATGAATATATACAATTAGTGCAAAATGAAACACAAATACAGTATAAAAGTTAATTAAACGTTTGTTGATATATTCTGCTAGGAAAAAGGATGTGCGGGTATCAAAGCCCTCCAGAGTCCATAAGAAAGAATGTCCTTAAAAACTCGCCCCTATAACTATAAAATACTAAGCAATCCTCCTGCCTTAGTTTTCCTTGAGTTTACAGCCGCCTTTTGACGGCCCCCGGGGGAAGTGAAGGTCGCAGACCAGTCTTCCCCCAGGGCTATTCGCGCAATGGCCGGAAGGACAAGGTGGGGAGGGATTAGAAGGTTAAGGGAAGGGGCGGGAGTTGGGAGGGTATAAAGGTGTCAGGAGAGGAGGATCTGGCCTCTTCCTGACACCTTGGCACCACCGGGAGGGCAGACAAAAAAGTTAGTCCACCCACCCACCCTACAAGTTGTAGGTGGGGAACTGGGGGTTGGATTGGTCTTAGAGTGCCAGTTTAGGGCAGGTTGCAGAGTAGTGTGGTTACGGTACTTTGGAAGGGTGGTGAGTCACATATGGGCGGATCCATCCCTCGGGGGGGGAGAACGGTACACAGGTGACTGATAGCGGGGCGCGGGAGGCAATGAGCAACAAAGGAAATTCAACAAAGGATGCTTGGAGGGCAAGTGAAGGTGAGAATGGGGAGAGGAAGGAGGTCACCGAGTGAATGGGGAGTTCAGGTAATCAGGCTAGTGACTTATCGGCCCTTACCGGGGAGCACTTAACATGGAGCGGAAAGCCTGAATTGGGGGTGCAGGGGATCAGTTCCTTTGGAACATCGGGAAGACAGAGCAGGGTCACCACGCGGACGGGGGAGGCCTGCGCCAGATAATCGGGGAGGTTAAGACTGAAGAGCCCAGGGAAGAAGGTGAAACATCGCCTCGCGCGAGGTCACGTTTAGCTTCCTGGAAGAACAGGTGAAGGTCACTCAAGGGGGGGGTTAGTCTGGGTTTACGAGGCCCTTACCCGGTTTATTGGCGGCCATGGGCCCATGGCCCTTGATATATCCAGACAGGAAGCTGGTGCTACGGCACAGAACAAGGGGGTGTTACCGGACGGGGGTCGGGTATGGCAGCAAGTCCACAGGGGCCTAGAAAGGCAGATAACCTGAAGTAGGTTTCTTGCTGCAAAGGTTGGCAGACTATGGGGTAAAGAAGACCATGAGACAGGAGTTGCTGGTCCAGTACGGACGGCCCCCTTAAGGGAGTACTTGGCGAAGTTTGGCTGCCAGGACGGCGCCGACGAACGGTGTCGGGGGATCTCATGGTATGCACAACCCCTATGGGGAAGGAAACGATTTAGCGACGAGTGGGAGCAGTGGAACTCCTCATGGTGCGGTGTGCCTCAGTGGATGAGGACATCTGAAAGGGGGGAAAAGGTGTGGATCAAGGGATATAATGGTGTTGTATACCGTTGAGTGGGCACGTTTGACTATGCTGAGACACACACAGGTTCTCGCTTGGTACCCATTTGGTGTGGGCATATAGGGACCGGCTAGGACTTGCCTGGGGGTCGGGCAAGTAGGGGGGCACCTTGGCTAACAAGTTAAGCTCACTGTGTGGGGGTTTTTTTGGTGTCAAAAAGTGCAGTGGGTCTCCGGGGTGTCGCAGTAAATAGGCGCAAACATTATGCAGCGTGATGGGGGCATATATATAGGTGAGGACTTGCCTGGGGGCCGGGCAGGGTTGGGGCACCTGGTCCGTGACATTAGAGCAGACTCAGTGGGGGTTTTTAGTGGCATGAGGAGCAGTGGGGGGCTGGCGGCATAGCATTAAATGGGTGCAAAGGGTGCGGAAAGACAGGGAGCCTGCTGGGTAGGCGAAGGGGCAGGTCACCACTCTGGAGGATTTAACAGGTTGAGAGGCCGTGGTGCCGAAAGAAACGGTTGGGCTCAGTGCAGTCTGGGTGTATATGTGACATGGATGCCTTCCAAGGGGGAGTGCGGTTGTGAGAAGGAATGAGGGGTGAGGATTTCGTGAGGGAGAGCGGATTTGGGGCATGGGAACAGTGAGATGGATTACAGGGGTGTAATAAGAGGTAGCGTGAGGGGGGATGTGTTTTGGCAGGTGCAAGCGGTAGATGCAACAAGAATGTGTTGAATAAGGAGGTGCGGGGACGATCGAGGATGTATGACGAGTAGGCCATCCGGTATTGGTCGAAGCGAAGAAAGTATGGCAAACCTCGCAGGGTTGGTGGAACTGGATGCCTGGGGAATGCGAAGCTGGGAAACGGGACGTTATGGTTCACTATGGAGAGTGGGCAATGTGGGAGTGGCTGATATGAAAGGGATTTTTGAGTGAGCCTAGCGGGTGTGTGGCGGCAAGCGTAGGAGGAATTTTTTGACGGAGAGGTGTTGGCTCTTTTGAGGCGTGGGTACGGATGGGGAGGTGTGCTTGGGGTGAGGACAATTGGGGATGGAGGAGTGTAATTTAGAGGCAACGACCAGGGAAAGTGGAGCATGTTTCATAGGAGACGGGAAAAACAGCAGCAGGTCTGATACGAATGGCGTAGTGTCATAGACAGGGAAGGCTTTCGAACCAGGGGATTTGTTTTTTCCCAAAAGGGAAGGGTAGAGTGACGGCTTGCTGGCCATTATGGGGCTTATGTAAAGGAATTGTAGCGTAGGCGGGGGGCAGCCTGTGGAGAGATACAATTCTTGCGCGATGGGGCTGTAGCCGCGACAGGGTTAGGATGGACCATGGGGGGGGAGGAGGGGAGTTGACGGTTGGGGAGACGGGAGTACGTCCATGGGTATGTGAAGCTCTAGGTACTGAAAGGGGTTTCTGAGGTGGGGTTTGGAACAAATGGGGCAAGGGGCTATGGAATGGGGAAGGATTTCGTACAGGACTAATTATTCTTTTTCTACTACAGGATGCGGGGGTAGACCGGAACCAGGATGGTTACCGGGATAGGTGGCCACTCTCTCGTGCATTGGGGGCAGCAAAGGATGCGGATTAGCAGGAGTACGGCCGTACCCGGGCTGGGGGAGACAGCCACCAGGATGGAACATGCTGGGGTAAACGTGCATTGCAATGGGGGGCGTTGTGGCCAGTATGGGTCTGACACTACTCAAAGATACATGCAATGGGACGGTGGTTCAATAAAATGGGACCTGTCGGATATTTGGTTGAGTTGAATGAATTGTGTCTCGCAGAAGAGGGAACGGGATAAAGGTCAAGCATGCATCAAGGGAAAAGGCCTGCTGGAAACGGGATAGATTTATGGAAGAATTAGTGATATTGTCAAAAATGGTGTGCACCTTTCACGGCTGGGACGGTCACAGAAGTATTATGGGAAAGCGGGACGCAATTATTATGTGGTGGAAGGAAATCCACATGGTGCCGCAGGGTCGGCTGAAGGGAGGCGAAAGGTGCACAGGAGCTAGGGTTGGGGCAGGTAACCGCCCTGGTTGGCAGTACTTTGGAGGGGTGGTGAGTCACATACGGGCGGATCCACCCCTCGGGGGGGGGAGAACGGTACACAGGTTACTGATAGCGGGGCGCGGGAGGCAATGAGCAACGAAGGAAATTCAACAAAGGATGCTTGGAGGGCAAGTGAAGGTGAGAATGGGGAGAGGAAGGAGGTCACCGAGTGAATGGGGAAGAGTCAAACAGGTGAGATGGTTTTGAGAAGGCTGAAGGGAGAATGAGTCGTTATGGGATGGGGAAAGTATATTGATTGCATTTATGTACTGTTAATAAAGTCTAAATGATTGCAACCTTGTCCTAATAAAATGGCCTTTTACGCTTCAAGTAACAGCGTGGAGAGTAATTATTGCGCGATGACGGCCCCCGGGGAAGTGAAGGTCGCAGACCAGTCTTCCCCCGGGGCTATTCGCGCAATGGCTGGAAGGACAAGGTGGGGAGGGATTAGAAGGTTACGGGAAGGGGCGGGAGTTGGGAGGTTATAAAGGTGTCAGGAGAGGAGGATCCGGCCTCTTCCTGACACCTTGGCACCACCAGACAAAAAAATTAGTCCACCCACCCACCCTACAAGTTGTAGGTGGGGAACTGGGGGTTGGATTGGTCTTAGCGTGCCAGTTTAGGGCAGGTTGCAGAGTAGTGTGGTTACGGTACTTTGGAAGGGTGGTGAGTCACATATGGGCGGATCCACCCCTCAGGGGGGGGAGAACGGTACACAGGTGACTGATAGCGGGGCGCGGGAGGCAATGAGCAACAAAGGAAATTCAACAAAGGATGCTTGGAGGGCAAGTGAAGGTGAGAATGGGGAGAGGAAGGAGGTCACCGAGTGGATGGGGAAGAGTCAAACAGGTGAGATGGTTTTGAGAAGGCAGAAGGGAGAATGAGTCGTTATGGGAATGGAAAAAGTATATTGATTGCATTTATGTACTGTTAATAAAGTCTAAATGATTGCAACCTTTTCCTAATAAAATGGCCTTTTACGCTTCAAGTAACAGCGTGGAGTGTAGGTATTGCGCGAAAAAAATAACATACTCTCAAGCAGACATCAGAATCCTCTAGAAGCTGTACGTAATGTAGCACTTCCGAAACAATAGTGGCTTGAGAATAGGTTTAAAAAGAGCTGAAAGAAAAATTAAAATAATTTACAAAAAAACTTAGAATGTGTCAAAGATTGTACGGACGGCCCGTCACAAGGACAAACAGGTGCACTGGCCCCAAAGGCACTCTGACCCTCCCAAAAACCCAAATGTCTGCACACCGTGCCTGCTCTAAAACGAAAGAAGAAGAGATGCCAGGGCTAAATACAATGCAGGCTTAATCAGGGCTAAAAACATAGGGGCACATTACGATGGCGGGCGGACAAAGTCCGCCCGCCACCGCAACGGAATGCGGGACCGTCCGCAAGGGGTGCGGCGGTCCCACCATGGATATTAGGATGCCACCGCCACGGTGGCATCCCGTATTCTTCGCATTGCGGCGGGCGGTGCTGTCAGCAGCACCCGCCGCAATGCGAGAAACGCATGTTGTGCATTTGAATGCACAACGTGACAGGCACCGCGCGGTGCCTGCCACCTTGTGCATTCAAATGTAGGGGGGTACCATAGGTACCCCCCATGTGCACCCCCCACCCCCAACCCCCCGGGGGCCCGCAACGGGCCCCCAGAAGCAAAGTCCACATGCCTTTCCATGGCGGCAACACCGCCATGGAAAGGCAGCTTTCCGCCAACATCCTAATATGGATGGCGGTGTCTTGCAGACACCGCCACCATATTAGGGTCCTTACCGCCCGGTCCCCTGTGGGACCGGCGGAAAACCGGCGGACGGTCTTTCCGTCCGCCGGGCTCCCCCCCGCCATCGTAATATGGCGGGGGGGAAATGGCAAGCGGACGGTGGTAAATGGCGGGTGGATCGCCACCGCCATACGGGCGGTGGCGATCAGCCCATCATTGTAATGACACCCATAATGTACTCCCGTAGTGAGCTTTTAGTCAGTCTTCTTGCAACCTCTGCGTTTGACTAAATTCGAGGGACCAAGACTTAACAATTTGTTTATCACCTTTAACAAAGGTGGATGGTGACTTAAACATATCAGAAAGGCCAAGAACTGTTAAAGTACGTTGGACGAAGCGCAGCCATGAGATTGACAAACCCTTCTACAAACGAAGGCAATTCCGTACGATGTCCCTGTTCAGACTGCACTCTTTATTTGCCCATTTCGCAACTCATAAGAAGAGAGGGGCCAACTTTACTCGCTCCTCAATAAGTTGTAATCCGTGCTCTGAGTGAATAATGAAAGGAGAGGTAGTGGGGGAAGGGAAAGAAACTGCCTACGTATCCAATTTTCTCCAGTCGCTAGAGGTAGGGAATATTGCCACACTCCAGCCCCAAAACAGGGTGATAGGAGACACTGGGAATTATATATGTTCATTTGGCGGGTTATGGTGCCCCTTCGCACTAAGTGAGGAAGGTTTGAAATTGCTCCTGCTGACCTACTAAGTTTTAGACAGGAATATCTGATCTGTGATTGCCACAAACCAGGGGCATTCGAAACAACTCCCAGATAGATAAAGCTATTCACAGGACCCAGCGATTGGCTGTCTATTGTTAGTTTAAGGGCACTTCTTCTACCTGGGCCACAAGCCATGATGTGTGACTTACCAAAATTTGTAGCAAGGCCTAGTTTACTCATATAATTTACAAAATACATTACCAGAATGCAGAGGGCTTTTAGGGGCCTTGCCATAAGGACTGCATCGTCTGCGTAAAGTAACGTTGGTGCAGCCAAGTTTCCTATCCTTGGGGCTTCATTCGTGGCAGCGGCCAAAAAAGAACTCAAATTATTGACGTATATAATAAACACTAGAGGGGTCAGAATACAACCCTGGCAAACTCTTCTGCTTAACGGGAAGGGGTCACTCAACTCTCCCAATTGGCCAAATCGAACCTTCGCTGCTAGGTTTTCGTGCAAGATGTATTTAAATTTCACCAAAGCCCCAATTCTAACAACATCAGCCAAAGATTGGTGTTATTAATGCAATCTAAGGCTATTGAGAGTTCCATAAAGGCCAGGTACAAAGGGCAATTTGTTAGCAACAGTGTACTTGCCTATAATCAGATGTAAATTTAAACATTGCTCCACAGTGCCCAGCCCTGATCGAAAGCTGTATTGAAAAGGACACAAAATGTTGTTACAAACTACCCAAACCCTCAAACGATTCAAAATAATATGTCCCAGTATCTTAACCCTGCTATTGATGAGGGAGAGGAGACAATAGCATTTGGGGGATATACAATCTCATTTTTTTAAGATAGGGACTATCGTTGAAAAGGCCCATGAGCTGGGAAACCTGGTACATAAAGATATATTAAATGAATTTGTAAGCAGGGGGCCCCATAGATCATTATTGCATTTGATGCGGTCCATAGGTGCCCTATCAGGCCCAGGGACTTTACCAGCCGGACTTTGTCCTATTGCCTTTACCACTTTCTCAAGGCTGATTGGTAAATTGGTAGAATTACATAATTTATGCAAGAGTATCTCTCGTTCATTATCTACTGCTGGTAATTTGTAGATGGCTTTAAAGTGTCTCACCCAATCTGAGCTGAGAACATTAATGCACAGGATGGGGTTATGCAAAACATTCCTTAACCTGATTTTTATTGACCGAATCCCAAAATGCTTTCCCGTTCTTTGAGAGTGTGGCAAATTCAAGGAGTTCCAGTTTTTTAATTCAGTTCCTCCCTCCTAGACTGTAAGGTGTGTTTATAAAACTTGCAGGCTGTGCAGATCTTTAAGAGATTTCTTGGTTTGGAAAACACAGCTTCCTCAATTGGCGATTAGTTGAAGAACAATGCCTGTCAAACCACCTTAGGCCCTCCTGGCTATGTATTACCGGCTTTAACAGACTACTTTTGACTCAAGAGTATAGTGTTTCATAATGGGTTAGCATAACATCACCGTTCTCTCATCAGCCAAACAGTTAAAAAATCAGATCAAATATTTCTGCAAGAGGGAACAAAGGAAAGCTCTGGGCTTCCTTCAAATGCCAAAAGAGCCCGAGACCATCCTGAGAGGGCTGTAAGGGAAGAGGTGGCTTAAGTCGCTTTTTTGTGGAAGTGCCCCACTTTAGCTAAAGCATTATGAACCCCGCTCGGTTTGAAGGACTGTGCTCAGAGAAAAATAGTACAAAAAATGTATTGTGGCAAATATGTAATCTATAACTGAGGCTCAACCGTCCCTCCTAAACGATGTAAAACATGTCCACCCTCTGCAAATAGCTGAATCAAGTCGACTAAGTCTGCTTTTGCGATATGCTGACCAAACTCCTTTCCTGTTATCCAAAGTTCTCATATGGCCTACCTGTTGCTGAGCTCCCTGTTCATCTGGATACATCACAAGTTTAGAGTTAAAATCCCCACAAATCAATAGTTTGGCCGGAAATAAAGCTCAGCTCCTAGGGGTTTCAAACAGATTAAAAGAGATACAACTTTGAAAAGAGGGTAATTACAGCATTTAAGAAGTCATTATTATAAAAATCTATCAACTAGAAATAAAAGAAAGACAGATAATCAATGTTCCCTTCTTCCTAATCTTAATCACTTCCTGATAGGAATGAAAATCAGAAGAATAAGACAAATCTATTTCAGCTTCCTCTGACACACTATCAACCGCGGCCCGTGCAGGTAAGAGCAGTGGGACAGTGGGGCCGAGTTGGGGGTGGGGGGTATTCGACAGACGACCACGAGGGGAAATTAAATAAATAATTAATTTACCATTGTCGTTGCCTTTGTTTGGCCCCTTCCTGATAATACAGCGAGCCAGTTGGTTAACACTAGCCAACAGGCTGATGGTGGTCACTTACTTGAGGCACTGCCTATAATTTTCATTTTTTTTTAATTTTATACCATTTAATTGTAAGTGAGATACAGATAATCTACAGCGGACACCACACTCCCATCTTCCTGTAACAATTCAAGGATGGGTGTGGTGGAGCAGGGTTTTCGCGAAATAAAACCTGCTCGAATTGAACCCTCAGTAACATTTACTAACAGTGTGTGGTGGAAAACTAATGTGGAAAAGAGCATAACATGAGTGAAAATGCTACTGCGCAAGCGCGTACTAAAGCACTGAAGTAGGCCGCAAATGCTTTTCGACAAAACGAAAAATAAAAGGACTAATGCTGCTTTTGTGCACATTATTAACGTTTGCTAGAAAAATAATATTAACACGGGTTGCGCATGGATAGATGCAGCACTGGGTGGATGCGTAATGAAAAGCATTATAAGTGATTAATAATGCCTGTGTTTGTTTTTTATAGAAGCATGGTTGTCTGCTCTGCAGGAAAATACTGGGTTAATAAAATGAAATGAAATTCTGAAAACAATATTGAACAAGATGGGGAAAGTGGAAGACAAGTGTCCTTCACAAATCCTGTGTGCCTGCCAAGAGTCAGCTGAATGAAAAAAAATTCTTCTTCGAGTGAAAGAACATTTCCTCTTTATGTGGCACAAGCGGATAAATGTGACACAGAATTTGTTACATGACCGGGATGGAGGAAACTAATGCTATGACAGTGGCTCGAATTTGTATTTCCTGGGGTGGAAGTAGATATGCAGAATAAATAAACAATAAAACATTGAGTGAGATGGACATGACGAGAGTGGTGTGACAGTACAGCCCCTTCCTTAACCAATCGTGTAGATAAATCCTCTGTTCTGACACAAATGTGGGTTGGACATTTGGGTTTTAGGGTATAATTGAGGTTCCTGGTGGGAGGGGTTAGGTTAGTTGGTGGCTTGCTTTCCTACCTGCGAGAGGAGAGGTCTTTTTGCTGTCTCCTATTCTTGAGCTGGCTGTTCCTGTCTGCTGATTCCTGACTTAATCTTTGCCTCTTCAAATCTTCTTGAGGGGCCTTACTGCTCTCATGGCCAGAGAGTAGATTTCCTATATCAATTGGGTTAGTATAGACAGAAAACTGAATTTGCATAACCATTTGCAAATGTAATTTGTCTCTGAACCTATTGTCTCTTCGCCTTTCCACTCCTTTATGCGCTGCCAAATGAGATGTATTTTTATCACTATTTCTCTGATGTTGCTCTGTGATGATCTATGATTTGTACTGTATTATGGTATTGATGAGCATTTATTTCACATTATTTAGATAAACATTATAAATATATAAGCGCGTCTGTCTTTATTAGAGGTGTTTTTCTAGTTTATGAGTATTCTAGAAACAAGTAATAGTTTGCCAAACCCTGTCAACTATATAAAGATTGCATCGCCATAATTGGTATAATAGAAATGAAGATACAAATTGGAT
Source organism: Calotriton arnoldi (assembly GCA_963921515.1). Classification (NCBI taxonomy): domain Eukaryota; kingdom Metazoa; phylum Chordata; class Amphibia; order Caudata; family Salamandridae; genus Calotriton; species Calotriton arnoldi. The sequence continues at coordinate 24,937 of CAWUFW010010987.1, forward strand.
TCTGGTAATTTTGCTAATTTGATTAGTAATTCACTAACCCAGCGTGAAGGGACTTGTTGAGTAATGAAATTGGGCCTAGTCTGTGGAAAAGTATTAGTCCCAGATCGCTGGATCAGTTTTGGTAGCAGCCTGATGGTTTATCTTGATTATTTTGGCAAATTAATGGTTAAATTATTGATCTTGGTTACTAATATGAAAAGTTAGTGTCTTTGTTTTATGTAGTCTGGAAGTACGGGTACAGAGTTGCCTAAGATCCCGGGATGTTGATTTAGCCTCAAGGGCAGAGGAAGAGTGTGGAAAAGTATCACACTGCAGAAGTACTTTGTCTGTTGTTGTAATATCGAACAGTGAAAGGCTGTTGATATTATTCTAAGGGACCAATTCTAAAGTATGTAAGTAAGCTGGATGTAATAGTGAAGTCCTCTTCCGAAACTTTAAAAAGTACACCTAAAGGAGTACCAAGACCTAACTTTGCTTGATTGTAATTGTGAAAGTCCTCTTCCGAAACTTTAGGAAACCCACCTAAAGGAGTACCAAGACCTCTTTTCACTTGATTGAGAGTAGAGTGACGCTGGTCGTTATTCTACTGGTTGTAAAAGGTTCTCTTGAATGACTGAACTATCTTTCATTTAGTGGAGCAGACAAAGTAGCAGCGTTTTGTGTCGTTTCTAATAAGAATTTATTTAGGAAGACTTTGTAGTACATTGCCATATTATTTTGTAAAGGGAGGGTCAGTCGCAGGAGTTATACTGACATCACAAAAAAAGCCGCGCTGGCATTGGTCAGATAGCGGGCGTGTATTGTGCTGTTATTGGTTGGTTGGTGTGAGTCGCGCTGGTATTAGACGAGTGCGAGCGAATAGAGTGAGCGGAATTACAGAAGGATTTCTTGACTTCTAAAATATTTAGCGGGAAAGAGAGAGTTGAAAATGAAGTTGGTAAAAATGATACAAGATTTGTTTAAAAAAGACAAGACTATAGTTACTAGAGAGGGAGTTCCTGTACCTCCTCCAAAATCGCCTGCTACTTTTATGATGTTAGAGCGTGGATATCATACGTGTACATGGTTAGAGAATTGGGTGAGTTATACGGAGGTTGATGGAGTTTTAGCTTTCCCAGAGCATGGTACTTTCAATGTAAAAGTTTTGGAAAATTTGAGAAGACGAATGAATTCGTTAAAACCAAATCCTAGACCCATGCAGTATGAGGCGCTTGAGGAATGGGAACATGAGGCGTACAGAAGGGAGAGAGATAGGAATGGGATGAAATATAGGAATACAATGAGATGGTATTCAGAAGCTAAATGGGATGCGCAGATGAAAAGGTGGAGGAGAGATGTAATCATAGATGGATTATACCCAGTAATGGTTGCTGAGGGACAAGCTGGTGGAAAGTGTAAGGAAATAAAGAATAATGTAGAGACTTCAGAACTAGATATAAACCCGAATGAAATTGATGATGAGTTATTAGATGAGATGTTATTGAAGAGACCTCCACCATATCAGGAGACTCCGGATGGGATTACTCCAAGTGCACCATTAATTGAAATAGAAGTTCCACAGGTACCACAAGCTTCACAAGTTCCATTAGTTTTACAGTCTTCATCAGCTACACGTGTCTCACAGGAGAGAGATATCGAAATGCTCAATAGAGCAAAGGAAGAATTGACTCAGAAAATGAATCAGATGAGTTTAAATGTAGAAGCGTTATCAGTTCCGGTGACAATTGGTCCTATAGTTCCATTGTATAGTGAGGGTCAAAACATTTCGAGAGTGCATGCATTGACAGTTCCCGTGAATAGTGCTAGGAATGTTAGTGGACCAGAATCAAATGAGATGGGTACGTCACTGATTGGTATTCCAGTAAATGGAAATGTGACTGAAACGCCAAAAAGGAGTGTACAGATCGATCCTAGAAAATTAAAGTCAAATGTGAGAGAAACGACTTCAGTATCAGGGGGTTCAGTGGGATCTTCGCCAGAAGAGTTGGATGATTGGATTAGAGGAATGGCACCTAGTAAATCCAAACAGAGTATAGATATAAATAGGTTAAGAGTAGATCTGAAGATTCCTGATGTTCTTGAATTGGAAAGCTCTTTAATAGTATAGAAGGTCAGGGCTAGCAATGCCATCTTGGTCTTTCGTCCTGCGTAGATTTTCCACGCGATCCTTACTCCTTTTGAGGCCCATATAAACCCATTAATCTCACCTTGTATCTTCTTAATCCACTGAGTTTTGAATTCTAGTGGAATGGCATTAAAGATAAAGAAGAATTTAGGTAGAATGGCCATCTTTATAATGTTGGATCTCCCCATGAATGAAAGCGGTAAGCCACTCCAGGATCTTAGCAGTTTTCTTGTCTCTTTCACTTTTAAGTCGAAGTTTACTTGAGCAATATCATCAATGTTTTTTAATATCTCGATCCCCAAGTACTTAATTCTGCTTTTTACTATTGCTGTTGATAGTGGGGAGTTCCATTCCATGATCTCCGTTTTTTGGTGATTAACCTGGTATCCCGAAACCTCTCAAAACTCATTTAGAAAATTAGTGATGTAGGGAAGAGATGCCTTCATATTGCATGTAAATACCATCAGATTGTCTGCATATAAGGCCACTTTTTTAACCCGTCCTTTAAAATTAAATGGGATGACACCTTGTGACCTTCTTATAAAGTTGGCTAGTGGCTCTATGTAGAGGTTAAATAAGTAAGGGGAGAGTGGGCAACCTTGTCGCGTGCCTCTTTTAATTCAGATTTCTTTAGTGAGGCTACCATTTATGAGTATTTTTGCCACCTGGGCTGTGTATATGTTTGTTACTGCTTTTAAAAACGTATTACCTAATCCATATAGGGATATTACTTTGTGTAAGAACATCCAATTTACTCGATTGAATGCCTTCGCAGCGTCGAATATAAGGACTGCGAGTGGGGTGTTTTCTTGTGTGGCTATATCAATAGCTTCAATCAGTTGGTGAGTGAGGTCATGCATTTGTCTCCCCTTAATAAAACCTTTCTGGTCTCCATGAATTAGATGACTTGTAATGTAGCCTAATCTTGTTGCTAAAATCTGCGTGTAGATTTTATAGTCATTGTTTAAGACAGATATAGGTCTGTATGATTCACATTTCAAGGGGTCTTTTCCTGGTTTTAAGATTAAACTAATGGTGGCATCATTACAGGATTTTGGAAGAGCTAGCCCTTTATTGAAAACCGTGTTTAGTAAGACCACTAATCTGGGGGCCAACGTTTCTTTTAAAACCATGTACAGCTTGTTGGGTAGTGCGTCCGGACCTGCTGCTTTCCCTTTCTTCAATCTCTTTAGCGCCTCGGTTACTTCCACTATGGTTATTTTTGAGTTCAAAATGTTACTATCTTCTGCTTCTAACCTTGGGGCCGCTGACTTTCTCAGATAGGAATCGACTAAATTGCTAGATACCACTAGGTCTTCATCATATAAAGACTGAAAAAAAAAATCTGTGAAGGCCTTCTCGATCCCCAGGTCATCTACTACTTGTCCTCCCACGTTGTCTCCCTGTATTGCAACAATCTTGTTTCTGTTTAAGTTTGTTTTCATTTTCCGTGCGAGGAGTTTCCCACTGCCTTCCCCGTACTCATAGTTTGCTAATTCACTAGCTTCCCATCTTTTCCTAACTCTTTCATCCAGTAAATTAGACAGGTCATTTTTCTTTTTGTATATTTCTTCCTCTGCTTTTTCTTGTTCTAAGTTGGACACTGTGGCCTCCAGGTTCCTATGTTGGTCTAGGATTTCTGCCTCTAACTGGCGTATTTTGTGCCTAGTCTCTTTGTTTCTTGTAGCCGCCAGGCCAATGAGAGCTCCACTAATTATTGCCTTGTAGGCGTCCCAAACTACTTGGATAGGGATTTCGTTGTTAATGTTATTTTCAATAAGTCCAGAGAGATTGAGTAAATATCAGGTTGATGAGTTGTTATTCTTGTGTAAGAATATTACATAGAAAGCGAGAAATTTGCATGAGATGATGGCAGAAGCAGCACAGGAATATGTAGTGGATATTGAGAAATCGAAAGCTTTACAAAAGACATATAAGTTGGCTTTTAGCTATAAGGATCTAGAGAGTTTGAATGCATCTGGCAAACGATTGCAAATAAAGGAGTTGATTAATACTCTGAAAAGATGGGGTGAATTGGAACGATGGAAAGGTAGATGGGCGAGAAAGAAAGAAGAAACACTTGCAAGTAAAGGTGTGACTACATCCTCTTTGCTCCCATTAAGAGAGACAGAACCTGCTGAAATGATATATCCAATGAGAGAAGTTCCGGGTGGTGGATATGTTCATATTCTTTGGTCAAGACAGGACATATTGTCTTTTACGAATGACTTCCCAAAGTTGAGAGAAAAGCCTGTGGAGTGGTATAAACAGGTAGAGAGGTTTGTAAAGGTCTCAAAGGTCTTGTTGAAAGATTTGGATGGTTTGTTTGATATTGTAGTTCCAGCTGATTTATGGGCTGAGTGTAAGATTGCAATTGATTGGCCGAAAGAGGAATATCCTAGAGATGTTAAAACTTGAGCGCCTTGAGAAGAGGTGATGAAGAAATATAATCAAGTGATTACTTATTTGAAGAGTAAGATTTCCCCAAAGGAAACAGATTGGGTTAAGATTGACAGGACGACAAAGGAGTCAAAAGAAACAGTACATGCCTACTACGAGAGACTTTTACAGGTGTTTAAACAGTATAGTGGTTTTGAAAGCATAACTGACAAAGATATGGGACATTTTGTGTATGAGTTTGTGTTTGGATTGAAACCTGAAATTAGTAATATGATTCAGCAGCATTTGATTTGTTGGCAAAACAAGACAGTGGATGAGATACTGAGGTATGCAAAGTATTGTAGTGATGATATTGAATCTAGGCATAAGAAATTGAAAGAGAAAATGACCTGGGCGCAAGGGAAAGCGGCACAGCAGAAAAATTGTCATTTTGTTGATTTTTCTCAAACAGGTTTCCAAATGAAAGGGCAGAATCAGAGTTTTCAAAATGGTCAGGTACCTGGTATGAATGTTGTACCGAATGGTGGTGTTCAAGTGCAAATACCGGGAAAGGGTAGAGGTAGAAATAATAAGGAAGAGATGAAGAGGAAATTTCCTTGTCATGCGTGCAGAAGGTTAGGACATTGGAAGAACGAGTGTAAGTTCTTGTTAGAAAATAATGGAATGGTTCAAAATTGAAATCCACAGATGCAGAATGAGGAGGTTGTGAATCAACAACAGCTGCAACAGCATCAGGTAGTTATACCACAGGTACAATAGGTACAACAGGTACATGTGCCTCAAGCTCCTATGCCAAATAATGTGAATGCTCAGGTACAGAGATACAGTGTGAATGCTGGATTTCACGCGGGTGAACACATTGGTAAGAAACAAAATGTACAGATGGTTTCGCAATATTGGTTGCAATGTCCTGAGAGTGATTCAGATTCATCTCAATGACGGTGCCTGAGGGGGGAGGAAGAGTGCGTGCTTGGCGCATCTCTAGAGGTAGATCAATCAGGTCCTTTTGTGGATAGGAAAGTGGAAGGTAAGGATATTACATTCCTTGTGGACACTGGTGCTACCTGTTCTAGTGTGAGAGCAGCAGAAATTCCAAACCTACCCCTCTCTGGAGAAACAATCCAAGTTGTAGGAGTTTCAAATAAGTATATTAGAACTCCAGTGACTAAACCAATGGAGGTTCATATTGGAGAATTTAAAGATTTGCATCGGTTTGTGGTGTGCGATACAAGTCCGGTGAACCTTTTAGGTAGGGATTTATTGTGTAAGATGAATTGCACCATCTACTGTACACCAGATGGTAGTGCTTTTCAAACACCAGATCAGGATGTTGCTTTCAAAGTGATGTTAGCAAGGCAAGGGACAGAAGTGAATGATTTGTATCCTTTATTTACAGCGAAGGATTTGCCTGTTGAATTGAGAGATACTGTGATGACTGATGTGTGGGATTTTACAGGGAAAGACATCAGATTGATGAAGGGTGTTGATCCAATTCAAATTTTGGTCAAACAAGGTGCAGAATTTCCGAAAACATCACCGTATGAAATGAGTCCTGAGACCATTGCAGGAGTTACTCCTGTAATTGAGCAAATGATTGAACAGGGTATTCTGAGCGACATACTAGGGAGTCCTTGTAATTCACCTATTATGGGTATTAAAAAACGAGCGTCATGTATAGAATTGTACAAGATTTGAGGAAAATTAATAAGATTGTAGTACCTTGTTGTCCGATAGTGCCAAACCCAGCAGTAATTCTTTACCAAATTCCCTGTGATGCAGAATGGTTCACAGTGATTGATTTGTGCCAAGCATTTTTCTCGATACCCTTGCATCAGGATAGCCAATATCTTTTTGCTTGCCGGTTCGGAGACCATGTTTTGGCATGGTGCCGAGTTCCTCAAGGGTATACAGAGAGTCCTTCAATTCTCAATCAAATTTTGAAAAAGTGTCTGGAGTCATTGGTTATGCCAGAAGACTCAGTATTGGTGCAATACATCGATGACCTATTAGTGGCATCAAAGACACGAGAAGCATGTGTGACAGATACAATTGCTCTACTGAACCATTTGGCAGTAAGTGGGCATAAAATGTCACCAGCAAAATTGCAGTTTTGTCAAAAAGAGGTGCAATATTTGGGACACAAAATTGAGAAAGGAGTCAGGAAAGTATCATAAGATCGAATTGCTGTGATCTTGCAATTGGGTCCTCTCAGAACACAGAAAGAAGTTCGAATGTTTCTGGGCATGGTTGGACACTGCAGACAGTGGATCAGTGGTTTTTCACTGATAGCCAAGCCATTACAAAGATTGACTCACAAAGATGTAGTCGATCCGGTCGAACTGGATGAAGAAAGCATGAAGGCTTTTGTTGAGTTGTGAGATAGTCTTTGTCGAGCACCTGCATTGGGAATGCCAGATTATTGTAAAGATTTTGCATTGTTCTGTTGTGAGAAGGATGGATGTGCACTTTCAGTTTTGACGCAGACACATGGAATGGCGCGTCGTCCAGTGGCATATTTCTCTGCTACTTTGGACTCAGTGGCTGCAGCGTTGCCAGGTTGTTTGAAAACAGTGGCAGGTACATGTGTGAGCCTGGAGCAGAGTGAATCAATTGTGATGGGACACCCGTTGAGAGTGTATGTGCCACATTCTGTTGAGATTTTGCTGACAAGGACGAGAACACAGCATATGACAAGTAGTCGTTTGACTAGATATGAGAGAGTGATCTTGGGTGCTGAGAATGTGACAGTAACAAGATGCACAACACTGAACCCAGTGACTTTGTTGCAGAGTTCGAGTTGTGAAGAGTAAAAGATGAAGCAGATCATGATTGTCTGGATGTGACAGAGTTGTGTACGAAACAAAGGCCTGACATAAAAGATACACCATTGCCAGAATCAGATTGTGTGATGTTTGTAGATGGTTCATGTTTGAGAGATGAAAAGGGTGTATTGCGTGCTTCATATGCCGTATGTACAGTGGCTATGGTTCTTGAAGCATCTTGTCTAAGAGGGATAAATTCAGCTCAAATTTCTGAATTGGTCGCTTTGACCAGGGCTTGAATACTTGGTAAAAATTTGAGGATAACCATATTTATGGATAGTCAATGTGGTTTTGGGGTGGTGCATGATTTTGGTCAATTGTGGATGCAACGTGGATTTCTGACATCTTCAGGATCCGCGATCAGAAATAGCAAAGATGTAAAAGATTTGCTGAATGCATTACAATTGCCTAAAGAGATTGCAGTGGTCAAATGCCAGGCAGATAAATCAGGAAATGATTATGTGACTAGTGGCAACAGATACGCAGACCAAGTGGCTTGTTTCTGTGCACAGAATTCGGTTTCAATTAACAAGGGAGCAGAGAAAAAGAATACAAATTGTCACTTGATGTTTTCTTCTGTAGAAACATGGGATGAAGTTAGACAGTTGCAAGAAGAAGCTAGTGAAGAAGAGAAAGAAATTTGGATTAAATTGGGTTGTACAAGAAGACCTGAAGATGAAATATGGGTGTATGTGGATGATAGACCGGTAATGCCAGACTGTTTGCTTTCTCAAATGGCAAGGATGTACCATGGAGTAACACATGTGGGAAGAGATGCTATGATTAGACTCTTCAAACAGTCATGGTACAATCCTATGTTCAGGATTATTGCAGAGAGTCTTTGCCAGAGATGTGTAGTGTGCCAGCAGCAAAATCCAGGTAGAAAGACTGTTGCTAGTTGGGGGTGGATTGGAAAAGCAGCAGGACCTTTTACTAGGTTACAAGCTGATTTTATTGAGCTACCTCCTTGTAATGGGCTGAAATATGTGTTGGTTGTTGTTTGTCTGTTTTCTCGTTGGGTAGAAGCATATCCAACAAGAAGAAGTGATAGTTTAACAGTTGCTAAATTGCTTTTGAGAGAGATCATTCCTAGGTTTGGATTTCCAGTCTCTTTAGAAACGGATAGAGGTACACATTTTAACAATGAAATAATTCGGATGATTTGTGCAGCATTACAAATTGAGCAAAAGCTGCATTGTGCCTATCGACCAGAAGCCTCAGGTGTGGTCGAGCAAATTAATGGCACTATTAAATCAAGACTGTCAAAGGTGTGTGCATCCACAGCACTGAAATGGCCAGATGCTTTACCCTTGGTATTAATGAGTCTGAGAAGCATTCCTGATAAAAAGACTGGATTATCCCCTCATGAAATTATAATGGGGAGAGCAATGAGACAGCCGATTGTACCAGCAAATCAACTGATGAATATAACTGATGATTTGGTGCTTGATTATTGCAAAGGATTGGCTGATGTGGTGCATTCTGTGTCTCATCAGGTTGGAGAAATTGCAACGACAACACAGCAAGAGCAAGCACATGATTTAAGTCCAGGAGAGTGGATCCTGGTGAAGAATCATGTGAGAAAGTCGTGTCTGGAACCTAGATGGCATGGCCCATACCAGGTAATACTGGTGACAACTACAGCAGTGAAGTGTGGAGGCTTGCCAAATTGGATACACGCAAGTCACACAAGGAGAGTCCCAAGTCCACTTGAAAGATAAGAAGAAGAAGAGCAGAGACTGGCAGAGAGCCAAGAAGAGCCAAAAGCTGTAGAACGTGAAAACATAGAATCTGAAGCTACAGATTATGAAGGTATTGAACACGTGGTTGAACGGGAACAAAGTTGAATAAAGTGGACACCAGCTACTGGGGCTCATAAGACTGCTGTTTAAAGTGATGATGGAGAAGTGTTGAATGAGAATCAAGAGCAAGTGCAACAGAAAAAAAACTGAATAAAAGAACTTGCAAACTTGACACTGAAGCAGAGGTTAAGAAAGCAAGAAAAGGTGATGTGTGGCCAAAAGGAGTGAAAAGACTGAAATACACTCTGAAAAAGAAAACACCAGACACAATAATTGAAGTACCAAACAAAACAGAACAAAGTGAGTCAGAAGAAGAATCAGTTTAGAATAAGAGTTCCGAACAAGAAATACACAGCTCCAGAATGGACATATGTGATATTGGAAGAAATTGAGCATACAGATCAGAACAAAGAAAACACTGGTACAAAACAGAGTGAAGCACCTTAAGAGAACTGTGTAAATTAAAAGTGCAGAAAATTAAAGAATTCGTTCAGAAGAAGTGCAAAGAACTAAAGTAGAAATTGAACAAAAAGCTGTGAAGAAATAAAAAAATAGAAAAAGAGGGGGTAAAGGAAGAAGAAGAAGGCTTGAAGTGTTTGGATACACTACTTAGATAGTTTTATAGTTTTTCTACTTTTTCTTTTTTTCTTAGAATTGATATACATTTTTTCCCATAAAATGGCAAAAATAGCAGAGACTGGATATCAAAATCATAGGTTTAAACGTAGATGTATTAATGCTTGCTTATTTAGTATTTTATTACTAATGTTAGTGTGGTTAACACTAATTGTTATTGTGCCTGTCTTAATGGTAACTAATCATAATAATAATACTAATGGTGTGATGAGTGAGAAAGTAGATTCTAAAAGTCTTAAAGAAATCTCACATACTAACATAGAAAAGATGGCAGGTGACAGCATTAATGACTTTTCGTTAAATGTTTTTACCAAGTTGTTATATGAGTATGTTGAAATGATGGATGCGAGAGATTGTTATGTGTGCATGCAGTTACCATTGTCTATCTCAGAGGGGGTGACTTATCATCACCTACCTTTAACATATGGAGTGTCTTGCAGTGTTTTAACTAGTCTCTTCTACGAGAAAGGTAGCTTACAATATTATTATTCTAACATGGATTTAGTGTTTTCAGAAATTCCTATTAGAAAGAACATGAATAGAGTAAGTAGTGCTGAAAATGCAGAATATATTTGGGAGAATTTTTTCCTCCAACAAAAACAATAGATATAGTATACGCACATAGACATAACTTAACATGTAGACTGCGGTTTGAAGAAATAGAATTCATTAACATGGTAGAGGATAGAAGGCAGGATTTCAAGAGAAAGGCTGCTGAGCAAAAGTCTCATGTACCTCCATGGGCTTTCAGAGAAGGAGATTATAAAAAGGGTGAGACATATGCTGCCATGACCCTGGACTGGCATCATAGAGGGAAGCTTTGTTTGCTTAGATTAAAAACTGATTATAACAATTATTTCATTGGTTCTAGTGAGTGTGATCATACTTTCCTAATTACTGGAGGATGGGGAATAAAAAGAGGGACTGATCCTGTCTTTCCGGGAAACTATTATGTGTGTGGTAAGAATGCCTACTATAGGTTGCCTGCACATTGGTATGGATATTGCTATATTGGGATAGTATTTCCTAAGGTATACCATTTGGATAAAAATGATAGAATCAATGAAGTAAAGAATGGAATAATACGTAATAAGAGAGTAGTGAGTTTTTCAGAAATAGTGGGAGATATTTTTGGAGCATTGATACCTTCAGTTGGAGTCATATTAAATTTGCATAAAATTAGAAAATTGTTCACAGTGGTTGATCGTTTATCAACAGATACTGCTGGTGGTTTCTTGATCATGATACTGAGATGGTTGCAATTAGGTCTATGGTCTTACAAAATCGACTTGCCCTTGATGTATTATTGGCCAAGGAGGGTGGAGTCTGTAATATGTTAAAAATTCAACAATGTTGTACTTATATCCCTGATAAGAGTAAGAGTCTGGAGAGGTATATTAAGAACATTACAAATCTTCGAGAAGATTTGGCTGAACTAAAGGTTGACGGTGCTTGGGAGAAACTTAGTAAGAGTTTCACCTCCATGAGTATTTGGTTTACTACTTTTGGGAATAGTGTATTAGGAAAAATACTAACACCTATCATTGCAGTAGCTACAGTGATACTAATGATTTTTTTGATTTATAAATGTTGTAAATGCAAAAAGGAGACATTTGATGTGAAACGAAGAGCAAGAAAGAGAGAAGAGATAGAATTAGAGTATAAGGAAGGGAATTATTATGAAATAATGAAGGATTTAGATGGAATAATGGTAACGTGAGAGAGAACAACTGCTTTTGAAAGTGATAATTTGTATTGGTGGGTATTTTGGTGAGGGCTCAAAACGCAATCAAAGGTGGGATTGATGGAGCAGGGTTTTCGCGAAATAAAACCTGCTCGAATTGAACCCTCAGTAACATTTGCTAACAGTGTGTGGTGGAAAACTAATGTGGAAAAGAGCATAACATGAGGGAAAATGCTACTGCGCAAGCGCATACTAAAGCACTGGCGTAGGCCGCAAATGCTTTTTGACAAAACGAATAATAAAAGGACTAATGCTGCTTTTGTGCACATTATTAACGTTTGCTAGAAAAATTATATTAACACGGGTTGCGCATGGATAGATGCAGCACTGGTTGGATGCGTAATGAAAAGCATTATAAGTGATTAATAATGCCTGTGTTTGTTTTTCATAGAAGCATGGTTTTCTGCTCTGCGGGAAGACACTGGGGTAATAAAATGAAATGAAATTCTGAAAACAATATTGAACAAGATGGGGAAAGTGGAAGGCAAGTGTCCTTCACAAATCCTGTGTGCCTGCCAAGAGTCAGCTGAAAGAAACAATTTCTTCTTCGAGTGAAAGAACATTTCCTCTTTATGCGGCACAAGCGGATAAATGTGACACATAATTTGTTACATGACCGGGATGGAGGAAACGAATGCTATGACAGTGGCTCGAATTTGTATTTCCTGGGGTGGAAGTAGATATGCAGAATAAATAAACAATAAAACATTGAGTGAGATGGACATGACGAGAGTGATGTGACAGTACACCCCCTTCCTTAACCAATCATGTGTAGAGAAATCCTCTGTTCTGGCACAAATGTGGGTTGGGCATTTGGGTTTTAGGGTATAATTGAGGTTCCTGGTGGGAGGGGTTAGGTTAGTTGGTGGCTTGCTTTCCTACCTGCGTGAGGAGAGGTCTTTTTGCTGTGTCCTATTCTTGAGCTGGCTGTTCCTGTCTGCTGATTCCTGACTTAATCTTTGCCTCTTCAAATCTTCTCGAGGGGCCTTACTGCTCTCATGGCCAGAGAGTAGATTTCCTATATCAATTGGGTTAGAATAGACAGAAACCTGAATTTGCATAACCATTTGCAAATGTAATTTGTCTTTGAACCTATTGTCTCTTCTCCTTACCATTCCTTTATGCGCTGCCAAATGAGATGTATTTTTATCACTATTTCTCTGATGTTGCTCTGTGATGATCTATGATTTGTACTGTATTATGGTATTGATGAGCATTTATTTCACATTATTTAGATAAACATTATAAATATGTACACAAGTCTGTCTTTATTAGAGGTTTTTTTCTAGTTTATGAGTATTCTAGAAACAAGCAATAGTTTGCCAAACCCTGTCAACTATATAAAGATTGCATCGCCGTAATTGGTATAATAGAAATGAAGATACAAATTGGATTCTGGTAATTTTGGTAATTTGTTTAGTAATTCACTAACCCAGCGTGAAGGGATTTGTTGGGTAATGAAATTGGGCCTAGTCTGTGGAAAATTATTAGTCCCAGATCGCTGGATCAGGTGCTATGAAGACCCCTAGGTTATTCACCTTTTGTGAATAAGTGAATCCATATTTTGTCCATTTAAATGTGAATGCAGTTAAGTATTGTGACTCAGGAGGAATTTTCTAAGTAGAAATTCCATTATCTGCATCTATTGTGCTTTTATATTTGTACATATAAGTTGCATCATTAAACCTGTACTATGAGAGTTTTGTAATGCATATGTTTTACAGCGTTGGTTAAGGTACCAAGTAACTAATCTCCAGAATATGTCTGCTTTTAAAATCGGAAAAAGTGCGATATTCTTGGTAGACGTGGATGGGTCAATTATCTCGCGATATTTAAGTCTCTTTTGCATCTGGTTTCATAAGGTAGTGCAGATGAACCTGTGGTTCATCTTGCAAAAGAATTACACGTGGACTCACTTTTTTCGTACTAATGATCATGATTTTCATAAAGCACTTGAGTCATTTGTAACACTCATTTTGTGGCATACTTGTCTTTAAGTGGTTTTGGCACTAATGAAGGAAAGGCTCCCATTATAACGTGTTCTCCAATCGGGCATCAATTCTGTCCCGACTGTCACAAGGCTATAGCGGTATATTCAAATTGTTGAGAGGAACAAGAGCCATAGTTTTGCAAGTCAGTGTTTAAGTTAGGGAATGGATTAAGGTAGACATTGAACTTTTTGATTGATGATGCGGTATGAATTAGGGCTAAAACAGGAATCCTCTAGTCAGAGCTCTCAAGTTTCTCTATTCTTTGAATGAGGAGCTAATTCTGGTAGGGTGTTACTTAGTATTCCAGTACTGCAGCTCTGAATCTATAATGGGAGAAACAGGATTACAAGCACCAAAATTTAAAACAGAAAAATGGAGACAAGGAGAAGAGATGTAAAGGTGGGTGATGTGGGTGAAGCTACCGGAAAAGAAAGGGATCGTTCGGTTTTGAGACCTTGACTTGGTTAAGGAGTCGAGAGAAAAAAATAACTTTAAAGCCCTCTGCCTCTTTCAAGTAATTATGAGTGAATCAGGCCTCAAGAATTGAAATTCTACAAGCATAATGGAAATGCAAGTCTCGTCCACTTCTGTCGACCTACTTCCACCTTGCAATAGAGGGCGTAGCATCAGACAGCCTTGCACTTGTGTTTCCAGAAGGTGCTTTTTGAAATATATATTACCTTTCGCTTAGCTGACAGACATGTCCGCCTCCAAGGCCAAAACCTCCATCACGGAGCTGGAGATCTCCTTTTAGGAAAGTATAGGGAAATGTAATAAAGTTTATGTTTTTAATATATATATATTAATGTATAGTATAAACCTACATTGATTCCAAGTATTTATTATTAACCGGGAAATGATAAAATACAGATTTACAGCACACTAACCCCTCAATTTAAATGTGTATTAAAAAATAAAATACATTAAATATATTAATGAAATTGATTAATATTAACAACACCCATTATGAACCTATGTTAAAATAATTAATTATGTTACATTACTTTAAAGTAAATGAGTTCAACATTTTAATCTCAACCTCCCACGCTGCACTCACATCACACCACACCTGAAGGAGCTTCACTGGCTCCCCATTCACAAACGAACACAATTCAAACTCCTCAAACACACTTTAAAGGCACTACATAACACTGGCCCAGCATTCCTCAACAATCACATCTGCTTTCACAAACCTTCCAGACACCCCGCTCGTCCTGACTCCCACAAATGCGCAGATCCCACCATAGAGAGCAAAGGTCCTGTGACGAGAGAACTGCGTCAGCGGGGATGTAGAACAACTATCTATGTATGCTAAGGTATGGGGTCCACTGATAAGCCCAGAGATCTATAATCATTTAGCTTTTATAGTGAGTGTGGGTTTAGGCAAACCAGTTAGATAATATGACAGGGCTTTTTACTGTATATGGTCTCTTGACTATGCTAATGACTACTGACCTGTGTTTGTTTGCTGGTTGTGGCACAATTATTGCATATTTAAGCACAATATTTTAAATAAATATTCTAAACTTTCCTTGTGTCTCTTGTCTATTTGTCTATTTCTATTATATTTTCTTCTCACTTCACCAATCTTCCTCTTGTACTCTTCCAGGGCTCCTTTCACTACACTACTTTACCCACTCAGTCATTCTATTTTCTATCCTTTTCCCCAAGCTTCCCCTCCTTCTTCACCCCTCATCCCACTATTCGTCCTCCACGTAGCAATCCTGTCTGTTCTACCTTCAACCCATCCTCCTTCTTCATCCCTAGTGCCTTTGTTTCTCTTTTTTCTATACTTTTTGAAGAAGTTGTGAAAAGCCTCATATGTCCTATGTGTTACACTTGACCCATTTTTTTTCAGTTTTACATGTAGGAATACATTACAGTCCAATGAAGTACAGTAAATAATCTCAAAAAGAGGAAGGACGTTAATGGAAAATGATATGAACATTAGCATCTGACGTAGTGCTCATATAAAGCTCATCAACGTATTCATCAGAGGTGAAGAACAGAGTGAAGGACATCCCATAACTTGTTGATGATGGTCTCATCCTTTATGTGGAATCCATTCTAATATAGTGCAGCTCAACGGGTTGTGAATGCGTTTGGTTTGGTCTTGGAAGTAAGGGTCGCAAACAGCATTGTATACCTGTAATTGGTCGTGTAGCTTGTAGATCATTTTTTCAAAAGAAGCCATTAGCTTCATGCCTTTCGACCATTTCTGCAGTGTCGGGGGTGTCGTGGAGTGCCAATGTCATAGGACACATAGTGCCACCATGGAAAGGGTGAAGTTTAGCCATCTCTTTTTATGTGAGATTATGCCTTCCATGTCAAGTGTATCTTGAAGGAGTGTGCGCTCAATGTAGAGGGTCAAG
This sequence comes from Calotriton arnoldi, assembly GCA_963921515.1. Classification (NCBI taxonomy): domain Eukaryota; kingdom Metazoa; phylum Chordata; class Amphibia; order Caudata; family Salamandridae; genus Calotriton; species Calotriton arnoldi. The sequence continues at coordinate 40,829 of CAWUFW010010987.1, forward strand.
GGTAAAGCGCTAACACCCTAGAGAGGATGTGAGACGTGTACCCAGAAACCTTGGATCTTTCGTCAGGACCAGAGAATATGAATAATATCTCTGTCTGGACCATTACAGCATGAACAGTCTGAAGTCTGTAGCACATTCGCCTTAAAACGTTCATGTAGTGACCAGTGCCAATCATGAAGAATTTTGAAAAAAGTGAATTTGAGTCTGGCTTCTCACAGTCCTTTGTCATGGGCAGTTGGATTTCATTCCAGTTTTCAGTAGAATACGCCTTCTGGATCTGGGTTTTCCATTTGTACCGTAGTCTTAGAGTAAAGGTCTTCGATCAGTGTGGTGTAAAGATAGATGGTTACTTTCCTATAACCACCCCACTTTTCGAGGTAGGCGTGAATAGTAGAGTTCAAAATGGAGAGTATTTCATTGTGTGTGTCGGCCTACAAAGCACAGTTAAACTTTAGATAATGAAAGAATTGAGAGTAGGATATATCAAATTCTTCACAGAGAGTCACAAAGGATTTAATAATCCCTTCAGAGAGAACCTGACTGACTGAAGTTACCCCTTTGCTGATTCAAATTGGCCAGAAAAGTGGCTGTCCAGCTAGACATGTGGCAGAATTATTCCATAAGGGACATGCAGGTTCACAAAACCATTCTGTTTGAGTTATCTAAGGGCTGTCATCCAGATTTGTCTGGTACCTTGTAATAGAGAGCTTGACCTTACTGCTTGTGAGGGGTGGTGCAAGTATTTCACCGCCAATCCTTGTGCCCCACCTTGTAGTTGGTTTTCTAGGAGCACTCAGTCTGGGCGATGATGCGCCATATGGTAGATTTCCATCTTTGGAAGCCAAAATCCACCAGATGTAGTTATAGCATGGAGTGCCAAGATAAGTAGTGTCTCATCTTGCCAGATGTATGTTTCGATAGCTATGTCTATCAGTCGGAGTTCTGACACAGCAACTTCAATTGATCAGGTATATTGGCCTGTAGTTTCTGCAAGAGAGAGGATCCCTCCCTTATTTGGGGATAAGGGATACAATGACCTTATTGAATTCTGGCCACAAGCCAACTTCCTGTCAGAACTTCCTGAGCATCTTGCCTAGAAGCGGGACTGAGTATTTAGCTGTAATTTAATAGTCTTCAATTGTGAAACAATCTTCATCAGGCGCCTTATTCACTGGCATCAGCTTAATTGCTTCTGCTATTTTGTCTAAAGTGTCTGCATCCAGATCTTTCTGCAGGTCCAGCTGTAGGAGTGAAACATTTTCCATAAACAAATTCTCAATGCAGTTGTTGATTGGGGCTTCCAATGTGTATAGCGTGAAGTAAATGGTAGCAAAGGATGCAGTATTTGTTGGGTAATAAATCTTCCAACCCTCCTCAGAGCGACGCAAGGAAAACACAGACACCAGGCAGGCTTCCAAACAGAGGAAATGTATTTGCACCTTTCTTCTATTATTGGCATGCCAAGGCAGAAGGCAGACGCACATCCCAGTGTCACGTCGGCTTCTTCTGCCCCTCTCTGACGTTCAGGGAGGGCTTATATAGTAAAAAAGTGCTGTTATCAGTAAGACCCTCAGATGTGGACAAGGCCAAATACGGGTATAAATACAAATAGAATTGTCATGCAAGCACAAGACATAGAGCAAAATATACCTATTGCCGTAGAAGGACACAAGGAAACAGAAAATAAGTTTAAGCTAAACTTGCAAGAAACAGAGGCCTTTGACAGCTGTTAACCAAGGACTTGTCAGAGAGGGCAATAAAGGCCCTTGGGTTAGGCTGGAATAGATTTGTAAAGGAGGGGGGATTTTAGGAGCACAGGGCAAGCAGTTTGGTCAGAGACGGACATAGCTAGCTCAGTGGGTCTGAGATAGTGCGGGGGAGAATTGGGATTGATTCCCTTATCTGACTGCAAACATATAGATATATATTTTTCCCCACAATATCCCTCCTTTTTGATAGCAATATCATATTCCATTGTAAGAAAAATATGAATATATATATTGTAGAAATATAAAAGTATCAATAAAGTACATATCTTTGAATGGCATTACACAGTGTTTAAGTAACATGCATATATTGGTGTTGGCACATCTAAGAGGTATTCATTATTCAACATAGACAAAATTATATACTAGTACTCAATGCATTTATAAGTTATATAACTATAGCCATTAATTCAAATGGTTCTTTGTGGGCTTTCTCTACATCCTGTTGTATTTGAAGATATCTGCAGGCTAGCTCCGGCTCTGTAGGAGGTAGAATTTTAACTGCAGAAATTGAATGGATGCTTTTGCTACACAATTGTTGTCCCATGGAGCAGCAACACTGAAGACAACACAAAAGTATCACTATTGTTATAAAGATACCCAGTAGAGCTAGAACTAAGTGTTTTAACCATCCTGTTGGTAGCCATGACCATAGCCAGGACCAATAATCAGAATCTGTAATTTTCTCTGCTCCACTGAATATTTGAACCGCATGCTTAATTTGTCCCACATCCCTTGCTATGTTTCCACTTTTATTTAAAAAATAACAGCAAGAGGAATTTAATAAAACATACAGTCCTCTTTGTTGTAGTGTCAGGAGGTTAAGTGTAATTCGATGTTGAATAGTCATGGCAGCTACTGAATTAATTTCCATCTGCAACTGTTGAAGTGCATCTCTTGTTGCATTGAATGCTACAGCCAGCTCAGCAGATATATTAACAAGGGCCAATTCTAAATCATATACTCCATATCCAGGAATAAATATATGCATTAGTTCAAAGAATAGACCTTGTCTAGCTTCTAGAATAGGTGCATGTATATCTCTTTTATATCTATGAGCAAAACTCCCCAAATTTAGTGGCTCATGGGCTGCAATGTGTGGCACGACTGAAATGTTTGGTGTAAGATAAGAAATAGCACACATGCCTTCCCAGTACCGGGGAAGCACCTTGTATGCTTTAGTCCCACAAATAAAATACATTCCGCCCTGTAACTGTGTGTCCAATGTGTGATATTTACTAAGAGGAAGGCCTACCCCTTCAGGAAAAGTGTTTTGAAATTAATCACACCATTTGTAATCAATCCATGAAACCATGTGGTTGCACTTTTACTGTTTCGTAATGTGCATACGTAAGTAGTGCACTTACCCTTCTTCTTACAAGTGCTTAATAGCACTGTGACTGGTTAAAGGTGTGTTGTACATGTAACTTTTAAAATATTATCAGTCAGCTCCGTCGGGGACGGGGGGAAGGTTCTCTCTTTGAGACGTCTTCCAGCGCCTTGTGCTTGCTCCATCTGCCGTGCCCTGGTGACGGCAGACGGAGCAAGCACAAGGCGCTGGAAGACGTCTCAATGTGCGTAGGTAAGTGCACTACTTACCTATGCACATTACGAAACAGTAAAAGTGCAACCACATGGTCCTGAAGAAAGCCCAACAACCCAACCGGGCACCCACGGGCTGAAACATGTCGACCAATCACGCTTTCTAAGCAGGTGCCATAGAACAGTGACTCTTCTATTTACGCACCACCTTTCTCTTTTAGCCTTACCCCATCATCAACATAATAAAAATTAGTTTCGATAGATGGAGGTAATTTTGAACTCACTTCACTCACACCCTCACCATCCCTGATCACTACTGTGAATACCAGTTGGTCTTCCTCCTGGTGGAGGAAAGCATAACAAAAGACCCGATGATGATGCTTTTCACGTAGCAATCCCTGCGGACAATCAAGATATACCGCACCCACGGCTTTCACGTGAATGAGGGTTTTTTAAAGATGGCAAGAACCCTAGACCCTGGTCATAAACAGGACGAGTGATTCATTCTCCTTTGATTACTTGCATCTCGGTTGGAAGCCTAATGAATCTCAACTTCTCTCTCCCTCATTTGATAATAAGAGAATTTATAAGCGTAACATTTGCCCATGGTGCCATGTATGAGCAGCGGGCTGACCATAAGGGGTATTCTAATATTTTAGAAATCACATTTGGTGCCCTAGCATGCTTATTCTTTTGCTCAATAATGGATTGTATAAAAGACCATCAGGTGTTATTAATAGTGTCTCTCCATCTACAGTGATGTTCCAGTAATGTAAAGTGTAGTTTACGTTTTCCTCGTACCTTAGCTGTCCAGTTCCTAAAAAAAAAATGTAAATCCGTATTTGTAAAGCGTGAACTACTCACCCTTACGGGTCTCAAGGCGCTGGGGGCCGTCGTGGAAATTAAGTGAGCTATTGCCCAGAGTCACATGGTGCTGAGCTGAGCTGCCGCCAGAGCCGGGGATCAAACCCTGTGAGCCCTGTGCTCCGAAGTCAGCTGCCCTGGCCGCTGACGTTAGTAAGTAGTTCCTACTTACTAACTGTCTGTCTCTTATGTTCCAATTACATGTGGTATTATCAAATTCTAATATGTTGGGACACTGGCTACTTTTTAAATGTCCTAAGTATCAGGAAGCTGGGTTACATCCTGAAACATGATGCTTTAAACATACAGGAAATGCTTTTTCCTTGTCATTGTATTCTACTGTATGTGACACTTGGTATTGGGCTTGAATATTTGGCAGTATGGTACAACGTGGGTACCATCCAATCCTTCCTTCTCCACAATCCCAAGTTACGTTGGATATGAGGCATCCTATTCCTTGCGCATAATTTTGTATAGGCAAAGGTGTTTCATATAGGCCAATTGGGTCACTGGGGTGTCTGGATAATTCTCTACAAATCCAGCAATTTTGAAGACCTAAAGCCTGGGCAACTTTCTCATGTACTGCAATGAGGGGATGGTCAGCAGGTTGTTGCAATACAGGTAGCACACACATAATTAAGGTACTAAAAAATAGTGTTTGCACAATGCGATGTATTTTCTTGACAGTGGTAAATATCACTTTTAGCATCTAAAATATTGTTAGACAGTGTCTTTCTGTCTCAGTTCCATGGCACTTTCTGTAAGTGTCAATAATGAAACTGCTCGCCGTGCGCTGTCTTCTGCTTCTCCTCCTGGTCCGTAGTCGTCTTGTTCAGTGGCGGTTTCCCGGACCTGCCCTGCGTTGTCCTCTTCAGCCTATTTTTCGGCAGGTGCAGACCATCACCTTTTTCCGAGACTGCGTCGCATGCTTCACTCAACAGCATCAGTTGGTGTCTCCGTCCCTGGGACACTTGATGATGGACCCTCAGCTTTGTTCTTAGGAAACCTCTGGTCTGTCTCCCCCTTTTCTGATGTTTCACGCTGCTCCATGGATGGCTGGTGCTCATCTGTTATAGGTACCTCTGCCTCAGACGTTGTGGGTGCAGCTCTGCTTCATGTTCCGTGCAGCCACTCAGGACGTCCCTGCACCTTTACTGATGTTCGGGTAACCAGGAGCACAACATGGGGTCCAGTCCACCTAGAACTAAGAGAAACATCTTTTATTTTTCTCACCATGACCATGTCTCCAGGTTTAAAAGGATGTGATTGTTCTGAGAAAAGATGGGGCAAAGCTTCCTTCACCTGGAGATGGTGATGCCTCAAGACCACTGACAATTGTACAGCATAGTCAGAAATTTCTCATCCATCCACAGCAGTGCTTCTTGGGATGCTGTGAGAGGCAACCTCAACCCCACCGACATAGGCTGCCCCATCAATACCTCATGGGGGGACAAGAGAGTTGTTCTAGATGGTGTTGCTCTTATGGAATGCAGCACTAAAGGCAGCGCATCTGGCCATTTCAGGCCTGTTGCATCAGTTATTTTGGCTAATTTATGTTTTATTGTAGAGTTCATTCTCTCCACCTGGCCTGAGCTTTGGGGGTGGTAAGGGGCATGCAGTTTCCACTCTATTCCCAACAGTCACACATCTTGTCCACAACTGAAGCCACAAATTCACCCCCTCTGTCACTATTTATGCTCTGGGGAACCCCAAACCGGGGATTGATATCTTTCATTAAGCATCGCACAACAGTTGCTGCATCATTCTTCCTTGTGGGAAACGCCTCTACCCATTTTGAAAATTGATCCACACGTACCAGCAAATATTTGAATCCATTCACTGGGGGCATATAAGCGAATTCTATTTGAATGTTGGTAAATGGACCCTCTGGTACTGGCAGGTGATCATGGGTAGCGGGGGACCGACTTTTAGCATGCTGGGCACAGACAAGACATTGGTGTGAGAAGTTGGCCTGGCATATGCTGTCCACTAATTATAGTGGGCACCTTGCACCAGTCCAAACAACCCCTTATTGGAGATAGGTTAAAGACAACCTTTATTGAAAGCTATCCTAGTGGTAGCTATGGAGAGCAGCCTTCAGGCTAAGTCTTGAAGGAATGTAAAGCAGCTTGTTTTACCAGTCTATAATCTCTTGAGTGAAAAAATGAAAGATGACCACACCAGGTATATATTCAAAATATATGTATTTATTACTAAACACACCCCTCTAGTCTCTTTATGAGGCTAGAGTTCGAAGTACATACGTTACGAGTTAGTTATCTACAGTAATAGCACAAATACACGTTTGAGTCCCAGGGGCGTACCAAACCATATACCAATAAAGTGGTATAAGAACCACGACTGAGCTAGACACAAGGCCTAGAGCCTGTAGAAGTGCTTGGACCACAAGGAACCACCCAAGGCAGTGACACAGGGGACCCACGGGGACGCGTGCAGTGTATGAACACAACCGCGAACCACCGTTAACTTCTATGGGGAAAGTCGCGATTAGAATTTAAAAGAAAAGGGACACTTAGAGGAGGACTTGGAGCAAACCCTTTGAGAACTAGGCTGTTCTAGTGTCTATACCCACGGGAGCACCGGAGTACTCGAGTTACCTCACCCAGGGAAGCCGGGTGCATAGGTGTCTTTCGGGGTCGGGTTTCGTCGTCGCTTTCTATGGCGATCTGCTGCAAAGTGCTGCTGGCGACCAAGTCGAAAGTGTTCGGGTGGATCCAAAGGTGGATCGAAGATCTGAAGAACCTGAAACAGAGGGGACAGAGTCTGGGTCACTAGCCAGTGACCAGGAAGGCGATGAGCAGATGCCCACCGATGTCGAGTGCTTCAGGTAGGTTGACGGTCGTCTTGACTCTTCAGCCACGAGGTCCAGGAGGCGTCGACGACAACCAGGAGCTGGATTTTTTTTTTTTTTTTTTTTTATTCGAGCTGTCCCACGATGTCTGTCGATTGCAGGGGTGTCGGCGACCGGATTGGACCCAACAAGCCTTGGCAACGGCAAGTCTCGTGGAAAGCGAAGAAGGACGATGTTGCAGACCAGCAAGGTCTGGGGGACTCACCCAGCGAGGATAAGTCAGGGCACACCTGGAGCAACCAGGGAGCCCAAGCAGAAAAAGATTGGCCTTCGGGAGGGCCTACTAGCCAACGGACTAGCGACCGTGAAGGAGCCTCGAGACAGTGCACGTGGAGCTGGCTCACAGGACACTCGTGGAGTGGAGGCCAGTGATCTTCGGTGCAGTTGGTGCTGGAGGCTGGGGCTACTTGGAGCCCAAAGCACGACTTCGTGGGAGACCCAGAAGAGGATGCACTTGCAAATGCGTTCGGTGTCCAGTGGTCACGGTTCCACGTTACCCACGACAGCTACGGGCCTCAGCTTTGCTGGGGACTCAGGGCAGCCTCGGGGAAGTCTGGAAATCCACCTCTGGTGATGCAAAGACTTCGGCGTCCGACGGGAGCTTCGGCGATGCAGACCGGACAATTGCTTCTTTGGTGCCTGCCAAGCAGGGGAGTCACTCCTTGACCCCGAGGGAGATTCTTCAGTCCTCTAATCTTAAAGTAGAGCGTCGAAGGTCCAGGATTCTGTATCAGAGTTTCGTCCAGGTAAATCTAAAGTCCTAAGGACTGGGTTCCCCTACTTATACTAAGGTAGGGGGTTGGACATACTCTGTGACCCCACCTATGGGAGGGTCAGGGCAGAGGGGTGGTTACACCCCTTTCCCTTTGTCCAGTTTTGCGCCAGAGCAGGGGCTGGAAGCCCCTGAGCCGGTTTGAACTGGGGTATGCACAGGGACACCAAGTGTGCCCCCAGTGCAGGACTTCAAAGCACCAGAGAGTGCTCCCGCCCAGCCCCAATACACACTATCCTGTCTGGGGAGGTGGTCACACCTCCCTGGGACAGGAAACCTATTGTCCAGGCCTCCCCTGCCGGAGTTTCGGTCAGCAGCAGGAGGCCAGACTCGTGTCTGTGGCAGCGGCATCCATTTTGTGATGCCAGGGCTTGGAAAGTCAGTACCGGGCATACCGGTGTGTACATGTCTTTCCCTCTAGAAGGGTGGAATGCTACCCCCGCTGCCAGAACTGGCGGGGGGGGGGTAGTATTCCAAGCTGTTTGACACCAAACATGACATGTTTCCGTGCAGCCATCCCAAAGTTAGCATTTAACGCGAGGTTATAATGCGCTTAAGAGTATATGGTCAGGCTGCACTACAAACAGCATCAGAGAAGGGTCTCCGAACGCTGCAGAGGGGCCCTGCTCATGCAGGGGCACCCTCTCACATAGGAACCACGCACTCTGCCCTCAGGATTGATAAGGCCTGCCATAGGAGTGACTTATAGGTTTATATGTGTGTATGTATATAGTGATATAGGTAGCCTATATCACAGTAAGGGTGCATGCACCACCTTACCCAGGCTGCAGTAGCAGACCTGTGGTGTCAGTTTGGATGGCCTTCCAGGGGTGGCACAATACATGCTGCAGCCCCTGGTAGGCCTCTGAGGTACCTATGCCCTGGGTACATAGTATACCATATACTAGGGACTTATAAGGGCACTCCAGATTCCAATCAGAGATGTGCCTAAGGCACATGGAAACCATTTTAAAGAGGAAGCAGATAGACTGGGGCCTTGAATAGCAGGGTCCCAGTCCAACTAAGTCATAAACCAGCAAAACACCAGAAAAAAAGTGGGGGCAACCATATAGTCAGATTCCACCTTCCTACATAACCCCCCCCCCCCCAAACGAAAGGAGATAAGGCTAACCTTGGCCAGTTGAGCCTTTATTGACTAAGTGGCCAAATAAGGAAGCACCTGCACTAGCATGGTTGCCCCCTATCTTATGGTCCACTAAGCAATCCCTCACCCTAAGGGTATGAGAGGGTCTCCACCATGAGGAATTACTACCTGTGGTGTGCTTTGGTAAAGTACAAGGCTGGTGAGGTGTCTGAGTAGGGAAGTGAGGCCCTAGGAAGGTTGGTCTCAGCTTCCTCAGATCACTGGTCACCATGTATGCCTGTCTTTCCATGACTGAGTTGCACTGTGCTCTAAGGGTCAACTATTGGCTGCCTACAGGTGGGGGTTGGGTCCCTTTGGATGGACCACTGGAGGGACATGGCAGGTTTGGGACCTTTTGGTCCCAGGTTTGCCCTTGCCTAACAGACTCCTTCTGGGGGAGGTCCCTACACAAAGGTATGGGGGATCCCTCAGTGTGTTGAGGAATTTTCACCTGGCTAGGGCTACTAGCCTGGGTGCCCCTAATCTGCTGATGGGGGGTTCCTCTGGACAGGGGGCCCTGGGGGGTCCACTGACCTCCCTGACCTCTGCAGCCCTGGGCTGACTGAGGCAGGGTAGAGAGGGGCAGGTTACCTGCTCCAGACTGGGTACCACCTTGGAAGGGTCCTCTGCCATCAGGGGTGTGGCCAGGCCAGGCCTGACTACCTCTGGGGCAGTTCCTTCACTAGGGGTAGGGTCAGTTCCCTGAGGAGGCTGACCCTTACCTACTGTCTGGAGGGAAGAAGACTTTTCTTCAACCCTTGTGCTCTCTTTTGGGGGAGAGTGGGCCATTCTTCCAGGCTCCACATCTCCAAAATTTCCCTGGGCTGGGGCTGTGGCCATCACAGCCCCACTAACTTTTACAGGGACGCCCAGCATTCTCAGATGGGTTTGGTGTTCAACTTCAGCCCAGGCTGAAATTTCCAGATCATTGCCCATCAGGCAATCTACAGGCAAGGTTGGGGACACTGCCACTCTTTTTGGGCCTGTGACCCCTTCCCAGCTGAGATTGACTATGGCCATGGGGTGATCTGTTCTGACACCATCAATGTTGGTCACCTGGTATTTAAACTCAGGTAAAAGCTGGTGAGGGGGGACTAGGTTCCCTGCCACCATGGTGACACTAGCCCCTGTGTCCCTAAATGCCACAGCTTTCTGACCATTAATTATTGGCTCCAGTCTGTACCTGCCCAATGCATTGGGACCCATGGTAAAGGTGGCAAATCCTACACCACCATCAGAGTCAGAGGAGTCTGTTGAGGGTGTCCTGTCTAAACTAGGGCCCACCTCTGTTCCTCTTGCAAAAGCACCTAACTTTTTGGGTAAACTACTTCCCACTGGAGGATTACTACTGGTAGTACCAGGAGGGGTGGTAGTAGTTGTTGGAGGAACATTTTCTTTATTGCCAATCCTGGGGCAACTGGGATCAGTTTTCCAGTGTCCAGGCTTTTTACAGACATGGCAATAGGGTTTCTTTTCAGGGGAGGAAGGAGTTTGGGACCCACCCCCAGAAGAGGACTTTTGGGGCCCTGTAGTGGATTTATCCTTAGATTTATCCCCACCTTTCTCTTGGGACTTGGTAGAATCTTTCTTCTGGTCACCACCCTGATTCTTAGTCTCTACTCTGGTTCTGACCCATTTGTCTGCCTTCTTTCCCAATTCTTGGGGAGAGGTCAGATCAGAGTCCACCAGGTACTGGTGTAAAAGCTGGTTTTGACAATTATTAAGGATCTGCTCCCTCATAATCAAATTGTACAATCCTAAAAAGTCATGCACCTTGTTGCCATGTATCCAACCTTCCAGAGCCTTAGTAGCACAATCTACAAAATCAACCCAGTCTTGAGTCTGACCCTTTTGGGTGTCTCTGAACTTCAACCTATACTGTTCAGTGGTTAGGCCAAACCCATCTATCAGAGCACTCTTCAAGACTTTGTAATTGTCAGCATCCTCCTCTCTAACAGTGAGGAGCTTAGCTCTACCTTTGTCTGCAAAGGAGAGCCACAAGATTGCTGCCCACTGCTCCTGAGGGACCCTCTGTACTTTACAGGCCCTCTCTAGAGCAGTTATCCATTTGTGGATGTCATCCCCACTCTGGTAGGGAGGGACAATCTTGCTCAGGTTTCTATGGTCATAAGACCTTTCCCTATCTTTCGGGAAACTGCTGCCACCATGGGACTCTAGTCCCAACTTTTGTCTCTCTCTATAGAGATCTAGGGACTCCCTGTCTATAGCCAATTGCTGTTTCCTGAGTTCAAGTTGAGCTTGCTCATATTGAATCAGTCTCTTTCTCCTCTCATGAGAGGATTCCCTCCTATGAGAGGAGACAGAGGTCCCTATTGAGGTGTCAGAGTGGTTAGACTCCTGAGAAGGAGACCTAGACCTTCTGGGCACACTCAGAACTCTTCCTGGGGGGACAAAGGGGAGGTCAGGCTGATCCTCTCCCTCCTCCTCCTCCACAGGAGGAATTGGATTCTCCAGGACAAGGTCATTTTCACCTTCCTGGCCAGTTTCAGAGGGGGGGGCCTGGGTTTCTTCACCCCTGGCCCCTTCCTCATCTTCTGCCCCACCCTCCTTGCCTACCCCTTCAGACCCTAGGGGCCTGCTGAGATCATCAGCTAGTAACACCTCCCTGAGGTGTTGGGTGCTGGCAATTTTGCCTGTCTTCAACTTCCTAGTAGTGCATAAGGCTCTCAATTCCAAGAATGGGAGTTTATCATACTTGGAGGGAAGAAGCCCACTGGCTTCTGGCAAGGACTCACTGGGTCCTGGCTTTGAAGACATCACTAGTGAGGTGTGGTGTATGCACTACCTACTCTAGTGTGGCCTACTAAACTCTCTTGAGTTGTAGAAAGGGTGTGCTGTCCCTTAACACACAACTCTAAGTTCACTAGAACTTACTGTATTACTAAGCTTGATTTATATGTACCTTAGGTACCCTTAGTGGTTTTCAGTTGATCAATTCAATTGAGATTATCTGGTAAAACAATAGCAAGCTGGAATCCCACACGCTGCACACCAATGTGAGAAGTTGGCCTGGCATATGCTGTCCACTAATTATAGTGGGCACCTTGCACCAGTCCAAACAACCCCTTATTGGAGATAGGTTAAAGACAACCTTTATTGAAAGCTATCCTAGTGGTAGCTATGGAGAGCAGCCTTCAGGCTAAGTCTTGAAGGAATATAAAGCAGCTTGTTTTACCAGTCTATAATCTCTTGAGTGACCAAATGAAAGAGGACCACACCAGGTATATATTCAAAATATATGTATTTATTACTAAACACACCCCTCTGGTCTCTTTATGAGGCTAGAGTTCGAAGTACATACGTTACGAGTTAGTTATCTACAGTAATAGCACAAATACACGTTTGAGCCCCAGGGGCGTACCAAACCATATACCAATAAAGTGGTATAAGAACCACGACTGAGCTAGACACAAGGCCTAGAGCCTGTAGAAGTGCTTGGACCACAAGGAACCACCCAAGGCAGTGACACAGGGGACCCACGGGGGACGCGTGCAGTGTATGAACACAACCGCGAACCATCGTTAACTTCTATGGGGAAAGTCGCGATTAGAATTTAAAAGAAAAGGGACACTTAGAGGAGGACTTGGAGCAAACCCTTTGAGAACTAGGCTGTTCTAGTGTTTATACCCACGGGATCACCGGAGTACTCGAGTTACCTCACCCAGGGAAGCCGGGTGCATAGGTGTCTTTCGGGGTCGGGTTTCGTCGTCGCTTTCTATGGCGATCTGCTGCAAAGTGCTGCTGGCGACCAAGTCAAAAGTGTTCGGGTGGATCCAAAGGTGGATTGAAGATCTGAAGAACCTGAAAGCAGAGGGGACAGAGTCTGGGTCACTAGCCAGTGACCAGGAAGGCGATGAGCAGATGCCCACCGATGTCGAGTGCTTCAGGTAGGTTGACGGTTGTCTTGACTCTTCAGCCACGAGGTCCAGGAGGCGTCGCCGACAACCAGGAGCTGGATTCGAGCTGTCCCACGACGTCTGTCGATTGCAGGGGTGTCGGCGACCGGATTGGACCCAACAAGCCTTGGCAACGGCAAGTCTCGTGGAAAGCGAAGAAGGACGATGTTGCAGACCAGCAAGGTCTGGGGGACTCACCCAGCGAGGATAAGTCAGGGCACACCTAGAGCAACCAGGGAGCCCAAGCAGAAAAAGATTGGCCTTCAGGAGGGCCTACTAGTCAACGGACTAGCGACCGCGAAGGAGCCTCGAGACGGTGCACGTGGAGCTGGCTCACAGGACCCTCGTGGAGTGGAGGCCAGTGATCTTTGGTGCAGTTGGTGCTGGAGGCTGGGGCTACTCGGAGCCCAAAGCACGACTTCGTGGGAGACCCAGAAGAGGATGCACTTGCAAATGCGTTTGGTGTCCAGGGGTCACGGTTCCACGTTACCCACGACAGCTACGGGCCTCAGCTTTGCTGGGGAGTCAGGGCAGCCTCGGGGAAGTCTGGAAATCTACCTCTGGTGATGCAAAGACTTCGGCGTCCGACGGGAGCTTCGGCGATGCAGACCGGACAATTGCTTCTTTGGTGCCTGCCAAGCAGGGGAGTCACTCCTTGACCCCAAGGGAGATTCTTCAGTCCTCTAATCTTAAAGTAGAGCGTCGAAGGTCCAGGATTCTGTATCAGAGTTTCGTCCAGGTAAATCTAAAGTCCTAAGGACTGGGTTCCCCTACTTATACTAAGGTAGGGGGTTGGACATACTCTGTGACCCCACCTATGGGAGGGTCAGGGCAGAGGGGTGGTTACACCCCTTTCCCTTTGTGCAGTTTCATGCCAGAGCAGGGGCTGGAAGCCCCTGAGCCGCTTTGAACTGGGATATGCACAGGGACACCAAGTGTGCCCCCAGTGCAGGACTTCAAAGCACCAGAGAGTGCTCCCGCCCAGTCCCAATACACACTATCCTGTCTGGGGAGGTGGTCACACCTCCCTGGGACAGGAAACCTATTGTCCAGGCCTCCCCTGCCGGAGTTTCGGTCAGCAGCAGGAGGCCAGACTCGTGTCTGTGGCAGCGGCATCCATTTTGTGATGCCAGGGCTTGGAAAGTCAGTACCGGGCATACCGGTGTGTACATGTCTTTCCCTCTAGAAGGGTGGAATGCTACCCCGCCGCCAGAACTGGTGGGGGGTAGTATTCCAAGATGTTTGACACCAAACACGACATGTTTCCGTGCAGCCATCCCAAAGTTAGCATTTAACGCGAGGTTATAATGTGCTTGAGTATATGGTCAGGCTGCACTACAAACAGCATCAGAGAAGGGTCTGCGAATGCTGCAGAGGGGCCCTGCTCATGCAGGGGCACCCTCTCACATAGGAACCACGCACTCTGCCCTCAGGATTGATAAGGCCTGCCATAGGAGTGACTTATAGGTTTATATGTGTGTATGTATATAGTGATATAGGTAGCCTATATCACAGTAAGGGGTGCATGCACCACCTTACCCAGGCTGCAGTAGCAGACCTGTGGTGTCAGTTTGGATGGCCTTCCAGGGGTGGCACAATACATGCTGCAGCCCCTGGTAGGCCTCTGAGGTACCTATGCCCTGGGTACATAGTATACCATATACTAGGGACTTATAAGGGCACTCCAGATTCCAATCAGAGATGTGCCTAAGGCACATGGAAACCATTTTAAAGAGGAAGCAGATAGACTGGGGCCCTGAATAGCAGGGTCCCAGTCCAACTAAGTCATAAACCAGCAAAACACCAGAAAAAAATTGGGGGCAACCATATAGTCAGATTCCACCTTCCTACAATTGGGAGCAGAATTGTGCAGTGAAAGATGTTATCCCTGGTGCAAACCATTCTTGTCTAATCAAAGCATTCATCCCTCCTTGAGCCATGTGAGTGGGTCCATGAGCAAGCCTTGTAAGGGGCAGGAACATACTGCGTGGGGCCACAGGTCTCCCATCCCGGTGGACCCACAATCCCTCATCATTCGGCTCACATCCAGCATCAATCCACACTCTTTCTTCCTCTGGTGGTGCAGACGGTTGTATGACTTTACAACGCATGCCATTACAACGCATGCCGTTACAACGCATACCTTTACCCCGACTTGCTGTTGGGTGTGCGCTGGAAGTTGAAATAGTATAATTTACTATTCCAACTCCAGTGTGTGCAACAGTAGGGAAGGTGTTGGAGTTAACTCCAACACCTTTTACCCCCTGCAACAAGCCTTTCGCGTTGTAACGACATGAGTTGTAATGGCATGTGTTAAAACGCTTCCGTTGTAAAGGCTTGTTTCCTGGTGCAGACCATTGTGCTTCCTTTACATCAGCTAGCAACAATTGTCTCTGAATGAGCTGTATTTTTGGAATGCTTTTTGCCATTAAAGGTACCATCTGTACTGGCTGTAAAATGCTCTCTTTTGCTGCTGGGTCAGCCATGGCATTACCTCTGGCTATCTCAGTATTAGCTCCTGTACGTGCCTCACATTTTATTGCTGCTATTCTGTTGGGTAGTAGTATTGCCTGTACCAATTTTTTTACTAAGGGGCTATTTTGAATGGGGCGTCCTGCTGCTGTTATGAAACCGCGATACTGCCATAGCTGGCCAAAACCGTGGACAACTCCGAAGGCATAACGTGAGTCAGTATAAATGTTAACATTTTTTCCCTCCGCTAGGATGCATGCTCTTGTTACAGCATACAGTTCGGCTTGCTGGGCAGATGTGCCAGGGGGAGGGCTGCACTTTCAACTAATGTGTCTACTGTGGTTATAGCATACCCTGCTCTGTAATCTGTGTCTGTTAGTCTGCTGGAGGAACCATCAGTGTACCACTCATAGTCTGTTTTTTCTAATGGTGTTTGCTGCAAATCTGGTCTGGGTGTGGTGCATGTCTCTACAACCTCAACACAGTCATGGTCAGGGGTCTCATCTGAATCACCTGTTGGAGGTAATAACGTTGTCAAAGTAACAGGTGGGCATCTTTTAATGGTGATATTGGTGTTAGACAACAGAGTGACCTCATAACCTGTTTGCCTGGCCGCTGAAAAATGTTGTGATGCTGCAGATAACAACAACAACTGTACCGAATGTGGCACATAAACAATACAAGAGTAGTCCAACACAATGGGAGCCGTCGTTTCTACCATCACAGCTGCTGATGCCACTGCTCTCAAACAAGCCAGATGCCAAGTTACTACGGCAGGCAAAGTCACAGAGTAGTATGCCACAGGTCTTTTTCCTGAGCCATGCTGCTGTGTCAGGACACCATTCGCAATGCCATTTTGCTCTGACACATAGAGATGGAAGGGCAGTTTGTAATCAGGCAGCCCCAGGGCTGGCGCAGTACACAAAGTCTCTTTCAGTTTCTTAAAACAGTCTGCAAGTTCATTAGTCCATACAATGTTGTTGGGAGCATCTTGTCGTGTACATTGTCGCAGGATGGCATCATAGGATCTGTACTCGGGGATCCACTGGCGGGAGTAGTTCATCATCCCCAGGAATGACAGCATTCCTTTCTTGGTGGACGGAGGCTGCATACCCTGAATCATTTTTATCCTGTCAGGTGATATGCGGCGTGTACCTTTGGATACCACATAACCCAGGTAAGTCACCTATTTTTGCCAGCACTGGAATTTTGACAATGAAGCTTTGTGTCCTCTCTCCTAGAGATGATTTAGCAGTGCTACAGTGTCTTTTTCACAGGCCTCAAGTGATGGAGATGCCACAAGGAGATCATCAGTGTACTGCAAGATGATGCTATCGCCTTCCAGGTGTAGGCTGTCCAGGTCTCTCTTCACTGCCTGCGCATAGATCGTGGGACTCTCAGTGTAGCCCTAAGCTAGTCTTCTGAAAGTATACTGGGTATCTTTCACTGTGAAGGCAAAAAGGTACTCGCTCTCTGGATGGACTCTAATACTGAAAAACGCAGAGGAGGGATCTATGACTGAAAAGTACTCTGCCTCTACAGGTATAGAAGATAATATAGTATTGGTGTCAGGCATAACAGGTGCTAAGAGAACCACAATGTTGTTTATCTGTCGTAAGTCTTGTATGAACCTATACTACCCCATATTGCCCTTGGACAATGGAATGATAGGACTATTACAGGGGCTGGAGGCCTTTTTAATGATACCCTGTTGCAAGAGAGATTCAATCACAGGTTTTATTCCCTCCTCTGCCTGGGGTGACAGTCTGTACTGACGGACATAAGGTAGTTCTGCATTTTCTTTAAGTGTCACTTTATGGGGAGGGCATGTTTTCAATAATCCTGCCTCATTTTTGTGTTTTGCCCAAACCTCTGAGTTCACTTGCTCTAGGACCTTGTTTTTAGTCAGCTGTAAAGCCATATTCCCTTCAAGCTTGTCAAAAACTGCAGTCCTGTCCTTTCTGAGCATACACAACGTCCAACACCACCCTTCTCCATCTCCCAACACAGACACAATTCCTAAAGGAAATGTAAAATCCTTAGTTCTAGGTAAGTCCTGCAGGCGTTTGACCATGGGGCCCAAATCCTTAGGGTAGTAACCTGATGCTACAGCTATGGATACATGTGGTTCAGAATCTGGCACTTGAAATAACCTCATTTCCTGTGGTCCTAGCTCAATGCTCACTGCACACCCTTCTTTTCCTACATACAATGTGTGCTTGAGCAACTCCATTGTCCAGTATAGATGTTTGTCTGCCCTGTAGGCGTACCATTCAGGCACTGGCCCTGTGAAAAATGCTGCAGTACAGTGTACGGGCCCAGGTACTAGTGTCAACTGCACTAACTGAGTGACCAATTGTTAGAGCTGGGGGTCTCTAGTTGGCTGAGGTAGGTACTTTAGTCCAAATAGGGACCCTTGCTTCTAAGTCAGGGAAAGGAAGGACACCTTCTTAGATAGCCCCTGCTCACCCCCTTGGTAGCTTGGCACGAGCAGCCAGGCTTATCTCCAAGGCAAATGTGTAAAGTATTTGCAACCACGCTCTCAATGACACAGGGATAACACCACAAACGGACTCCACACGAGTTTCATAAAAAACAATTATATGTTTATAAAAGAAAGATATACGATGAGACCACACTATAAAAATCCAACCTATGCGTATTTGTAATATTTCACCTTGCCGGTTATTAGGCCAGCACGCACTGGTAGGTTCTTGCAGTATTAATGAGCAATTCTCGATGATCCAATGCAGTCCTAATGCAATGCTATGCAGTTCGTAATGCAAGAATCAGGCACTTCGTAATGTAAAAATAATGCAATTCGTAATGCAACAATCAGACAGTTCGTAATGCAAAAATAATGCAATTCGTAATGCAACAATCAGACAGTTCGTAATGCAAAAATAATGCAATTCGTAATGCAACAATCAGGCAGTTCGTAATGCAAAAATAATGCAATTCGTAATGCAACAATCAGGCAGTTTGTAATGCAAAAATAATGTATTCCGGCACCGATCGCGGTGCTCTGGACGGTCTCTATGCCACTCTTACTGACTCGCGGTCAGCTACTGCCAAAATATGCCCCCAACACTGTTATGATGGAAAACAAAGTGCAGCTCCACACTCCGGCCCCGGTACTGCCACTCCTCGGCAAGTACGGGCCGCGATACGGGCTTGAGCGGGGGCTCGCGCTGCAAATATGGGAAAGGCCGAGAGCGTTTCTTTTGGAGCCCGCACCCCGCCCCAGGCGGCGACACACGCACGCTCGCTGAGCGTTACCTGGGGGGTGCGATCTCACTCTCCTCTCCTCTCCTCGCGGCTTGGGCCTCCGGTGCGACTTCATTGATCTTGGGCAGTGGAACTCGGACCCCCCGACGGTGATGGTTCATGGTCTTCTCCTTGGCAAAGGCAGGCTCGGGCTGGCGGCGGCAAATTCTCACAGCTCCTCTGGGGATGCCGGTCTGGGCCGATGGCAATGATGATCGCAGCAGTTCTGGCAATGCTGTCGATCGAAGCAGAGAACAAGACTGCTCCGGGACCCACAGTCACGGGGCAATTTCTCACAAAGGTCTCAGGCTGCAACAGGGCACACGCACACAGCGTCGCTGAGACTCACTTGAGCTCCGGGTGCACACGATCACAGGGCAATCCTTCCGAAGGTCTCAGGCTGCACGAAGCACACGCACACAGCGTCGCTGAGACTCACTTGGACTCCGGGTGCACACAGGGCAATCCTCACGAAGGTCTCAGGCTGCACGAATTTCACGCACACAGCGTCGCTGAGACTAACTTGGACTCCGGGTGCACACGATCACAGGGCAATCCTCACGAAGGTCTCAGGTTGCACGAAGCACACGCACACAGCGTCGCTGAGACTCACTTGGACTCCGGGTGCACACGATCACAGGGCAATCCTCACGAAGGTCTCAGGCTGCACAAAGCACACGCACACAGCGTCGCTGAGACTCACTTGGACTCCGGGTGCACACGATCACAGGGCAATCCTCACGAAGGTCTCAGGCTGCACAAAGCACACGCACACAGCGTCGCTGAGACTCACTTGGACTCCGGGTGCACACGTTCACGGGGCAGTTCTTACGAAGGTCTCAGGCTGCAAAAAGCACACGCACACAGCGTCGCTGAGACACACTTGGAAACTTTTATGTTCCTGAGTTTCCACAACAGGGAGCTAGCTCTCCTCTGGCCCTTGGAGACACGCTACTTCAGGACACAGCACACAGCAAAGTCCTCACAAGCAGGGGGACACAGCACACAGCAAAGTCCCTTGTCCTCTCCTTAGTCAAACCAGAAAACTGCAGGCCAGCCCCAGAACACACAGCAAGGGCAGTCCTTCTCTTCAGCTGTTTCTTCTTTGGCAGAGGTTCCTCTTGAGCACCAAGTAGGTTCAATCCTTTTTCAATATGAATTTCAGTCTTAAGTCCAGGGGTTTCAGCTCTCATAGTTATACTCCTAAATGTCTTTGAAGTCTTTGTGTTCAGGGGGCACTGACCCCTGTCCAAACCAGTTCTGGGTGTCTCCCTGCCAGTGACACCTTCTTCCTTTGATAGTGGGGGGTCTGGATCTTCAATCACTCAGCAGGAGATGGAGCCTTTGTTTTATGGCAGCAGCCCAGGCCTCTTCACCTCCAGGGGCTACTCCTCCCCCCTACACTCCAGATGCAGGTCAACCGTGGCTGTCTCACCTACTCCTCCCCTGGGTCAAGACATTTCCCAGATCCTATCACATTCAAATCCAGACAGTCAATCCACAACCAGGCAGAGACACACAGAATTGTTAGAACAAAAAAAACAGCCACTTCTAAAAGCGTGGTTTCTAAACACACAATTCCAACACCACCTTCACAAAAAGATGTGTTATTAAATTGTGAGCTCAGGCACACTAAACTTCACCTCTCCATCTTAAACCTATGGGAAGATAGGCTGGAAACATATTACACAGCCTTCCCCATTCTGTCCTATGGGCAAGATGGCCTTGCAACAGTGAAAAACGAAATGGAGAGTATTTCACTGTTAGGACATGGTACACACCTCAGTACATGTCCTACCTTTCACAGACACTGCACCCTGCCCAGGGGGGTACCTTGGGCCTACTATAGGGGTGTCTGATGTGCATGGAAAGGGAAGGGTAAGGCCTGGCAAGTGGGTGCACTTGTCAGACAACATGGCAGTTAGCAAACTGCGCGCAGGCACTGCAGTGGCAGGCCTGAGTTCTCTCTTTGGGGGCTACTTATGTGGGTGGCACAATTAGTGCTGCAGGCCCACGAGGAGCATTTGTATTACTAGCCCGGGCACTTTACTAGGGACTTTACTAGTAAGACAAACATGCCAATTATGGACAACCAATTACCATTACACTATACACAGGGAGCACTTGCACTTTGACACTGATCAGCAGTGGCAAAGTGCCCAAAGCATCTAAGTTGGCAACACCATGTCAGAAAAAAGGTCTAGGGGGAAGGCAAAAAGTTTAGGGAACTTTAGCCAAAAAGGGCCAAGTCCAACGCCAATTCACTCTCAATGTCAGGGCTGTATTTAAACAGTTCTAGAAACATGTTCTCATAAAAATCTCCATGTAATGGAGTCCATTGGTAACGTGTTGGAGAGAGAGACAAGACAAGCGGTGCATATAACAGAGAGTCCTCACTTAGTTTGCATGTAGTAAGTGCTCGATTAGCCAATTCTAACCTGTCCTCAGGTACTTGTAAGTAAATCCCATTTTGTGAAAACTATAATGTTGCATGCAATTTACAGAGGAGGTCTCTCCCCAGCAAATTAATGGACAGGAGAAACTGATGGGTCAGTGTGAAGTCATCAACAGAAACTGGTAGGGGTTCTGACAGTTCTTCATGCACCATCACTCCATTTACTGCAATAGTAGTGACGGTTTCACCACTACTAGGACCCAACTTGTTTCTTACTGCCGATAGGGTTGCAGCACTGTCTATTAGGAAATCGATCTCTTTACCTCCTACCTTAATTTGAAACATGGGATTCTCCTCAGGTGTGTCTGATACCTTCATCATAAAGTGCTGGGCTCTGGTTTCTGCCGTTTGTCCCATCTCTCTCTCCGCGTGGTCCTATGCTGATCCATGTTGCTCCTGGAAAGGATTCCTCAGGGAGTGCTGGGTCTGCTTCAGGTCTCTGGGCATGGGTGGTGCTGATGGCTGGATCTGATTTCTGTCAAACCTTTCATTCCTGTTGTTTCTATTGTTTCTATTATACTGGTCACTTCTCTCATTCCAGTCCCTTCTACCTCTATTATTTTTACAATTGCGTCCCCAGTGCCCATACCTCTGGCAAATATAACACTGATCACTACTCTTGTCTCTTCTCTGGTATCCTTGCCCATTATCCTGTCTATGCTGTGCCCCCTGATAGTACATTCCCTCTGGCTCCTCCTCTCTCTGTACTTGCTGCAACATCATTCCTTTGTCATTTTTAGGAGTGTCCTTCCTTACCCTAAAAATACCATCTCTTTCCATGGTTATGAGAAGCGTGCACAACTCGTGATATCCTTTAGTGGACCAATCAGGGTGGCGCAGTTTACAACTGTGGGCCACAGAAGCTCGCAATCCATTCATAAGTGTTTGAGTAGCTAAAACCTTATAGGCATCTGTCGTGCGCGGTACCCCTGCACTGTTATCCCATGCTTCATTGTACCTTACGATGTAATCAGCCACTGACTCACCTGGCTTCTGCAACGTGGCAGTGACTTGAGAAAAATCTCCATGTTTAACTGCTAGGCCATTAATTGTGTCCCTGATAGACTCTAACCAGTTAATCAATCTATTTTCTGGGACATCCATATTATTAGTCAGTACGGTCCAATCTCTTTCCTGTGGAATTTGGAACGCACTTTTTACTAAAGACCATCTGCTCCCATATCCTATTTTTAATAACATTTCTACATCTCGAGGGAGGGGGGTATAGGCAATACATATTTTATGAAGCCACTCATAATATTTCACACTGGCAGTGAGTGGGTCAGGTGCGTCCTTGGTCATCTGAGTTGCCTCCAAGGGGGTCCATGGCTTTAGCATGGCTATCCCCCCCAACACTATTTTTGGAACAGTTATTTTAGTGTTGAATAGTATGTCATCAGTATATGAGTTCTCACCCTTTCCCTTTAGTGTTTGTGTGCGTGACTGTGTATGTATCAGCCGTTCCCTCTTCTCTAGCTTATCCTGGAGTTTATTAATGGAGCGTTGTATTTCCTCCCTGTTAGACCTGGCATCCTTGGCATGGGTCTCCCTTCCATTTTTTTTCATAATACCTCCACTGTTGTCGATATGTTTTTGCTGGACTAGATGCTCATGGGCACTTTGCCACTGCTAATCAGTGCCAAAGTGCAAGTGCTCCCTATTGTAAATTGTG
Organism: Calotriton arnoldi; assembly: GCA_963921515.1. NCBI lineage: Eukaryota > Metazoa > Chordata > Amphibia > Caudata > Salamandridae > Calotriton > Calotriton arnoldi. Next base: position 63,572 of record CAWUFW010010987.1, read on the forward strand.
ATGTGAATTAGTGACTCCATGTTTGGCTTATTTGAATTACTGTCAGACCCTAGTACAGTGCACTGAGTGTGCCCAGGGCTTGTAAATCAAATGCTGCTGGTGGGCTTGCAGCACTGGTTGTGCCACCCACAGAAGTAGCTTGTAAAGTGTGTCTCAGGCCTGCCATTGCAGAGCCTGTGTGCAGTCTGTGACGGCCATGTCGACTTGGTAAGTGCACCCACCTACCAGTCCCCAAACCTTCCCTTTTCTTCATATCAGACACCCCTATGGTAGGCCTACGGGCAGGGTACATTGTAAGGATAAGGTGGGACATGCCTGGTGTGTGTGGCATGTCCTAATAGTGAATTACAGCTATTTTCGTTTTTCACTATTGTAAGGCTAACTGTTCCCCATAGGCCAGAATGGGCAGTTTGATTATAACATCTTATAATCCTAAACTGACTCAGGGAACTAGGTAGAAATTCGAGTTTAGTAGGCCTGAACTCAGAATGATAAAATACATCTTTTAGTGAAGTTGGTTTTAACATTCTCTGTTTGAAAATACCACTTTTGGAAAGTGGGTATTTTCTTGCCTAACTATCCAGCCTGCCTCTGCCAGCTTGTGTATTGTGTGTCTGGTTTGTGCGTGACGGGGCTGGGGGTGGCCACAGGAGACAGGGTGAGGCAGCCCAGGGCTGAATAGAGAGATCTGCATCCAGAGTGGAGGGAGGAGTTGCATCTGGGTCTGAATAGGGCTGTGCCTGCCTGCCACAATGCTGGCTCCACCCCCTGCCGGGCGTCTGAGTACCCTGCCCCACATTCTGAAAGGAAAGAAGGAGTCATGTACACAGAGTGCTCCAAAGCTGCACAGAACTGGTTTAAGCTAGGCAAAGGCCTCTCTGCCTCCAGAGAACAAAGAGAATCAGGGTATAAGAGGGGCACCCAGACCCCAGGAACGTTAGATCACTTTTGGGAACAAGAAGAAACCTTTGCTGAGGAGCGGAACCAAGAAGAAACTGAGGAGAGACTATCCCTAAGCTGAAGTGCTGCTTGGGGGATTGGCCTGAAGTGGTTTGCCTGACTGACAAAGAAAGGAGAAAGGAACTTTTGCTTTGCTGTGACTTTCATCAACTTGTGAAGGATCTCCAAGGGCTTGGAAGAGAGCTTGCCCCCTGATCGAAGTCCCAGGACCATTGGACTTCACCCCCTTTGTGAATTGCTGCTGGAAACTCTGTTTCAGTGGCTACAGAGGTAGGGAGCTGTGACCGACTCTCCCGACCGGCTCGGTGTCCTGTTGGCATCGCATCGAGCAACGCCTGCATCTTGCAACGCACGGCCTTGGTCTCCCCGACTCCGTCAACGAGCCGCTGCCTGCACCGCAACCTGTGAGCACCGCACCTTGCAACGCCTCGCTACACCGAATCCATCTGGTCCGACCGACACGGTCACTGTTGCTGAGTTCGAGTCCTGTGACTGCACTGGCGTTGGGCACCGCTTCGCAAGCTTCGCGACGCACCGCCCAACTCGCACCGCTGTCCGGACTGATCGACGCCAGCTCCTGAACCCGGCTCCGTCGCCGCACCGCAACCTGCCAGCACCGCATCGAAGCACCGTCTCGCCCTGCAACGCCCGGCCCTCTTCTCACGACTCCGTCTCGACGACGTCAACGAGCCGCTGCCTGCACCGCATCGAGGGACAACGCGTCCTGCAACGCTTCCATTTTTGCATCGCGACCGCGACGAACAGCCATCCGGCTCGCATGCCCGTGCCTGCCGCTTCAAGTAAAAGGTACTGTGACTGAGTCTGTCTACGCTGTGTTGGCCCGTCTCGACGCGGTCAGCTGGATTTGTTAGACTCTGTTTGTTCTTGACATCGCCGTAGCCGGAGGAGGCTACCGACTCGCACAGAACCTTGAATTAAGCCTTTTTGATCAGAACTAAGCATTCTTGACAGTACTGTGGATTATTTTTGTCGTTTATGGTCTTGTGATAAATCTATATAAAAGATACTTATTTTTATACATATACAACCTGTGTGGTGTCCCTTTGTAGTGTTGTCACTTGATTACTGTATGTGTTCACAAGTGCTTTACACACTGCCTCTGAACTAAGCCTGTCTGCTCGTGCCAAGCTACCAAGAGGGTGAGCAGGGGTTATTTCAGGAGTGTACCTACTTTCCCTGACTAGACTCAAGGGTCCCTATTTGGACAAAGGTACCTACCTCTGCCAACTAGAGACCCCCAAATCTAACATTGGTGGTCAGCGGTGAGGATTCTGGACTTGCATTTGTGACTCATGTACAGTAATTGGTGAACACTACCTAGTGAGTGCAGACCAAGACGCAACCACATACTCTTTGATAGCATTTTTTCTGGGATTTCCAATTTTTGCAACTGCCAAGTTTAAATCACCATGGATAACGCACCATCTGTAGCATCTGTTGATTGTGATTGGGAGGAGGAGAAACTGGAGTGCTACACCCTCAAACAGCTCAAGCATTTCTGCAGGAAGTTTAAAGTCTCCATGACCGGGCTCACCAAGAAGGATGAGTACCAAAAGGCGCTGAGGGCCTGGGTTGAAGCAAGGAGCACCCCTATACCTATGAAAGGGGATGAGAATGCAGATGGGCAGCTGGAAGGGCTATTGGGTCCAGGGGGGAAGAAAGCAGTCTCCCCAGTAGGTAGCAGTGTTTCTGCCAGAGGACTGTCTCCAGAGGAGTTGGAGGACAGGAAAGAGAGTAGGATGCACGAAATGGAGCTGACCAAGCTCAAGCTAAATGGGCAGTTAGAATTTGAAACGCAAACTAGGAAATTAGCCCTAGAGGAAAAGAAAATGCAGTTTGAACATGAGAAAGTTTTGAGGGAGTTGGAATTGAAGGCCAAAAGCTTAGAGATTACTCCCTCTGGTGGCAGTGTACCGCCTGTGCCTGTTGAAGCTAGGGTGTATATTCCAAAAGATGTGGTTAAGGAATTTTTTTAAAATGAATACATTGGGCAGTGGTTCAAAGCATATGAGGTAGCCATGTCTTCCCACCGGGTCCCTGAGAAGGATTGGGGAGCGGGGTTGTGGGGACGGTTCCTTAGTGAGGGGCGGGATACCTTGTTGGATTTGCCCTCTGAAGTCTATAATTCATATAGCCACATGAAAGATGCATTGATGACTAGATATGGTTTAACCCCTGAGCTTTATAGGCAGAGGTTCAGGAACTGAGGAACTGTAAGAATATTGAAGGCAGTACCTGGGTTGAATATGTGACCTTCTTTTGCAGAGCCTTGGATGGTTGGGTAAAGGGTAGCAAAGCGACTGATTTTCAGGCGCTCTTTGATTTGATTGCCTGGGAGCACTTGTCCAGTAATTGTTTTCCTGAGCTATGCCAGCACCTGATTGATAGTAAGCTGACTAACCCTAGGCAGCTTGCTGAGGAGGCGGACCGCTGGGTGAGTACCCGGGTCCACAAGGGTCACGTGGGAGACTCCACCAAGGGTGGGCAGGGTCCCCAGCAGAAGAGTGGGGGGACAAGGGTAAACAGAGGGAGTTCCATAAAGGGCCCCAAAGTAGACCCCAAGGGAACCAAGGGAAAGGTTCCCAGCCTCCCCCTGAGAAGAAGCCAGTGGCCCTGACAGGCCCCCCTGTTCACCAGGGACCACTGGTGTGTTACAAGTGTGGCGCCCCTGGCCACAAGGCAAACGATCCTCGTTGCCCTTTGCATGGAAAACCAGCACCCACTGGTGTAGTCCCCCGGCAGTTGGCTAGTGTAGCCCTGGGGGAGGAGTGGGGTGCCCAAGGTGGGGGGGATCCCACAGTGTTTCCCCTTGTCTCATTAGGAGACTCTGAGATGGTCCCTAGGACCCAGCTGCCTGATAACACTAAAAAATACAGGCAGTGGGTGACCATCAATGGCCATAGGGTGGAGGCTCTGAGAGACACAGGAGCCAGTGTGACAGCTGTCAAGTGTCACCTGGTGTCTAAAGAGCAGGTTGTCCCTGATGCATTCTATCCGGTTGTTGCCGCTGACAACACAGAGAGTCACTGCAAGGTGGCTCAGGTTCCCTTTGAGTGGGGGGGTCTCGGGTACTCTTCAAGTAGCTGTGAGGCCAGCCATGCCTGTTGACTGTTTGTTAGGGAACGATTTGGAGAGCTCACCTTGGGCTAAGGTGGAGCGGAGTGCGCATTTAGAAATGTTGGGCTTGACTGATTGGGCATATGTGACCACCCGGTCAATGGCAGCTAAAGGTGTTCAAGAGGACCTGGAGCCTGAAAGGGAGGCCCAGGTGCCTGCCGGAGAGAGAGGAGGCAGGGGGCGCGGGAAACCGGCCCCCGAAGTTCCCACGGTCCAGGAGGAGGTAGACCCTGAGGGGGATGCCCTGGAGCTTACAGGGGAACAGGTAGCTGAACTAGGGGACCTATCTGAGCTGACCCATTGGCAGCAAGAAGGAGGACCCTCCAGGGATGAGTTCTGCGAGGAGCAGAACACATGCCCTTCCCTCGTGGGTCTGAGGCAACAGGCCGCAGACCAGGCAGCAGGTGATCAGTCTGGATCACATTGGATTTACTGGGAGAATGGTCTCCTGTATTCAGAGCCTAAGGTTGCTGAGCCTGGGTCAGCCCATGTGCTGGTGGTACCCCAGCGCTTCAGAGCCTTCCTACTGGGGTTGGCTCATGATGTACCATTAGCTGGACATCTGGGGCAGGACAAGACCTTTGAAAGGCTTGTCACCCATTTCTATTGGCCCCAGATGCGCAGGAGTGCCGCCACTCACTGCAGGACATGTCAGACTTGCCAGGCAAGTGGAAAGAGTGGGAGGAAGCACAAGGCTCCTCTCCAGCCATTCCCTGTGGTCAGCACCCCCTTTGAACGGAGGGGTATTGACATTGTGGGGCCACTGGACCCCGAGACAGCCATGGGCAACAGGTTTATCCTGGTCTTGGTGGACCATGCCACCCGGTACCCTGAAGCCATCCCTCTGAGGACAGTGACGGCCCCCGTGGTGGGACGGGCACTGATGGGAATTTTCTCACGTGTAGGATTCCCTCAAGAGGTGGTGTCTGACAGAGGTACCAACTTCGTGTCCAAGTACATGAAGTCCCTGTGGCAGGAGTGCGGTGTAACTTACAAGTTCACCACTCCTTACCACCCTCAAGGAAATGGGCTGGTTGAGAGATTCAACCGGACCCTAAAGGGCATGATTATGGGTCTGGAAGAACCCATGAGGCGTAAATGGGACGTCCTCTTACCTTGCCTGTTGTTTGCATACCGGGAGGTGCCACAGAAGTCTCTAGGGTTCAGCCCCTTTGAGCTCCTCTATGGACACCCGGTGCGAGGACCTCTGAGTTTGGTCAAGGAAGGCTGGGAGCAATCTCCCAGGAAACCTCCCCAGGATGTATACAGTTACATGCTGGCCTTCAGGAACCAGACTAGGCGTTTCAGAGAACTTGCTGAGGCAAATCTGGAAGCCAGCCAGGAGGAGATGAAGCGGTGGTACGACCAGAATGCCACTCTGGTAGAGCTTCAGCCTGGTCAGAATGTGTGGGTCATGGCCCCTGTGGAGCCTCGTGCGCTCTAGGACAGGTGGACCGGCCCTTTCACGATGGTAGAGCGCAAGAGTCCAGTTACCTACTTGGTGGACTTGCAGTCTCCCAGGAACCCCTTGAGGGTCCTGCATGTGAACCGCCTAAAGCCCCACTTGGAGAGGTCCCAAGTGGGCATGCTCTTAGCTACAGATGATGGGATGGAGGAGGAGACTGAGCCTCTTCCTGACCTCCTGTCAGCCCGAGAGCAAGATGGATCAGTGGAGGGAGTAAACCTCTCTACCTCCCTCACACCTGAGCAGCAGGGTGACTGTCGCCAGCTGTTGGGACAGTTCCCTTACCTGTTCTCCCTGGTTCCCAGTGTCACTCATTGGTGCGTCCATGATGTGGACACTGGGGACAGTCTTCCTGTGAAGCACAAGGCTTACAGGGTGACTGACAGGGTCAGAGCCTGCATCAAGGAGGAGGTCTCCAAGATGTTTGCGCTAGGGGTGATTGAGTCCTCTAACAGCCCTTGGGCCAGCCCAGTGGTCTTGGTTCCGAAGGCTGCCGCGCCTGGTGCCACACCAGAACTCCGGTTCTGTGTGGACTACAGGGGACTCAATTCCGTGACCAGGACTGACGCCCACCCCATCCCCAGAGCTGATGAGCTCATAGATCGGTTAGGGGCTGCGCGGTACCTCAGCACGTTTGACTTAACGTCTGGGTACTGGCAGATCGCCTTGACTGATGGGGCAAAGAGAGGTCAGCATTCTCCACACCAGATGGGCACTACCAGTTCCGGGTGATGCCCTTTGGGATGAAGAATGCCCCTGCCACCTTTCAGAGGTTGGTCAACCAGGTGTTGGTTGGACTGGAGGATTTCAGTGCCGCCTACCTGGATGACATCGCAGTGTTCAGTGCCAGTTGGGAAGAACATCTGCGCCACCTCTGGGAAGATTTGATGGCGCTGCGGAGGGCAGGCCTCACAATCAAGGCAAGTAAGTGCCAGATTGGGCAGGGTTCTGTGGTGTACTTGGGACACCAGGTTGGGAGCGGCCAGGTGGCGCCCCTCCAACCGAAAATTGATACCATTCTGGCTTGGGAGCCCCCAAGACCCAGACAGAGGTGAGAGCCTTCCTAGGACTCACCGGGTATTACAGGAGATTCGTCAAGGGGTATGGCAGCATTGTTGCCCCCTTGACAGAGCTGACTTCCAAGAAGCAGCCCAGGAAAGTGATTTGGACTGACGCCTGTCAAGAAGCTTTTGACACCTTGAAGACTGCCATGTGCACGGCGCCTGTGCTCCAGGCACCCAACTTCTCCAATGAGTTCATGGTTCAGACGGACGCTTCAGAGCATGGTGTAGGGCCTGTTCTATCACAGATCAATGAGGAGGGTCTAGACCAACCTGTAGCCTTCATCAGTAGGAGGTTACTTCCCCGGGAACAGAGAAGGTGTTCTATTGAGCGTGAGGCATTTGCTGTGGTCTGGGCACTGAAGAAGCTGAGACCATACCTGTTTGGGACTCACTTCCGGGTTCAGACAGACCACAGGCCCCTCAGATGGTTAATGCAGATGAGGGGTGAGAATCCAAAGCTGTTGAGGTGGTCCATTTCCCTGCAGGGGATGGACTTTATGGTGGAACACTGCCCTGGTACAGAACACGCCAATGCTGATGGTCTGTCCAGATTTTTCCGCCTTAGTGATGAGAACTCCCTAGGGGTAGGATAGTTCTCCCCACATTTCAGCTGGAGGGGACACGTGTTAGACCTGGCATCCTTGGCATGGGTCTCCCTTCCATTTTTTTTCATAATACCTCCACTGTTGTCGATATGTTTTTGCTGGACTAGATGCTCATGGGCACTTTGCCACTGCTAATCAGTGCCAAAGTGCAAGTGCTCCCTATTGTAAATTGTGATGTGAATTAGTGACTCCATGTTTGGCTTATTTGAATTACTGTCAGACCCTAGTACAGTGCACTGAGTGTGCCCAGGGCTTGTAAATCAAATGCTGCTGGTGGGCTTGCAGCACTGGTTGTGCCACCCACAGAAGTAGCTTGTAAAGTGTGTCTCAGGCCTGCCATTGCAGAGCCTGTGTGCAGTCTGTGACGGCCATGTCGACTTGGTAAGTGCACCCACTTACCAGTCCCCAAACCTTCCCTTTTCTTCATATCAGACACCCCTATGGTAGGCCTACGGGCAGGGTGCATTGTAAGGATAAGGTGGGACATGCCTGGTGTGTGTGGCATGTCCTAATAGTGAATTACAGCCATTTTCGTTTTTCACTATTGCAAGGCTACCTGTTCCCCATAGGCCAGAATGGGAAGTTTGATTATAACATCTTATAATCCTAAACTGACTCAGGGAACTAGGTAGAAATTCGAGTTTAGTATGCCTGAACTCAGAATGATAAAATACATCTTTTAGTGAAGTTGGTTTTAACATTCTGTGTTTGAAAATACCACTTTTAGAAAGTGGGTATTTTCTTGCCTAACTATCCAGCCTGCCTCTGCCAGCTTGTGTATTGTGTGTCTGGTTTGTGCGTGACAGGGGCTGGGGGTGGCCACAGGAGACAGGGTGAGGCAGCCCTGGGCTGAATAGAGAGATCTGCATCCAGAGTGGAGGGAGGAGTTGCATCTGGGTCTGAATAGGGCTGTGCCTGCCTGCCACAATGCTGGCTCCACCCCCTGCCGGGCGTCTGAGTACCCTGCCCCACATTCTGAAAGGAAAGAAGGAGTCATGTACACAGAGTGCTCCAAAGCTGCACAGAACTGGTTTAAGCTAGGCAAAGGCCTCTCTGCCTCCAGAGAACAAAGAGAATCAGGGTATAAGAGGGGCACCCAGACCCCAGGAAGATTAGATCACTTTTGGGAACAAGAAGACATTTTTGCTGAGGAGCGGAACCAAGAAGAAACTGAGGAGAGACTATCCCTAAGCTGAAGTGCTGCTTGGGGGATTGGCCTGCAGTGGTTTGCCTGATTGCCAAAGAAAGGAGAAAGGAACTTTTGCTTTGCTGTGACTTTCATCAACTTGTGAAGGATCTCCAAGGGCTTGGAAGAGAGCTTGCCCCCTGATCGAAGTCCCAGGACCATTGGACTTCACCCCCTTTGTGAATTGCTGCTGGAAACTCTGTTTCAGTGACTACAGAGGTAGGGAGCAGTGACCGACTCTCCCTACCGGCTCGGTGTCCTGTTGGCACCGCATCGAGCAACGCCTGCATCTTGCAACGCACGGCCTTGGTCTCCCCGACTCCGTCAACGAGCCGCTGCCTGCACCGCAACCTGTGAGCACCGCACCTTGCAACGCCTCGCTACATCGAATCCATCTGGTCCGACCGACACGGTCACTGTTGCTGAGTTCGAGTCCTGTGACCGCACTGGAGGTGGGCACCGCCTCGCAAGCTTCACGACGCACCGCCCGACTCGCACCGCTGTCCGGACTGATCGACGCCAGCTCCTGAACCCGGCTCCGTCGCCGCACCGCAACCTGCCAGCACCGCATCGAAGCACCGTCTCGCCCTGCAACACCCGGCCCTGGTCTCACCGACTCCGTCTCGACGACGTCAACGAGCCGCTGCCTGCACCGCATCGAGGGACAACGCGTCCTGCAACGCTTCCATTTTTGCATCGCGACCGCGACGAACAGCCATCCGGCTCGCTCGCCCGTGCCTGCCGCTTCAAGTAAAAGGTACTGTGACCGAGTGTGTCTACGCTGTGTTGGCCCGTCTCGACGCGGTCAGCTGGATTTGTTAGACTCTGTTTGTTCTTGACATCGCCGTAGCCGGAGGAGGCTACCGACTCGCACAGAACCTTGAATTAAGCCTTTTTGAACAGAACTAAGCATTCTTGACAGTACTGTGGATTATTTTTGTCGTTTATGGTCTTGTGATAAATCTATATAAAAGATACTTATTTTTATAAATATACAACCTGTGTGGTGTCCATTTGTAGTGTTGTCACTTGATTACTGTATGTGTTCACAAGTGCTTTACACACTGCCTCTGAACTAAGCCTGTCTGCTCGTGCCAAGCTACCAAGAGGGTGAGCAGGGGTTATTTCAGGAGTGTACCTACTTTCCCTGACTAGACTCAAGGGTCCCTATTTGGACAAAGGTGCCTACCTCTGCCAACTAGAGACCCCCAAATCTAACACTCCCTATCAGTGTTCACTTCTTCTTGGAACTCATCTGCCTCTTTCCTCAGGAGTGTCAACTGCTCGCGTTCCTCCTCATTGTTTCTTTCTTCTGCACTTAGCCCTAAATGCTCCCTCAGACAAAAAGTGGGAGTTTGGGCTGGGGATTCAAAAGCATGTGGCATGTTCCCTCCTACCCTCCTACGGATAAGTGCCCATTCAGGACTGGTGTTATAAAACTGCCTTGTCTGGGACTAGTTGGCATGTCAAATACCCTAGTTAAATCACCTTCCAGGGATATGTGGAATTAAGGGACACGTGATAAGCTTGGTTGTGAAGCCAGTGCTTGCTCAGGTGTGTTATTTCTTTCACACTGTATGTAGGGGCCTGAAAGTGATGGGTAAATTGAAGTTGCTGGAGGAGGGGCTGAGAATTGAGGTGCAGGAGGAACAGGCCCTGCAGACTGGATGCTTTGCCCCAATGTTGGGTGGCTGTTTTCATTGCTGGCTCTATCTGAGACCCAGGAATTAAATTCACTATTTGCATCTACTCTTTGTCTTTTCCTTTTTTCCTCTGTAAACAACAAAATCTCCTCCTCAGTCAATGCGCTACTATTTATTTGCTCACTGTCTGCTCCTTCCCCCAGTTTGACATAAAGGCCTTGAGGCTTGGAGGCGATAAACAGTTTCTTTAACCCCTTCGCTGCTAGGCCTTTCCCCCCCCCTGTGCTAAGCCTTTTTTTGGCTATTTGGGGTAGTTCGCGCTTAGGCCCCTGTAACCTTTTGACCACATAAGGTATCCATGCCAAAGTTGCGTCCTTTTTTTCCAACATCATTGGGATTCTAAAGGTACCCAGAGTTTGTGGATTCCCCTGGAGGGGACCCAGAAATTAGCCAAAATACAGCTAAATTTCGTTTTTTTTGGGAAAAATTGTAAAAAAGGGCTCCAGATGAAAGCGTCTGGTTTTTTCCCTGCAAATGGTATCAAAAAGGGGTTATGGTGCTGAAATCACCATCTTCCCAGCTTTCAGGGACAAGCAGACTTTTGTCAGAAAAACACATTTTTTTACACAGTTTTGGCATTTTTCTGGGACATAGCCTATATTTGCTATTTTATGTGCTTTCAACCTCCTTCCAGTTAATGGTAGAAATGGGTATGAAAGCAATAATGGATCCTGGAACGCTATACATTTCTGAAAAGTAGACAAAATTCTGAATTCAGCAAGGGGTCATTTGTGTAGATCCTAAAAGTTTTCTTTATAGAAACTAGCAGTTAAATATAGGAAAAATTGAAAATCAGTTGACAAAAACAGGCATTTGTGTCAACGTTTTCACCTGTAACTTCTTCTAATTATGACAGCTATTTGAAAGCAATATACCGTTACATCCGCTGGACCTTTCTGGTCGTAGCGATATATAGGACTTGTAGGTTCACCAAGAACCCGACGAACCCAGAGCCAATAACTGAGCAGCGTCTTGCAATGGTTTTTTATTATGTACCGGGTATATAGCAATTATTCTGGGAAAATGTATACATGGAAAAAATCGGTATGAAAGACACCTATGTATTTATGAAATAGGAACAAAATATAGAGTTTAGAAACAGAAGATATTTGCACATTTCCGAAATTGGGAGTACCCATACTAGCATGAGAATTATAAGTCATTATTCAAAATTACTTCTTTTTTACACATTGTCTTTCATTTGGAAGGCAGAAATGCATCAAAAGTCAATAGGTAATAACAGTTGCTCTACAATTCTGTATTACCCTAAGTCTCCCGATAAAAATGGTACCTCACTTGTGTGGGTAGGCCTAGTGCCCGCGACAGGAAACGGCTCAAAACGCAACGTGGACACACCACATTTTCACAGTGAAAAATGACCCTTTTTTTGCAAAGTGCCTAGCTGTAGTTTTTGAACCCTAGCTCTGCCGGCACCTAGGGAAACCTAGCAAACCTAAACATTTTTGAAAACTAGACACCCAGGGGAATCCAGGATGGGGTGACTTGACTGGCTCTCACCAGGTTCTCTTACCCAGAATCCCTTGCAAACCTAAAATATTGTAAAAAAACCCACGTTTTCCTCACATTTCTGTGGTGGAAAGTTCTGGAATCTGCGTGGATCCACAAAATTCCACCCACCCCGCGTTCCCCAAAGTCTTTCAAGAAAAACGGTACCTCACTTGTGTGGGTAGGCCTAGTGCCCGTGACAGGAAACGGCGCAAAACGCAACGTCGACACACTACATTTTCACAGTGAAAAATGACCATTTTTTTGCAAAGTGCCTAGCTGTAGTTTTTGAACCCTAGCTCTGCCGCCACGTAGGGAAACCTAGCAAACCTATACATTTTTGAAAACTAGACACCCAGGGGAATCCAGGATGGGGTAACTTGACTGGCTCTCACCAGGTTCTGTTACCCAGAATCCCTTGCAAACCTAAAATATTGTCCAAAAAAACACATTTTCCCCACATTTCTGTGGTGGAAAGTTCTGGAATCTGCGTGGATCCACAAAATTCCACCCACCCCGTGTTTCCCAAAGTCTTTCAAGAAAAACGGTACCTCACTTGCGTGGGTAGGCCTAGTGCCCGCGACAGGAAACGGCGCAAAACGCAACGTCGACACACTACATTTTCACAGTGAAAAATGACCATTTTTTTGCAAAGTGCCTAGCTGTAGTTTTTGAACCCTAGCTCTGCCGGCACCTAGGGAAACCTAGCAAACCTATACATTTTTGAAAACTAGACACCCAGGGGAATCCAGGATGGGGTGTCTTGACTGGCTCTCACCAGGTTCTGTTACCCAGAATCCCTTGCAAACCTACAAAATTATCAAAAAAAACACATTTTCCTCACATTTCTGTGGTGGCAAGTTCTGGAATCTGCGTGGATTCACAAAATTCCACCCACCCCGCGTTCCCCAAAGTCTTTCAAGAAAAATGGTACCTTACTTGCATGGGTGGGTCAAGTACCCGCGACAGGCAAGGGCCCAAAACCTATTGAGGCGACATCAAAATCACCTATCACAAACCAACCTGGTTTTGCAAAGGGGGTCCCATGACTTTTTGGCCCGGGGCTCGGCGGTCACCTAGGGAAACCTACCAAACCCACACATTTCTGAAAACTAGACACCCGGGGGATTCCAGGGAGGTATGGCTTGCGTGGATCCCCCAACGTTTTCTTATCCAGAATCCCCTGCAAACCTGAAATTTAGCTTAAAAAATCTTTTTTTTTACACATTTTTGTGTGGGAAAGCTGTGGCATCACGGGGCTGACACAAATTTCCTACCACCCAGCGTTACCCCAGGTCTCCCAATAAAAATGGTACCTCACTAGTGTGGGAGGCCCAAGTACCCGCGACAGGCAAGGGCCCAAAACGTATTGAGGTGACATCAAAATTGCCTATCACAAAACGACCTGGTTTTGCAAGGGGGGTCACCTGGGTTTTTGGCCCAGTGCTCGGCGGCCACCTAGGGAAACCTACCAAACCCACACATTTCTGAAAACTAGACACCCGGGGGATTCCAGGGAGGTATGGCTTGCGTGGATCCCCCAACGTTTTCTTACCCAGAATCCCCTGCAAACCTGAAATTTAGCTGAAAAAAATCACTTTTTTCACACATTTTTGTGTGGGAAAGTTGTGGCATCACGGGGCTGACACAAATTTCCTACCACCCAGCGTTCCCCCAGGTCTCCCGATAAAAATGGTGCCTCACTCATGTGGGAGGCCCAAGTACCCGCGACAGGCAAGGGCCCAAAACGTATTGAGGCGACATCAAAATTGCCTATCACAAAACGACCTGGTTTTGCAAGGGGGGGTCACCTGGGTTTTTGGGCCCGTGCTCGGCGGCCACCTAGGGAAACCTACCAAACCCACACATTTCTGAAAACTAGACACCCGGGGGATTCCAGGGAGGTATGGCTTGCGTGGATCCACCAACGTTTTCTTACCCAGAATCCCCTGCAAACCTGAAATTTAGCTGAAAAAAATCACTTTTTTCACACATTTTTGTGTGGGAAAGTTGTGGCATCACCAGGCTGACACAAATTTCCTACCACCCAGCGTTCTCCCAGGTCTCCCAATAAAAATGGTGCCTCACTCGTGTGGGAGGCCCAAGTACCCGCGACAGGCAAGGGCCCAAAACATTTTGTGATAGGCAATTTTGATGTCGCCTCTATACGTTTTGGGCCCTTGCCTGTCGGGGGTACTTGGGCCTCCCGCACGAGTGAGGCACCATTTTTATCAGAGGCTACTGCCCCTATCTGCCTCCTGAGGGGGGGCAGAAAAACTGTGGCATTTTTTGTGGGGGTCGGGGCATTGGCATGCCCATTCTGGGCAGCCCCTGCCCCAAACTTTGGAAAAATAAAAATCCCTGGTGCCTAGTGGGCTTTCTGCCCCCCCGGGGAGGGTAGATAAGGGGCTATTGCCCCATCTGCCTTCCAGGAGGGGCAGAAAGTCTGTAGCATTTTTTCTTTTGGGTGGGGGTATTTGAATGCCCATTCTGGGCAGCCCCCACCCCAACGTATATATATAAAAAAAATCCATGGGGCCTACTGGGATTCCTGCCCTCCCCCCCCGGGGCGCAGATCAGGGGCTATTGCCCCCATCTGCCTCCTGGGGAGGGCAGAAAGTCCTATTCTTACTTTGGGTTTTTTTTTTTTATGCGCCAGGGGTGGGGGCTGCCCAGAATGGGCATGCCAAAGCCCCCACCCCTGGCGCATAAAAAAAAATCCCTGGCATCTAGGGTGCTTTCTGCCCCCCGGGGGGGCATATTGGGGGCTACTGCCCTCATCTGCCCCCCAGGGGGGTCAGAAAGGCTGTAGATTTTTTTAAATTTTGGGTGGGGGTATTTGCATGCCCATTCTGGGCAGCCCCCACCCCTACGTATATATAAAAAAAAAATCCCTGGGGCCTAGTGGGCTTTCTGTCCCCCCCGGGGGGCAGATCAGGGGCTATTGCCCCCATCTGCCTCCTGGGGGGGGCAGAAAGTCTTATTCTTACTTTGGGGGGGTAGGGTGGGGGCTTTGGCATGCCCATTCTGGGCAGCCCCCAACCCTGGCACATAAAAAAAATCCCTGGCATCTAGGGGGGCAGAAAGACTGAAATTTTGTGGGGGGGAGGGGTGGGGGCATTGGCATGCCCCTCTTTGGCAGCCCCCACCCCTAAATTAATTGTAAAAAAAAAACCCTGGTGTCTAGTGGGCTTTCTGCCCCCCGGGGGGGCAGATTGGGGGCTACCGCCCCCATCTGCACCCAGGGGGGGCAGAAAGACTGTTATTGTGCAGGGCGGGGGTTGGTGGCTTTGGCGTGCCCATATTGGGCAGCCCTCACCCCTAATTTACATAAAAATATTAATCCCTGGTTTCTAGTGGGCTTTCTGCCCCCCCCCGGGGGGGCAGAAAGACTGGAATTTTGTGGGGGGAGGGGTGGGGGCATTGGCATGCCCATCTTTGGCAGCCCCCACCCCTAAATTAATCGTAAAAAAAAAAACCTGGCGTCTTGTGGGCTTTCTGCCCCCCTGGGGGGCAGATTGGGGGCTACCGCCCCCATCTGCACCCAGGGGGGGCAGAAAGACTGTTATTGTGCAGGGGGATTGGGGGCTTTGGCGTGCCCATATTGGGCAGCCCCCAGCCCTAATTTACATAAAAAAATGAATCCCTGGTTTCTAGTGGGCTTTCTGCCCCCCCATCTGCCCCCCAGGGGGGCATAAAGAGTGGAATTTTGTGGGGGAGGGGTGGGGGCTTTGGCATGCCCATCTTGAGCAGCCCCCACCCCTAAATTAAATCTTTTTAAAAAAAACTGGTGTCTAGTGGGCTTTTGGCCCCCCCCGGGGGGGGGGCAGATTGGAGGCTACTGCAGGGGGTGGGGTGGGGGCATTGGCGTGCCCATATTGGGCAACCCCCACCCCTAATATACCTAATAAAAAAAATTCCCTGGTTCTAGTGGGCTTTCTGCCCCCCCGGGGGGGGGCAGATCAGGGGCTGTAGCCCCCATTATGCCCAAAACAATGGGGGGAGCAAAGGCCCTTGCCCAAGGGGCTGCTCCCCGCTACCTGGTGGCTAGTGGGTGGATCCCTGCTTGGGGATCGCCCTCCTGGGGCGATCCCCAAGCAGAGATCCACTGGGGATCGCCATGCGCGCGATCGTCATTAGACTGAAAACAGCTGATGGGCCTCGGGAGGTTGGGGAAGCTCTTTCCCACCTCCCGAGGCCCAAAAAAAAAATGGAAATCCCTCTGCTGTTTGTAGCAGAGGGATTTCGTGCCCCTGTCCTCATGACGGAATGGTTCCGTCATGAGCACAGGAGCACCGGTGCTCATGACGGACATTATTTATGTCAATATTTACTTGGCGGTGCGTCCAAATACATAGCAGAGCAGCATCCCTTCTAGAAGTAGTGGCATTTGGTATTGCTTTAACCCAATCTGCTTCAATTGTTGAAAACCCACACTTTTGCCATAGTGACAAAAAATGTTGTTCTGTTTGCACATAGTTACTTAATTCCAATAAACACTGGCTATAAGTTGTGGGCCAATCCTTTGCTAATTCTTCTTGCACTCACTGCTCACCCTTGCTACTGTAGAACAGTCTCTGTATTCAGTGGAGGCATTCCCATGGCCTTTCTCTTTTGAAAGGAGGGCTTTATTTTTTGCAATTGAAAGCCACTGCTGTAGACAATCTTTTACATAGTGTGAATCCCATGATAAGTCACCCTGAAAGTCTATAGTTTCTGTCAAGCGTTCAATATCATCTATCTCAAGAGAACCAAATCCAGGCCACAACCCTTCATTCCCTTTCCAAGTCCACACTAGCGCGCAAAAAGGTGTTACATATTCTAAACAATTTGTATCTTTTACAACCTGAGCTGCAGGGCTATCTGTGGGTAATTTAAAATCCTTCACTAATGACAGTTGTTTAAATAATTTTTTTGTCTTTTTCATCATGCGAGGCCTTACCACCTCCATGGTTCCTTTAGACTTGCCAGTGCCCATTGTGCCCTTCACTCAAAAGTTGAAACCCTGAAAGATAAACAGATTTGTCTCCTAGAAAGAAAGATTTGTTATAATAGTGGATAGAGAGATTGTAAAAAAAATAGAAAAAAAATCAACAGCTGTGGACCACTCAGACACCACATAAAACAATTTGTCTTCTCTGATGCAGTAATGCACTATTTTTCATATCACTCAAAGAAGCATTTCAAAGAAACATAGCGGGACAATACTCTTAAAGATCAACACATAAACATAATTAAATACAGTCATTGATCAATGACAGAACAGTGCAAATGTTGAAAATCATTTCCTTGTGCTTTGTTGCCAGCCAATAGTCAATGCTTCCTATGCTACACTCTGGGAGGGTTGTTTTTATTTCTTCGTTCCCCCTACCTCTGGGGTCATAAATTATTCTCTAGCCCAGGCTCTCCTGTAGTGGGTGTTATGAGGTCCCGTAAACCTTCAACGTTTCTCTACAGTCCCCTGTTTAGTTTAAATGCCAGTTACTGTCCTTTTTTAATAATACCATGTTTTAACTAAGCATTTGAAAGATTGAATGGTCACTTGCAGCAAGTTATTTAGCTTACAGCTTACTTACTGACTGGTGACATTACAGTCCTTCAATGCCCCACTTTCTGGTACCATCTGTCGGGTAATAAATCTTCCAACCCTCCTCAGAGGACGCAAGGAAAACACAGACACCAGGCAGGCTTCCAAACAGAGGAAATGTATTTGCACCTTTCTTCTTTTATTGGCATGCCAAGGCAGAAGGCAGACGCATATCCCAGTGTCACGTCTTGGAACAAGCTTCTTCTGCCCCGCCCTGACGTTCAGGGAGGGCTTATATAGTAAAAAAGTGCTGTTACCAGTAAAACCCTCAGATGTGGACAATGCCAAATATGGGTATATATACAAATAGAATTGTCATGCAAGCACAAGACATAGAGCAAAATATACCTATTGCCGTAGAAGGACACAAGTTTAAGCTAAACTTGCAAGAATCAGAGGCTTTTGACGTGTCAGAGAGAACAATAAAGGCCCTTGGGTCAGGCTGGAATAGATTTGTAAAGGAGGAGGAATTTTAGGAGCACAGGGTCAGAGTTTGGTCAGAGACAGACGTAGCTGTGGGTCTGAGATAGTGCAGGGGAGAATTGGGATTGATTCCCTTATCTGACTGATGCAAACATATAGCTATCTATTTTACCCTACAGTATTGCCCCTTAGATAGGTGAGTAGTGCACCTTGAGCATCATTTATTGCTGAAATTGCCAACTTAGCTGCTCTTTGTTTCAATTGGAGAGCAAGGAGCTGTCCGGCCTTTTTTCCCTGCTGGAAGTGGTGTTCAGAAGCCTATCTGCCTTGTTGGGGAGTAGTAAGATAAATTCATATTTCTTGTAGGTCAACAGCCAGAGATGTTCATCCGAGGAGTCTGATGGAAGGTGCCCTGCAGGTGAAAAATGTCTGCTTCCAATATTGTAACTTGTCCATGTCTATGTCTTCGACTTGCAGAGGCGTGCATTCTTCTGTATGCATTGAATGTAGGACTTGCCAGCTGCTCAGAGGACTTGTGATGAAGAGGCTGATCCTGAATGAAGATCCAAAGAAGTCTTTTAAGTCTTGCTTTAGTTTTTCTTCTTCTCTGGGTCATTCAGTTTGAGAGTATCTAGCCTTCAGGTTCTGTCTTTGAGAGTTGGGAGGTTAAAATCTAAGTGCAAACTGTTATGTGCATGATCGGTGATGCTGAAGGCCCCTACCAAATAGTTTATGAGTCTATGGAGGACACTGCTATGAATCAGGAATTTATCTATTTTGGATTCATTTCCGTGTGCACACAATAAAAAAGTATTGTCTCGGTTGGTCAGATGTATGATGCAACCTGGGAATGATCTGCGGTTAGGCTTTACAACAAGCCATAATCAGCTCTGTTTCAACAGTCAGGTCTGCCAGAACCATCAAATGCTGGGTCAGGGGCTAAATTCTAATCTTCACCAATCAGCCATTGAGCATGGCCAAGTTCTGTTAAGATTCTGCTTATGTGGCAAGGAAGGAGGCTTTCACAGTGTTGAGAGAATATATGGATTCAATTCACCGTTCAAACTGTTTAAAGTATAGTTGAGAAACATGTCTGGACCTTTGGGGTCTATTCAGGGTTTCAGTATTCTGGCTGGCATTGAGGGACAAAATAAAGAGGTATCTTGTTGTAGACACTGGTGGACGTTGGTAACATATGAGTTAAGGGGGGAAAACGTGGAAGATCGACTCTCAATAGATAAACAGGAAGCCTGAATATGTGAGAATGTGTGAGTTGGAGGAAAGATATAGAGCACTGTCCTATATTTACTTCATAGGGGTTGGAACTCCTTGAGGGAGGCTGCGGGCCCCTATGCCTTAAACCTATATAGAATCAGGGTATAACAATGCTACAGCTGTCAGCAAACCTAGGAAGGGAGTATTGAGCGGGGTAACTGATTAGAACAAGCCTAGTCTCATTGCAGGTTTGATCAGGAGACCAGTGGGGAATCCACTTCAGGCTTTCAAGGAAACCTGGATTTGTCTGGTTTTGCGGGTGGGCTTCATCTTGCGGTGGATCTTTGTGATAATGTATGTGTCACAACAACAGTGGGTTACCTCCTGATATCGAGGGACCCCTAGTGGAAGAGGGCGGATGAGCGTGCTGTGGTCCGTCTTCACAGGTAGAAGGCATCACTTCCATAGAAGGGAACCCATGGATCTATATAGGATTCCAGGTCCTTCTGGTCTTCGAACTTTCTCTTTTTGCCATCCGCTCTGGCAATCATCACTGCTGGCATGAGGAGGCCATATTTGCTGCCCCTGTGCTTTAGTGTTGGGAAAATTGCGAAGATGCTCTTTCGGATCACATTTGCTTTATAACAAGAATCAGCAGCAAAAGTTACTTGAGATACCTTGTAGGTGTAAGGACAATGGTGCCTGACCGTTTGGAGATAAGCATAGGATATACATGATAACGGGCAGAGAGCATTATTATTCGTGGTTCGCTGGGATTGTAGTCTGTGTGCTTGTTGTAATTTTAGCATCTATGTGAAAGTTATTTCCAGCAACCACTCTAGGAAAGATGTCAGGAAACCCAGCAGGTCTTTTCCCTCCTCTAATTCTGACAGTCTGTATACCCAGATATTGTCCTATCTGTTTATGTCTTCCATGTCGGTTAGCCTCTTTTGAAGGTTCCAGATGTCTTTGCTCCAATGTGGCATCTCCTCCGCCTTGTGTTCTAGGGTCTCAATGCGCTTCTTTTTGCTGCTCAGTTGGACATTAAAAAGATAAAGTTCAGTGTGCTTCGACTTTAGTTCGATGTGGGTTAAACTGTGGTAATAGATGCCTTAAAGTTTTAAAGTTTGGCCATAAGGGTCTAGAGTTATTGAGGCCATCGCTGTTACTGGGTTCACCTGGGCAATTTTCTCCTTGCCACCCATCAGTGCCTCTGAGAAGGAAAGCTGACAGGATAAGCTGCCCCCTGACATGGAGAGGTACTTGCCATGACCCCAGATGTCTAAAAAAATCTGATGAGTAGTTGAGGACAAGGCAATTATGAGGGAAAAGTGGGTAGTGGAGTAGTTATTGCCTGGCAGTGGATAAAAGTAATAGTTAGGTAAAAATGTCAGTTAAAACATAACATTTTAAACTAACAAAACCATAGACATTCACCAGTTATAGTTATTTCCAGTAATGATAACATATGCCCTAAATTAAGTATATCTCGCGCCCCGCCATGCACAGTGTTGCCATCAATGAAGTAATTTCAGATGTTGTGGTGATGCTTTCAATGATACATTTGGGCACGAATTGTAGTTACTTGAGATAACTGATGGATTTTAGTGGTTTTGTTTGATTAAATCAGTATGTTTTACCTGCCATTTTCACCTCACTATATTGTCCCTTTAACTTTTGTTTTTTTCATTGAATTTCTAAGGTTTTTTTAATATATAAAGTAAGATATTATTACAATTCCTAACTATAACATCACTTGACTCTTTTTTCAGTAAATTTCTATGTTTTTATCTTAAAGTTAAATGTCCATCATCCTGTGTGGCGTGGGGTTGGGCGATCCCCTGCTGGGCAGACCTACTGATTTTGTCAATGGGTCAGAATACTAAAATATAAAAAGTGGGTCTATTGGCTTTATCAAGATAACTGCTGAAGTTCAGTGTTTTTTTGGGGGTTAAAACAGTATGTTTTATATGGCATTTTCACCTAACTATAATGTCCCTTTAACTTTTGTTTTTTTCAGTGAATTTCTAAGGTATTTTTTATATATAAAGTAAGATATTGTTACAATTCCTAAGTATAACATCACTTGAACCTTTTTTTCAAGTAAATTTCTATGTTTTTATCTTAAAGATAAATGTCCATCACCCTGTGTGGCATAGGATTGGGCGACCCCTTTCTGGGCAGACCTACTAAATTTGTCAATGGATCAGAATACTAAAATATACAAAGTGGGCCTATTGGCTTTATTAAGGGTGCTGCACAACAACATATATAGAGAAGACCTATTTTTTTTGTCAAAAATCACCAATAATTGAAATTAAATGTATGTTTTTATAAATTCACGCACTGCAATGTTTGATTAAAGTGATTATCATAAGTTTTTTTCAATACATCTTCAGCTCAGAAAGCTTTAAGAAAATATGGTAAGTTCTCATAGAGTCATGGATTCAATGACCCTTCATACTTACTGTTTATTTAAATGTTGCTGGGAGGCAGCTGCACTCGCTGCAGCCCCCCCACAACATTAAAATAATAGTTGGTAATGCTCCTGTCCCTTCTAGGGGCTTCACCAGACTCCCAAAAAATCGAAGTAAAAAGCCCTCACAGGGCATTATGGGGCGCTCTTTCTCTGGGGCAGTGAATAATAAATGAGCGGTTCCTGCAGCTCATCTATTATTCCTTTTTTTGTTTTTCCTTTTTTTTTGCTGCTACCTTTTTTAAATGCTGTGGGATTTGGGGGGAGCCCTAAGGCTCCCTAGTCCCCTGTCGACTCCCCACCAGCACGCATATTAAAGTGAGTACCCCAGTGCCCACCCGGGGCAGTCACACCATATTGAAAATAGTGGGGGACTATGGGAGGAGCCCTACAGCCAGTGCTTAATTTGTAAATTAATAAGTGCAAAGGCCCAAGATATTTCTCAGTAATGCATTGCAGCTTCCATCATCTACGGTCTATGCCAGCGCTTCCAAATACCAGTACCACCGACACCTATTTACCATTACAATCCTACAATTGTAAAAATTGGTAGTATACTAGGTGATTCAAAGCTTTAAGACTGCCTTAGCACCGTCTGAGCACCTTGGTATTACTACTTTTGCAATAGCACATTGAATTTTTAAATACTTTGCTCATATGCTTTTTTAAAAACAGACTGACAGCACCACCATATGCTGGACTGTCATAAATATGTGCCGGTGTTATGAAATAAGTGCTGGTGCTGAGCACCTGCAAATACCAGCACAAATTAAGCACTGCCTGTGGCCCTTTCCGAGAAGGAAAGCTGACAGGATAAGCTGCCCCCTGACATGGAGAGGTACTTGCCATGACCCCAGATGTCTAAAAAAATCTGATGAGTAGTTGAGGACAAGGCAATTATGAGGGAAAAGTGGGTAGTGGAGTAGTTATTGCCTGGCAGTGGATAAAAGTAATAGTTAGGTAAAAATGTCAGTTAAAACATAACATTTTAAACTAACAAAACCATAGACATTCACCAGTTATAGTTATTTCCAGTAATGATAACATATGCCCTAAATTAAGTATATCTCGCGCCCCGCCATGCACAGTGTTGCCATCAATGAAGTAATTTCAGATGTTGTGGTGATGCTTTCAATGATACATTTGGGCACGAATTGTAGTTACTTGAGATAACTGATGGATTTTAGTGGTTTTGTTTGATTAAATCAGTATGTTTTACCTGCCATTTTCACCTCACTATATTGTCCCTTTAACTTTTGTTTTTTTCATTGAATTTCTAAGGTTTTTTTAATATATAAAGTAAGATATTATTACAATTCCTAACTATAACATCACTTGACTCTTTTTTCAGTAAATTTCTATGTTTTTATCTTAAAGTTAAATGTCCATCATCCTGTGTGGCGTGGGGTTGGGCGATCCCTGCTGGGCAGACCTACTGATTTTGTCAATGGGTCAGAATACTAAAATATAAAAAGTGGGTCTATTGGCTTTATCAAGATAACTGCTGAAGTTCAGTGTTTTTTTGGGGGTTAAAACAGTATGTTTTATATGGCATTTTCACCTAACTATAATGTCCCTTTAACTTTTGTTTTTTTCAGTGAATTTCTAAGGTATTTTTTATATATAAAGTAAGATATTGTTACAATTCCTAAGTATAACATCACTTGAACCTTTTTTTCAAGTAAATTTCTATGTTTTTATCTTAAAGATAAATGTCCATCACCCTGTGTGGCATAGGATTGGGCGACCCCTTTCTGGGCAGACCTACTAAATTTGTCAATGGATCAGAATACTAAAATATACAAAGTGGGCCTATTGGCTTTATTAAGGGTGCTGCACAACAACATATATAGAGAAGACCTATTTTTTTTGTCAAAAATCACCAATAATTGAAATTAAATGTATGTTTTTATAAATTCACGCACTGCAATGTTTGATTAAAGTGATTATCATAAGTTTTTTTCAATACATCTTCAGCTCAGAAAGCTTTAAGAAAATATGGTAAGTTCTCATAGAGTCATGGATTCAATGACCCTTCATACTTACTGTTTATTTAAATGTTGCTGGGAGGCAGCTGCACTCGCTGCAGCCCCCCCACAAAATTAAAATAATAGTTGGTAATGCTCCTGTCCCTTCTAGGGGCTTCACCAGACTCCCAAAAATCGAAGTAAAAAGCCCTCACAGGGCATTATGGGGCGCTCTTTCTCTGGGGCAGTGAATAATAAATGAGCGGTTCCTGCAGCTCATCTATTATTCCTTTTTTTGTTTTTCCTTTTTTTTTGCTGCTACCTTTTTAAATGCTGTGGGATTTGGGGGAGCCCTAAGGCTCCCTAGTCCCCTGTCGACTCCCCACCAGCACGCATATTAAAGTGAGTACCCCAGTGCCCACCCGGGGCAGTCACACCATATTGAAAATAGTGGGGGACTATGGGAGGAGCCCTACAGCCAGTGCTTAATTTGTAAATTAATAAGTGCAAAGGCCCAAGATATTTCTCAGTAATGCATTGCAGCTTCCATCATCTACGGTCTATGCCAGCGCTTCCAAATACCAGTACCACCGACACCTATTTACCATTACAATCCTACAATTGTAAAAATTGGTAGTATACTAGGTGATTCAAAGCTTTAAGACTGCCTTAGCACCGTCTGAGCACCTTGGTATTACTACTTTTGCAATAGCACATTGAATTTTTAAATACTTTGCTCATATGCTTTTTTAAAAACAGACTGACAGCACCACCATATGCTGGACTGTCATAAATATGTGCCGGTGTTATGAAATAAGTGCTGGTGCTGAGCACCTGCAAATACCAGCACAAATTAAGCACTGCCTGTGGCCCTTTCCGTCTCCCTAGCCAACAACGTGGCAGGAGCTGGGCTTTAAAAAAAATGTAAGGAGGTACCCCGGTGCCCACCCGGGGCCCACACAACACCCTCATAGTTGGGGCCATGGGGAGAGCCCCAATGCCCCCACAGCCCCAGCCAGCTCTCAGCCAGCTCAATGATGGGATCTAGCCTTTTTAAAAAGAAAAAGTTAAGCGGGTGCCCCAATGCCCACCTGCGGCACCCACAACACCCCCGTTGTTGGGTGCCACAGGGAGAGTTCCAAGGCCCTGGTGGCCCCAGCTGGCTTCCCACCGGCATCCGTAGTGATGCCGGCAGGAGCCAGCTCACTCACTTTGCTTCCACGAGAGCAGGAGCAGCATTTTTCAGTGCTCTGCTGGGCAGGGCTGAAGATGTGTTTCCTGCCTAGGAGAGTAAAGCCAGGGTATGACCACACTATCCCATGCAGGAAACAGCAGTGCCCAGGGGGATGGGGTCCACAGGACACTGCTTGGATCGAGCTGTAGTGGATGGGTTCCCGTGGCCTATTTACTGCTTAAGGAGGAGGGCCGCATGCCCCTTGACCTAATTATTAAGAAGTGGTCCAGGGGTTGAGGTCCCTAGAGCATTATAGAGGCACGGGGTCCCATGGGCCCACCCCAGGTTTTTTTTTTTTTGGTGTCCTTTTTAAAAATAAATACCACTAATTCATGGATCCACTGCAAATTTGTTGTAATTTTTAAAAAAATATGTTTTTGCTCAGGGTGGGGGAGGTGGGCGGGGGGTAGGGGGCACAGTATTCCTACCCAGCCCCCTATATGTTTTTTTAATACTTATTTTCAGGAGAGGGGACTGAGTCCCTGAGTCCTAAAATGGCTGGCGCCACTCCTGTGTTGATGTGGTGCCATTGAATTACATCTTATCTCTTGATCTGTCTGCTCCATGGATCCTCCACAGCATGTTATTACATACATTTTAAACCTTAATTTCTCAAAAACTACTAAACAAATTTATTCCAAAACACCAAAAGTACTCTTTCTGGACCAGGAGTTGAGGTGGATGAACTTTTTGAGGAATGTTACGTGAAGATTCGTCAAAACGGTGTTAAAGTTATTATCATACCAAAAAATGCTTTTCCTATGGAAATGTGGTACTAACTATAACTACCCAGTTGTGTGTGTATGTATATATATATATATATATATATATATATATATACACATACATACATATATTCACTGAAAAAACCATAGGTTTCAGGCACGTTATAGTTAGAAATTAGCATTTAAAAAACCTTAGAAATTCACTGAAAAAACCATAGGTTTTAGGGAAAGTTATAGTTAGTTGGACATTGCACTCGTACAAAACCTGTGAAATTCCCCCGTTATAGTTAGTTCAGCTAACTATAACTCGCGCCCCCGCAATGCACTGCTGATGACGTCACATATTACATCACTCATGACATGGTCAGTGACATCACTGATGACATCACTGATGACATCTCAAATGACATCACTGATGACATCACGATGACATCATCCAGTGACTGTGTGTTTCTGTGAAGTTTAAATATGTTTAATATATATAGGTAAAGGCGTATTGAAGAATGAGTGGGTGTATAAGTGTCTGAATGGATGTTTTACTAGGTGCGTGACTGACTCTATAAGTGAGTGGTTAAACATATGTTAGTGAATGCATGGGTTAGTGACTAAACTGTGTGAGTATCTGTATCCGTCTGTCTGTTGGTGTGTAAGTGACTGCATGGGTTTGTGAATAACTACATAAGTGTCTATATGAGTTATTGATTGGTTGTCTGAGTATCTGTATGGGTGCCTGAGTGTTTGTGTGGGTGGGGTGTGTGTGACTCTGTGCATAGATGTGGGAGTGGGTGATTCACTGGGTGCATAGTTTGAAGTGTGCATCTGTGATGGACTGTATGGGTGGGTGAGTGTGTGTATGGGTGTGTTAGTGAGTGAATGTATATCTCATTTGTACATATGTAAGTAACTACATATATAAAAGGCAGTATATATGTGTGTTAGTGTATATAAATGTCTATAAGTGAAAGTGTGTGATTGTGAGAGTGGCTGCATGGATGAGTGTTTGCTTGTATCAGTGATTGTATAAGAACGTAAGAATGTGCTAGTATTTGTATGACTAAGTGAGCTGGTGTGTGTATAACTGTATAGGTGAGTAAAGGGTAGTGTGAATAATTATTTGTATGACTGACTAGGTGTGTGAGTACCTCTATGGATGAGTGGCGGTGTGTGAGTGTCTATATAGGTGTATGAGTACATATGATAGTCCTGTACTGAGTGACCATAAGTATGAGTGACTGTACGGGTGAGTGAGTGGATGTGTGTGTAGACATAAGAATCAGTGAGTGGGTATGTAGTTATTGGTGTTGGAGTGTCTATGGTTTTGAGAATGGCAGTCTGTAATTTAGAGTGGGTGTATCTAAAGTAATGTTAGGGTGTGAGAAGATGCATGAAATTATCACATGGATGATGTCATCAGTGATGTCATCAGTGATGTCATTTGAGATGTCATCAGTGATGTCATCAGTGATGTCACTGACCATGTCATGAGTGATGTAATATGTGACGTCATCAGCAGTGCATTGCGGGGCACGAGTTATAGTTAGCTGAACTAACTATAATGGGGGAATTTCACAGGTTTTGTACGAGTGCAATGTCCAACTAACTATAACTTTCCCTAAAACCTATGGTTTTTTCAGTGAATTTCTAAGGTTTTTTTAAATGCTAATTTCTAACTATAACGTGCCTGAAACCTATGGTTTTTTCAGTGAATTTCAAAGGTTTTTCAAATGCTAGTTTGTAACTATGCCTACAGAAGTAGGACATGTGAAGAAAGAAGAAAAAACGCACAGAAAGAAGCAAAAGAAATGTAGAAAGAAACAGAAGTCCAAAAAGACGAAGAAATATGCAGGAAGAAGCAAGACATGTGCAGAAAGAACCAACAGAGGAGCAGAAAGAGGCCTTGTTGCAAAATCATCCTGTGCCCACACCTTTTCCAGACGGGTACTGGTGGTAACTGACTCTGACTTACCAGGCCTAGAGCCAGTGATACGGTAAAAGACACCTAGAATACAGTTAAACACCTACATACACTAGGGAACACTATGCGTTGGGGTACCCCTGTGATTAGCATGACCTCCTCTGTAACTCCCTAGTACATAATAGGGCAGGGGGATTAAAACTACCTCTTAAAACGCGCCATGGGGCGCGTTTGCACACTGGTGTAGGGAGGTTACATGTGTGCAAACACGCCCTGTGGCCGTTTTAAGTTGGGGGATAAAGTCCCCTTGAATCCTAAGGATCCCTGGGGTCCAACTAGCCCACCAGGTACCTCCAGTAAGTGCCACAGAGTTGCGTTGCAGAGAGGTGTAAAAAGGGGCATGCCCTGGACCACCTCTCTGCAACGCAGCGCAGTGGCGCTTACTGGAAGCACCTGGTGGGCTAGTTGGCCCCCAGGGGCCCTCATGATTGAAGGGGAATTAATTCCCCAACTTAAAACGCGCCACAGGGCGTGTTTGCACACGTCACCTCAAGCCCCGTCCCCTCCCTTCACCACTGTGTAAACACGCCCTGTGGCCGTTTTAAGTTGTCAAATTAAGTCCCCTTGAATCCTGAGGGTCCCTGGGGTCCAACTAGCCCACTAAGTACCTCCAGTAAGCGCCACAGAGCTGCGTTGCACAGAGGTGTAAAAAGGGGCGTGGCCTGGACCACCTCTCTGCAACGCAGGCCTGTGGCGCTTCCTGGAGGTACCTAGTGGCCTAGTTGGCCCCCAGGGGCCCTCAGGATTAAAGGGGACTTATTTCCCCAACTTAAAACGCGCCACAGGGCGTGTTTGCACACATGTCACCTCAGGCCCCGCCCCCTCCCTTCACCACTGTGCAAAGGCACCCCGTGGCACGTTTTAAGTTGGGGGATTAAGTCCCCTTGAATCCTGAAAGTTCCTGGGTCCAACTAGCCCACCATGTACCTCCAGTAAGCACCTTAGAGCTGCGTTGCAGAGAGGTGGTCCGAGGCCATGCCCCATTTTACACCTCTCTGCAATGCAACTCTGATGCACTTACTGGACATACCTGGTGGGGTAGTTGGCCCCCAGGGACCCTCAGGATTCAAGGGGACTTAATTCCCCAACTTAAAACGCGCCACAGGGCGCGTTTCCACACTTGTGACATCAGGCCACGCCCCCTCCCTGCACCACTGTGCAAACGCACCCCCTGGTGCGTTGTAAATTGGGGGATTAAGTCTCCTTGAGTCCTGCGGGTCCCCGGGGGCCAACTAGCCCACCACTTACCTCCAGTAAGCGCCACAGAGCTGCGTTGCAGAGTGGTGTAAAAAGGGGCATGGCCTGGGCCACCTCTCTGCAACGCAACGCAGTGGCGCTTACTGGAGGTAAGTGGTGGGCTAGTTGGCCCCCAGGGAC
This sequence comes from Calotriton arnoldi, assembly GCA_963921515.1. Lineage (NCBI taxonomy): Eukaryota > Metazoa > Chordata > Amphibia > Caudata > Salamandridae > Calotriton > Calotriton arnoldi. Next base: position 92,178 of record CAWUFW010010987.1, read on the forward strand.
CCTCCGGATTGAAGAGGAATTAATTCCCCAACTTAAAACGCGCCACAGGGGGTGTGCCCCCCGCAAATATTTATAGAAAGCCCCGGGGGGTGGCGGTCCCCGGGGCTGCGGGGGTCCCCCTGGGCCCCCGAAATTACATTTTACAAATGCCCCCGGGACTTGGCCCACCCGGGGGCTAATTAATAAAGAAGCGCATCAGTTCTTTTTATTTTCTTTCCCGGATCCGCGGATCCTCCGCGCATCCCGCAATTTAAAAAAAAATTAAAAAAAATGCTTTTTTGGGCCATGGGGGTCCTTGTGGGACCCCCTAAGCAGGCCTAGGGGGTCAGGGTGTTTCTACCCTGCCCCCTTTTCTTCTTTTTCGCGTTTTTTTTCCTGTTTTCTTGTGCCTCGGTTCACAAGATGGCTGCCAACACTTCCTGGTTTGGAGTGTTGACAGCCAATTAGCATGAAGCTCGTGGTCGGGAGGGTCCGCGGATCCTCCGTGCCTCTAAATATCGAAACGTTTATTTTGGATTTTCTCAGCAACTACTGAACGGATTTACACCATTTTTAGAAAGGGTGCTTTCTGATCCAAGCACTGCCTTTTTGGCAAATTTGGTGTAATTCCGTTCAGCAGTTTTGGCTGTAGCCTTGCATAAAGGTTCCTATGGGAAATTGATTTTTTGACTCTAATTTTTTGAATTTCTCCGTAACTACTGAACGGATTTGCACCATTTAACAAAAGGGCACTTTCTGAACCAAGCACTACCTTTTTGCTAAATTTGGTGTAATTCCGTTCAGCAGTTCCGGCTGTAGCCGTGTCTAAAGTTTCCTATGGGAATTAACATGGAGAAAACACGTTTTGGGACCCCCCTTTTTTCTCGGCCCCCGCTTGATGAATCACCCCGAAACTTTCAAGATAGGAGCGGACCGGAGCGGGCCATAAGTTTTGAAAATTTCGCGAAGATTCGTCAACCGGCGCAAAAGTTATTGGGAAAAGAATGTTACAAATTTCCTATGGATAATAGGTCCTAACTATAACTATCTACTGGCGACCGCCAGTAGATAATATATATATACATAGATACATATATATATATATACCCTACTGGCGGTCACCAATAGGTAATTATAGTTAGGATGTAGTGAGTGTTGGTTAATTTGCCAATAACTTTGGCATTGTTTGATGAATCTTCGCACAATTTTCAAAACTAGTTTAATGCCCACTTCAGCTGCTGTCTTGAAAATGTCAGGGTGATTTGTCAAGTGGGGGCAGAGAAAAAGGGGGGGCCCTAAATGCTTTTTCCCCATGTTAATTTCCAAAGGAAACTTTAGACATGGCTACAGCCCAGACTGCTGAACAGAATTACACCAAATTTAGCAGAAAGGTAGCGCATGGTCCAGAAAGCACTATTTTTGCTAGATGGTGTAAATCCGTTCAGTAGTTGCTGAGAAATTTCAAGAAATTTCCAGTTGTATATATAGGGATGCAGTTGATCCGCGACCCCTCCCGGTCTCGTGCTGGTATCTGATTGTCTGCCAACACTTTAAACCAAGAAGTGTTGGAAGCCATCTTGTGACTTAGTTGAACCGAGTCACAAGAAAAAAGGTAAAAAAGAAAGAAAAGGGGGCAGGGTAGAAATGCCCTGACCCCATTGACCTCTGGGGGGTCCCACAAGGTCCCCCCAGGATCAAAAAAGCATTAAAAAAAAAAAGTTAATCGGGAGTCGCGCTGGCTCCGCGACTCCTGCCGTAATTTTTAAAAAACTAAGCGTGGACTCATATGCTTCCTTATATAAAGGCTTCCGAGTAGGCCAGGTCCCAGGGGCAGTTTATGTAGTAATGTGGGGGGGAGCCTATGCAGCACCCCGGAAATGCCACCTCCCTGGGGCAAACATATTGAAAGACCCTCCCTGGGGTTAATTATTAAAGAAGTGTGGGGGAGGCCCTATGGCCTCCCCTGCAGCTCCGGGGGCCGCCACCTCCCTGGGGCTAATGTAATGGGAGCCTCGAGGACTCTCCCCTGCCCCAGGGACCACCACCTCCATTGGGCTTTTACATTTTCACGTGGGGGGGCCTCACGGACCCCCCCGGCCCCAGGGACCACCACCTCCCTGGGGCTTTTACATTTTCATGTGCGTGGCCCCCCTCCCAGGCCGTTCTTGGGGCAGGCCCATAGTCAAGGACGTTGGGGGACCACGCAGCTCCCCCTCCTGGAGCCGTACATGGCCCTGGGGATCGCTACCCACCCCCCTCACGCCCCCCCCCCCGGGCTGGCTCCAGCAATGTCCCGGGGTGCCCACCCCGGGACATTGCATTTTGCTATGGCATGGCGGGAGCTTTTCCAAGATTCCATCCAAAGCATTGCGACACTCAGGAAGGGTGCCTTTGTTGCGTGGGGGTGGACCCATGTGGTATATACAAAAAGATCCCAAAGGAAAACCTCAAAGCACTCGGGAGAAAATTCAGTTGATTTATTTGCAAGTAACACATTTCGGCGTTTGCCTGCTTCCAGACTTTCCTATAACAATATAACACAGTAACAGTGGCTTTTAAAAATGGAGATGGTGTGCTCCCAGTGGAGGATTGTTCGTAGCAAATGGGAACAGGCTGTAGCTATCCCAAACAAATAGCTATATATATTACCTGCCAGTAGGTAGTTATCTTTAGGACCAACTTTTCCCATAGACGAAGTGTTTTTTATTTTGCTATTAACTGACACCATTTGACGAATCTTAACAAAAGTTTTCAGAACTAGTGTACTAGTTAGTTAGTTTAGCTGCTGTCTGGAGAGTTTTGGGGTGATTCATCAAGCCAGGGCCGAGAAAAAGGGGGGCCCAAAACTCTTTTCCCCCATGCAATGTCTATGGGGATTTTGCATTTTTTGAAGGCGACTATAGCCCGAACTGCTGCGCGGAATTACACCAAATTTTGCAGAAAGGTAGATCTTTTTGTATTTTTGTGAAAATCTGTTCAGTAGTTTGGGAGTTATTACAGAAAGAAAAATTTGTATATCTAGGGATGCGTATCTTTCGCGCATATCCTTCGCAGATCCACCCATGGGAATCCTTGGGTCCGGAGACAAAGCGAAGCCCTAATTGGCTGGCCACAACCTGAAAGGAAAGTTGCGGCTGCCCTTTTGATCTTGGTCAGCTGAGAGGGGAAACAAAAGTGAAAAATAAGATAAGAGGTCAGGATAGAGGTACGTAGAACAGCCATTGTCAAAGCAGTTAATCTCCCCAGAGAAAGCCTTCAGGTTAAGAAGCAGAAGGATGAGAGCGAAAACAAGAAACTAAGAATGATAACCACTTTCAACACCGAATTCCCTACCATTAGACACTTACTCAACAGGCATTGGTACCTGGTCAGAAATGACCCAGTCATAGGGGGGCGGGTGACACCTCATCCCTTGGTGACCTATTGTAAACCGAGATCCTTGAGGGACATGCTTGCGAGGAGTTACATGGGAAAACAGAAACAAGGAGGGTGGTTGCAGGAGGAACAGGGCTTCTACAGATGTGGGCGTTACAAAGCATGCAAGATGAGCAAGTACATTAATACGTACCAATTACCCATGGGTAAAACCGGTAACATCAGGAAATTTATCACATGTAACAGCAATTAGTGTGTATATGTTCTAACATGTCCTTTTGGTCGTCAATATGTGGGTAGCACCATTTTCCTCATGAAAAAGAGAATTCTTGAACATCTGAGGGCCGTTAGGAATGGTGACACTAGTTACCCCACTGCTAGACATCATGAGAAAGACCCTGGCACTTTGACTTTCTTTGGCATTGACATGGCAACAGAGAGAAGAAGCTGAGGCTCCTTGAGTCCGAGTATATCATTCTCCTCGACAGCAAATCACCACGGGGTTTGAACTGTTCGTGCATTTTGGATGAGTACAAGTTCACGATGTGATGTTTGACTCTCTGAGCCTGGTCCTCCCCAATGATCCATGTTTTTTTTTACTGATTTTACTGTTTTCTGGCTGGGAATTTCCCTTTCTCTCCATTCACAGTATCTCCAGACAAAATATTCATTGGAAGTTCATGGCACAATAGTTTTATAACATCCTCACCTTAGAGCTAGTTACTTAAGTTAACTCCTCCCTTTTTTGAGCAATTCCTCCCCTATACATATTCACGGTGTCCCCATTATTTATTTTCATTTTCTGTTATTAACAGTAGCATTGAGATATGTGGAACGAGCGCACTGCATGTATTTTGACAGGGACATTTTAGGTTATTTTGCCTACTAGATGTGCTCTGTATTATTTAAGTAGACAGGCTGCAAATGAGCTATTAACATATTGCATAGTTGTAGGGGGCATTTAGGTTTGCAGTTTCACTGGCATAATTGGACTGCAGTGGGATTGGTGCTGATCTACGGTCACTTGACCAGAATTTCATTGACCAATAATTCATTGCACTTCATATGCATATGATGCACTCACATTTATTTTATTATTTTTTCTCATAGATTTTTTCTGTTGTATATGCTATCCGGCTTATATAAATGGGCACAATGTGGTTGTGGTAATGAGCCACAATGTGAATTTGATCCAAGGTCACTTAACCAGAATTTCTTTGTTTAAATTTATTTTCTGCATCCCTAAATGCATGTGATGTGCTCACATTTTATTTAATTTTGTATGTTCAAAATGGCAGTATGTAAATTCTAATTATGGGCACGTGACCATATCTTCCCCCCGTTTTGAGCACTATCTCAAATTGTATATTTACCTCAATGTAGTAAGTTGGTGTTTATTGCGCGATGGCCTATGATCTGAATGAGCATCACATGTTCTAAAGAGTACATGCACCCCTTGAGGATCGCTCAATTATTTATATAACAATGACTAAGTGAACTTTTGTTTCCTGTGTGTGGATTCTGTGATGGTAATGGGCATTGAAATGCGCAGGAACATCTCCAAGAATTTACTGACATTAATTGCCATTTGTAAATTATTTTTTACATGACGTCAACCTGTCTTTTGACCCAGATATGGTCTGTTTTCACTGTCTTCTTGTGCATAAGCTTGCAATGTTTTCTTTCTTGAACTGGTGAAACCCACAAGTGGCAGAGCAGCTTTTGAAAATTAAACCACGCAAATGTTTTCCTGAGGCCCACTGGAGGGCTTTAAATATGACATTTATTAACTGCAATCATGTAGAACCCACTGAAGGGTAAGAATTGGCTGCCAACAAACTACAAAATCCAGCATGCTTTGCAAAATACTCACCTGCGAGGCCCATCGGAGGGCAATAATTTCATCAGCATGCAGTTTTGGAAATGTTTGGGAGCGTCTGCAAGATTTCAGCAAGCCTATGATTAAGGAGCTGGGGGCTCCGAAACCGGTCAGGCAAGAAAATTAAATCAGGAATGCAAATGCTAGTTTCCCTATTAAGAATTCAGAAGAATTACTGCTCTGGAGTGCGTCTTCGTTTTTTTTAGACACCAAGGAAGGCATATCTATCTATCTATCTATCTATCTATCTATCTATCTATCTATCTATCTATCTATCTATCTATATATATATATATATATATATATAGGGCGAGGGAGAGAGAGAGAGAGAGAGGCTGTCTGCACTAGTTAGTTATAGTTAGGATTGTTTTTCCATAGAAAAAGTGCTTTATGTGTTGCTAATAACTTTGGCACCATTTGATGAACCTCCACAAAACTTTCCAAAAAGGTGCTACTTTTTGACTAGATTGTGCAGGCAAAGATTTCGGGTGATCTGTCAAGCGGGAGCTGAGAAAAAAGAGGGGTCCCAAAATGCAAAATCCCCATGCATTTTCGATAGACTTCTTTATGACGAGCTACTGCAAAAACTACTGAACTGAAGTACACCAAATTTGGCAGGAAACTAAAAGCTGGTCCACAGATTTGCTGTTTGTGATTTGGTGTAAACCCGTTCAGTAGTTTTTGAGAACTTAAGGGTCAAAAATAATTGTTTATCTGGACGGTTGGGTCTGCGAGAACCACAAATGACTCACGCTGGAGTGCCAATTTCATAATGGAGTATTCTGATTGGCCCATCTCGCTCCCATGGGAGTGAGTCAGACTCCCGTGGGAGCGAGCGCTCTAATTGGCTGCCAGCAACATAAGAAAAATGTTGCTGTAGTAATTACAGGACTCGGGGACTTAGCCCCATGTCCTGAGCATATTTAAATATATATATATATATATATATATATATATATATATATATATATATGCTGCATGGTAGGGATACCCTGACTCCCAAAGGCCCCATTGGGGTTACCCAAAGGAAACCCCCCGGGGCCAAACACTAATCAGCAAAAAATGCTGGAAACAAGTGGGACTCTAGCGAGATAAAAAAACAATTACAAAAAAATGCCACCGGGCAGCATTTATTGGATTTATGCCCCGGGGAGCAGGGTTGTAATCATAAAGAGGACGGGGCTGTGCGGTGCTCCTCCCTTAGCCTTTAAAGGCCTGGGGAGCCCACCCTGGTGCTGTAATTTTACAAAATGGGGAGGGAGACATGTGGCCCTTCTCCCTGAGCCTCAAAAAGACCGGGGCTAAAATTATTTAAAATATGGAGGGGGGCAATGCGGCCCTCCTCCCTCATCTATTAATGGCCCTGGGGCCGGCTCACAAGCTATGTCCCGGGAAGCCCAAATCTGGGATATAGCAGTTTCTCTGCCTGCACCTGCATGGGCAGGGAAACCTGTGCTTGTTCTCGCTTGATGAGAGATTTAAAACATTACCAAGCCTCAGAGGGGGGGGGGGGCTATGCAGCCACCTCCCCTTTATGTAAATGAGTGGCCTTGGCGGTTGGGGTCCCCAGGGCCTACCAAGGCTCGGGTAGAGGGCCGTGCGCCCCCCTCCCCTCCTCTTTATTGAAATGGGTCACCCAGGAATGGGGTTCCCAGGGCCCAACAAGGCTAGGGGAGGAGGGTCGTGTGGCCCCCTCTCCTTTCTTTTTTTGTATAATGTTTTTATTGTTTTTCATTTAAAACGAACAGTAAGTGTATGAGCACCACATTAACACATCAGCAGATCATTCACCAAACAGTACAGTTCTGGTGTATTTCACCCTTCCTACCCCCTCCTCCCTGTTCATAATAAAGTTACCCATCTACACGTGGTCTAATGGTAAAGTCTCATCATACACTTAACCCGATGAGTGCCATCCCATCGTCTATTCTTCCTCCCTCGTCCCTTGAGTTACTTCTAGCACACTATCCAATATTCACTCTCCTATTCCTCTTGCCTTCTGTATCCCAGGTCCCCCAAATATTCTCGTATTTTTTCTCACAGCCCCTGCCTTTATAGACCTCTTTTTCAATAATTTTACAACGTGTCATACCTTCTTCCTGTTACACTTTAGGGTCCTGGTTAGACACGGCACACCGTAGACACTACATTACCCAGAATGCAACACTAGGGAGAATGATTGTGTGCGCTCACAGACTCACCACGTGACCTTGTGGGGGGATAAAGACAGCCCCTTCCCAAGCGCAGGTGCTTGGCAATCGTTCTACCTGCTGGACCACGCCTTGCTTCACCTGTGCCTTGTTTCCTGTTCGAGGAATAGAGATCGAGTGTTTGTCTATCTGAGGTCTCCCGTGATTTGAACGCTCTCCTGCCTGCTGCTTTACCGGACGGCTCTCTCTAGGCTCCCTCGCAGTTCGACGAGAGAGTTATTCATGTTTCGCGAGTCTCACGTTCTGATATATATTTACACTATCGTTCCTATTAGGGAGCAGGATTTATTGGCTCTCCTTCGCCTAATTTTTATGAGTGTCGTGTGCGCGCACTACCTCTTATTTTTTGTGTTCTAAACCCGGAAAGGTTTTACCGCTACTAGATAGTTAGCGGTCTTTGTTTATTAGTATCCAGTCCTCGCACTAATTCCCCCTACCCTGTTGGAATTGGATTCAACCCTCTGCACCTCCTGGATTGAGTGGATCCTTGGAAGTTGGACTTCTGGATGGCCTGAACTCCTGACACTGAGTCGCTGTGAACTTAACCGTTGCTTGGTGAGGATACCTGCTGGCTAGAAGTTGGTCTAAACTTACGGCGATTAACGGCTGTTATACTGGTGAGTCTGGGGTCGTACACAACTAGTGAAGGGGTTATAATCTAAACAGGAGGTGGGTGGTTAAAATAGGAACATACATTTGTCACTCATCTGCATTTCTTTTGTCTATTCTGTTGTAGCACCTCAAGGCTTCTTCTCTGCCCCTTCTGAGAGTCCTGTGGAAAACCTTGCTCTTGCCCTCACTCTGGTGGTCCTGAGATGTCTCTTCTCTCCCTTGTGGGTAGACAACTAGTAATCCGGTAATATCCTGATCTGGTGATACCCCGGGGGAGAGTGGAGGTCCTTCTTCGCTCCCGAGGAAATTGGCACTCTACCGAGTACACAGGAGAACCCGACAGATTGCCAAGCCCACGTTTCATTTTTCCCCTGAGCGGAGATGGACATAGCGGACACATTTGACATGCTCCAGGGTGGAGCTATGTCCGCTGATAATCCTGTATTAACTATGAACGAGTTAGTTGCAGTAGTAACCAGTTTGCAACAGGAACTCAGGGCTGTAAAAACTGAGAATTCTAGATTAACGGCTGAACTGAACACGGTGAAGGCCCAAACGCAAGATGACCCCAGCCTCATGGCTAATACAGTCAAGCACAAAAAGACCTATATACAACCTGCCCGCTTTCCGGGTCCTACCCCTCCTACTGTCCCCACTTCCTTCGCGTCCTCTAGCACACCCACAGCTCCGGTGAATGTAACAGTGGTTACTCCACAGCAAACACCATTAGCGATGCCTGAGAGATTCAATGGAGACAATACTAGATATTCGGTATTCATGAACCAATGTCAGTTACAGTTTTTGTGTAGAGCAGCCTCGTTTCCCGACGATGCCGCAAAAGTGGCTTTCATCATTTCCTATCTGACGGGTAATGCAGCCTTGTGGGCTGTGCCGCTGGTGGAAAATAATGATCCAGTCTTGTATGATTTAGTAAGCTTCAAGGACAGCATGAAGAATTTGTTTGCTCGTCACTCCTACATGCAGGCGAGTGATAACGAATTGTTAGGATTAAAGCAAGGTTCAAAAGATCTGTTGAGTTATATCACTACCTTCAATCGACTAGTGGCTGAAACGCAATGGCCGGAGGAGAAACGAACTTCCTTATTTTATAGAGGGCTGCGTGATGAGTTGAAGGATGTTTTATCACAGATAGTGACCCCTCCAGAAGACTGTCCTTCTTTTATTGACTTGGTGGTTAAACTGGATCATAGGTTGAGTGAACGGAAGGGAGAACGCACAAAGGGGGATTTCCTCGTTTTCTGGTACCTCGCATTGAGAAGAAGGAAATCAAGGATAGTGTAGAACCTATGCAGATAGGTGGGATTCGTGGCCCACTGTCCCGAGAAGAACGCGATAAGAGGAGACGACTAGACCTATGTCTTTACTGCGGAAAAGGGGGACACTACGCCAAGGACTGTAGTGTTAAACCGAAGGTAGGACCCCGACTGCCTGGGGGAAGATGGGATTCGCAGTCCAATCGGAAAACTACTAGACTTGGAGAGATCTGAGACCAGCTCTTCAAGTCCTAAAACCCCATGGGTCTCTTTATTCCTTGCCAATACCTCCACGGTCGTCCCTAAACATTTTACGATTTCAGTAGTATTGGTAATGCCGTCCCAGTGCAGAATCCCCTTATCGATCATGCTAGACTCTGGGGCAACTGGGAATTTCTTGGACATCACGTTGGCAAAAAGTCTCGGGATAGAATTCCTACAGAAAACTCACCCTGAAAAGGTGAGGGCCGTAGATGGCACAGAGTTATCATCTGGCTTAATACACTATCACACTTCCGCTCTGACCATGGTCTGTGATAACGGGCATACAGAGAAGATACGATTTGATTTAATTGATACACCCAATTTTGGCGCCATTCTGGGAGTGCCCTGGTTACAGACTCACAACCCTCACATTGACTGGGTTACCCGAAAGGTAACATTACGTTCCTCTCATTGTATGTTGCACTGTTACCATGATTCCTTACCTGTCAGCCCCTCACTTAGTTGCGCGCTCACGGATTTAGGAAATACCACCTTGCCTGCAGAATACCATGAATATAAAGTGGTCTTTGACGAGGCCAAAGCTGTAGCATTACCACCGCACAGGCCTTTTGATTGCCGTATCGATTTAGTACCAGGTGCCACCTTGCCGGTCAGCCGAGTATACGCATTGACAGAACCAGAAAGCCAGTATTTGTATGACTATCTCCAAGACATGTTGCAAAAGGGTTTTATACGCCATTCCACCTCGCCTGTCTCATCCCCTCTGTTTTTTATACCAAAACGTGAAGGGGGTTTGAGAGCCTGCCTGGATTATAGAGCATTGAATAAGGTGACTGTAAAAAACAAATATCCTCTCCCTCTTATTTCCGGGCTCTTAGACCAAGTACGAAAAGCCAAAATCTTCACCAAACTCGATTTACGAGGAGCTTATCATCTGATTAGGGTAAAGGAGGGAGATGAATGGAAGACGGCATTTCGCACGAAATACGGGCTGTATGAATATTGTGTGATGCCTTTCGGGTTGTGCAATGCACCCGCAGCCTTCCAGTTTTTTATCAACGAAATATTGAGAGAATACCTTGATGTGTTTGTCATCGTCTACATCGACGATATTTTGGTTTATTCCCAAAACAAAAAAGACCACATCACTCATGTGAAGCTCATACTTCAACGCCTATGTGAAAACCATCTGTTTGCCAAACTGGAGAAATGCATCTTCCATACACAAAAAGTAGATTTCCTAGGGTTTGTAATTTCACCAGAAGGTATTCACATGGACCCCGCCAAGGTATCGGCCATTGTGAAGTGGTCTAGTCCTACCTCGGTAAAAGAGGTGCAATCATTCCTGGGATTCGCCAATTTTTACAGGCGCTTTATAGATCATTTTTCAGACCTCATCACACCCATCACCAAATTGTTAAAAAAGGGAGTTACTTTTAACTGGGATGACAATGCAGAAACATCTTTTCAAGCATTAAAAGACAAGTTTAGTACAGCACCTATTGTAAAACACGCGGATGAAACTCAACCGTATTTTGTAGAAGCAGATGCATCACAATACGCCGTTGGGGGTCTTATCCCAAAGAGACTTTCGAACAGGCACCCTTCATCCAATAGCATACTTCTCAAAGACTCTATCCCCCGCGGAACAAAATTACACCATTGGAGAACGAGAGCTCTTAGCGATTAAGTTAACATTTCAGGAATGGCGACACTACCTATTAGGATCACCTCATGTGATCACTATTTATTCAGATCACAAGAATTTACAGTTCTTTAAATCTGCAAAGGCACTCACTCCTCGACAGATGAGATGGGTCTCCTTCTTTAGCGAATATGATTTTCTTATTAACTTTAGACCAGGAGCCAAACAAGGAAGAGCTGACGCTTTACCACGACTAGGTAAAGAGTACAAATACATGGTTGACACTCCCCACCCTTGATCCCGGCTAATAAGATGGTGGCCGTTGGTAAAATTGAGGGGATTACAGATGAACCTTTTTATGAGAAACTACATACGGCATACCAGACCATTAGTATAGAAGAGTGGTTAGCAGACCCTATGAACAAGATTGAAAATGGGTTGTTTTTCCAGGATACTCTCTTATACATTCCCTCTAAAGAATTACAGAAAGTCATCATAAATTGGTGTCATGCACTCCCTTAGCTGCACACCCAGGAGGTGAGAAAACACTACGGCTGTGCAAGAGATGGTTCTGGTGGCACAAAATGAATACAGAAGTGTATGATTACGTGAAAGGGTGTACGGTTTGTGCTCGTCAGAAAGCACTGCATTGTGCCCCAGCTGGATTATTGCAGCCCTTACCCATCCCTCCTGCCCCTTGGTCGTCCATTAGTATGGACTTTATCACGGATCTCCCTGCGTCCCAAGGGTTTACAGCGGTATTGGTTGTGGTGGATATGCTGTCAAAGATGGGCCATTTCGTCCCCCTCAAGAAAATACCCTCTGCCAAAGAGTTAGTAGACATATTCATCACACACATCATACGACTACATGGAGTACCCTTGGTAGTGGTGTCTGACAGAGGCCCACAATTCATATCCAAGTTCTGGCAAGGAGTGTGTACTGCCTTGCGCATAGATCAACGCCTCTCCTCAGCCTATCACCCCCAAACAGACGGGCAGACAGAACGAACCAATCAAACGTTAGAGCAATATCTCAGGTGCCTCTTAAACACGGTCACAGGGGATTGGGTACAGGCACTGCCTTTGGCAGAGTTCGCATATAATAACTCCACGCACGCCTCCTCCAAAGTCTCTCCATTCTTTTTCTCCTATGGTTACCATCCTAGATTCCTGCCTCTTTCCTTACCCCCTTCCCTCTCACGAATCCCCGCTGTGTTGGAACACCACACTCAACTCACACATATATGGAAACAAGCCATACAAGAATTAACAGAAGCCAAGGAAAGGATGAAGAGACAAGCTGATACATATAGACGACCTGCCCCTGAGTATCAGAAAGGCGATCAAGTCTGGTTGGCCACAAAAAACTTGAGAATGCCTGGTCCTAGAAAATTACAACCTAGATACATTGGGCCTTATACCATCGTGCATAAAGTCAACCCTGTTGCTGTAAAATTAGAACTCCCCCAGAGATACAGGTCCATCCAGTTTTCCACACCTCACTTCTTAAACCATATGCTCCTCCGTCCTGTCCTGAACCTCCTCCCCCTCCTCTTCTCGTTGACGGGGAAAAAGAGTATGAAGTACGACGCATACTTGATTCACGAAGGTACAGAGGGAAATTGCAGTATTTAGTGGATTGGGTAGGGTATGGCCCAGAAGATCGAACCTGGGAACCGGCTACAGGCGTACATGCCCCGCTACTAGTGAGAAGGTTTCATGCCTTATATCCCTCCAAACCCAGACCGGTGGGAAGGCCTTTGGGCGGGAGAACTGTTACACTTTAGGGTCCTGGTTAGACACGGCACACCGTAGACACTACATTACCCAGAATGCAACACTAGGGAGAATGATTGTGTGCGCTCACAGACTCACCACGTGACCTTGTGGGGGATAAAGACAGCCCCTTCCCAAGCGCAGGTGCTTGGCAATCGTTCTACCTGCTGGACCACGCCTTGCTTCACCTGTGCCTTGTTTCCTGTTCGAGGAATAGAGATCGAGTGTTTGTCTATCTGAGGTCTCCCGTGATTTGAACGCTCTCCTGCCTGCTGCTTTACCGGACGGCTCTCTCTAGGCTCCCTCGCAGTTCGACGAGAGAGTTATTCATGTTTCGCGAGTCTCACGTTCTGATATATATTTACACTATCGTTCCTATTAGGGAGCAGGATTTATTGGCTCTCCTTCGCCTAATTTTTATGAGTGTCGTGTGCGCGCACTACCTCTTATTTTTTGTGTTCTAAACCCGGAAAGGTTTTACCGCTACTAGATAGTTAGCGGTCTTTGTTTATTAGTATCCAGTCCTCGCACTAATTCCCCCTACCCTGTTGGAATTGGATTCAACCCTCTGCACCTCCTGGATTGAGTGGATCCTTGGAAGTTGGACTTCTGGATGGCCTGAACTCCTGACACTGAGTCGCTGTGAACTTAACCGTTGCTTGGTGAGGATACCTGCTGGCTAGAAGTTGGTCTAAACTTACGGCGATTAACGGCTGTTATACTGGTGAGTCTGGGGTCGTACAAAACTAGTGAAGGGGTTATAATCTAAACAGGAGGTGGGTGGTTAAAATAGGAACATACATTTGTCACTCATCTGCATTTCTTTTGTCTATTCTGTTGTAGCACCTCAAGGCTTCTTCTCTGCCCCTTCTGAGAGTCCTGTGGAAAACCTTGCTCTTGCCCTCACTCTGGTGGTCCTGAGATGTCTCTTCTCTCCCTTGTGGGTAGACAACTAGTAATCCGGTAATATCCTGATCTGGTGATACCCCGGGGGAGAGTGGAGGTCCTTCTTCGCTCCCGAGGAAATTGGCACTCTACCGAGTACACAGGAGAACCCGACACTTCCCATTTCCTGAACGATAGCGATGTGTCACATCCCCACTTCTGAGCATTGTCCCTTTTTGCTACCATATACCCTATGTTCACCAAAATCTTCTGGTATCTTGTAAGGTCTGAGGGTTCCCATATGCCCAACAGGGCCCTTCGAGGTTCCAATTCAATAGTGGCCACAACCGCCTCCTCCAAGGATTTGGTCACTTGCTCCCAGAATGGACAAATCCCAGGGCAGTGTCACCAAGTATGAATAAAAGTCCCTTCAGCACCACATTTTCGGAGACACAAAGAATTCTCTGCCCTCCCAATTTTGTGAATTAATATTCCGGTATAATATGCCCTGTACAGTAATTTAAGTTGGATTAATCTGAAGCTGGCCTCAATGGCCCCTTATGTTGGGAAGCTCAGCGCTTCTTGCCAATCTTCGTCATCAATTTCCCCAAGATCTTGCTCCCATCTATCTTTGAGGTGTTCGAGCGTCCCCTGAATGTTCCAGATTATTGTACCATATGTCAATGATATCAGTTTATGCTGTACCTGCCCATCCAATAACCGTCTCTCCAACGGGAATTCCTCCAGAGTCTCCACATCTTTATCTATGCTACGTGTTAGATCATGTCTTAACTGCCTGTACTTTAGCCACTGTGTGGACGGCATCTGGCATTCCCCTTGTAGATGATCAAAGGGGACAACCCCATTAGCATCCCACGCCTCAGCTAACGTATTTATGCCTCTCTGATCCCAACCTAAAAAGCCCTTCAGATCAGCACCCAGAAAGCCCTTCAGAACCCCCACCTGCCTCAATCGATTGCCCTCTCAGAAAGGCGTACCGGGTGTGAATCTCTGGTCTCACTTCATCTATCTCAAAAAATTATTCCATACCTCCTATACACTGGAAATGGCCAGGCATACCCGCCAATTTAAACAGCCTCCATGCAGATACATGCATGCAGCTGTGATCTCCCATTCCGCAGCTATCTACTCACCCAACTGGGTCATCACTATCTGCGTATACCCAGTCGTTCACCACACTAATCTGCCCAGCTTCATTGTATTTTCGTGCATTAGGTAGTGCTATACGTCCTTCATTTTTAGACTGTTGCAGGGTCTGCAGCACTATATGAGGCTGTTATCCCACCCACAGCAACGTCCTCACCAGGCTGTCTACTCATGGGAAGAACGTCTTCTGTAGCTTATATGGGCAATTCTGCAGTACATACAACAATTGGGGAAGTGCTATCATTTTAAACATGGCCGCCTTGACTAGCAGCGATAGTGGCAATGTAGTCCAATGCTTTATGTCCCTTTCCAGTCTCTGAAGCAGTGGATCAAGATTGGCCTGGGCATGGGAAGCAGAATCTCTAGTTATCCACATACCCAAATATTTAAAACTGTGGGATTCTACCCGTAAAGGTAGTAGCATCGGGTCTGTTTGTCTCCATCACCCCATTGGGAGCAGGAGTGATTCCTACCAATTAATCACAAATCCTGAAAATCCCCGAAATATTTGTAAAATTTCACGGATATGGGCCAGCGATTTTTCAGTGCGGATCAGATAAAGCAGAATGTCATCCCCATATAATGATATTTGTTCTTCCCATCCTGAGTCTCCCGTCAAGCCCCAAATCCGGGCGTCCACCCTCATGAGAGTCGCCAATGATTCTTTTGCTAGAGCGAAGAGCTTTTGTGAGAGGGGACACCCCTGTCTCGTGCCCCTCCCGATAGGAAAATCCCTAGATAGGCAGCCATTGATTTTTATTCTAGCACTGGGCTTCTGATACAGTACCTTGATCCAATTGATGTAGCGGGGCCTAAATCCCATTCTCTTTAGAAGCAAGAACAGAAAAGGCCATTCCACTGAACCAAACACCTTATTAGCATCCAGGAATATCACCGCCTAGGGCTCTCCCCTTACGTCTTATTGCTCTATATTATTGTCTCCTCAAATTTAGTTTGGTCGAATGACAAGGCATAAAACCTGTCTAGTCCAAATGGACCAGGTCAGTCACCACTGTACGTAGCCTATTAGTCAGCACTTTTGCTCGCATTTTGCTATCGATATTGAGTAACGAAATTGGTCTATAAGAGTCGCACCTCTGTATAGGTTTTCCTGCCTTGGGTATAAGCACAATTGTGGGCATTTGCAAATCGTCCTGCAAGGACCCCCTAAGGAGAGCATCCTGGTACATTAAGAGCATCGATTTAGCCACCTTACCTTCTATTTTACGGTAGCTTTTCAATGGGTAGCCCACTTGCGCCAGGAGCCTTTTCCACCTGCATTTGAGGCCTCTGTGATTTCCGCCTCAGCAAGACTCAGTTCTGACCTTTCCTGCTGCTCTAAGGTCAGGGTTCTAGCCGGGCATTCTTTCACAAAAACTCCTGTTCTCATTCTCCGAACCTCCTGCCCTGGGTGCGTAGAAGGCAGCCATATAAGTCGCAAATGCATCCACAATCTGTTTGCTACCTCTTACTACCTCGCCCGTCTCCAATTACAGCTCCCGAACATGCATGGATTCCCTTTCCCTGCTACCTATTCAGGCCAACAATTTACCAGCCTTGTCTCCGGCTTCATAAATACGCTTCTGTTTGGCTAGGAAGGATGTTTTAAATTCATATCGTGCCACTTTCCTGTATTCCGTAAGTTTGCACTCCAGTGTCTGATAGAGGGACGCTGCCAGGTGAGAGACATGTTGTCTCTCTAAAGTCTCTATGTCGTGCTCCAGCTTCTCTAGGTGATGTGCTCTTTCTCTCTTGTCTCTTACTTCTCCAGCTATCAGGACACCCATAAGTGTGGCCTTATATGCCTCCCAGATTACACTGGCACTATCTACTGTGACTTTGTTTTTGCAGAAGTATAAATCAGTTACGGATTACCTTGCTGCGCGCTTTTGAAATTTTGAATCTACCAATGTTAGAACGTTTTAACAGCGTCTGCTTTTAAATGTGTGCGTTGTGATTAACCTGTTTTTAGAAACTTCGACTTCATTGTAATTGCGTCTTTCTAAATCATTGTTTTAGCGTGAAATACCTGTGAGACCAATAAGATTCTTCTTAGTGGTTGTAGCCTGCACTGCACTTTTCTTTCTGCTGACCAAGGTGTGCTGGTGTACTTCCGCATGTAAGAGCGGGTCACCGGAAACACGCCATCTTGGTCAGCGGTCTAGCTGCTAGGAAGCACTCCTCCCTACTTAAGGAGAAGGAATGCAAGCGCGCAGCGCGCGCGCGCAGCGGGCGCGCCAAAGGTAAGCCCGTCTGCGCCCGTCCGCGCACCGGTCGCGCTCAGCGCCAGCTATGCTGCCACACCGGACTCAGGTATCTCTAGGAAAGTTGGTCCTCCTTATACTAGGGAACAAATTATTGCCATAGGTGAACAGGGTATGGATGAGTGTAACAATAGGGGGCAGCTGGATATTAAGGCCACTTTTTCAAACACCACGGCAGAAAACCTTAATTGTGGGTTAGTTAATGCCAGATCCCTAGTAAAGCATTTCCAAGAAATCCACTCTCTATTAGAGGATCAGAATTTAGATATCCTATTTCTTACAGAAACATGGATACGTCCTGAGGTTGAAGTTGAGCTAGGGATGGCATGTCCATTAGGATTTAAAACATTCCACAGACCTAGGCTAGTAGGGAGGGGGGGCGGAGTAGGAGTGATATATAATGAAAAGTGGTCGCTTACTCCTATGAATATAGATGCAGTAGAGGGATTTGAATTATTGGGATTCTCGCTTGAGGATGCCAATAGACAAGTAATTTCTGGCATACTCTGTTACAGACCCCCAGGGGGAGGAGCCTCCTCTACATCAAGATTTGATTGATGTGATTTATAATTTTTCACTTACTCATTCTAGACTAATCATCTTGGGAGATTTTAATCTTTGGCAGAATGGTAATTATGAATTGGCCTTAAATGAACTACTACAGGCCTGTGAGAATCTTAACCTTCAACAGTTGGTGTTACACCCTACTCATCAGGGAGGACATATTCTGGACTTAATTTTTGCCAATCATCTGGAGGTAGAGGTGGGAGAAATTCTGCCACTTTGCTGGTCAGACCATTCTTTGGTCCTTTTTTTGTTAAAACCTCCCAATCTAAATAAGACAGCTCATGTCCAGGCTAGTACCCGGAAAGGAAGGGAATGGACGAGATTGCTGAAGAATGAGAGTCTCCCACAACTTACCGAAAAAATTACTTTTGATATTAATAAACTGGTAGATGAGAATTACTCGAACCTATGTAACCAAATCACCCACACACTAGATCAATTGGTCCCGATGAAAAATATTAAAAATAGAAACAAACTGTCAGCCCCAAGGTACAACGAGGAGCTGAGGTTACTTAAGAATAAATGTAAACAGGCCGAGAGAAAATGGAGGAGGCGATATATAGAGGAAGATAAAGCTGCTCTGAAAACTGTACTGTACAGCTATAAAGGGACAATTGCTAAGGCCAAAGCTAAATATTATGAAGAAACTATTCTGCAGGCATCTAACAAAACTGGAACTCTATTTAGTATAGTAAGAGACATGTCGAACCCGGAATGTGTGAAAACTAAGACTATAGCCTCACAAGAGTTATGTGATGGCCTATCAGTATTCTTCGAAGATAAAATTAATAAAATTATTAGTGGCCTAAATTCCAATATGGAAACAGAGATAGATAGAGAAAACGATAAGTTGGAACGAGCAATAGAAAATACTCAGAAGGAGGGAATTGATAAAGAGATCAGAGTAACCCTTGAATCCTTCCCAATTCCTACAGAGGAGGAGTTTAATATATTAGCAGGTAATATCTCCTCTGGTTCTCCGTTGGACCCTCTCCCACATAAGCTATGGAAAGCTTTCCGAGTAGAGCTTTTCCCTCAGCTCTATCAAATTTGCTGCCAGTCCCTAATTAGTGGATCAGTCCCAGAATGCTGGAAAAAGGCAGCGGTGACTCCTCTGCTAAAAAAAGCTACACTTGACCCCGACTGCCCATCAAATTACAGACCTATATCTCTGTTGCCATACCCGGTAAAGATCGTGGAAAGAGTGGTTAGCAAAACTCTCTCGAAATATGTAGAAGAAAACAATCTACTGGATGAAGTACAATTTGGGTTTCGTCCCGGCCATGGCACAGAAACAGCCCTGGTGACAGTTTTGGACGCTCTTAGAATGCGTGCCGACACTGGCCAAGCAGCTATATTGGTATTATTGGACATGTCGGCCGCTTTTGATACGGTCAATCATAGGACCTTGATTAAAAGATTAATGGAGGCTGGAGTTGTGGGAAGGGCACTGAACTGGTTTCAGTCGTACCTAACAGGGAGACAGCAGGCAGTGGCCATGTCACCTTTTATTTCTCACAGTAGCTATATAAAACATGGGGTCCCGCAGGTTTCAGCCATAAGTCCCATTCTCTTTAATATTTACCTGCGTCCACTCATGTACATTATTAAATCTTTTGGTATTGAAGTGGTTAACTATGCAGATGATACTCAATTTGTCTTCTCTTTTGAAGGGAATCAAGCAGTATCACTGGATAAATTTCACAGCTGTATGCGTGAAACTGCAGGTTGGCTTAGGAGAATTCGCTGCAATTCAATGGAGACAAGACTGAGGTTATATACTGTACAGCAAAGAAAATACCCCGTCCATTGCCAGTGGACTTCTGGCCGGTTTCTGCGAACAATCCACCGCGGCCAGCCAAGACAGTGCGTAACTTGGGGGTGTTACTGGACAGTAATCTACAGCTAGAATCACAAGTGAATAAAACAGTGAATACATGTATTTCTCTACTCCGAGCTCTACGGAAAATACTCCCTCTTTTATCAATTTCGGCCAGACCCCAGGTGGTAAGGAGTATTATCATGAGTAGATTGGATTATTGTAATGCACTGCTTCTTGGAGCACCGGTGGCTCTAACAAAAAGGCTGCAAAGAATACAAACAATCGCGGCTAAGATGGCACTAAAAAGACAACGCAGATCTTCCACGTCGTTAGCGCTAAGGGATCTCCATTGGCTGCCTATTCTGCAAAGAATTCAATTTAAAGCACTTTGCATTGTTCATAAGGCGGCACACAAAATGGGGCCTAAACCATTACAGAGAATGTTTACTTGGTACTCCCCAGCTAGAAATCTTCGTTCCTCAGCAGCCCACCTAGTATGTACCCCACGAGTTAAGAAAACCAGACTAGGAGGTAGATCATTTGGCTATGCAGCCGCAAAGCTATGGAATGAACTACCAAGTGAACTCAGACAGACTGACGACTTACTGCAGTTTAGAAAAAAGCTAAAAACCAGGCTCTTCCCAAGAGAATAGCCTTGAGAGACCTGCTCGTGGTGATTCATAATTTTATAGCTGCACAGTGACTTAGGTAATACCAGCGCCAGGATGCCCGTTGGGTGACAGCTGCGCTATATAAATGCAACTTACATTACATTACATACAGTAGCCTTGCCAAGTGCTTTCACCACCTGTTTGTTAGCTTACCTCCGAGCGGCCATCCTCCAACCCTGGGATTCTTTACCTCTGCCAGTGGCGATGGTGACCTGTAAAGAAGCGTGATCAGAAATCCCCCTCGCCAAGTATTTGGCTTCTAGGAACTTCCACTTGGTATCCCTGGGCATCAGGACATAGTCTAATCTGGAGGACATGTTGTGTGAATGTGAGTAAAAGGAAAAGTCCTGCTCGTGTCCATTAAGGGTCCTCCAGACATCCGTCAGTCCTAAGGCCTGCACAAATCCCTCAAGTTTCCCGACCGTGGCCTCCCATTCTGGCTTGGTACTCATTCTATCTAAATGTGTGTCATGCACTAGATTGAAGTCTCCCCCTATAATAGTAAAGGCGGTGGGAAACATGCCAGGAGCTGCCCTACTTTTTGTAGCGTCTGTAATTGGAGACCTGGCGGCGCATAGATGTTGAGAAAAATCACCGTCTCCCCCTCCCATTCCCTCAGAGTAGCCATGTGACAGCCCTCAATATCTGTCCAGGTGCAAAGGACGTGAAAGGTCAGACTTTTTAATTGAAATGACCACCCCCCTCGAGCTCGATGTATGTTGCGCATATGGCGCTACCCTGTATCTACCCCTTCCAAGACTGTTGTAGTGTGCATCCATCAATTGAGTCTCCTGGAAGAGTATCAAGTCAACCCTATATCTGGTAAAGGCTGTAGGCACTAGGCTTCCCTTCACCCTATTGTCTAGACCATTAACATTCCACAAGACTAGGGTTAAGTTATGTGACAGATCCATAGCAATCTTGATTGTCTGTGAGATCTATTCGTGCCCTGATTGGGGGGGTGGGTACCACTTCTGCGGTACATTTGGTGCGGTGCCCATACGTGTGTGGCAATTGTAACAAACCCCCAAAAACTCCCCCCTCCCTACCTTACCATGCTGTGATCCAAAACTCGACCACCCCCCTAATTCACAGTATGTGTGGGCCCTTAACCTATGAAACATGATAAACAAAAAGTATTCTATGAACTGCTCATGCGGGGGGGGTACCTATATACCCCTCGAGTCCAGTGCAGGCCTGGAGCATTTAATCAAGAGTACCAGGTCCCAGATAGAAGCCCTTAGTTAGTGGTGCCCAGCCCTCAGGCCCACATCGCCCAAGTTTGTACTTACAGTTCACAGATATGGGTGATGTCCAGTTTCAGACAATGTGTTCCAATGACATTGAGGTAATAACCGGCAATTGCTCTCCCTCTGTCTCTGTGCTGGAACCCGTGGAATCCACCCCCTCCCCCCTGAGGCAATGACTCTCCATTTATTTTTATCAAGGATAACACTATAGTTCTTAATGGCTTTCACCGCCTGTGCTTGTTCTACCTTCATTTACGCCTTTGTTGGGGAAGATCTATATCCTGCCCCTCTCCGTTTCTTGGACTTCCGCTGCTGCCACTCCGCTTTGTTCTTTGATGAAGAGTCCTGGCCAGACCATAGCCCCCTGGACTCCAGCCACTCTTCTTGTACAGATAGCAAGAAATGTGCCTTGTCTTGGAATTCCACTCTTCCATCAGAAGATAAGGGCATCTTTGAGACCTAGCTGGTGCAGCACTTTCTTAATATGCAACAAGGAACAGTGATTCCCGTGGACTATATAGAAAATATATTATAATAGAAAAGCTCAATGGCATATACTTTGTGGGAACGGATTGTCAGCGGGAGAAGCAGAACCATACACAGATGAAGTTTCTGAGATTGTTACTTATTTTTTCATTTCATATAGTGAAAAATAATTACAAAAGCAGTGTGCTCGGTGTCTCAAGTGGCTGAAACCTAAACAAGGAAGGGAGGGGCAAAGTGACAATGTGTGAAATACAATAGGTTTTCAGTTTATAACGACCACAATTACATATAAACAGAATATCAGCAGCCTTTTAACACAATAATAAAGGCTGGGAAGTGGTTCATTTGGTTTGCGTGTCAACGGCGTTTCAACCCCAAAGGCAGGTGAAGGGGTCTCATCAGGACCTAACAATGCGGGACAACTGAAGCGAGAGCGAATGGCTGTCAGGGTGGGGGGTGCACACCGGTAATTATGTGGCTCAAGACAGAGTGTAAAAATGAGGAGAAAGGTTTTTTTTACTCACATGAGGCCCAGCCGGGCACTCAATGTGAGGGAGAGGAAACTGACAGTCCTTTTGAATATGATAATTGGCGTCCAATTCCCAAGTCAATGAGGGTCAAGGGGTACCATCCGAAGGAGAGCGTATCTCTCTTTTTCGCAAGATGTAGGTGGCTCCCGTAAGTAAGCCGGATTTCCAAATGACGGTCTTAGAGGTGTAATCGTCGGTGTGGGTGCCTGTCCGCTTTGTGTAGATGCGTTTTCATCATGAATGCCTCCGCCGTAATAGGTCGGAGAAGGAAGAGAGAGGGAGACGATGCACCCTTCTCTTCTGAAGCCGTCAAGTGGGAGGATCGTGGCGGGACCCTGCCACTTGACGGCATCAGGAGAGAAGGGTGCATCGTCTCCCTCTCTCTTCCTTCTCCGACCTATTACGGCAGAGGCATTCCTGATTATATTGCAAATGCTTCTTTAACTAGTAGTCGCATTTGCAGAGTGGTGGAGAAAGGGGGCTGGGCCTCCGACCAGCGCTCAGGAATTCCGCTGTGTAGGACTTACAGGAGGTACCAGGAGGGCTTCTTGGCCCCCAAGTCCCTCAGGAGTAAAGTGGACTTCATCCCCCAACCAGTAGCGTGCCAGGGAGCGCGTTTGCAGAGTGGTGGAGAAAGGGGGCATGACCTCCGGGGATCTCTTAGCAATCCTGCGTTGTGGGACTTACTGGAGGTAATAGGAGGGGTAGTTGGCCCCCAAGGATGTCCTTGGGGGCCAACTACCCTTCCTGTTACCTCCAGTAAGTCCCACACAGTGGGATTGCTAAGAGGTTTTAGGAGGCCACACCCCCCTTTCTCCACCACTCTGCAAACGCGCCTCCTGGCACACTACTGGTTGGGGAATGAAGTCCACTTTACTCCTGAGGGACTTTGGGGGCCAAGAAGCCCTCCTGGTACCTCCTGTAAGTCCTACGCAGCGGAATTCCTGAGCACTGGTCGGAGGCCCAGCCCCCTTTCTCCACCACTCTGCAAACGCTACTACTAGTTAAAGAAGCATTTGCAATGTACTAGGTCTCGCATTTGCGAAAGTTAGAGCTATAGGCATTGTAAATGTAAAAGTTTTTTACGAATGCTCTTTGGAGTGGAGTGGATGTACGTTGTGTGTAGTGAAATGATGTGGTATGTTGTGCAGTGAAACTATGTGGATAGAAAGTATGTGGTATTTAATGTATAGGAATTATGTAGAGTGGGATTATGTGTTATGGAGAGTAATTATGTGGTATGGTAGTCTGTGCTGTGGAGTGGTAACTTCAGGTTTAGTCTTCCTCGTTTCCATAGAAGCTAAACTATAAGCTCAATGAGACAAAAAAAGAAGGAACCACTGAGGAGCACTTCTGGACCTAGTCAGAGGTATGAGCAGGTCCACTGGAATTATGAGACTGTTTGGCTGCACCGACTTTCGCACAATTATACATTTTCCGCATTTGCCACATAATCCATCATCTGCTGCATAATCTGCAGATTTGAACAAAAAAAAACTTCTTTCTAGCTCAAATGGCTCAAATGTTACCAGAAATGCAGTGACAAGTGTTAGAGCGTGGTGGAAGGCCCTTTGGAAACCTAGAATCGTCACCTGTTACTTATTGCTAAATGTGGGTGTTAAATTGGTACTTAGGGTGTGCAAACCACTCTTGCTTCTTTCTGCACCTCTCTTGCTTCTTTCTTCTGCACCTCTCTTGCCTCTTTCTGCACCTCTGTTGCTTCTTTCTGCACTTCTCTTGCCTCTTTCTGCACCCTCGTTCCTCTTTCTGCACTTCTCTTGCCTCTTTCTGCACCTCTCTTGCTTCTTTCTGCACTTCTCTTGCTTCTTTCTGCACCTCTCTTGCTTCTTTCTGCACCCCTCTTCCCTCTTTCTGCAACCCTCTTCCCTCTTTCTGCACCTCACTTGCCTCTTTCTGCACTTCTCTTGCCTCTTTCTGCACTTCTCTTGACTCTTTCTGCATTACTGTTGCTTCTTTCTGCACCTCTCTTGCCTCTTTCTGCACTTCTCTTGCTTTTTTCTGCACTTCTCTTGCCTGTTTCTGCACCTCTCTTGCCTCTTTCTGCACCTCTCTTGCCTCTTTCTGCACCCCTCTTCCCTCTTTCTGCACCCCTCTTGCCTGTTTCTAACCCCACTTGCCTCTTTCAGCACCTCTCTTGCCTCTTTCTGCACCTCACTTGCCTCTTTCTTCACTTCTCTTGCTTCTTTCTACACCCCTATTGCTTCTTTCAGCACCTCTCTTGCCTCTTTCTGCACTTCTCTTGCCTGTTTCTGCACCTCTCTTGCCTCTTTCTGCACCTCTCTTGCCTCTTTCTGCACCCCTCTTCCCTCTTTCTGCACCTCTGTTGCCTGTTTCTGTACCTCTCTCGCCTCTTTCTGCACTTCTCTTGCCTCTTTCTGCACTTCTCTTGTCTCTCTGCATTTCTGTTGCTTCTTTCTGCACAACTCTTGCCTGTTTCTACACCTCACTTGCTTGTTTCTGCACCTCTCTTGCCTCTTTCTGAAACTCTCTTGCCTCTTTCTGCACCGCACTTGCCTCTTTCTTCACTTCTCTTGCTTCTTTCTACACCTCTGTTGCTTCTTTCAGCACTTCTCTTGCCTCTTTCTTCACTTCTCTTGCCTGTTTCTGAACCTCTGTTGCCTCTTTCTGCACCTCTGTTGCCTCTTTCTGCACTTCACTTGCTTCTTTCTGCACCCCTCTTGCCTCTTTCTGCACCCTGTTTCCCTCTCTCTGTACCTCTCTTACCTCTTTCTGCACCCCTGTTCCCTCTTTCTGTACTTCTCTTGCCTCTTTCTGAACCTCTCTTGCTTCTTTCTGCACTCTTCTTGCCTCTTTCTGCACTTCACTTGCTTCTTTCTGCACCCCTCTTGCCTCTTTCTGCACCCTGTTTCCCTCTCTCTGTACCTCTCCTACCTCTTTCTGCACCCCTGTTCCCTCTTTCTGCACCTCTCTTGCCTCTTTCTGCACTTCTCTTGCCTCTTTCTGAACCTCTCTTGCTTCTTTCTGCACTTTTCTTGCTTCTTTCTGCACCTCTCTTGCTTCTTTATGCACCCCTATTCCCTCTTTCTGTACCCCTCTTCCCTCTTTCTGCACCTCTGTTGCCTGTTTCTGTACCTCTCTTACCTCTTTCTGCACTTCTCTTGTGTCTTTCTGCATTTCTGTTGCTTCTTTCTGCACCCTCTTGCCTCTTTCTGCACCTCTCTTGCCTCTTTCTGCACTTGTCTTGCCTCTTTCTGCAACTCTGTTGCTTCTTTCTGCACTTCTCTTACCTCTTTCTGCACTCCTCTTGCCTCTTTCTGCACCCCTCTTGCCACTTTCTGCACCTCTGTTGCCTGTTTCTGTACCTCTCTTGCCTCTTTCTGCACTTCTCTTGCCTCTTTCTCCACTTCTCTTGTCTCTTTCTGCATTTCTGTTGCTTCTTTCTGCACAACTCAAGCCTGTTTCTACACCTCACTTGCCTGTTTCTACACCTCTCTTGCCTCTTTCTGCAACTCTCTTGCCTCTTTCTGCACCTCACTTGCCTGTTTCTGCACCTCTCTTGCCTCTTTATGCACCTCTCTTGCCTCTTTCTGCACCCCTCTTCCCCCTTACTGCACCTCTCTTGCCTGTTTCTGTACCTCTCTTGCCTCTTTCTGTACTTCTCTTGCCTCTTTCTCCACTTCTCTTGTCTCTTTCTGCATTTCTGTTGCTTCTTTCTGCACAACTCATGCCTGTTTCTACACCTCACTTGCCTCTTACTGCACCTCTCTTGCCTCTTTCTGCAACTCTCTTGCCTCTTTCTGCACCTCACTTGCCTCTTTCTTCACTTCTCTTGCTTCTTTCTACACCTCTGTTGCTTTTTTCTGCACTTCTCTTGCCTGTTTCTGCACCTCTCTTGCCTCTTTCTGCACCTCTGTTGCCTCTTTCTGCACTTCACTTGCTTCTTTCTGTACCCCTCTTGCCTCTTTCTGCACCCTGTTTCCCTCTTTCTGTACCTCTCCTACCTCTTTCTGCACCCCTGTTCCCTCTTTCTGCACCTCTCTTGCCTCTTTCTGCACTTCTCTTGCCTCTTTCTGAACCTCTCTTGCTTCTTTCTGCACTTTTCTTGCTTCTTTCTGCACCTCTGTTGCTTCTTTATGCACCCCTATTCCCTCTTTCTGCACCCCTCTTCCCTCTTTCTGCACCTCTGTTGCCTGTTTCTGTACCTCTCTTACCTCTTTCTGCACTTCTCTTGTGTCTTTCTGCATTTCTGTTGCTTCTTTCTGCACCCTCTTGCCTCTTTCTGCACCTCTCTTGCCTCTTGATGCACTTGTCTTGCCTCTTTCTGCAACTCTGTTGCTACTTTCTGCACTTCTCTTACCTCTTTCTGCACTCCTCTTGCCTCTTTCTGCACCCCTCTTGCCACTTTCTGCACCTCTGTTGGTTCTTTCTGCACTGCTTTTGCTTCTTTCTGCACCTCTCTTGCAAATTTCTGCACCACTCCTGCCTCTTTCTGCACCCCTCTTTCTGCACCTCTCCTGCCTCTGTCTTCACCCCTGTTCCCTCTTTCTGCACCTTTTGACTGTTTCTGCAACTCTCTTGCCTCTTTCTGCAGTTCTCTTGCCTCCTGCACCTCTATCGCTTCTTTCTTCACCTGTCTTGCCTCTTTCAGCTCTTCTCTTGCCTCTTTATGCACCTCTGTTGCTTCTTTCTGCACCTCTGTTGGTTCTTTCTGCACTGCTCTTGCTTCTTTCTAAACCTCTCTTGCACATTTCTGCACCCCTCTTGCCTCTTTCTGTACCCCTCTTCCCTCTTTCTGTGCCTCTCTTGCCTCTGTCTGCACCCCTGTTCCCTCATTCTGCACCTTTTGCCTGTTTCTGCAACTGTCTTGCCTCTTTCTGCAGTTCTCTTGCCTCCTTCTGCACCTCTGTTGCTTCTTTCTGCACTTCTCTTGCCTCTTTCTGCACCCCTCTAGCCTCTTTCTACACCCCTATTGCTTCTTTCTGCACCTCTGATGGGTCTTTCTGCACTGCTCTTGCTTCTTACTGCAACTCTCTTGCACATTTCTGCACCCCTCTTCCCTCTTTCTGCACCTCTCTTGCCTCTTTCTGCACCTCTGTTGCTTCTTTCTGCACATCTCTTGCTTCTTTCTGTACCTCTCTTGCTTCTTTCTGCACCCCTCTTGCCTCTCTCTGCACCCTTCTTCCCTCTCTGTGCACCCTTCTTCCTTTTTCCTGCACCTCTCTCGCCTCTTTCTGCACCTCTCTTGCCTCTTTCTGCAGTTCTCTTGCCTCTTTCTGCACCTCTTTTGCTTCTTTCTGCACCTCTTTTGCTTCTTTCTGCCCCTTTCTTGCCTCTTTCTGCACCCCTCTTGCCTCTTTCTGCACCTCTGTTGGTTCTTTGTGCACTGCTCTTGCTTCTTTCTGCACCCCTCTTGCCTCTTTCTGTACCCCTCTTCCCTCTTTCTACATCTATCTTGCCTCTGTCTGTACCCCTGTTCCCTCTTTCTGCACCTCTTTTGCCTGTTTCTGCACCTCTCTTGCCTCTTTCTGCAGTTCTCTTGCCTCCTTCTGCACCTCTGTTGCTTCTTTCTGCACCTCTCTTGCCGCTTTGTGCACTTCTCTTGCCTCTTTCTGCACCTCTGTTGCTTCTTTCTGCACTTCTCTTGCCTCTTTCTGCACCCCTCATGCCTCTTTATGCACGCCTCTTGCCTCTTTCTGCACCTCTGTTTGTTCTTTCTGCACTGCTCTTGCTTCTTTCTGCACCTCTCTTGCAAATTTCTGCACCCTCTTGCCTCTTTCTGCACCCTTCTTCCCTCTTTCTGCACCTCTCTTGCCTCTGTCTGCACCCCTGTTCCCTCTTCGTGCACCTCTTTTGCCTGTTTCTACAACTATCTTGCCTGTTTCTGCAGTTCTCTTGCCTCCATCTGCACCTCTGTTGGTACTTTCTGCACCTCTCGCCTCTTTCTGCACTTCTCTTGCCTCTTTCTGCACCCCTGTTACTTCTTTCTGCACTTCTCTTGCCTCTTTCTGCACCCCTCCTGCCTCTTTCTGGACCCCTCTAGCCTCTTTCTGCACCTCTGTTGGTTCTTCCTGCACTGCTCTTGCTTCTTTCTGCACCTCTCTTGCCAATTTCTGCACCCCTCTTGCCTCTTTCTGTACCACTCTTGCCTCTTTCTGCACCCCTCCTGCCTCTTTCTGCACCCCTCTACCCTCTTTCTGTACCTCTTTTGTCTCTTTGTGCACCTCTCTTGCCTCTTTCTGCACCTTTGTTTTTTTCTGCACTTTTCTTGCCTCTTTCTGAATTTCTGTTGCTTCTTTCTGCACCACTGTTGTCTCTTTCTGCATTTCTGTTCCTTCTTTCTGCACTTCTCTTGCCTCTTTCTGCACCCCCTTGCCTCTTTCTGCACCTCTGTTGGTTATTTCTGTACTGCTCTTGCCTATTTATGCACCTCTCTTGCAAATGTCTGTACCCTCTTGCCTCTTTCTGCACCCCTCTTCCCTCTTTCTGTATCTCTTTTGCCTGTTTCTGCAACTCTCTTGCCTCTTTCTGCAATTCTCGTGCCTCTTTCTGCACCTCTCTTGCCTCTTTCTGTACCTCTCTTGCCTCTTTCTACACTTCTCTTGCCTCTTTCTGCACCTCTGTTGCTTCTTTCAGCACTTCTCTTGCCTCTTTCTGCACCCCTCCTGCCTCTTTATGCACCCCTCTTGCCTCTTTCTGCATCTCTGTTGGTTCTTTCTGCACCTCTCTTGCCTCTGTCTGCACCCCTGTTCCTTCTTTCGGCACCTCTTTTGCCTGTTTCTCTAACTCTCTTGCAGTTCTCTTGCCTCCTTCTGCCACGCTATTGCTTCTTTCTGCACCTCTCTTGCCTCTTTCTGTACCTCTCTTGCCTCTTTCTGCACTTCTCTTGCCTCTTTCTGCACCTCTGTTGCTTCTTTCTGCACTTCTCTTGTCTCTTTCTGCACCCCTCCTGCCTCTTTCTGGACCCCTCTTGCCTCTTTCTGCATTTCTGTTGCTTCTTTCTGCACCCTCTTGCCTCTTTCTGCACCTCTCTTGCCTCTTGATGCACTTGTCTTGCCTCTTTCTGCAACTCTGTTGCTACTTTCTGCACTTCTCTTACCTCTTTCTGCACTCCTCTTGCCTCTTTCTGCACCCCTCTTGCCACTTTCTGCACCTCTGTTGGTTCTTTCTGCACTGCTTTTGCTTCTTTCTGCACCTCTCTTGCAAATTTCTGCACCACTCCTGCCTCTTTCTGCACCCCTCTTTCTGCACCTCTCCTGCCTCTGTCTTCACCCCTGTTCCCTCTTTCTGCACCTTTTGACTGTTTCTGCAACTCTCTTGCCTCTTTCTGCAGTTCTCTTGCCTCCTGCACCTCTATCGCTTCTTTCTTCACCTGTCTTGCCTCTTTCTGCTCTTCTCTTGCCTCTTTATGCACCTCTGTTGCTTCTTTCTGCACCTCTGTTGGTTCTTTCTGCACTGCTCTTGCTTCTTTCTAAACCTCTCTTGCACATTTCTGCACCCCTCTTGCCTCTTTCTGTACCCCTCTTCCCTCTTTCTGTGCCTCTCTTGCCTCTGTCTGCACCCTTGTTCCCTCTTTCTGCACCTTTTGCCTGTTTCTGCAACTCTCTTGCCTCTTTCTGCAGTTCTCTTGCCTCCTTCTGCACCTCTGTTGCTTCTTTCTGCACTTCTCTTGCCTCTTTCTTCACCCCTCTAGCCTCTTTCTACACCCCTAGTGCTTCTTTCTGCACCTCTGATGGGTCTTTCTGCACTGCTCTTGCTTCTTACTGCACCTCTCTTGCACATTTCTGCACCCCTCTTCCCTCTTTCTGCACCTCTCTTGCCTCTTTCTGCACCTCTGTTGCTTCTTTCTGCACATCTCTTGCTTCTTTCTGTACCTCTCTTGCTTCTTTCTGCACCCCTCTTGCCTCTCTCTGCACCCTTCTTCCCTCTCTGTGCACCCTTCTTCCCTTTTCCTGCACCTCTCTCGCCTCTTTCTGCACCTCTCTTGCCTCTTTCTGCAGTTCTCTTGCCTCTTTCTGCACCTCTTTTGCTTCTTTCTGCACCTCTTTTGCTTCTTTCTGCCCCTTTCTTGCCTCTTTCTGCACCCCTCTTGCCTCTTTCTGCACCTCTGTTGGTTCTTTGTGCACTGCTCTTGCTTCTTTCTGCACCCCTCTTGCCTCTTTCTGTACCCCTCTTCCCTCTTTCTACATCTATCTTGCCTCTGTCTGTACCCCTGTTCCCTCTTTCTGCACCTCTTTTGCCTGTTTCTGCACCTCTCTTGCCTCTTTCTGCAGTTCTCTTGCCTCCTTCTGCACCTCTGTTGCTTCTTTCTGCACCTCTCTTGCCGCTTTATGCACTTCTCTTGCCTCTTTCTGCACCTCTGTTGCTTCTTTCTGCACTTCTCTTGCCTCTTTCTGCACCCCTCATGCCTCTTTATGCACTCCTCTTGCCTCTTTCTGCACCTCTGTTTGTTCTTTCTGCACTGCTCTTGCTTCTTTCTGCACCTCTCTTGCAAATTTCTGCACCCTCTTGCCTCTTTCTGCACCCTTCTTCCCTCTTTCTGCACCTCTCTTGCCTCTGTCTGCACCCCTGTTCCCTCTTCGTGCACCTCTTTTGCCTGTTTCTACAACTATCTTGCCTGTTTCTGCAGTTCTCTTGCCTCCATCTGCACCTCTGTTGGTACTTTCTGCACCTCTCGCCTCTTTCTGCACTTCTCTTGCCTCTTTCTGCACCCCTGTTACTTCTTTCTGCACTTCTCTTGCCTCTTTCTGCACCCCTCCTGCCTCTTTCTGGACCCCTCTAGCCTCTTTCTGCACCTCTGTTGGTTCTTCCTGCACTGCTCTTGCTTCTTTCTGCACCTTTCTTGCCAATTTCTGCACCCCTCTTGCCTCTTTCTGTACCACTCTTGCCTCTTTCTGCACCCCTCCTGCCTCTTTCTGCACCCCTCTTCCCTCTTTCTGTACCTCTTTTGTCTCTTTGTGCACCTCTCTTGCCTCTTTCTGCACCTTTGTTTTTTTCTGCACTTTTCTTGCCTCTTTCTGCATTTCTGTTGCTTCTTTCTGCACCACTGTTGTCTCTTTCTGCATTTCTGTTCCTTCTTTCTGCACTTCTCTTGCCTCTTTCTGCACCCCTTGCCTCTTTCTGCACCTCTGTTGGTTATTTCTGTACTGCTCTTGCCTATTTATGCACCTCTCTTGCAAATGTCTGTACCCTCTTGCCTCTTTCTGCACCCCTCTTCCCTCTTTCTGCACCTCTCTTGCCTCTTTCTGTACCTCTCTTGCCTCTTTCTACACTTCTCTTGCCTCTTTCTGCACCTCTGTTGCTTCTTTCAGCACTTCTCTTGCCTCTTTCTGCACCCCTCCTGCCTCTTTATGCACCCCTCTTGCCTCTTTCTGCATCTCTGTTGGTTCTTTCTGCACCTCTCTTGCCTCTGTCTGCACCCCTGTTCCTTCTTTCGGCACCTCTTTTGCCTGTTTCTCTAACTCTCTTGCAGTTCTCTTGCCTCCTTCTGCCACGCTATTGCTTCTTTCTGCACCTCTCTTGCCTCTTTCTGCACCTCTCTTGCCTCTTTCTGCACTTCTCTTGCCTCTTTCTGCACCTCTGTTGCTTCTTTCTGCACTTCTCTTGTCTCTTTCTGCACCCCTCCTGCCTCTTTCTGGACCCCTCTTGCCTCTTTCTGCACCTCTGTTGGTTCTTTCTGCACTGCTCTTGCTTCTTTCTGCACCGCTCTTACAGATTTCTGTATCCCTCTTGCCTGTTTCTGCACCCCTCTTCCCTCTTTCTGCACCTATCTTTTCTCTGTCTGCACCCCTGTTCCCTCTTTCTGCACCTCTTTTGCCTGTTTCTGCAACTCTCTTGCCTCTTTTTGCAGTTCTCGTGCCTCCTTCTGCACCTCTATTGCTTCTTTCTGCACTTCTCTTTTCTCTTTCTGCACCTCTTTTGCTTCTTTCTGCACCTTTTGCTTCTTTCTGCCCTTTTCTTGCCTCTTTCTGCACCCCTCTTGCCTCTTTCTGCACCTCTGTTGGTTCTTTGTGCACTGCTCTTGCTTCTTTCTGCACCTCTCTTGCAAATTGCTGCACCCCTCTTGCCTCTTTCTGTACCCCTCTTCCCTCTTTCTACATCTATCTTGCCTTTGTCTGCACCCATGTTCCCTCTTTCTGCACCTCTTTTGCCTGTTTCTGCACCTCTCTTGCCTCTTTCCGCAGTTCTCTTGCCTCCTTCTGCACCTCTGTTGCTTCTTTCTGCACCTCTCTTGCCTCTTTCTGCACTTCTCTTGCCTCTTTCGGCACCCCTGTTACTTCTTTCTGCACTTCTCTTGCCTCTTTCTGCACCCCTCCTGCCTCTTTCTGGACCCCTCTAGCCTCTTTCTGCACCTCTGTTGGTTCTTCCTGCACTGCTCTTGCTTCTTTCTGCACCTCTCTTGCCAATTTCTGCACCCCTCTTGCCTCTTTCTGTACCACTCTTGCCTCTTTCTGCACCCCTCCTGCCTCTTTCTGCACCCCTCTTCCCTCTTTCTGTACCTCTTTTGTCTCTTTGTGCACCTCTCTTGCCTCTTTCTGCACCTTTGTTTTTTTCTGCACTTTTCTTGCCTCTTTCTGCATTTCTGTTGCTTCTTTCTGCACCACTGTTGTCTCTTTCTGCATTTCTGTTCCTTCTTTCTGCACTTCTCTTGCCTCTTTCTGCACCCCTTGCCTCTTTCTGCACCTCTGTTGGTTATTTCTGTACTGCTCTTGCCTATTTATGCGCCTCTCTAGCAAATGTCTGTACCCTCTTGCCTCTTTCTGCACCCCTCTTCCCTCTTTCTGTATCTCTTTTGCCTGTTTCTGCAACTCTCTTGCCTCTTTCTGCAGTTCTCGTGCCTCTTTCTGCACCTCTCTTGCCTCTTTCTGTACCTCTCTTGCCTCTTTCTGCACTTCTCTTGCCTCTTTCTGCACCTCTGTTGCTTCTTTCAGCACTTCTCTTGCCTCTTTCTGCACCTCTCCTGCCTCTTTATGCACCCCTCTTGCCTCTTTCTGCATCTCTGTTGGTTCTTTCTGCACCTCTCTTGCCTCTGTCTGCACCCCTGTTCCTTCTTTCGGCACCTCTTTTGCCTGTTTCTCTAACTCTCTTGCAGTTCTCTTGCCTCCTTCTGCCACTCTATTGCTTCTTTCTGCACCTCTCTTGCCTCTTTCTGCACTTCTCTTGCCTCTTTCTGCACCTCTGTTGCTTCTTTCTGCACTTCTCTTGTCTCTTTCTGCACCCCTCCTGCCTCTTTCTGGACCCCTCTTGCCTCTTTCTGCACCTCTGTTGGTTCTTTCTGCACTGCTCTTGCTTCTTTCTGCACCGCTCTTACAAATTTCTGTATCCCTCTTGCCTGTTTCTGCACCCCTCTTCCCTCTTTCTGCACCTATCTTTTCTCTGTCTGCACCCCTGTTCCCTCTTTCTGCACCTCTTTTGCCTGTTTCTGCAACTCTCTTGCCTCTTTTTGCAGTTCTCGTGCCTCCTTCTGCACCTCTATTGCTTCTTTCTGCACTTCTCTTTTCTCTTTCTGCACCGCTCTAGCCTCTTTCTGCACCCCTATTTCTTCTTTCTGCACTCCTCTTGCTTCTTTCTGCACCCCTATTGCTTCTTTCTGTACTTCTCTTGCTTCTTTCTGCACCCCTCTTGCCTCTTCCCTCTTTCTGCACCTCTCTTGCCTCTTTCTGCACCTCTGTTGCCTCTTTCTGCACCTATGTTGCTTCTTTCTGCACTTCTCTTGCCTCTTTCTGCACCCCTCCTGCCTCTTTCTGCACCCCTCTTGCCTCTTTCTGCACCTCTGTTGGTTCTTTCTGCACTGCTCTTGCTTCTTTATGCACCTCTCTTGCAAATTTCTGCACCCCTCTTGCCTCTTTCTGCACCTTACTTCCCTCTTTCTGCACCTCTCTTGCCTCTGTCTGCACCCCTGTTCCCTCTTTCTGCACCTCTTTTGCCTGTTTCTGCAACTCTCTTGCCTCTTTCTGCAGTTATCTTGCCTCCTTCTGCACCTCTGTTGCTTCTTTCTGCACTTCTCTTGCCTCTTTCTGCACCCCTCTTTTCTCTTTCTACATCCCCTGTTGGTTTTTTATGCACTGCTCTTGCTTCTTTCCCAACCTCTCGTGCAAATTTCTGCACCTCTCTTGCAAATTTCTACATCTCTCTTTCCTCTTTCTGCACCCCTCTTCCCTCTTTCTGTACCCTTCTTACCTCTTTCTGCACCCCTGTTACTTCATTCTGCACTTCTGTTGCTTCTTTCTATACCTCTCCTGCTTCTTTCTGCACCCTTCTTGCCTCTTTCTGCACCCCTCTTGCCTCTTTCTGCACCCCTCTTCCCTCTTTCTGCACCTCTTTTGTCTCTTTCTGCACCTCTCTTGCCTCTTTCTGCACTTCTCTTTCCTCTTTCTGCACCTTTGTTGCTTCTTTCTGCATTTCTCTTGCCTCTTTCTGCATTTCTGTTCCTTCTTTCTGCACTTCTCTTGCCTCTTGCTGCATCTCTGTTGCTTCTTTCAGCACTTCTCTTGCCTCTTTCTGCATCCCTCTTGCCTCTTTCTGCACCTCTCTTGTAAATTTCTGTACCCCTCTTGCCTCTTTCTGCACCCCTCTTCCATCTTACTGTACCTCTCTTGCCTCTGTCTGCTCCCCTGTTCACTCTTTCTGCACCTCTTTTGCCTGTTTCTGCAACTCTCTTTCCTCTTTCTGCAGTTCTCTTTCCTCCTTCTGCACCTCTGTTGCTTCTTTCTGCATTTCTCCTGCCTCTTTCTGCACCTCTCTTGCCTCTTTCTGCACCCCTGTTGCTTCATTCTGCACTTCTCTTGCTTCTTTCTGTACCTCTCTTACTTCTTTCTGCACCCCTCTTGCCTCTTTCTACAACCCTCTTCCCTCTTTCTGCACCTCTCTTTTCTTTCTGCACCTATCTTGCCTCTTTCTGCACTTCTCTTGCCTCTTCTGCACCCATCTTCACCCTTTCTGCACCTCTCTTGCCTCTTTCTGCACCTCTCTTGACTCTTTCTGCACCTTTCTTCTTCTTTCTGCACCTCTCTTCCCTCTTTCTGCACTTCTCTTGCTTCTTTTTGCACCTTTCTTCCTCTTTCTGTACATGTTCTACTTATGTAGGCATAGTTAGAAATTAGCATTTAAAAAACCATAGAAATTCACTGAAAAAAACACAGGTTTCAGGGACGTTATAGTTAGTAATTAACATTTAAAAAACCTTAGAAATTCAGAGAAAAAACCACAGGTTTCAGAGACGTATTAGTTAGGAATTAGCATTTAAAAAACCTTAGATATTCACTGAAAAAACCACAGGTTTCAGGGACGTTACAGTTAGGCTGACATTTCACTCGTACAAAACAGAGAAATTCAGCCGTTATTGTTAGCTGAGATAGCTATAACTTGCGCCCCGGCAATGCCCTGCTGATGACGTCACATATTACATCACTCATGATATGGTCAGTGACATACAGGAGCAGGGTAGGGATACCCTGCCCCCTATGTCTGGTGGGGGAGGGGGCTCCCTCTGGGACACCCATCGGTCCAAAAATGAATATCTAAAAAAGATTTTACCACAAATTTGCAGAGAATTCACTGTAAAATATTTTTTGAAAGCTGGGGCTCCCACATGTTGAAAAAAAAAATGGGTGGGCCAGGGCCTGGGGGGTCATGTGTATTTTATAGGGGAGGGGGCATCTAGCCCCCTCCTGTAGCCTTCTTGAGGTCCTGGGACCTATTCCCTGGGGCTGTTTTTATAAACAGGGGCGGGGTGCTTGGCCGTCCCTTCCGAACCTCTATGACGCCCTGAGGATCACATCCCCCAGGGCCTTTTTAAAATTATGGGGAGGGGAGTGAGGCCCCGTTCTCCAAGTCTCCTTGAGGCTCCAGGGGCCCCATCCCTAGGGTATGCTATAAAGTATGTGAGAGGGAGGATCATGGCCCCCCTCTTTGAGCCTAATGAGGCTCCAGAAACCCTATCCCCTGGGGCTGGTAATTTTAAAGTGAGAATGGGGCACGCATGGTGTCCCCCTCCCCAAAGATCAGCTCCAGATACCCCAGAGCTCGATGCAGGCATCCCAGGGACCCCATAACCCAGACACTCCTGTTCTCTGCCCAGGAGAGTTGATCAGGAAATAAATGTCTATGCCCTGCTTGCACTCTCCTGAGCAGGGAACACAACTTTGCTCCCGCCTGAGCATGAAAAATGCTGCTCCCAGGTGAGAGCAAAGTAATGGGGCTGGTTCCAACCAACACATAATATGGTGCTGGCTAGGGATTCGGCTGTGGCTGCTGGGGCCTTGGGGCTCCCACCCTGGCTCCAATGATAAAGGAATTATGGATGCTCTTGATGGGCACCCACCAATAATTAAAGTGACCAGCTCCTTCAAGGGGAGCTGTCAGGAGCCATGGCCCCCAATGATGAAGGCATTGTGGGTGCACCGGGTAGACACCAGGATATCCGCCAATGATTAAAGTGACCTCTCCCACCATTGAAGGCAGCAAGTGCCGCGGGGCCCTAGGGCACCCCCTGTGGCCCCCAACTTTAAAGAAAATGTGTGGGAGCCCCGGGTGGCCACCTGGGCACCCCCAAAAATATTTTAAAATAGTAAACAATAAATGACAGCAGGAGCTGGTCAATTATTATCACTGCTCCACAGAAGAAGCATCCCATAATGCCCTGCAACAGTTTTTTGCTTGTATATTTTTTGAAGTCTGGTGGTGTCCTTCGAATGGGCAGGGGCATCACCAACCAGGGAGTGCATCTGAATTGAAGTCTGACTGTGACTGCTGCACTAATGATAATTGTCCCCTATTGATTCCTACTTCCTGCCTTCTGATGCGACCTTCTTTTCTTCCAGTTTATTTTCCTTTACTACTGTCTTGTTTACAAACACCTGAGGTCAGCTATTGACTTTCACTTCTTTTGTAGCAGTTTATTCTATTCACTAATCTTCTTCCTCTTTACCTCTCTCTTGTTGCCTTTTTTCACTCTCTTGTTACATCTAGCAATTTGAGCTGGCCTTAGAGTAAAAAAAAGTTACACAAGCAATTCATATAACATAACATGTCTCAGTCGGTGTGTATGGGTAACCAAATTTCCGGTGGTCTATGTGTGTCTGTAGGTCTGTTTGCATGCAAGCCTGTTTGCGTGTCTGTCGATGCTTGTGGATGGTTATCAGTGTGTTTGTCTATCCATTGACATCTGTAGTTAAGTAGCTGTATACACATATTTGTATGTATATGTCATTTACATCAATGTGTGTGTGAATGTTGGGTATCTGCATGTGTGTATGTATTATAGATAAACAAAAGTAATTCCTATTGGGTTTGTCAATACTTATTAATTAGTGCCTGCCTGTATCAAACCTCTGCTCCATTACACTTGGAAAGCTGCCATTTGCTGAAGTTCTTTTCAATTATAATCAGGGACTTCAGAGTGAGAGAGCCTCTCAATTACAACCAAGGTATACTTAGTGCTCGTATGCTGCCTCTTAACTGGCTTCCAGCCAGGCGCGCAATGCCCATTAGGCTGAAAGGGCTTTACCCTCCCCTTTGTCTCCAGTAGCCTGAGCTGTGGAGTGCACAGGCAGCTGTCGAGGGCTGGGGCTGGGCAGGGGCTGACGGCTCAGACTCTGCCTCATCCACATTACTTCACAGGTCTTCAAAGGACCATTTATCAGTTCACTGGTCTTTATGTGCTACCAGCCCCCCTGCTGTCCCTACTCTTGTTATGGACTGTTGCTGCCAAAGTGGGAAAAAGGATGAAAGGATTTTATTTACAAAACAAACTTTGGCAAGTAGCGCATTAATATAAAGTGCCCAGTTATTGGCCCGGATTGCCTCTCAGCTCCAAAACAGGAACTGAGCCCTCTACATAGTATATAATTCATCATTTAAAAATGTGCCAAAGACTCATATTTCAAAAAGTAGATTTCTTTAACTTGGAAGCTTTTCACTTAAGTACACTAAAATGAGTTTCTGCATTGACTGACATTTATCAGAATTTACAGTTTCCAAACGTAAACTTTGAAACATTAATGTCTGCGATGAGGATGCTATTAGCAGGGCCACTGGAATTATGCAATTCAAGCACTTTTCTAATAATATTGGCTTTGCCTCATTTGCCACATAATCTTTCGTCTGCTGCGTAATTTGCAGATTTGGACAAAAAAATATAGATTCTAGCTCAAAGGGATCAAAATTTACTAACAACATGGCGATACGTGTTCCTGTGCTCTGGAATGCCCTTCACAAAGGTTGAATGGTCATATTTCAGTTACTTAATGCTGTATTTAGATGTTAAATTGGTATTAATAAGGTGAAATCTTTCAGAGACAGTGTTACCATGTGTAAAAATGTCAAAATAGTGAGGTACCACTATCACAAAATGTGCTGCATTATGCCGCATAATTTGCCTTTTCTTGGTGCATAATTTAGTCAACACTGCTGCATAATTTGGTACTCCTCTGTTGCATAATTCCAATGGCCCTGGCTAGCAGTGAACCAAGATGCAACTCAGTTGTCATGTGAACCCCGCTTAAATTTTTAGAACCTATGGATCAACATTATAGTCTATTAAAACAAATAAAAATGAAGATTTTGTAGAGGGCGCATCCTAAATTGAGGTTTTTTGAAGGTACTCTCAAAAGGGACAACAGAAGGCATGGAGGCACAGTGAAATAAGTTAAATGCCTAGGGTAAACAGATTTTGTCTAGCATATAAACCATGCTTGAAACCAGTTTTCCTGGTTTTATGGTCCACAATTTCAATCAATCAATCAAGATTTATATAGAGCTGCCAGTTTACCCGATTGGGTACCCAGGTGCTTGCAGGTCCTGGAGGCTCATTCGAACAGCCTGGTCTTGAGGGTTTTTCAGAATTCCGGAAGAGAAGTGATGGTCCGGAGCAGCACGGGGAGGCTGTTCCAGGGAAAAGGAACATCTTCCACTTCTGCTTCGGTGGTTGCGGGGTGTGTGGGTAAGTGATAGGGAGGCAAAGTGTAAACTTCTCAACGGTAGCTGGAAGTTCAGGCAGTGGTTAATGCAGGCGGGTCTTGGTTGTGTACAGCCTTGTGTGTGTGGAGCAGCAGCTTGAATTGACATATCTTATGTATGGGGAGCCAGTGCAGTTGCTTGTGGGTGTGATGTGGGTCATCAGGGGAGGTTGAGGACAAGTCAGGCTGCTGCATTCTGTATGGTTTGAAATCTCTGTGTGAGGTGTGCGTCAATTCCTACATAGAGAGCGTTGCCAAAGTTCAGTCGGCTGGTGATGAGGGCCTGTGTCACAGTGCATCTCGTGTGCAGGGGTAGTCACTTGAAGAGCTTTTGTAGCATGCACAGAGTGAGGAAGCAGGCTTAGGTGACGACGTTGATCTGTGACATCCTGGTGAGCCTGTTATCATTGATGATTCCGAGGTTTCTGGCGTGGTAGGCGGCTATGGGTCCCAGGCCTGGGGGCCACCAGGAGTTATTCCAGGGGTTGCTGTTGATGCCAAAATCAGTAATTCCGTCTTGTTCATGTTCAGCTTCAGGCAGCTGTTGTTCATCCAGTCGGCAATGCTTGTCATGTCTCTGTGGAAGTTGGTCCTGGAGGTGGTAGGGTCATTGGTGAGGGAGACAATGAGTTGGGTGTTGTCTGCGTAGGATATTATGTTGAGACCGTGGCTCACTTTTTACTCTCCTCATCCACTCACAAGAGCACGCTGGTCACCGAATTCTCACACAGGCACACCACTCACCCTGCACTCACACCTTTCACCCTGCAATCAGAGTGCTCACCCTGCACTTACACCACTTACCGTCACTCAGCACTTCCAGAACACATGTCTAACACAGCACACATTAAACTACCAAACACTTGTGAACATGCATATGCGTCTACAAATGTAGTCACAGAATATCTGTCCTTCCCGCAGTACTAGAAGCTTATTCAGTCCCATCCGTAACTACAGGAGCAATGCAAGAGGGGAGAAAGTACTAAGACTGTGGGATGGTATGGGAAAGGAGAATGAGCTGGGACTGTCGGGGCTGGTGTGGGAGCCAGGATCAGTCTTAGGGTGTGGGGATCAACCAAGAGGGAGTGGGGAAAGCAGGTGAAGGCATCAGTATAGGGAGCAGCACAACAGGCTACGAATGAAGCAAAGCAAATGTGGCTGTGATCTGGTGTGAGAGTTGACTGGTACTGCAGGCTAAGGGTGTTGAGGAGGTAGGGCAATAATTTACAGCTCAAGAGGTACTTGTTGGCCCTGCACCGAGCCCCATTGGCCTTCCTAACAGCCATTGTGAAGAAAGGTGGGGTGGTCACCTGTGGCCAGACATCCTGTTTTGGCTGCTTCTGAGGCAATGATGTAGACCAACATCTGGGCCCCGTTGGCCTGCATAGCAGTAGTGCTCTGCAGGGGCTGTTATCAAAGGGGAGATCGTGCTGAGGCTACAGTTGGTTTGTGAGATGGGAGCAGTCAGTGGAGGAGCCAGTGAAGTTGAGGAGAGTTAAGTGAGGTTGTAGGTTGATGTAGGAGGAGGGGCTGGGTTGAGGTTTTGTGATGCAGGACTACATGCT
The DNA here is from genome assembly GCA_963921515.1 of Calotriton arnoldi. Taxonomy (NCBI): domain Eukaryota; kingdom Metazoa; phylum Chordata; class Amphibia; order Caudata; family Salamandridae; genus Calotriton; species Calotriton arnoldi. The sequence continues at coordinate 133,299 of CAWUFW010010987.1, forward strand.
AAGGCTGCAGTGAGCAGCACTTCTTTAGTGCAAAGAAGGTCAGGCAAAACAAACTATTTTGTTTTGAATGTCTCTATTGCAAATGGGGAATTAAAAAACAAACAGGCTCAGATACTGCTGAGTTGATTTAGATTTGAAAGACTTTATTTTGGTCATAGACCATAAAAATCACTAATCTGTAATACAGTACATAGATCCAAGGTTGCATACAATTATTAAAAACAGGCCAATGAGATACATTTGAGAATTTGCAATAAACATGACATGATAATGCCATAACGACCAATAAAACCATGTAATAAAATATTAAATAAATTTATCTTACACAAAGATCCACAAATATTCACAATATTGATTTAGCACATCAGATTTACACACAAGCTAAGAATGAAACCCACTTCATAACACGATGGATAATAAATACCCGAATCAACAAAGGCTAAGCTACGAAAATATTTAAGAAACATGCTTCAGTTGGAATTACTGTAAAAAGAACAATTGATGGACAGAATGCAGAACAATGTCATACATTCACCCCAGTGCAGAGATCTGGACCTAAATCCATCGTTTTTTGGCTCCCCATGCCATTCCAGTTTGAACCCAGCCATATGCAAATCAGTCTTTTTTTTTTAACAGATCTTTTTATTAAACATGCAGGAATGCAGTATACAGTACAGTCACCAACTGAAGCGTATGGTAAAGACAATATAATATACAATCCCAGATTACAAACAGCCAGTATTGTGAAGTGCAGGACATACATCACCAGTAACTCTCAATCGAGTGCTTCCACACGATCCGAAGGCGCGCCCGCCCCCCACTCCCCCATATGCAAATCAGTCTTGACCCTGCGCCCAATGGGAACAGTCCAGCCCGAACTGCCAGGCCAGGTCCTCCCTGGACTGGAAACAAGCATCCTAGGACCGGTTTCGGGGTTTCACCCCTCATCAGCCAGGATAGCTTGACTCCAGTGGCATGGAGAGCACGGGACCCATGTCTGGGCATACCCGTCCCACTCGGGGTGAGAAATGCAAAAAGAACAATTGATGGACAGAATGCAGAACAATATCATACATTCACCCCAGTACAGAGATCTGGGCCTAAATCCATCATTTTTTTGCTCCCCATGCCATTCCAGTTTGAACCCAGCCATATGCAAGTCAGTCTTGACCCTGCGCACAATGGGAACAGTCCAGCCCGAACTGTCAGGCCATCATCTCCTTGTGTTTGCTCAGTTGGAATTACTAGCATCTGTCTTCTTCAATCAGGGATTTGTGAATTGCACTACTCACCCGTGAGGGTCTCAAGACGCTAGGTGGAGGGGGGATTTGAGCGGCTCCGTCTCATCCGAAGAGCGAGGTCTTAGCCTTTGAGTAAATTTCATTCATGTCTAATGAGCACGGGTCTGGGGCATCGGCAAGATCAAAATGATCTTGGCCTATAAGGGCAGGGGTAAGGAAATTATGCGCCAAATCAGCCAAATGCTCTCTAGAAACTTGGCAATTGAGAAGACAATACAAGGGGTGGTATCAGCCCTGCAGATTCTCAGAGCAATTCTATAATTATGAACTCCTAGTAAACTACATAAAGGGACAATCCAACGCTTACGCTGCCTGAAATATTTTGAACAGAAAAACAGCAGGTGTTTATCGGTTTCCTCACACCCTTTACATGCTGGACAAAGTTTTCTACCCACCAAGCCACCCTTCCACTTAGCTGTGAAGGTGGTTTAGGGGAGAGTGCCCAGCCTAAAGTTTTATTTTTCAAACTTGTCTTTTATTCAGCATCTCACAGATGGTACCTTACATGTTGTCATATCAGGCCACGAAGCAGGTAAAAATAAATCACAGATTACCGTGCACATCAGGTATATAGTACAGGTTATAACCATGAGCGCAATGTTCGCCCAATTGCTCGGCTCATAGGCGTCATTGCTGGGCACACATCATAGTGCATACCACATATGACAACTCCCATAGACATTGATCATGTACAATAACAAGTCTAACGAGTAAAAGAAGAAAAATAATTATAAGAATAACTTGGCAGCGATAGGCAGTCGGACAATGTTACCTATAAGAATCCTAGAGCAGCAGGTAGGGTACAATTATATGCACGTGCGAGGCCTCCTCATCTCCCAGGGGGCAGGACATCATATTAACTGAGTGGGGGGGAGTAATCAGATACATGTGTGGGCCATCCATCAAGAGTGGCATATTCTGCCTGGCGAGATGTGTATACCAGCCATTTCGACGTGTCAGGTAGGGAGTGTGTTGGGAACCATCCAATGTCTGGTCCCCTAGATCCGTGGTCCCGGGCATAATTCATCCCGTACTTCACTAGGTCATTAGCGTACCTATCCATGCATCTCATAAAATCATGAACCACGCACTCGTCTATTCAACAAGTTGGGGGACCATCCTCTGAGATCCCCTCAGAAACATCGAAAGCCGCCTACTGTGTAGAGGCCATTTTTTCCGAACTCACTCAACCACTTGCTAGCAGGCCATCTAGCATTGTGCCCCACATCTCCAGGTCTCAATCTGCATTTTCATTAGTGCAGACAACATGCAGCCGGCGCTCCTCAGCCACGCCCCATTCGCGCAGGTCCGCCCTCCATGTATCTAGTCATGGGGGTGCAGGGTGCAGTGTATGGCAATGCGTCATATGGCTAGAACTAGTCCCAAGAGAGCGAATTTATGGCACATGCGAGAACCTTACTTGGGTATCAGGAGCACACTTAGGAGACAGTGTTTGACTGATGTCTCTATACTGATACCTGTGACCTCCCGCAACACGCGCAGCACTGTCCACCAATATGTCTGAAGTCGAGCACAGTCCCAGGTCATATGCAAAAACATCACAGGACCCATACCACATCGGGGGCACGTTGAGGGGCGCATAGCATCAAATCTAGACAATCTCTGGGGTGTCAAGTATGTGCAAAGTAAATAGAAGAATTGAGTAAGCTTAAAGCGTGCGTTGCTAGCCACCTCTCGAACCTGTGTGAACTCCCGTTTCCACTTGCTTTCTTTAAGCAGCGATCTATCTTGAATTTTTGACACATCGATCCTGCAATCCGCCTTCAGAGCCTTGTATATGCTGAAAATTAGTCCCCTATAGGAGCCCTGATCGAGCAGCAGTACCAGGGTCCGCGTCTCCACCGGCTCATCCGGGACCATGGTCCATATTACGTGAGACGTGCGGGATATTTTCACGTAGTGCAAAAAATGGCCATCTGGCACTTTAAAACACTCCTTTGCATCATTAAAAGAAAGGAAGGTCCTGTTAAGGTACAAATACCCAGCCGTCGTAAACCCTCCCTCATGCCAACTCGTGAAGTTCATGACAGACTGCATTTGATAGAATCCAGGATCCAGAGAAGGGGGAGCAGCCGGGCATATGGGGCTCTGCGTATCACCAAGGTTACCGCCCGCTCCCAGTGCCCGCAACCTGGCGAATCACAAATGGGCAGTCTGGGGGAGGTTGTGTACCCATCATGAGGTACCTCGGGAGTTCCACTCTGGACACCAGCCCTCAATCAATGCCTTCTCTACATTGGGATCTTCGGTACACCACTGTGCCGCATACTACAGCAGACCCGCAAGATAATAGAGATGGAAATCAGGCAGGCCCAGGCCCCCCGAATCCATATCCAACTCAAGCACCTCCAGTTTCACCCTCGAGCGCTTCCCAGCCCATACCAAAGAGATCAAGAGACCGTTTAAGGTGTCGAAGACCGATTTTGGGATGCAGCAAAAGGAGTTTTGAAGGGCATAGAGGCAATGAGAAAGCATCATCATCCTCGCCAAAGCTACTCGCCCCATAATGGAGAGGGCCAGGTGGTTCCTGAACCGAATGGATACGTCCAGGCCTGTAATGACTGCTCTCATATTCAGAGCATACTGAACGTCCGACTTGTGGGCCACTTGTATACCCAGGTAGCGAAAATGGTCCCGCTTCCATCGAAGCCCCACGTCAGGAAGGTCTGCGGCATCCTCCCTTGCTAGGGCTGCCAGAGGGAATAGAACCGACTTCTGGTGGTTAATCTCGAGCCACACGGCAGCTCCGAACGTGCTCAGCAACTCCAGGAGTGCTGGTACCGCCTTTTCTGGGTGACAGATATACAGCAACGCGTTGTCCGCATATAAGGAGACCACATGCATACGGCCATGGATGGCGATACCCCATGGGGCCATATCCCGCTGCAGTCTGATCGCCAGTGGTTCCATTGCTAGGGCAAAAAAAAGTGGAGACAGTGGGCAGCCCTGTCTCGTGCCTCCTCCGATATGAAAACCTTTGGATATCAGGCTGCCGTTACTAACACGGGCCATCGGTCAGCAGTACAGAAGACGAACCCAAGCTATACATTTTTGGCCCAGACCCATCCTTCACAGTACCTCCCACAATTAGTTCACTGCAGAGTATTGAACACCTTTTCAATGTCCAGAGCGACCACTGCCACGTGAACCCCAGCGTCCGCCACCGAATGCAGTACATGCGAGAGTCTCAGTATGTTCATATGTGTCTCCCTGCCCGGCATGAACCCACACTGGTCCTCATGGAGCAAGTGAGTCACTACCTTGCCTAGACGTGTCGCTAATACCTTGGCTAACAATTTAGCGTCTACCCCCTGCATTGAAGAGGGCCTATACGAGCCGGGATCATGTACGTCCTTACCTGGCTTAGGGAGCATAACTATCTGTGCCGCTCTCATGGATGATGGTAATGTCTCTTGCAAGGTCTCTAGTAAGCGGGGGAGCAAGAGGTCAGCAAACTCCTGTAAGAACTCCAACGGGAGACCATCTGGCCCCGTAGTCTTACATCCTGGCATATCTTGCATTGCCTCTCATAGCTCCTCAAGCCTAAGCACCTGCTAAGTTCAATCATCCGCGGTGCAGTAAGATGAGGGAGCGTAAGATCATCTAGAAAGTGTTCCATCATAGTTGGGTCTAAGCCTGAGCTCTCCCTGTATATTGCAGCTAAGTGGCCGTTGCAGTAGCAAATTAACACCAGCCTGCATGGTGGCTTCGGTCCCATCAGGTTGCCTGAGTGTTAGTATGAGCGGAGGCAGACATTCCAGCTTCAACAACCAAGCAAGTAATCTCCCTGGCTTGTCACCCTCTCTGTGTAGCAGCTGGTGATATTCGTGTCTAACGTGGCAGTCCACTCTATCCCATATTTCCCCGACTTGACGTTGGGCTGTCGAAGTGCCTCACCTTGCGGCTTCGTTGCAAGCCCCCTGCGTTGCAACCTGGCCAATGCATCCTCAGCCTCAATGAGCTCCCTCTCCAGGCCCCTCCTTGTGCCCCCAACTCTAGATAGGCATTCCCCTCCCGTCACCACCTTCAGCACGTCCCACTCTAAACGTCTGCAATTGGTGGATAACCAGTTTGTGGCAAAATAATTGACAACCGTCTCCCGGAGCTCCTCCCGGAACATGATGTCCCTAAGGGCCTCGGGATGTAGGCGCCACAATGAGACTCTCGGCCTACTTCGGCTCACTCCCCACTCCAGTAGGACTGGAGTGTGGTCCGACAAAAAACGTCCCAGTGCACATCTGCACCGCAGCTGCAACAGCCTCACTTGAAAGCAAGAAGCGATCAAGTCCAGTAGAGACATCTTGCGCAGGTGTATAGCAAGTGTATCCTCGTGCTCCAGGATGTGTCTCATGCCAGATGTCGACGCATCGCAGACGGTCCAGCACCTCTCACAGAGCAGCCATCATGTTAGGTTTAGTATGTAGCTTCGGAGGGTATCTGTCTATGTTCCCATTGAGCATACAGTTGAAGTCATCTGCCCATATCAAGGGCACTCCCACATATGGGAGTGGCAACTGCTCCAGCACCAGGTAGAACCCACCTTCATCCACATTCGGGGCATAAACATTCAGCAAGCATATCTCCATCCCATCTAGCATGCCATGCACTTTCACATATTGTCCCGCTACATCTGCTGTGTAACCATACACTCGAAACTGGACCTGTGGGGCCACCCAGATTGTCACTCCCCGGGCATACATGGAATAAGTGGCTGAGAACATCTGTCATCTCCATTTCTTATGCAACTTTTGTGTTTAGGGGTCTGATAGGTGTGTCTCTTGCAATAATCCACATGTACCCCCTGTCTACGGAGATAGGTCTGTACCCTAAAATGCTTCACAAAGGAGTTGAGCCCCCGCACATTCCCTGTTACAATTTTAAATTGACCCATTACTCTGTGCCACAGGTCTTCTCTGCTTCATCTGTCTGTTGCCCCGACATCATCGCTGCCACAAAGAACCAGAATAACAAAAGATATAACACCCCTCCTGCCGGGTAAACACAACAAAAACAATTTGTGCCTCCCAGATCATCATCGACTCCTGCAAACCCATGCCTTCCAAAACTCCAGTTAGTTTATAACCTTTATTTACTCACACCCAACAGAAACAGAGCATAAGCAATGAATAAAGTCCAGAGAACTGTAATCAAAGCCAGTCGACATCGAAACAACCGGTGGGTCACGCGCCACAACGATACTTCACTCTCATACAGACCTCAGTCATTCTCAGGAAAAATCACAGTGCCAGACTGGGGAAATGCACCAGCAGCAGTCACGCACTGGTGCCCCCCAGTCGCACCCTCCCACCTTGGCCACTACACACGCGCACCAACACTCTCAATTATACACCAAACATACTCTACATGCAGCAGATCCACAAGTCGCAAGCAGCCAGTGGTAAGGGAGGGAAAAGAAAAATAAACAGATAAGACAAGATGAAAGGAGTGATAGAACAGAAAAAAAGGGGGAAGGGGAAGATAAGTGCCCGCCCGTGTCGTAACAGTGCCCATCCTGTGCACACCACTCACAGGCCTTGAGACTCGGCCATCCACACTGCAACACGAGCCAGCCACCCGACACCCCGCCGCCAGGGACGGGTTCTCAACCTCCCATCAGCAGCGAGCCGCTTCAAAGACACATGATGCACTGTTCCTCTATTCATTCAGGGATCTTCAGGTTGGGGGGGTCTCCTCAAAGACATCCCCTATCCTAGTGTCTGAGTTAGAGGCAGTGACCTCTGCCACCAATGCTCTTGCAGCCTCGTGCTCTGCTTGCAGCATTGACAGATCTAGTCTCTTCAGTCGTCGTCCCTCGCTGTCTGAGTCCAGTCGCTCTAGATCCAAGGAACCATCATGGCGCACCACTACTTGCTGGGTCGAGCGGGAGGCACGTCTGCTCCACCCCTGCACCTGCCAGTCCCACGTGTGTGCTTCACTCCAGAGTTACGTACACCCGTACCCCGTCGGGCTTGGGTTCTCCCCTCACCTCGCACCTCCAACCAGTCCCATGCGGGCTACTGGGTGGCAAAAAAATGGGCACGATCTCTATGAATAACCTTCAATTTGGCGGGGTAAAGGAGCATGTACTGCAGATTCATTGCCCTCAACTTCTGCTTCACTCCCCTGAAGGATGCGCTCTGACATTGCACCATGCAAGTGTAATCAGGAAAAATTTGGATGGTGTGGTTCTCAAAAGTAAGTTCACCATCCTGACAAGTGGCCCTGAGGATACAGTCACGATCCCTGTAGTTTAGGATCTTTGCGATGAGTGAATGCGGCAGTGCCCCCACCGGGGCCGGCTGCGTGAGGGCCCGGTGTGCTCGTTCAATCAAAAAAGGTAGAGGACAGTTCAGCCATGGAAAGTGCAGTTTTGATCCAAATTTCGAGGAAGATTTCAGGGACCCTGCCCTCTGCCCCTTCCAGGAAGCCAACAAAATATAGAATACATCTCCGGGAATGGCCCTCTGTGTCCTCGGCTCTCCGTTCCAGGGCCACTGACTTGGCGGACAAGTCGGTGAGGGCCGCCTTCAGGCCGGCCACCTCACCTTGCAATTCAGACACAGTTTGTTCTGTGGCAAGAGACCTTTCTGCCACTGTTCGGAGGTCAACATGCAGGAGCCCAACATCCAGAGACACTGCATCTATTTTAGCTTGCACCGCTGCACTTGAAGCTTCTGTTGCCGCATGTATTTGAGCTCCGGAGGGGCCTGAGTGTGCTTTTTCACTGTCCGGCGGGGACTCACATGGGGGATCAGTCTGCGGCGCGCTTCCCTATGCGGTGTATTGATCCATCTTAGTCTGCTGTGCCCCCCTCTGCAGCCTGTCCCTACCCATGATAATGCAGAGTAGTAGGGTAGTCGGTAGTGCAATGAAAACACTTCGCAGAGACCCCCGATGGCCCAACGCCACCTCTGTATGCAAAAGCAGGTCCGATATTCCGGAGTCCAACCTCAGGAGGGCAAGCCAGGGCAAGCACTGCTGCTGCGGGGGCCCACCAGGGTGCATCCAGTGCCAACCTGGGAGTAATAACTACCGTCCTGTGTGGAATATGTAGCATTGAACAGGACGCATTACCCAAACAGTAGTCAGGTGTCGATAAATGGAGGAGGGGAGTTAAGCAGAGGCAACCACAGCCAAGCAAAGCGTCCAAAGGGCTCCCAACACCTTGTTCCCTGTATGGGTCACAGAAATGTGCCTAGCCAATGATCCTCAAGTGCAGCAGATGGAGTTCCGTGTGCAACTAAGGTGCACTGCCCAGGTGTGGTTGCAGCTTACCAGCAATCACATAGGGGTACCAGTTTCAGAAATTCCTCCCCCACCAGAACTGCAAATCTATAGGGAGATGTGCACAGGAATGTCCCAGCCAGGTCACAGTGCACACAATGCACATTTGGTTACAAAATAAGGATGGTTGGTGTACTATCTCTGCACCAGCAGAGAGAGTTACAGGGACGAATGTTTACTGTGTACAAAACAGGAGCCACCTCACGCCATGCATCACCCTCGTCTACTACCTCCTCTGCAGCTCGGCCTCAGGCCGATGCGGTCCGGTCGAGGTGGTGTCCCCACGATTCCGATTGATCAGGCAGGTGTTGCAATAGTCCTAGGGGGCTTCAGGCACGACTTTGCGCTCAGTGCTTTCACGGCCAACAACTCTCTCACCGCCGGCCCCGAGGCCCATGGGCCAAACCCAGCGGGCAGCTGCCTCCAACGTTCAGGCCTCAGGAGTGGCCCAGCCCCCAATGCCGGGCTCCAACCAGGTCGATCTCCTGCACACCTCCTCGCGGCGCAAGTATGACCAACAGGGAGGTTCAGTCCTGGCAGCGGCACACCAGCAGCAGAAAGGAGTGGGCCCGTGGCCGACGGCAGGGAACCCACTGCAACTGGGCCAGACACCATCAGCACGTAGCAGGCGACGCACAGGCTGCTGCTAAAAGAGGACGAAGGCTCTCCTCTGTTGCAGTTATTGTCTCTGCTCAGCCCCCACTCTTGTACAATCTGGGGATGGCAATCACGTGCGCATGCAGCAGTGGGATGGCCAGGAAAAATGCTGGATACTGGACGGGCGGACTGCAGAGCTTCTCAAGCTGTGTCGCACTGGCCGCCATCTTGGCCACGCCCCCAGCCTAAACCTTATATAAAGGGCTTTGGTGAAAGGTGGATCAATCTCATTCATATAAGCCTCCTGAGCAGGGAAGACCTTAACCCTAGGAAACTGTCAGTAAGGCACCCCAAATCTTAGCAATTAATCAACTTCATCTCCTTATGTTACCAGTAAAGGAACTTCAGCTTTTTAGCAGAGGATGATGTGATGGTGATCTATCTAGCCAGTACTCTGATACACCCAAGTGGTAAAGCGTCTGCTTTATGTATTTTAGCATGGTAAAATCGCCCCTCTTTTTTCCTGTCCAATATATCACTTAAACCCGCCCTGTAATGTAGCTGCTTGGGAGTAGACCAAACACACAACCAATATAGTATGGGTTTGAAGCGCACTAGGGAAGAGATGTACTTGATGCCTAGCTCTTGTTTAAAAATTACGGGGGTACTTTGGGGTAGTTTAAGAACCTCCATCAGGAATTTATTTTCAGCTACTCCAATGCATCTATATTACCGTGGCCCCATAGTTTTTGCGCCATAGATGGCTGCTGCTACTGCTTTGGCTCTCCAAACTTCTAAGAGTGGGGAGACAGGGTGGAAGTAGGTCTTAGCACCAAATCTTAAAATAGTGGCGACTCTATGATTCAGTATGAGCATAGTTTTTGCTACCTGGCTAGCCCAAGAGTTGGAGCTGGATAATCGAATGCCGAGATAATCGAGATCAAGTACTCACTTAAGCTTCAACCCTTCAAGAGTTAAAACCCCTCTAAATCCCCTATGTGGGTGTATAGGCATGAACTTTGTTGTGGTTATGTTAATAGTCAGGCCGAATTTGGAGCAAAATGAACTAAACCTTAGGAGGAGAGTCTCAATACCTGTTGGGGTTTTTGAGGTCAGCAGTGTGTTTTCTGTGAACAGTAATGCCGGTATTGTTGTGCCTCCGAGTACCGGAGAATCGTTATTGCAGTACTTAAGGTAATCGACACAGCTGTTGATAAAAAGGAGAAACAGTGTGGGGGCAAGGACGCAACCTTGCCTGACTCCCTTGTCAACCCCAAAGCGATCCGTGGTTTCCCATTGGCTCCCCCATGAATTTGAGAAAAGGTATTGAAATGAAGTCTGATTATAATGTCTTAAAGTGGGCCTGGGAGCCCTAGATCTCTAAGGGTATGCCAAAGTTTGTTCCTAGGGACCAAATTGAAAGCCGCTTTGAGGTCGACAAAAGCAATATATAGTCTACCCCTATTCATATTGACCTCCTTCCATCTAATAAGTTGGAACCTAAAAGCCTGGTTGACTGTGCTGGTCTTGGTACGAAACCCAGCCTGGAATTGAGACAAGATCTCATTATCATCAATTCTGACCGGAAGACGATCCAAGAGTAGATTACAGAAGATTTTCTGGCTGGAATCAATAAGGTTTATAAGCCGATAATTCACCAGGCCAGATTTGAGGCCCTTCGTACAGATGGGAATAATATCTGCCCCTTTCCAGGTGGCAGGGATTTCGGCACCCGCCATTATGGCGTTGGCTACGCAATTAAGATAAGTGGCCCAAATGGCTGGTTCAGAAGTAAGTAAGTAAGTCTGTTTTTATATAGCGCAGCTACTCACCCTTACGGGTCTCAAGGCGCTGGGGGCCGTAGTGGAAATTAAGTGAGCTATTGCCCAGAGTCACATGGTGCTGAGCTAAGCTGCCGCCAGAGCCGGGGATCGAACCGTGAACCCTGTGCTCCGAAGTCAGCTGCCCTGGCCGCTGCACCACACCTCTAGATAGACCGGAATTCTAACTGGCCCGGGAGCCTTGCCAGACTTCTGGGAACAAATAGCAGAGTATGTTTCTGCCACAGTGAAAAACACCAACTGCATCGTTTAGAGTGTGATTTTAAAGGGTCAAACCAAATCTTACAGAGGGTACAGTTCCTGTATTATCTAGATCCAGAGGGAGTCAGGGAGAGGGGACCATAGAGCCGCTACAAAGAGATTGGAAGCGTTTAACCCAATCGTGTGGGAAGATGATAGATTCAGGTCTCATTTTTGTCGTCTTTGCACCATGCAATATTATGTTCCAAAAGACTGCCTGATTCCCAGTTCGCGCGGCAAACAGGATATCATTCCAGATAGCTGTGTACCATGAAATGTGTGCGTTCTTTAAAACGGATTTATAAGAAGCTCTAGCAAGTTGGATGTCTTGTGGGAAACAATCTTGAAGAGTGTGAATTAAATGCCACTTCGCCATCCTACAGTCCTTATTATACCATGTGGGGTCTACAGCGGGGATGCACTCCTATTAGAAGGAGGTTTGGTAAAAAAAAGTCCTCCAAGCACTTTAAATGAACATCCATTATTTTGTGGGAAACAGTCTCAGTTTCTGCTAGAGCGAGCAAGATCAGAGCAAAATCTTTATATAATTGGGCATGAACACCCTCATTATTGCCATGGCTCCCACCCAACCTTCCTCCGGCTGTTACTAACCGCTAGGTCTCCACAGGGCAGACATGGGTTCTGAGTTGTGCTATCTGGTTTACCCTGGAATGTAAGAAGCAGAGAGAAATGGTAGCTCTCAAATTGGGGGAGAACTTCCATATCAAGTATATTTTGCGAAGAACGGAGGTCTACAAAGACGTAATCAATGTGGCTACAGTAGGAGTTCCTTCTAAAAGTGGGGCGCCTCTCTGCGGCGGAATCACGAAGGTCAAGCACCTGTAGGGCTACCTTGGGGAAGATTTTTAAATACGGGCCTGAAAGTTGAGGAATACCCCAGTAAAGATCTTCCTCAGAATTTCCCTTATTAGTGCAGAGAGTTTGAAACACACATTAAAACTCCCCCCTCCCCCCACTAACTCCCCCCCCCCTCCCCCCTCCAACAATTACAGCAAACTCCTCTCCGGCCTTGGCTATGGTGTCTCTCAGGAGATGTAAAACTGGAGATTCAGCTGACTTTGGAACACTCCTGCTAAACACATTTAGAAGTAGCGATTTTACTTTGTTCCATAGGAGGACTTCAAGTCCAAGTAAGTTGGGTGATTACAGGGCAGCACGAAGAAATCTTAAGCTATACATCAAGGTCACCCGAGGCTCTACGAGCGTGAGATTTATGTAGAGGGACATTTGGGGCCTGATTCACAGAACTAACTTACGTCAAAAACATAAAGTTAGTACTTTTTGGTATTCACAGAATACACTTACTCATTTTGGTATTCACAGAATGAACTTACTCATTTCGGTATTCACAGAAGTTAGTAGTCCTAACTTTAGGACTCCTAAATGCCTTCTGTGAATACCAAAAGTCTTAAAGTTAGGATTTTTCTCAGTTTAGGAGTAGTAAAGTCCTGTCTAACTTTACTACTCCTAAACTGAGAAAAATCCTAACTTTAAGACTTTTCGGTATTCACAGAAGGCATTTAGGAGTCCTAAAGTTAGGACTACTAACTTCTGTGAATACCGAAATGAGTAAGTTCATTCTGTGAATACCAAAATGAGTAAGTGTATTCTGTGAATACTAAAAAGTACTAACTTTACGTTTTTGACGTAAGTTAGTTCTGTGAATCAGGCCCGAAAAGTCTTGTAGCCTTGCCTATGTATGGGCACAATTTCCTATGTTTCCTGAAACATGACAATATCGCCCTGTTCAATAATGGTCCCCCAGTCCTCTTTGGCGAGCTAACTCCCAAGCCCAGCTATGTTCCAAAAAACCAGAGTAAGGTTTTTGGTGGGAATAGACATAGGAGTGACTTGGGAACCCTGAGGAACCGTATAGGTGTCCGTGTGGGGAAGACACAAGGAATTTTCATTGCAAAGTAACTGCACGTTCTTGCTGTTGGGACTATTCTGAGCACTAGAAATCGAAAGGGAAAATCTATGGCTGGGCTGATGTTATCAATGGGCCCTTGGAAAGAGCAGAGTGTATTTCATGGCAAAACAGACTCTGGTGAATTCCCTGGAATCTCCAGTCAATCGACTCAGGATAGAGAATTGGGGGAACAAGATTGCACCACCTCATACGATGGGCAGACTCTGGATTTAAACTGGATCATGGAGTTAGAAGGAGGGAGGGGTCGAGCTGCAACGTGAATTGGCCATTTACAATAGAGGGGTGACAAAATTGCAGTTTAATGTAGTCAAGATTATTGTCTAGGGATGGCAAACGGGTGGCCCTATTGATATCAAAGTGGACACTGTAGCACTTCCTGATATCCCTGATGAAATGGATTGCTTTGTTAGTTAAGGAAGCCTCATCCTCCCTGACGTATGGGTGGCGTTTGGGTACACCTATCATGTAAATTGATCTGATCTGCGAGTAAGTGTCATAGCGGGTGGGAATCAATGAACGATTGTTCAGATGTGACACTGGTCTAAAGTCAGGTTTCTGCAGGGTAACTGGTGTAATAGTGCGCTGATTACAGGGATGAACTGGGTCGGGCAACAGGCTGCTTATTCTCCCCTCTTTAGAATATCTCGGGTATATTGGTTGGTGATCCTTGCTGGCCCTAAGGGGATTTTGCCACATTTCCGCAGGCAGAAAGGATGTCTAATCGCGATTGGAGACCCTATCACTGGGTTGAGTTGCAGAGGGGGCCTCGCTACGTGGCCTGATGTGGGGCGGGATAGGTAGGGGATCGGATTGTGAACAAACTCCCTGACTATGAGGGCAATCACGCCCCTCGGTGTGGCATACTGCCGGGGGCTGATAATGCTGTGTTTGCGTCAGGGATAGGACCTTCCCCCTTAAGGCAGCTATCTCCGCCCTCAGCGAATGAATGACTTCCTAAAGTTTTCTAATTTGTGCGCTGGACTCCTGCGCCGGCTGGGGGGGGCGGGGGGGAGGGAATTGAGGACAGGACTAAATTATTAGTAGCCAGGTCAGTGGGTTCCAGGGGGAAAATCGATTGGAACAAACAATTGTGGGTATGAAGGGAATAGAAGGACAAGGACAGGGGTTAGTGTCAGCTTGACTCCCTCACTCCTTCTCATTGAGACTACTAGTAGAAGATGCCAGAGCTTTGGACTTGGTGGCCTTTTTATTGAACAAAGGAGCTACCTGGGTTTTTCTGGGCTTGGCACCGAGTTTATTCACAGGGTCAGGGTGTAGAATATGCTCCACTTCCTCGATGAGGGTGTCTATATCTTGTAGTGTGCAACTCCGTGGAGAATGAACTGGGGCTTTTTTGTCAGTAGGTTCACCTGAAAGCTTGTCTGAACACTTCCTTTTCCTCATTATGGCAATATAAACTCAGAAACAAAAACACCACTAACAAAAAGGAAGGGAGCAATTTGAAGCTAAGAACCCTAAGGTAAAACAAATTTGATTAAAACAAAACCTCAGGAAAAAACAAAACCAGAGACAAACTAGTATGGAAGTAAGAGCTACTTTGCAAACAACATAAAGTCTTGGCTAGTCTTGAGATGAATGGGGACCGCTTTGCATAAACAGAATCCTGTAAAGAAATGAAGAAGCAGGGGATACCCCAAAGTATCATACAGCAATTGCCAAATTCTAATAAAGGACAACTCAAGGCTTATGGCACACTGTCACGCAGCCAGAGACAAGTAGTAGGCAAGGTTGACAGAACCTTGAGTGTAGGGAACAGGTCCAGCTCCTCGTATGCAAGTGGTCGATCAAGTAGGTGGAAACAGCTTAAGGGTGAAAAGCTACACCCGTCACCCTTGGATGGGCACCTGGACACCTAGGGGCCGATTCCGATTCGGGCCGGAATTCTCTCCGACCGAGCCGGACCCGGAGAGAATTCCGACCGAATCGGACCCTAGCAGTCCGACCGAACGAGTACGATGCGCACGCATGCAATCGGACTCGAGTCGGTCGGACTCCCATTGAAGTCAATGGGAGCCTGTCGTACAACGCGTACGCGGGCTCCCATTGACTCAATGGGTGCGAGGCGGACAAGGGCGCCCCCTACAGCGTGTACGCATCTATGCGCATCGCGGTGTACATGCACAGGTAGGGGGGACCCATGGGTCCCCCCTGTGTGCGACTTGCGCGCCTACGCGTACAGGGGGGTCCGACGCGGACCCCCAAAGTCCGGCTCCGACAGCTTTTTCGAGCCGGACGGCGCGAGTCGATCGGACTGCTCGCGGCGCGCATCGTACTTACCCGGCCGGGAAACGTCTCCATAGCGCGGTGCGAGTCGTGTCCATGCGAGTCGGTCGGAGCGTGTTGAAGCCGCGTTCGAGTCGGTCGGCGATTTCGCGGGTGCTTGCATCGTACTCGCTCGGCCGGACCGCGTACGATTCGGTCGGGAAACAGGGCTCCGAATCGGATCCGGTGAATCCGAATCCGATTCGGAGCACTACCGGCCGAGATCGGAATCGGCCCCCTAGTGTGGAAACTAGCAGAAATCGCTGTTAGCATGAGCTGAAGCCTTTTTGTTTGTGGCAGCCATTTTAGTTAGCCATGTGCTGGCCATGTGCTTCTTGTCTCTTCACTGTTGCCTGCTTCTCTATTACGCCTGAGTCATCATCGATAGTTAACTCCTTCAGCACTGAGCCAAAGCACTGCGCATGCTCAGAAAGGCCTGTAGCTGCTAGAATACACCTGTCTTAGGGTGCAACTGTCTGGCTATTCCAACTGATGTAAGGGTTTTTGTTACTCCTCCTACTTTGTTGACTAAGTATTTTCTGTTAGTCCTTATATGTGAATAACTCTTCTTGTGTATACTTGTACCGCCTCTTTTTGAGCCTTCACGCTTACTCAGCTATAAACTGGGCATAAAAGACCCATGGTTCCTGTGCTCCAGGTACTACCTCATACATTGCCTGAGGGCTCTGTGCCGATGTAGTACCACTCATGAGTGATAATAAAATACTTTCTTGATATTACAGATTCCGTGCCAATCTCTATTTGTTAGTCCAAGGACTTGAGTACGCAGAAGGGTGAACCCCTGTACTGGTGGGCTTCTAGAGAGTCTCACTCCCACACTAGCTTGCCACTTGCTTGTGGCCTCAAGTTCCTGCTTGATCCAGACTGATCCAGTGACACTGTAGCTGCCCGGGTTTTCCTGCTGGGGATTTCTTGACCGGGTTTTCCCACTCACGGTTCTTCCTGCCAACAGAAGCCCTGCCCACCCCAGGTCCTACTTTATGCGGTCCACCCATCAGCACCTGGACTGCACCCAGCGCCACAACCCCTGGCCCTCCTGCCCCCTGAAGATACACCATCGACGAGCCCGGATGCCACAACAAACTACCACAGCGCCGACCCACACTCCACAGTAGGACTTTTCACCTGCACACACAGCCACTTCACCTGCCACTGCAAACACACCAGCCCACCGACCAGCCCCACCCCGAACACACCACAGACACCACCTGAACAAAAACACCAACTCGCATGCGCCCTTCTCAACACACGCTCACCATGCAAGCATTCCACTGAATTATGGGATTTCATCGCCACCCTTGCACCCGACATTGTCTTCCTCACTGAGACCTGGCTCAACCCCACATCTGCCCCAGACATTGCCACAGCGATCCCCAACAGATATAAAAGCAGACACCAGGACAGCAACAACCGGGAGGAGGAATAGCCATCATCCACAAAGAGACCATACAGTGTACTTACACCACTGACAACACCACCACCCCCATGGAACATCTCAACTTCAAGCTCCACACAGTCGACAAGACAACCATCAGAGGCACCCTCGCATACCGACCCCCAGGCCCGTGCTCCAGCTTCTGCAACACCATTGCAGTTTTCATTGCCCCCCTAGCCTTAGATTCCAAGGACTACATCTTCCTCGGCGACCTAAATTTCCACATTGACGACCCCAATGACAAAAACACCGCACACTTCCTTGACCACCCAGGACACCACTTCCACCATGAAATCCATCCACTCGGGAGCTCCCACAGACACATGCCTGCACCACATCTTCAACCTCGGCAACCAAAGGATCGTCCAGGAACTCACCACCCTACTCAACACCTCTATCACCACTGCAACATTTCCAGATGCCTGGAAACACGCTGAAGTCAGACCACTACTCAAAAAACCCTCCACCAACCCCAGCGAACTAAAAAACTACTGGCCAATCTCCCTGCTTCCATTCCCAGTGAAGGTCTTGGAAAATATCATCAACAATCAACTCATGATACACCTGGAGGTGTACTCGACGCCTCCCAATCCGGCTTCCGCAGCAATCACAGCACCGACACTGCCCTGATCACAGTCATTGACAACATCCAAACCCTCCTCGACCGAGGAGAAACAGCAGCTTTGATCTTCCTCAACCTCTCTGCAGCCTTCAACACCGTATCCCACCACACGCTGATCGAAAAACTCCACTGCATCAGTATCCAAGGGGACACGCTCAGATGGATCACCTCCTTCCTCTCTGGAAGAACCCAGAGGATCCACCTCCCACCTTTCACCTCTGAACCCAAAGAGATCACCTTTTGTGTCCTCCAGGGCTCATCCCTCAGACCCACATCCTTTAACGCATATATAACCCCGCTGGCCAACCTTGTCAAATCCCATGTTCTCAACATAATTTTCTACACAGACGACACCCAACTCATCCTCTCACTCACTGACGACCCCGCCACCACCACCAGAACCAACTTCCATAGATGCATGACAAACGTGGCTGACTTGATGAAGAACAACTGCGTGCAGCTGAACAGAGACAAGACGGAAGTACTGATCTTTGGCAACAGCAGCAACACATGGAACGACTCCTGGTGGCCATCAGACCTAGGACCCACACCCACTCCCTGCGACCAAGCCAGAAACATCGGAATCATCATTAGCAACAAGCTCACCATGAAATCACAGATCAACGCCCTCTCCTCCACCTGCTTCCTCACTCTGTGCATGCTACATAAGATCTTCAAGTGGCTACCCCTACACAGAAGTCGCACCGTGACACAGGCCCTCATCACCAGTCGACTGAACTACGGCAATGCCCTCTACGTAGGAATCGCCACACACCTCCTACAGAGACTTCAGACCACACAGAACGCTGCAGCCAGACTCATCCTCGCCCTTCTCCTACTAACCCACATCACCCCCACCTCAAGCAACTCCACTGGCTTCCCGTACAGAAGAGATGACCCACGCACACAAGGCTCTACACAACCAAGGACCCACCTACATTAACCACCGTCTGAACTTCCACTAACCATCGAGAAGACTACACTCCACTTCCCTTTCACTTGCCCATACTTCCCACATCTACCGAAGCAGAAGTGGAGGACGCTCCTTCTCCCACATCGCAGCAAAGATCAGGAACAGCCTTCCCACGCACCTCCGGACCATCACCTCACTTCCGGAATTCTGAATGGCCCTCAAGACCTGGCTGTTCGAAAAAGCCTCTGGGGTGTGCAAGCGCCTGGATACCCTGTTGTGTGATTAGCCACGCCTTTTATATCCTGATTGATTGATTGATAGATTGATGGGTATTAGCTTGTTACAAAGCCAAGTGGGGTGTAACTGCCCCGGCTCTTCCTGGCGCTCAGTCTTCATGTTGGACATAGCAACCATTTTGGATGGGGTAAATCCCTTGTTGGGAAGCTCTGTTCACTAATACTTTTACCAGTTATACTGCTGCTTGCTCACAGCGCAATAGTGTCAGCCAATGCTATCACATCATTGTGGAAGGGTCTTCTTTCGTGCACACTGCCATGTTATTGTGTTTTAATGGGGTAGCCATGTTAGGTGAGAGAACACACTCAGGAGTCAAAAGAAGTGCAACAAGCACTGCACTCTTTCTTGTCAGTACCACACAAGTTCTGCCCCATCAAATGCTGTAATCAAGGTAAACATATGGGTGGAGCCAAAGTCTCTTTGACTGTTGTATTTCTTTAAGCTTTTTCTGTTGATCACACAAGGTATGGCGATAGCCAGACCTAAAAAGTACATCTCAGAAGTATTGAAACACATTCAATGTGGTGCTTAAAAACTCACGTCATAGCACTATACATTAACTTAAGTACATTAATGCTTCAAGAACAACACAAGGACTTATGTCTTGTGTTGTGGAGTACCGGTGATTATCCAAAAGTTGTGAAGTGGTTTTTAAAACAGTATTAGTTTTATTCAAAAATCGTTATTTTCATTCTTTTCCTTCAATGCCTTTAGTGCCTCTTGGTTTACCTTGGATGTCACAGAGTCTGTCCTACTTTGGCTTCACAAACTGGGTCACATACAACCCCTTAAGCATTTGACTCTCAGTGGTAGCACTTTGAAGCATTCACACGCACTTCTCAGGGAGGCAGTGTACGGGGTATGGAAACTCAGGACTCAGATCACCCAGCAGAGCAATGTCTGTTTGTCCAACCCAGTGCTTTATTTGGCTAAGAAACGTACTTTAATAGACACCCTGCAGATACAATAATATGCACTACCACTTAGGCTACTGCACCTTGGTATACTGTCTTTACTGTCTTCCTTTTCTCTCTTTCACATGAGTTCCTCCTCTAGTGAGTCTAAGCAGGTCCCGTTAGGTTGGTTCTGTGAGGCATTAATCAAGCCTCAGGTGCAGGTACCCCAGTTCAATTGTGGTTGTGCTCAGTTCAGTACAGTCTCCTAGATACAGCCTCACCAAAATGCAGATCTCTATGCGTTTCAGCATCACATGTCTCCAAATTCGCATGCTTCTAGGATGAGACAGCATGGTTGCAGAAATGGCCCCCCGTTGGGTAGGTCACTACAGGATGGGGCAGCAAGAGCTGCATCTGTGATTCCTTCAGTGCATGTAGGTAATAGAAGTCAGTGAGGGTTCATGGCAGGCATCAGACCTGCTTCTGGGTCACATAGGGCAGCAGATGGGCCACCACTTACACAGGTGTCACAACGGCACGCTAGCTGGCATGGGATGCACTTTGTAAATAGTGCAGTGGTGATCGTCATGTGCACAAGTCTTGGCTACGACAGTCATGTCCATCATGGACATAGTTTTTGACTTCTGTGGCAATGTCAGCCACAGGAACAGCTCTGAGTTTTAGAGGCTACATTCACCATGGGCACAGCTCTTAATTTTAGCAGCAAGGTCAACCATGATTGTTCCAATTGCAAGGGCGGCTGCCTGCTTGTGATTCCCTCTTGGAGCCACACGTCTGGAGAGACTGCACTGACCCTCTTTGGACTCGCATATTGCTTTCTGCAGTCATCTTTCTCCTGGTAGACTCTCCATACTAGAGTCTGGCAGTTTCTGGCACTACTTGGATAGTCACACCTCCTGTGGCTTGACAGGCTTTTGCACTCTCTCAGCAGGCAGGCTGGCTTCCAGGCACTTCAGGTCAGGGGTACAACTCTTCCAGCAAGTAAAGACTCCAGTTGATGTACCCTCTTCCCTGGGATCTGGCTGTCACACAGACACCAGTTCTGGTTGTTGTACAGCAGTCCTCAAAGTATGCTGCGGAATACTCCCTTCCTTCGTGAAAGGACTTAGAACTTGAGCAACAAAGATGTAAGTAGCTCCCACTTTAATGCAGTGAAAGCAGACAAGGAATGTGGATTATCTGTCTGCAATCTTAAAACAGGTTTGCAGCGGTTCTTCTGACAAGTGTCCTCTCTAGGCTATTCTCCAGACACAGCCTTTGTTTAGAGTGATGCTCTTCACAGCAGGGTAGTCTCTAGCCTGGAGTACTTTAAACAGAGGCCAAAGAGACGTGGAGTTTCTTCAACTGGCTTTTCACCAGCCACACTGAACAGTGATCAGGATGAAGACAAAAGGCTAGCTTCACCTATAAGATCTCTCTCACCTTGAACAACAAAGATGAGAGTCTCCCCCGAACACTTACCAAATGAACTTTACACAAGTGTGGCCGGCTACACAGATAGAAGGTCTGACCACGACTGTGGATTTACAAAACAGGGTATGCTGCCACCACCTCTGTACATGCTAAACCCATGACAAGGGTGGTGGTCCACTGTCAGCAAAATGAGAACACAATTGGTGCACCCTCCAGGTTACAGGACAGTTGCAGGGCTTCATTTGTGTCAGGGAGAGGGGTAGATCTCTGCACATGTTAAATAAGCGTGACCCTAGAGCCACAATCAAAAACTGGGATGTAAGTGAGTCACAGTTAAACACTCAGAACATGGCAACATGACTGCACACCCCACAGGGAACATTCTTAATCCATTAACATGTTCAGGCAATATTATATTTTTCCTAAATTAATACAGCTTATCTTATAGTCTTTTCACTACATATATGTTTACTTGACTCCTATAAATATGCTATTTTGTGGATACTAAACAAGTGCATATTTGTGTCTCAATGTATAATCACTGATGTAAATAAACATCATTTCTGATCATTGTCCATCTCTACACAGTGCACACATGCAGGAATAGCCGCTCCAAATCCTCTAAATGGTGAGTAGCCTGAATGTTTTGTTTTATTTTCTTCACAAGAACAATGAGTTGGTAGCAAAGAAAGCTGACTGGAGCCAGTAAAGTTAACATTCAATGTGACCCAGTGGCTGCCTTGCTGATGGGAGAACTGCCCTATGTCCTGGAGAGCTTACCTACAGCCTGCAGAGCTGAGCGTAGCCACAAGCCCTTAACGTGGGGCAGAAGATTTGAATAGAGAGCACTGTTAAGGGACCTTCAGACCTGATGAGAGGCCTCAAGGTCACAAACAACAGATCCGCCAGAAGATTTCAGAGGAAAAAGGGTCTGCCAACCATAATACCTGAGGTGGTAGTACCATAGAACATCCTGATTCCTTGGCAGTACAGCTGAAGTCCTCCTCACTACTGGCCCTTGCTGTTTGGAGGGCAAACCTCCATTACGTCTCACCCATCAATTTCACTCTTCTTGCATTCCTTCCACCTGCTCAATCACAATTCCAAAAGCTCAATACAGTTTACCAGATATCAAAATATGAAAACATCTACAGTCACTCACCTTTAATCTAATCAAGGCCTCATCAATGTTAAAAATGCCTGTTGGCCAGCATAACTGCCTGCAGACCCATGCCAATGACTAGCCCTGCAGCCAATCCAGTCAGACCAATCAACAACTCATTGAATATAGGTATTTTCCCAGTGGAGCTCTAAATGCCTTACATAATACTTTCCCTAAACCAAACAGGCTTTGAGCCAAGAGATCCCTCTAACCACTGGCCAATAACAGACTGTTTTTAGTCAGAAAGATAGAACTATTGAAAGATCTGCCTCAAAACATATACCTACATTCAAAGAAAATAGCCTTCTTATGGATTTCCAATACACATTCTAGTATGGCTGAGGCACAAAAGCAGCAGTGAATTCCACATGGAATGATTTTAAAACAACAGTGGATTAAAATAGGTGTACCGCCACACCTATTACTTAAACTCTCCCTTGCCTTTGATACTGTTCACCATCCCAAGCTTCTACAAAGACTTGACAGCATCAGAGTCTAGGCCCCATAAATGAAGCAGAATGCATCTTTTCTATCAGACAGGTCATCATCTCACCGCTCCCTTCATGTCAGCTCCATTAATTCACAACTAATGCACCACACACCTTTACCCCCCTTTAACATTTACCTGAGCTCTATATTTGCACCAAATCTGCTCCTTCAATTTCAAGTGTTACTGTTAAACACATAATAAACAAATCATACTTAAGTATGAAAACTCATCTGACTTTCACTCATACTCAATCGGACAATACCACAAAGTCAAAAAATGAATGATATCTAACTACAGCAAAATAAACATGTCACAAATTGAAATATCCATATGCAGTAAATGGATCAAACACCACCAATCAAAAATATGGCCTCAGCAAGTAGGCGCGCCACCAAACAACTTAGCTTAAGTGAGGAATCTACGGATAAACACGGATTCCAGTCTGTCACTCATAATAAGATTGTGTTTGTCTAATATGTTTAAACTGCAGTTTGGTACTTCTTTCCCTCATATTGGCTATAAAGATATCTCCGCCTACATTGCTTGAAATGTTTGTCCTGCCCCACTGACTGAAGAGTTAGACCCCTCCCCCACACTTGAAATTCGGGTCTAGTTGCCCCCCTGCTTCCAGCCCTGTGTACTAAATCCATTTAGTGATTTGGAAAATTGTTTCCTAATAGCTAAATGTATTTAGAATTGGCTACAGATTCTTTATTTGGAAAGGGGTGTTTTGTAGGCATCCTTTCTAAATACAGAATCAGTATTTAATGTATCAATGTTTTGCGAGCAAAATCTGGTTGCAAAATATTGATATTTTACCAATACCTCAAAGGTGGTGTAACTCACTCTCAAGAGGGAAGGGGGCACCCTTGTGGCCCCTTCCCCTTTGTGAATGTAAAAAAATGTTTGCTTAAGAGAAGGCAGACCACCATCTCTTAAACAAACAAAAAGAAAAGAAAACGTTTCTTTTTAAACACAGCCCTGTTTCCTTTAAGGATAACGGGCTTGCATTAAAAAGCAAGCACAGACATGGTGGTCTGCTGAATCCAGCAGGACACCATCCCTATAATGGCAGCGAATTGTAGTGGGTCACACTTTACAGTCTATCTCATTAATGTTTATGAGGTACGTCGAATTGGAATCCACAGAGATTCAATTTTTTGTGAACTGACCTATTAGTACATAGGTCGATTAGCAAGAAATCAAACTGGTCGCAAAAATACTGGTCGCAAATTGCAAGTAGTATTTAGCGACCAGTGTTTAGTACATCTAGGGCCAGATGTAGGTAAAATCAGTTTAGCGAGTCCTTAATAGCGATTTTTAGGGAATCGCTATTAAGGACTCGCAAAATGCTATGTAGGTAGGAATCTCAATAATTTTAGCGATTCCTATGGGCCAAGAGGCCCGTAGGAATGAATGGGAATTGTGCGCGCAATTTGCTAGTACCCAGTAGGTACTCGCAAATAGCGCACGCAATTTCAAGGGTGCAAGGGTTCCAAAAGGACACCCTGTTGCACCCCTGAATTGTGCATGTGTGCACTTGTGGCGCACATACATGCCCTAAGGGCATGTATGTGTGCCACATAGCACTTTGAAATAAGCAAAAAAGTGCTTTTTTAAAGGAAATCGCAACTTATCACCAACTTCAAGTTGGTGGTAATTTGCGATTCCTTAAGGCAATATCGCAATTTGCGATGCCTACTAGCATAGCATTTAGGGAATCGCAAATTGCGATTCTCTAAATGCTTGTGCAAAATAAGGAATCGCAATTTTTGCAATTCCTTATTTTGCAAGCAGGTATTTGCCTACCTACATAGCACACAGCTAAATTGCGATCGCAAACGCTGATATTCTGCGAATTTCAGCGTTTGCGATCGCTATTTCGCTTGCTACATCTGGCCCCTAGTCCTTTGTTCTCAAAAACAAAATTTATCTTGGGTGTCTAATAAAACGATAGTCCACTCAGAATTATAGTTTTGTTGAAAACATTCCTCCTGCTTCAGTGGAACCAGTTATACCAAAACAATCTTCACCATGCCATTTTAAATGTTGAGGTGCATTCAACTTTAGCTTCTGTTTCAGCTAGCCTTTGGATAAAACTGCAATATGCAGATTTGGCTAAATAGTTTCCTTTTAAAATATTTGAAGCAGAATAGTTTGCTCAGTTTGCAAATGCCAAAGGTCAGATTATGTGATCTCAGTGCATCACAGAGAAAGAGCGCCCAGGTCGGTAGACGTTCATTGATAGTGATTTTAATCAGGATTGCACACGACCCAGACAAATGTACATCTGTTTGTAGAGTTGAGTAGTGGATTAAACCGGCTGATATCTCTTGTTAATTGTCCACATATTTATAATTTATTGTCAGTTCAAAAAGATAAAAAAGAGCAATCCTGGCATGAATGACCAGCAGCAGTGGTATTGTGGGGGCTCCTGGTATAATTGAGCACCCGAGACATATTCGAAGAGGGTCCTTGCAGCATTCTGGTACAACTGAGTGGAACACTGGCACTGGGCACCCCTGTTATTTTTGTAACTATTTATTCAGTATATTTTTTAAGTGATTCACAACATCTGGGCCGTTTCAGAGCACTGGAGCAAAAGTTTAAAAAAAAAAAACTACTCGGTGAAAAGTTCTGCCAACATGAGATCTCGAGTCCTGCTGATGTACAGGATGAACTTAGATCACACAATCATTGTATGCAACCCCATTAATATGTTAAAAAGCGTATTTGAAAGGAATGTATGACGTTACTATGCCATCCATTACCCCTCAGTAGGTTACAACGCGGACGTTACATCGTCCGCGTTGTTACCACGCATGGCTTTACATCGCAAGTCGTTTCTACGACTTGCACTAGATGGCGCGCTGGACTTAGGAATAGTATAAATTACTATTCCTACTCCAGTTAGCGCAACAGCAGGGAATGTGTTGGTGTCAGGGTCTAAATACTTATTGCTGTCTGAACCACACAGGAGCAGAATGACGCTAGGTCCCAATACCCTTCTCAGAACCAACCCTGCTACGTCTTTTAGTATACCATTGCAGGTAAGTTCTAAGGGGGGAAAAGGGGTTGGGGACAGAGAAGAGACTGCTCCAATATTCTGCCTGTTCAGCTACGTCTTCTTCTTCTTCTTACTGGACTGCAACATTAACATGTAAAAACCTTTATTTACTGTGCCTTTTAACTTACTGTTTTTTCTATGGTGTATAAATAACTTATCTTACCAGAATGTTTACTGAAGCTTACTTCTCTTCTACTTCTCATGTATTGTTTGCTAGGTTGTATGAGAAGTCTCCACTCAGATCTCTTTCCTTTTCGTTCTCAGGTACAATCTGCACTTGATCCTGCTATTCCTTAATGTAAGAAAGATAAGGTAAGTATTTATTTCTGTATTCCTAATTTACGTATTATTTGGGTTTCTCTTTCTTTCTATTAACTCACTGTTAAGAGACTGGAGCGGACCTTGAACTGGGGTTTCTGGAGTAGGATGACTGGTTTTCTGTCTTTAATTAGTTTTTAAATAATGCTTCAGAACTTAGGTTAAATGTTAAAAGGAAGCGTTCATTTTATTCAGGCCTTAGGTTTTAATGTTTGCTGGAAGCACAATTTATTCTGCCCGGTTTTAATGTTTGCTGAAGAGTTAATTTATTCTGGCCATACGTGAGGAGAACATTACTGGAGTTCTGTAACTAGCCTTCACATTATTTATCTTCAAACCTAACACATAGCATGAGAAAGAAATATGCCGTCTCAGAAGAGTGAACAAGTTTCAGTCTAAGAAGACACTGCGTGTTGAAAGGTCACACCTGCGTCTGACAGATTCTGGAACAGCTGAAAAAGACAGCTGATTCAAAAAGCTTTTTATTTAATCTTCTCGGCTAAGGAAAGCAATTACTGAAAAGTATTTCCAGTTTTCAAAGCAATTACTGAAAAGTATTTCCAGTTTTCAAACGAAGGAAAATATATTCTGACTTCGTTTCCTTTTTCTCTTTAAATAGAAATTTACCTCTGACACGATAACCTTTTCTCACAGAATGTTTTATATTAGCTACATAGTTTAACACTAACCTGATTAGTGAGGGAATGTAGTTCCGACGAAGCTAACCCCGATTTTATCGCAACTACCTTAACTGACTTCCACGACACTGGGAAAACAGGTGCTCTTCAAATTATTTCTTCAGTGAAGTGCGCAGTGGAATGTTGAAGCACACTTCACCAGATGTCATGAAACCTAAAAGACTAGACTGCTAACAGCGGTGTGCTGTCGCAGTATGTGCATGTTGGCAGCCATCTTGGAGTTCCATCGGTGCCAAGAAGCACTCCAGCTTGAGGGATTATCTGACTTTTGGTAAGTTTGTAGGGGGAAAATGGTAGCCAGCATAGAGTTAGAAGGAGGAAACCTCCCGTGAGTCCTGACAGTTGGATTTAAAATCCAACACATTCCCTGGTGTTGCGCGCCATCTAGCGCAAGTCGTAGAAACGACTTGCGATGTAATGCCATGCGTGGTAACAACGCGGACAATGTAACGTCCGCGTTGTAACCTACCCGGGTGGTATTACCAGCATTGTAAACGCTGTTTCCCATTTGAAAGTATGTTTGAAAAGTTCTTTTTCCAGGTCTTTACTGAATGAATGAATGAATGGTTTTGTTTAGTGCACAGCTACTCAGCGAATGTCCCGGCGCTACGGCAAAAGTCCGAACAGGGAGCATGACTTATAGATTAAACAGGGTAGGTTTTAAGGGCTTTTCGGAACTTCGGCTCATCCGTAAGGGCTCTTAGTTTAAGCGGAAGCTGGTTATAAGTCTTGGCAACAGCTACCATGAAGGAGGCACCCCCGGCGTTTTCTTCTTAAGAAAGGTACAGCTTACATCCATCAGTGACGTAACGAAACTTGAGGGGGCCCCCCTGCAAAGTACATGGAGGGGGTCCCGCATTTACCACGTCAGTCAAGTGCTCTCAGGCCAGCAACCCGCCATACTGCAGGGGCTCACCCCAGCCATAAAAAAAGGATTCTGGTTCTTCCATTGGTCACATCCGCCCTTTTATCGGGCGATTTACATACATCAGTAAATACTGCTGCTGCGCCCTCCAGCAAAGTTACATAACACTGCCTCCAGCCGGCCCACCAAACACATCCTCCTCGTGATGACCCACCTTCAAGCGAAGCCCGCTCAGTTGACCACCTTCATACACAGACCACTGCCTTCGTGCCTGCTACTAACGCACCCATTACACGCTACTCTCACCCCTACGAAACCCGCAGTTATGCTTTTCCGCCCGCCTTCAAAACCACCCCTCGGATGTCACTGTGAACCTGTGATCGACGCCCACTGCTCCCCTGTCCACCACCGACAGAAAGACTGATGGCCGGTCCCCATCTAACCACTGCCTACCAGTAAGGACAGAGCCTTTCAGCTGCTGCCCTCCCCAATGCTACAGTAGTAGTTTAAAACATGTTAAACAATCTCTTCAACTGACCACCCCAAAACAGTTCTTCCTGCTAGCCTCTACGGCATCAAAGCCGTTCCTGCTACTTTTCATCCTCTGCATGATGCACACAATAATATTAAATGTACAAAGGGTCCGATTTTTGTTTCCTCACGCCAACATTAATTTACACTATGTACCCCACTAAACCATACCTCCTGTCAAAGGTCAACCTGATCCCATGTGTAGCACCAGTCAGCAAGTACCTCAAGGACAAACACCAGAGAGAATGCGCGATTCATGTAATTAAACCTACAGTGACAACGTAGCATTTACCCACCCACTGTCAGCCCAGCGAAGTCTGCAACCGCACAGTAGCCATCCATACTGGCAACATCTAAAGTGCATTTCCACTTCCTTTCAATGGCAGCTCCTGAGACATATACCTATGACTTCTGGGCGGCATCTACCATAGACCACAGCATTCTTTGTCCCCCTAAGACTAACCGAATGCTGTTGGTGAACGCTTCTCTTCCCCCTTCCATACTAATAACTAATGGAGGAAAACGAAAAAAATATATAGTATTTTCTTATGCAAATAGCGTATCAAGCACTTGCTGCCCGCGGTCCACACTAGATCCACACGTATCGATATTCTGCTATCGCACCATCCTGTCAACCCTATTATTATCTGGAGATGTTTTTTATCCCTTCCGTGAACTGGGAAAAACAATACCTTGCACGAAAACAAGTCCCTTTAAAACCTTTGCTACTTATACCGACTCGCAAAGCACTTACTTGTTTTACTAACTGTCGTTGTAAAGAAAACAGGTAACTCATTCTAGGATTGGAATTACTGCTTAGAAGTGTGGAAGTTAATACTGAGACGTGGGGTGATTTTTTGCATGTCTGCCAGACACTCGTTCTTCCCTGCATGCGCACACAATGCAACAATACAATTTAGCTTAACAAATTGTTCAGAAATGTACCGGAAGGTAAAGTAACAGCCCATATTATTTTTACAAAGAAAAATAGACAAACGTCCACTTTATACCCCATGACATAAAAGCCTTAGCGTGCACAGCTTGTCCAAATCCACACCACCTAATTCAGCCCTGCCAAGTACCACGCATCTGGCATTAGACTAACGCATTTCAGTGTGGTGATCCGCATCACCGCACTGAAATGCAAAATCACGCATAACAGGCATCGAGCCTCCTCGGGTACCAGTGCTGCTAATCAATGCGGGTGTAGTATTATTTCCATGTGGCCGCCGTCTGTTTTCTGGTGCTTCCCCTGTCTCCTAAACGCGATGCGGTAAATTTCGTTATGCAGTACAGCTGCCTGTGTGGTAGTCCTGTAATGAATGTCCCTTTTCTATGCCCACAACATTTTGCCGTATTTCCGTAGTATGTCTCGCGAGGATTTGTTGCAGGTGCGCGCGCGCCATGCACCGGCAGCCCTACGATGTCAGCCGCTTCGAGTGCGACATCTGCAAGGACTGGTTCTTGACGGGAGCTAGGGGCTTGAGAAGGGCACCGGAGCTCTGGAGTGGGTGATGTGACCCGGGATAACCTCCGCCTCCCTGCGAGGAGCGATGTGCAAAAACGGCCGCTCTGCATGGAGGAGCCGGGATCTAAGATTCCAACACGATGACACCACAGCGCTGAAGTGCCCAATTTCATTGCTGTTTTGTTGTTGGGGGAACGGAAATAACGTTAAGTAAGTATTAAATGAATAACATGCGGGAGTCTGTTTCCAGGCTGATTCCTACTTGTTTTCTTCAAAACTTTCACATGGCGGTAATAGCTACTTTCAGCAGCAGACATACCGGAATGAAAAAGAAAAACTTTAATTGTGAAGGTCCTGTAACTCCTGTGACCTAGGTGTTTTGGTAACTCTTACCTGTGTCAGAGCATTGATTTCTTCAGATGCAAGATAGATATATAGCTGCACTGATTAGGGGTGTTACATTGAGTAATTGCTAAATGCGTGACAATGGTTTCCGAAAGCGTTACTGTACCCAGGTGACATTGTATTCATACCGCACATTACACTTTCGGAGTGCATAGACATAACCTCCCCTCCCCTTACTGCCATGAATTATTGCTCCTCAGAGGGTTAGCACCTCCAGTCATCTCTCGTAGTTCCACCTGTTACTGTGGTTAGTCACCTCGCAGCCATCCAACGCCTGTTGGCCCTCCCGCGGTCCTCAATGCTCCTCTTTTGACTAGAGTCCATCGAGAGGCATGCTCTAACAGTCTACTATATTGCCTCATCCAGCCTCTCAAGTTCGGGCCCCTGCCTGCTGGTCGCAGGCCAGTGAGGCCCACTTTACACACACACAGAAGAGGCCTCAGGTCCCCTCCGTCCAACAGGAGATGTATTAATGCACCTACAGACCTTGCTCCGCAGACGAGCTGATTGCGCCGAGGGTCTAGGTGCCTACCGTGGTGCAGGGAGCTGTGGCCTAACTCTAGTCTGGGAGCATCAGAGGCACCACTGCACATACTGCTTCAGGCTCGGATCTCCCCTAATCTCTCACATTCCTGGCTAAATGGACGAAACACTTCAGCCCAGGGCAGTCTAGACCACATAGTCCTAAAACATGTTAGATCCCAGTTGCACCCTACCTCAGACAGAAGATCACTGAGGAGTCACTAGAGGGTAGGTCACTGGGTCTTACTGTGATTTTAGCATCCCAGAAACGGACTGATTACTCATAGATGAAAGCAGCTCTTTTTGGAAAGTTTAATCTGACCACAGATTAGCATTTAAAAAAAGCTTTGCAGCATTTCTACACAGAGTAACCAGACATTATGGGAGGCCTGATTGGACCTTGAATGAACTGCCACTTTTAAAGTGCTGGAGTAAGTTTAACCTGGCGCAGGCAAACCTCTGATTTCTGCAAAGAACATCCTATGCATTTATTTTGTAGAGTTACATTAACATGTAGCTGATGGAAAACTGCTTGGCGCTTGCAAGTTTGCAAAGACACCTGGCAGGCTGGTCACCATGAGGATGCAGATGAATACACCTCAATTAGAGCACATTTTCACACTGATTCACTCAGACGCCAAGGTTTCAGATTGGTAAGTGCGATGTTTTGATAATTTAACTGTAATAATGGGTGACATTCACGCAGTCTGACTCTGCTCAGTTTTCAGTAGCCTGCTGTTAGCGCACTTTAGTTCAGTGACTTTCTTAGAGTTTCTAAATGCTCAAATGGGTGTAATTTCTGATATTTATATGTTTCCCTCCTCTTCATTGCTTGATTTTGCTCACGAGAAAGTGTCACTCATAGTTGTTGAAATGTCACTCATAATTACACTGAAATTATGAAAATGTCACACATAACAATCTGAAACCTTGGCAGCTATGCTAATTCTACCACACACAGCACATTTGAACATCTCATAATTCCATGCCACACAATTCAACTATAAATAATTTAACCCTACAACATTCCATACCACATAATTATAATCCTAAAAATTAAAAAACACATATTTCCACTTCACTCCATACCACATAATTCCACATCTCATAATAACATTCCACACAACTTAATACCACTCCAAACCACATAATTGCACTTCAACCTATATAATTATACTTCACGCAACATATTTACACTCAACTCCAAAACACATAATTACCCTCCACAAAATACAACTCTGCAACATGCTGCATAATTCCACTCCGCACAATTATACACCACACAATGCCACATAATTCCACACATCACACAATTCCATAATTCATCCCCACACAATTCATCACACAACATAATTACACTCCACATAATACCACTCAGCACCACATAATTTACCTCCACATAATTATGCTCTACTCCATATTGCATAAATACACTCCACATAAATCCAGTCTATGCCACGTAGCAACATTCCACATAAATACACTTCACACCATGCCTCATAATACCACTCAACATAATTTTCACGCAACAGCGCACACTTCCACGTCACAAAAATTCAACTCTACACATTTCCATTCCACACCACATAATTCAACAACAAACTACATAATTCAAACCAACAACACAATTACACAACACACCACATACATCCAATCCACACCACAAAATTCAACATCATGCTACAATATTTAACAGCACACCACATAAGTAAACTCCACTACATACCACTCCACAACACAAAATACCATTCCAGATAATCTCACTCCAAGACACACAATCCCACTCCATGACACACAATCCCACTCCACATAATTCCAGTACACTCAATGCCACACAATTACTGTCCACATAATTACACTGCACACCATTCCAAATTATTTCACTACACAGATCCAATCCACACAACACAATTCCACAATTAACAATTCCAATCCAAACCATATATGTCCACTTGACACCACACACATTCACTCCACTCCAAACAGAAAACGCATAGGTAAAATACATTGTCCTTTACAACATCAATAGCTCTAACTCTCACAAATGCGAGACCAATTGCATTGCAAATGCTTGTTTACCTTCCAATGTGTCCCAGCAGATCCTGTTCCTGGAGCTGCAAACCTTCTCTTGCCCCTGTCAGCTCTCTGCTGCCTCGTCCCTTCTCAGAGGGGCAGTGCCCTGTGGAGAATGCTCTCTCTGAGGGCCCCTATCCTTTTTCTGGGCCTGGCTCTGACTGAAGAGAAACAATGTAACTTGTTACTTTGTTTCTCTTCAGTCTTGGGTCAGCGGGAGGAGCTCAGAGCAGGCTGCACACTGCAGCTGCTTTAGAGCAAGCCTCTCACAGCTCTCTACAGATGAGCTGAGTGGGCCCCCTTCACATACTGAAGACTGGGGCCCCCCCGGACCGCGGGGGCTGCGGGGGTGTTTGTTACGCCCCTGACATCCATGCATTCCTAGAGCGCAGGGCCCTGGCCGGGCAGTATTCGAGAATTCTCTCATTAAGGTATTTAGATCCTGTGTTGTAGAAAGCTTGGTGCCAAACCATTAAGGCTTTAAATGTCCTTCTTGTATTAACTGGCAACCGATGCAGTTGTGGCCACAGGTGGGACACGGAGGAACGTTTAGACAGTATGAATAGGAGGCGGATTGTGATGTTCTGCACCACCTGTGGATGGTGTAAAAGACAGTTTGGAATTCCCAGATTGAGGACGTTGACGTAGACCAATCTGGACAGAATCAGCACCCTAACCACTGTTATCCGCGCATCCCATGGAAGAAAATGCAGGAATTTCTTCAGCATTCTTAAAATCCAGAAACAGGATTTCACCACTGCTGCCATCTGGGCTTTGAAGGAGAACTGTTCATCAAAATGTACTTCCAGGTTCCTTGCTATCTCCTGCTACCTCCGTAGGGGTGGAAGTGGAATACCCGCAGTACTGAACTGGAGATAACAGGTTTACCTCCGTATGTAGTAAGGGGCAGAGGTTTTTTTAAGTTTCAGACCCTGAAAAGACAGGGATCTTTCACCCTACTTTTTTTTTCTCTTAAAAGATCTATCACAAGGTATAAATAATGTGCATTGATAAAGTCAATTGGTCTTCTCTTTGGGACCTATTGGCTTTGTCAATGGTTTTTAGCCTTGCTATACAGCATCCCTGATACTGTGCAGTATGGGTAAAAAAATAGAAAGTAAAACAAATGGTGCTATGACACAGTAGCCACGTCATTTTGCAGGCGCGCACACCACACTTGCAAAATGACGGAAGAGATTTTTTTTAAACTTACTGATTCGGATCAGTAAATGGAAAATAAATAAGTAGCATAAAAGCTTTTTTTTTTTTAAGTGTCAGTGGGGGAGAGCAACAGAGAGAGCCAGGGTCAGGGGCGTGAGTTGAGGCCAGCAACATGGAGGGTCGTGGGTGGGGAGGAGAAGCAACACACGATAGAGCACTGTGAAACAGCAGAGAAACACACAGGTGAGAAAGCAACGAGGAGCATAGATGAGTGCAAAATGCAGGGGGTAGGGAGAAGCACAGGTGGAGAGTAGTACACAAGGGAGACAGCTGAAAAAACACATGCACTACATTGGGAGGGCTCAACCCAAAAGAAAAAAATAGTGCTTGAAAAGCAGGCAGTGTAAGCATAAAAACCAGCCAGTTAAAAGAGATGGTAAAGAGGCTATGCTCCATTGAAAGGGACAAGCACAATATGACAAGCTGGGACCCAAATAAGAACCAGCCAAATGAGAGTGACAGGAAAACCAACAAATAGTAAGCAATGTGCAGGCTCCAAGCCCTTGTATGTTCTTGCTGAGCCCACAATATGTCTCACAACAGGCAGCACTTGTGCTATCTAGTAGGCTCGACCTAAAAAGGAGCAGCAGAAAAAGTTTGAGTAGTAAAACCATTGTATGGTCTCCCTTAGCTGCTTTTCATTAATTAATTTGTGCAGGGGTTGCAGGCGGAGGGCACTAGCACTCTTTTTTTGGGATCAGGACTTTGACCCAAAGCAAGAGAAATAAAGGCAGACAGAGAGAAACACTGAAGAAAAGAAAGATAGGACAGCCTTGACAAAGAAACAAGGCAAGGATGAAAAAGAATCATCAATACTGAGATAAAGAAGAAGGAAGTGTGGGGTGGCGTTGGAAAGAGCCATGAAGAGGAACCAAGACTAGGCAGCCATGGAATTCAGCAACTTCAGCATTTGGCACTAATAGCAAAGCAAGGGTGTCATGGGTCGTCATACAATCAAGCAAAACGGGCCATTACCCCAGTTGGGTAGTAAAATAAGTCCATCATTGGGTCTAGAAAGCCTTTTACATCCCTAAGTGTAGGTTTACTGTACTTACGTCCCCATATATGTACCTTGATGATATATATATATCTTCAACGTACGTCAATCTGGAATTAATAGTAGTAAACCTATACTCACCTATATGCATTTAGCTTCTTGATATTTCGGTCCTTGATAAATAGGCCTTGATATTTAGGCCCAACGATCATTTTGTCCTCAATATTCTGTCATACAACCGCTGTTTTGTGCGAAACTGTATTTAATTTAAGAGAATTGTGAAACTCTCTAAGTAAAAAAATATCGTGGCGTACAGTCGCAGCCGGCATTAATCGTGGGTGGGGGGGCGGGGAGAGTCGTGCAGGGAGGGGGTTGGGGGTACATTTAATAAGTAATAAAAAAAACTTACCTGTCGGCCCGGTCCTGCGTTTTTACAGCTCCGGCTCCGGCTCCTGCTCTCCTCTCCTGCCGGAACAGGAAGCAGGCAACCTCCCTCCCCTCCCCAAAGCCAATCACAACGCTGCAATGCAGCGTTGTGATTGGTGGGACCGCCGCCCAGCCAGGCGCCTATGGGGAGGCCGTTTTCTCCATGTAGGCTGCATTGCAGCCTGCATGGAGTAAGGGCAGAGTGCGCATGACTGGTTTGGGCGGCCCCAGAGGGCCGACCAAACCAGTCATGCTCACTCAGGAGTGGGCACACCACTCCTCTCCTGCCCAGCCCTGCTTGTAGAGCAGCCCGCCCACCCACCCGCCCGCAACCAAACACTTCTGCTTTCTCGCAGTACGAGAAGCAGAAACATAAAATGGTAGTTTTACCATTTTATGTTTCTGCTTCTCGCACTGCGAGAAAGCAGTGGGGCGACGCTCCTCCGCCGTAGTGGAGGAGCCGCCCCTGGTAGCGTAGGCCAAAGAGACTGGCTTAAAAAATAAAAATACAAAACATCCAATTGCAAAACTCTCTAGAATACAGTGTAGTCAGTCTTGACTTTAGTTTAGGCTGTTTCTGCATATTTAATGTAGAATATTTGTTATATCGCTATCGTACTTTTCTCATGTAGGTTTTTCTAGGGCATTGTGACCTTTTTCTTCTACATTGTCTTATTTTACAGAGTTCTGATACTGCAACGTTCCGGATGTGTTTTATGTAACGTGCAAATATAAAGCAATAATCAAGCTTTTGTGGTTTTCCACTTGCCTTAAAAAACACATCATAACATCTAAAGGACAATTGGTTAAAGATCTTTTGAAGGTGTAATACATTCTGTAGCCACAAGATGTCCTAAGACACCCGCACATACAAACGATTACTGCGCAATAAATGGAGCAAATGCAGATCCTTTCTCCGCTTGGGTTTATTGATACAAAACCACGACAGGGCTGAAATTCGTATTTAACAAGCTTTATCAAAGACATTAAATTAGGTTTGGCTTTTGTATTGTGCAGTGTACAGAGATACAGAGCATCATTCAAGTATTGACATAGATCTCACATGCATAGAGAAAAACATACGTACCTAGAGCACCGATCCATACACAACTATTAGGCCACGAGTCCTAATGTAAACAGTGGGCGAGTTCATTATATATTATCATAGGTAATTCACAATGACTTGAAGTGGAACACGCATTCCCTTAAAAACGAATTCACACTTAAAAGGTCAAAGGCCTATTTCACAAAAACAGAATTTTGCAATTATTTTACTTTTTATGCAGCGCATCTATATTTCCTTATTAATTTGCAATTGAGTTCGGAAATAGCTGGCAATATATTTAAACCGACATGTAGAATTTTAAAATTAATTTTTAAACTGCTTTAACTGATTAAACACAATGAAATGTACTGTGTTTATTTTTCAGACCGTAAACTTGCTGTTAATGAGTGCTTTTCCCTGTATGTGTTTTTATCAAGCTTCAAAGCAACAAAGTGCTTCACATTTGCGGTTTGTCAAGCAATAGAAGTTTTTTTTTAAATTAATTTCTTCATTGGCATTTGATAATAAGCAAAATTGCTCAACATCAACGAGGGTGAGGAGAGGAAGGGGAGTGTGGTGTCGGGCCTCAGGCCCACATGGCAGGAAATAATGGACACGGACACCTGGTGATGTAGTGCAGTAACTGGCCACGAGCACGTGCGCCCGGGCCCTTTTATTGTCGGGGCCACGTCACTCGTGACACCCGTGATGGATGGGTGGAAGTGCAAGTGTGCCCAGCCCTCAAGGGAGTGGCTGGGAATATCGTAGCCTGCCAAACACTAGAACGTGTCCTGCAGGACACTACAGGGAGGGAGAGAGGGGGGAAAACAGCATATGATGTGCAAATTACAAAATTAAATGCGGCCTTGACCCCATCCATAGGGGGATTACTGCTACTGCAACATCAATATGTCTTTACCCACTTGGAATGGGCACAGAAGTCTGACTCGTAATGGGTCAGGCGAAGATTCACTGGTCTCTCATTCTCTCAGGCTAGGGAGGTGGGCTCGATTTTGTGGGTTCTGACCCGCTCCGGCGGTAGGTGAGTGCAGTGTCTGTGAAGAGGGGGGGGGGGTCGCTTGTCCTGGCCCGGTGGTGTGTGTCTCTTTGGTGTAAGAATGTCACTAAGGGTTCCCAAATGTCATTTGGGCGGGACCGCAGTGGCATAAGCTCCGAAAAGCTTTATAGTGGCTCCTGACCATAAGTAGCGTCCTGCAGCCAGGCCTTCACAATAGGGCTGGCCATCGACCCCAATGCATTGCATCCCTGCGTTTGGCCAGGAAAAGGAGCGTAGCAGTGAGTTTACGGTCTCCTAGGGGAACATTCCCAACTTAGCCCAAAAGGCCCTCCAGGGCAGAACGTGCCAATGAATGACCAGTGATGGCAGTAAGGGCGGAGTACACTCCTTTCTAGAAATCCGCCACCCGCGGACACTCTCAAGTGAAGTGTATGAAGGAGGCCTGGGGCAGCACAGCGAAGACAGTGCGTGTCCGCTACTAGTCCCATGCAGTGGAGTTGCACCGAGGTGCAATATAGCCTGTGGAGGAATTTGACGTGTTTTAACCGCAGTCTGTAATTGGGAGAGAGGACCATCAACTGACCACAGCAGTAGGTCCATTGTCCATCTGTGATGGGAGGATCAGTGTCAATCTCCCAGGTGGTGTGCACCGTTGGCATTATGGAGTACAGGCGGCTGACCAGTTTGCACGGTGATGGGATAGTAAGATTGTGCTCTAGGGCCTGGAGGGTAGGTGGAGGGGCTAGAAAAGTAGCATGTATCGTGTTGCAAGTAGCTTGGACTTGGTGGTATAAAAGGATCTTGAGCGCAGTGGGGTGTGACTCTTCAGTGGTCCCAAAAGGAAGTAGATAGTGATCCTCTAGATACAGATCAGCAAAGGTGGTGAGGCCATGTTCACAGGCCCTGGTCCTAGCACCCTTGTCCTGTAGAGGCAGCATGAGGGTTTGTGCCCAATGGGCACAGATGGCACATATAAGCAGGGATACTTGGCGCGCCTCCTTCGGCCAACTCAGGCCCATCGCACGCACTCCACCATGTCAACCTCAGTTTGCGGTGGTTTGTATGCTGCATAAAGTGCTGTTGCCAGCTGGTAGGGCGCCACATGATTTTCCTCGATAGCCGCATGCGGTTGAAATTGCACGGGGTAGAGCCAATAGCGTAAGAATTAAGGGTGGGCGGAATTTGCGTAGTCGCGTTACGCAAAATTCTGCGAAACGGTAAAAAATCTCAGTGAGCACGCAGAATTCCGCGAGCACGCGGAATTGCTTGTTCCGCCCGTTTGCGATGTGTTTTTCCTGTTAGGGGATGCTGTTTGCGTGCTCGGGGGGAAATATCTCGTGAACTTGCCCATGCGGTCGCCAATTGGCGAGGCCATCTTGTTTCACTTGTCCCGCCCGCTCGCGAGGCTTGTTTCCTGTTCGCGAACGCAGATGTCCGATGGCGCGTCCGAATGACGTGTTCGCAATCGCACACTCTCGCGGGATCGCGCGAACGGATAGGAAAACTCGTCGGCGAACGCAGGGATCCCGGAAAGTCGCTAAAGCGCGCAAACACGCATTTTGAAAGCGCGAACAAGGAAAAAATTCTGCTACGCCGCGGATCGCGGAATTTTCAGCAATTCCGCGTTCTCCACGGAACGCGGAATTGCCAAAATTTCACAAATTCCGTGAGCGGAACGGAATTTACCACCCAGGCCTAGTAAGAATTGCGCCTGAAGACAGAGCGCATTAGGCATCATGTTTGGAACGCTCAAGCCCCCCTTGTTTAAGAGGCAAGGTGAGTATTTCCCAGGTGACTCTAGGTTGTTTGCGAGCCCAGATCAGCACAACAAGGTTTGTACGCAGCCGCCGCAGGAAGTGAGCGGTAAGGGGGACCGGTATGTTTAGGAAGAGGTACAGAAACGTAGGTAGATAACCATTTTTGCAATGGCGATCCATCCCGTCATTAAATGTGTAAATAAGGACCCCCTGCTACTTATACCTATTCCTAGGGCAGGGAAAATACAATTGTATATAACTAATCCCTAGGCAATTATTATTCTACTTCGCATTATGTAACATAATTGCTAGATGATGCTGAAAAAGGCTAAGTGATCACATAAATGTAACATTAAAAAAAACTTTTATTAATACAAATTGTCTAAAAATCTATGATGCATCCTGCCTGTACTGTTACATGGCAAAAGTTAAAAAAACAAAAGAAGAAAAAACACGTCCACTATCTAAGTGTCTCTAAATATACAACTGTGACAGAAAACTGATTTCATGTGCATAAATTCGACATATGGGTTGATGTAGGAATGATATTTCAAAATTAGTAATCAAATTAGAAAAACACTTTCAAATCAAGTCATAACAATGTCTAAATATTTATCAAAAATCAATAATATATCATCAGAAAAACATAGAAAGTTATAAAGTAACACATATATCCAAATTGAGAGACTATGGAGTGGCTTTGATCATGGATGGATCCTGTCATGTTGTGTCTACGCACGTTTCGGCGACCCAAGCACCTTCATCAGGAAAGCCACAGATATCATATCTAAAAACAAAGGTGAACACTTAGCCTTTAACTCAATTAATAATTAGAGAACAAGACAGTAGAGAAAGATAATTATAAAAGCAGATAGAAACAAACACCCAGTGCCATCACCAAAATAAGTGCCAATCTCCGTGTAATGGAGAACCAAGACATACTATGTGACACTACAGAAAATAAGCCCATGTGATTGCTCTCATGGAGAGTAGAATGGGATGTAAATCTGTCTGACCGGTGAACCATGTGAAGATGGAGCTGAGGATTCTTACTGACTGTGAAGCTCTGGTGAATGTAACTTGATGTGTGAGAAGAGGGGTAGAAAATGAAAGCAAGACCGGCTAATTCAAACTGTAGGGAAAATGAAAAATACTTAAGTGGTGGGAGTGAACCTGAATATATTATGAACTGCATTAAATATGCATATATTTCTTATGGGATGTAGAGACCCATCAAAGACTGGAAACTCCACTCGACTGGATGGTAAACAGATGGTAATGATTTATATGATTTATATGTGAACCAATCTAAATGGAGCCAAGAAATGAGGACCATTAGTATTATATTTCTTTCTTGAATGAATTATCTTCTTAGTCAAATCAAATAAAATACCTTAAGAATTTAAAATGTGATGAATCTTGTCAGAAAAAATGTCCCCGACTGTAAATACGGTAAAGTCTTGTATGCATTTCTGCTGACTCTCACTATGGATGCAAGAGAGTAAGCAGGGCGAAGGTTCTTACTGGATGAATGCCACTTCGTTCAGGCTTTAGATGCAGTGACAAGTAAATATCCTGTCCAGTCTACATGCAAAGGAAAGATAAAATACAGAACAAAATCTATATAACTGCGGTAAGTGGATGGCAAATTAATCTAGATCTATAACGACCAACTTCATACACAAATTAAAAAATTATGGCTTAATGATAGAAAGTAAACGCCCTAGTTGTAGGTAAATGATTAAAACTAGTGCTCAACAAAAGGCGAACGTCTAAATGAGATGTAGATAGACAGATCTACTTCATATGTAAATAACAACATGCAGATTAATGCCAACTAATGTATGCTAGTCAATAGACTTATGGACTATGTGGGTCAACACGCAAATGGCATGGTGTAACCAAAACCATCTCTCAATTGCCATGCATAAGATGCATTAAATTCAAGTGATCTATAAATCATAGCTATACTTGAATCTCACCGTTAAAAAGGTCTCCGTAAGAATACATAGGAACGGTGGTGATGCAGATAAGGAGAAAAAACACGTACCTGTACCCCCGTCTGTGGTGGGAAAATGATGAGACCTGAGTGTACAGGGAAACACCAGCTTACTTATACATCCCGTCACTTACATAGGCAGGCGGGACCACGTCAGTACTCTGTCCTCCAGCCATGTCATGGCCTTTCCATAATTGGCTCTCCAAAGTTCATTTGTATCCCGGCTTAGCCAGATGCCAAGTAGCAAACCCGGTCAGAGGCCACTGCAGCGTTTATTCAGTGGGAAAAGACTGTGTGCAGTCCATGAGAGGAAACAGTGTGGACTTAGTCCAATTGATTTGGTTGCCAGAATAGCCGCCAAACCGTATAACCTCGCGGATAATTGGGGACAAGTTTTCTTGCAGCTTGTGGATATATAAAGTCACATCATCTACGCACATTGTCACCACCAAGCCTTTGCCTGTGAAGCCAAGGCCGTGATGTGTATGATGTTGCCACAGGCGAGCTGCAAGGGGTTCCATGGCCACAGGGAATAGTATCGGGGATAATGGGCACCTGGCGTGTCCCGATAGTGATAGAGAAGGGTTCAGAGAGCATTCCTCAAAACCCTATCACTTTTCATTGAGGAACAACAGCTACTCCAGGTGCGGCAGGCAGGCTTTAGGGCCCACCACAGCACAGAGCTGGTGATGCTGTTGGTGCTGGATGAGCTCAGACTCACGGCGACAGCAGGAAGCTGTGCGCCCTAGTTCTGCTAGACCTAACAGTGGCGTTCGACACGGTCAATCATGACCAACTACTGTCCCGGATCTCCGAGTTGGGTATCTGTGGACTGGCACATCAATGGATTGCTACCTTCCTGACAGATCGGACACAAAGGATCCAACTGGCAGACCGTGTGTCCAGCATCGGGGCACTAACCTGCGGAGTCCCCCAGGGTTCGGCGCTGTCCCCTCTACTCTTTAACATCTATCTTCGGCCACTCGTGGCCGCTCTGGCCCATATGGACTGCCAGGTGTTCAACTACGCAGACGACATGCAATTAATCCTCCAGATTGACAACTCCTCCCAAGCCCACACGCGCATGCAAAAGATACTTAGGTATACAGTCAACTGGATGACAGCCAACTCGCTTAAAATAAATCCCGACAAAACAGAAGTCTTAGCCATTACCGCCGGAAGCAACCCCTGGACGGACCTCTTTTGGCCACAAGAGCTGGGTACCACCCCTACGCCAGTCCCTGTCGAAAAGAGCCTAGGCATCAAAATAGATGCCAAGCTCACCATGTCGAACCAAGTGTCCACAGTGGTCGGGACCTGCGTGGGCTTACTGAGACAACTGCGAAAACTAGCAGCCCTCCTCTCATTTGCCATGCTGCAGATGGTCGTGTCGGCAATGATTGTGTCGCGTCTGGACTACGGCAACGCCCTGTACATTGGACTTCCCGAGAAGCTGCTAAGTAAACTACAAGTGGCCATGAACGACGCAGCTAGGTGATCTTCAGGCTCCCAAGACGCGCACATGCAACACCTTTACTGCAGCAGTTGCACTGGCTCCCAATTAAACAGAGAGCCAGGTTCAAGGGCCTCTGCATCGCCCACAAAGCTCTCCATGGTCAGGCCCCAGTATACATTAAGGAGCGCCTAGGGAGCTATGTGGTAGGACGTACCCTCCGGTCGTCCGAGACAGGCCTACTGGCCTGCCCGCGGTTCAAAACAACCTCAAAAGGCAGCAGAGCCTTCTCTGTACTTATCCCTCAACTTTGGAATAAGCTACCAGAGAGCCTACGTAAGGAATCCGCCCTACTCCCATTCAGGAAAAGACTCAAGACTCTTCTATATACAGAGGCTTGGGTACATCATAGGCTCTGACCTGGAGTATATACAAACTACCGTTGGCGGGGTTTAGCTACTCTCTCGCAGTGCTAAGAGACCTGTCGGTGATTATGCGCTCTATAAATCCCAGTTAACAATAACAATAACAATTCCAATGATCCGGAGGCGAGCAGTGGGGGACATGTAAAGGAGTTGGACTTGGCAAAGAAATCGAGAGCTGAGGCCAATTCGCGCAAGTAGTTGGTATAGATATGGCCATTTAAGGGAATCAAAGGCCTTAGTGGCGTCCAATAATGCAGCGGCTGCAAGAGTGTGCATGAGGGTGAATATTGTGCAAAGATTATGCGAGGTGGACCAGCCAGGGATGAATCCAGATTTATACGGTCGCATCATTATAGACATCTGGGTTAGGAGATGATTCGCAAGCAGGTTGGCAAATATTTTATTGTCTATATTGATCATAGACAATGGCCGGTAGGAGTCACATCGGTCCACGAGCTTATCAGGCTTAAGAAGTGACACTAGGACCATTTCTTGCAAGGATGGGGGTAGAGTCCCAACTTACAATGATTCCTCGTACATCTCCAGCAAGCGAGGAGCAGGAGATGGGCAAATTCCTTATAAAATGAGGTAGTCAATCAATATAGTACAAGCGATTTTTCTGCTAGGAAGGCTTTGAATGAGCTACACAATCTCGTCCACCATGAATGGAGAGTCCAGATATGTCCGGTGTGCTTGGTCCAGCCACAGTAGCTAAATGGAATCAAAATATGCAGCCTGTTCCTCTGCGGTATGTTCCAGCATTGCTTCGTAAAGCTTGGAGTAGAAGGAGGTCATCGTGTGCAGAATTCCCGAGGGCGTGGATTGGCACTCCTTCCCTTCATCCAGGAGTTCCCCCACATAGGCAGAGCCCTGGGGTTTCCGGAGCATGCCAGCTACTATTTTGCTGGGGCAGTCTCCCACCCCATAGCACCGTAGACTCATGGGCGAGATAATGAGTCTCAAGTGAGGCCTCTTCATTGAATTCAATCATTTTTGCTGAATGGCCGCCATGGTAGCATCGCTTTTAGTAATGTAGGGGCCGATTCACAGAACTAATCTGAGACAAAATCCTAAACTTACTACTTTTGGTATTCACAGAAGACATTTAGTAGTAGTAAAGTTAGGATTTTGTCTTAAGTTAGGATTTTGTCTTAAGACCAAAACTTAAGGCAAACTTAAGTTTAACTTAAGTTTAACTTAAGACAAAATCCTAACTTAAGACAAAATCCTAACTTAAGACAAAATCCTAACTTTACTACTACTAAATGTCTTCTGTGAATACCAAAAGTAGTAAGTTTAGGATTTTGTCTCAGATTAGTTCTGTGAATCGGCCCCTTAGTATTCTAACTGAAGAGATCGTAGGTCCTGTTCCAGCCTGGTAAGCTGCCCGCGTACCGCCCTAAGGATGCCCGATTGCTATGTGATGCAGACACCCCAAATGACCGCTTTAAAAGCCTCCAATAGTGTTTTAAAAAAATTTTTTTTTTTATTGGCATTTGTTAGATTGACATAAACAACACAACTATGCATCACAACAGATCATGAACAGCTGATTACATTCCATCACACAACCTCTTCATGTATCCCCCCCAACCCCTCCCTTGTCTAAAGGTCAGCTCCTGACTTGACATTTCCAATCCCTGTCCGTTTGCTGATGGGGAGGTGCGGATATTGCCTCGATATGTGTTCCATTTCCCCCATATCTTGTCCCACTTCCTGGGGCATCCACTGTTTGTATAGACCGGTCGTTCAGCCAGCATGCACCAATATACGTCTCGTTCCCACTCAATTATCGTTGGCGGCTCAGAGACCCCCCATTTGCGGGCAATGTTACGCTTCGCCAGCATAAGGCCAGTAGCTGCCCAAAGTTGTTCCATGCGGGTGAGATCCGTGGTGTC
This sequence comes from Calotriton arnoldi, assembly GCA_963921515.1. Taxonomy (NCBI): domain Eukaryota; kingdom Metazoa; phylum Chordata; class Amphibia; order Caudata; family Salamandridae; genus Calotriton; species Calotriton arnoldi. The sequence continues at coordinate 178,273 of CAWUFW010010987.1, forward strand.
TCATATATTTAGTAAGCATGTTTTGGGAGATAGTGCTAAGGCAGTCCCACATTCTTCTCCAACTGCCCCATTAACCGCCTCCCAATACGTCTGGATCAGGGGACACTCCCAAAGTGTGTGGTAAAAAGTGCCCGTCCCTCCACATTGCCGCTGACACTCTGCTGAACAACCACGGCCCATCTTAACCAGTGTGGTGCATGTGATATAGGAGCGATGTAAAACTTTCAGTTGGCCCAAGCGCAGTCGTGATGTAATGGCCACCTCCCGCGGAGAGGCCAGCCCATCACGCCAATCCTCTTCCTCTAGGTCACCGACATTAGCCTGCCAGCGTGTGTATAGATGTTTCAATGGGTCTGGTGAGTTGTTAATTAGTATTCGGTAGGTGAGTGAAATTGATTTACTCTCCATGGGATCTGTCAGCAATCTATCCTCGAGAAGGGTAGCCTCTGGGATCTCATCAATGCCTTTGGTAGCCTCCAGTAAGGCATGCCGTATTTGCAGGTATCGGAAGGTCTCGGCGATGGCTATTTTATATTCATTTTGTAATTCAGTAAATGTCAGTATTTTGTCTTTCTTTACTAAATCTCCGACTTGTGATATACCAATGGTGTCCCATTTGTCGAAACCTCTGCAATTGCTTAAGTTGCCTAGCATTTCTGCATGCCACAGGGGCATCATACGTGTCAGTTTATTACCCCATCCGAGTTTTATAGTGGCGGTGTGCCATATGGCATCCGTTAGAGCAGTGGGGCCAGTGACTTGCTGTCTACGCGGCTTAGTGTCAAGAGCTTCTCTATACCCTCCCTGGCCCATCAGCCATTTGTCCATCTGACATGCCGGGTCTTGCTGCTCACCATATACCCATTTGTTTATAATTGAGAGGTGGGCCGCCCAGTAGTAGGTACAGCTATCTGGTAGGGCAATTCCACCATCATACCACCCACGCAGCAGTTTGGGCCCCGCAATGCGCGGTGGCTTCCCGTCCCAAAGCAGGTTTCTAACCTCCTCCTCGATTGATTTAAAATAAGATTCGGGGATTCTATATGGAGTGTTCTGCAACGCATATAGGAGTCAGGGCAGAGCCATAATTTTATATAGCGCTGCACGTCCCAGCAATGAAACCGGAAGCGTTCGCCAGTGACGGACGTCGCTCTGCAGTCGAGCTAGGGGGCTCAAAAGGTTTCATTCGTGGAAAAGCAGCGGATCTGCAGTTACGTACATACCCAGGTATTGGAACCCTTCCTCCACGACCGCGATCTCACAGTTTGTCGGAAGGGTCGGCGCCGGCCCATGGAGCATATATAGAACTGATTTGGACCAATTTATAATGTACCCAGAATACTTGCCATGGTTAGAGCAGATCTGGAGTATTCTATTGATTGAGGCACTCGGGGAGGCAACGTACAGTAAAATGTCGTCCGCTTAAAGCGAGATTCTATCTTCCCACTTATTGGCCCACTTCAGTCCCCGTTTCAATGGATCCCGACGTATCCAACATGCAAGAGGCTCCAGGGCTAGGGCGAATATAAGGAGGGACAGTGGGCAGCCCTGCCTCGTCCCGCGGCGCAGCATGAATGTGTTGGACACATGCCCATTCACTACTACTTGAGCGAGTGGCTCAGCGTATAGCAGTTGTATCCATTCCAAGTAGACCCCTCCCAGTCCCCCTCCCATAGTGTTGATGGAGAAGTCACTTATCCCTCGTTAATAGTGAAATAATTTACGATTGCGGTGCGAATCTCATTGCGGAACACCGCGTCCCGGAGCACACCGGGGGCAGTCGCCAGGTGAAGGCACGGGGGGCCGCGAGCAGAAAAACGAGCTCCAGCAGGACGGGGACATGGTCTGACAGGGTGCCGGGCAAATGCTCCTCCAGGGTTGCCCAGGATCGGATGTCCTGAGATAGTATCCAATAATCAATCCATGAACATGCATTATGAAAGGAAGTGGCACAGGTACCCTCCATCGCCAAATGTCATTGAGGTAATTATCGTGTATGAGTGTGTTAAGTTGTTTAGTGGCATTAGTGTTGGGGCATCTAGAGGCACCTGAGCGGTCCAAGCTGTCGTCTAGGGCCACGTTAAAATCTCCCTCCCAAAGGACAGCTCCCACACCCAGGCTGACAATCAGCTTCCAAACCTCGGAAAAGAAATCTGGGCTGTCTGTGTTGGAACCATAAATCACAGCAAAGATAATGGGGTGTCTATGTAGTGTATCTGCAAGAAGGACGTATCGCCCTTTTTCATCGCAAAATGCGTGCCGCAGCTGCCATGGTAGGCCCATGTAAATCAATATCGCAACTCCCCGGCATAGTTGGAGTATCGGGATGTGTAGGCGTCCGCACACCAACCTGCACACAGTCTTGTCACAGTGGACTGTGTTCAGTTAAGTTTCTGGAGGTAGCAAATGACTATATGGTACCTATTGAGGTAAGCGTGGACCAGCTGGGACTTGTGGCGGTCATTGAGCCCTCTGATTTTCCAGCTTAGACATCTGGTGGTGGTCATGACGCTAAGTAGGGAAGGCATTCGGACATGTTGCGCAAGGCTCTGCAGAAGTACGCCGCTTGGAGGGTCAAATGTGCAGTGTATGGCCTTGCAAGGGACCTGTCAAGGGGGAAAAAATACAAAAAACAACAAAATCCAAAAGAAACCCACCCCCAACCCACTCTACTCCTCAAACATGGTTGTGAACGCCTATCCCACCCCCAAGCGTAAAACCTTCCCAAAAACATTCAAGTAGCATGGGAATCATCCCTGCGGGCGGTGCTGGACCAGGTGAACAACCCAGACAAAGTCTAGCTGGATGGCCGAAGGGGCACGAGGCACCCAAAAGAGTTTCAAGGGGCTCCTATTACATTCAGTCTAGGCCAGTGACTCTGGCTGTCAGTGAGGCCATCATCTTATGGATCCGACACCCGGGGGCGCCGGGGCAACCCCCTAATGTCAGGGGAAGTGCATCTTTGACCATTACGCCCCGGTGCTCCACCGCGCTTGCAGGATCAGTCATTGTTTGTTGAGGTGGGTCTCCTCCTGAAGGCGCGTAGATGCTCGAGGAGCTGTCTTCCCTGCAGTGAAATGTTTGGCAAGTTTGAGAGCTGCCTTGGCGTCTGTGAAATAATGAGGTTTCCCCTCATAAGGGATATGCAAGTTGGCGGGGTAGAGGAGTGCATAGTGGATTTAAGCCTTCTGCAGGAGTATCTTGGCTGATTTGAACTTGTGTCGGGCAGCCTGCGCTGTGAGGGTGAAGGTCGGGTAGAAGGATAGTTCATTGCCCTGATACTGCACTGTACGGTGCTCCCGGCCCAGGCACAGGATAACATCCTGATCCCTGTAGTTGAGGAACCTGGCAATGATGGGACAGCCAGGGGAGCATAAGGGGGCTGTGGGCCCAGGGAGCTGTGGGCGTATTCCACAATGAAGATTCAAGACAGGGCCTCCCCGAACAACACGCAAAGCATGGACTCGACATAGTCCTCCAATTGTCAATAGCTGTGGACTCTGGGACCCCTGTAATGTGAAGGTTGTTGCTTTGTGAACGCACCTCTAGGTCTTCATTCTTCGCTTTGATGAGTTTGAGGACTTTATTCATGCACAGAAGGTGTTCGCTTGCAGTGGCATGGGTGTTGTCTGCATCTGACACTCGTACTTCAAGGTGCTCTAATCGATCCTCATGCTTGTCGACCTGCTCCTTCATGCAGTCTAGGCAGCTTGCCATTAGATCTAGCTTCACGTCCATTGCTTGCAGACTGGTTGTAACCTCCACTAAAGTTTCTTTGAGGTCGCTGGCTTGTTGAGGGTCCTTGCAGGAGGCGCTAGCGGGCTCTTCATGAGATTCCTCCTGCTCAGTATGACGTTTACCTTTGAAGGATAGCTTTGATTGTCGTGTGTCTTGCTTTCCAATGGCGATGCAGGTGATTGCGCAGTGTAGGGACTAGCAGTGTGGAATAAGGCTGACACGTGGAAAAGAGGTGCATTTTGTATGTTACCGTTGACAGACTGTGGTTGGATGGGTGATGCAAAGCAGGCCCGAGGAACAGGCGACAGCAGATGTGAAATGGCGTGCCCCCTTAGTCCCGCCTCACTTCGAGTTGACCTACAGGCAGCAAGGGGCATGAGCAGGCATAGGACCAGGATGCGGCTGATATGCAGAGGTGGGCAGTCCCAATCCAGATAGTGTTAGTAGGGCCCAGATTAGGAGTGGCCTGGAGTGTTATCACCGAGGGTGATACCACCCTTGGTATTCAGACTTTTATGGGCCTTCAAACTCTGGACTCGATAATTACGGTTCAGAGACACTGGGTTTGGACTTCTCAGCAGAGCTGTAGAGTCTGCGGGTGGTTGTTGCACCTGGCCACTGCTCACTCTTCAATTACAGCAGGAGGGGAGCAGCAAAATCCCCCCTAACCTAATTTGCCCTTCCCCCACCACCACCCCCACCCCAGGCCACCCACAGAACAGGCATCCCTAGTGCTCACCCACCAATGTACCACTGGCTCCAAGCAGGTGGTAAACAAATGCGAATTTTGGCCACTTATGTCTCTCGGACAGGGGGAAAACATGCAACTTTGCACTCAGTATTTCTGTGTCACCATTCTGCGGGAAATAACTTGTAATCCCTGGATTTAGGATGTATGACAGAACCATGTATGCCATTACCATGCATGCCTTTACCATGCATCCACTACCACGCATATGCTTTTACCACTCATTCCTTTACCACATGAATCATTACCACAAAAATGTAAGTATTTTGCAGGTAATTGTAAATACACGCACACACATATGTATCTGTGTGTATATATCTATATATTACCTACTGGCGGTCGCTATTAGGAAGTTCTAGTTAGGACCAGGACCTAGTTTTCATAGGAAAAGCGTTTTTTGTTTTGCTAATAACTTTGGTGCCATTTGATGAATCTCCACAAAATTATCAAAACTAGTACGCACCTTAGTTCAGCTGCTGTGTTGAAAGTTCCGGGGTGATCCGTCAATCGGGGGGGGGTCCCAAAATGCATTTCCCCATGCAATTTCCCAAGGGGATTTTGAACACGACTACAGCCCGAACCGCTAAATGGAATTACACCAAATTTGACAGAAAGCTAGCTCTTGATTGCAAAAACGACCTTTTTTTATGTTTAAATCATGTTTATTGGAAGGAAACATTTTGGCACTACACAGCTTACTGCCTACATCCTTTGGCCGGCAGAGCGTTTCTAGGAGGTTGATACACAGCGCTATTGCCACAAGCCGGAGGCCGGCCACGTAGATGAGTGATCCATCTGAAAGGCTGTTTGCCCCCTCCGTTTTCTCCCAAAAAACAAAACACCCAACAAATGAGCTATTATAATAACTATCCCCCCTCCCTGTCCCCCCCGTCCCTCCCCCCCCGAACCGATGTGCTGACTACTCCCAGTATTGGGCCTTATGTTCTGCAGGACCTCAGTTAGTTGTTCCATGGGCTCCCTCCTCAGCTGGCCTATCGGTGAGACGTAGAAGGCGGAGGTACTTCGGGCAAGTCACCTCATTCAGTTCCTTCGACAACAGTGCCAGAAGTGGGCTCCATATGGTGTGGAAGGATTCTGTTGAGTTTGTGAGTGTCGCCTGAATGTGTTCCATCCCCACTATGTACCAGAGTTTGTGCAACCACCCTGTGTGTGTCGGTCTGGTCTGTGTGCCCCATAGTGAAAGTATATGCTGTACCGCCGCTCCCATCGCCACCCCCATCTGCTTCCCCCTTATGGATTTCAACGGATATGTGAGTCCGTTAGGCAGGCCTAGTAACGTATAAGCTGGGAATCTAGGGATTTCGGTGACCAAGCAGCTGTCTATATCATCTAAAACCTCCCTCCAGTAATCTAGAAACGACCTTTTTTTGATTTGGTGTAATTCCGTTCAGTAGTTTTGGAGATATTAAAGGAAAAAGAAATAAAGATATCTAGGGACGCAAATCCTCCGCGGTTCCTTTGTGGCGCTCCACGAATTCATGCACCAATAGCAGTGGCATGATTGGCTGGCTGCAACTTGACTGGAAAGTTGCAGCTGCCATTTTATGTATGGGTGCTGTGCCCACAAAAGATGAACGGCATGCTAAATAAAACATTCTGCCCCAGTCAAGAGATCTGGGTTAAATCCATTGTTATTTTGCTCACTACTCCACCCCACTTTGGACCCATCCATATGCAAATCAGTCTTGACCCCTGATGCTAGTTTCCGGTCCAGGGAGGACCTGGCCTTGCAGTTCGGGCTGGACTGTTCCCGAGGGGAGCAAGGTCAAGACTGATTTGCATATGGCTGGGTGTAAACTGAAATGGTATGGGGAGCAAAAAAACTATGGATTTAGGCCCAGATATCTGTACTGGGGTAAATGTTTGACATTGTTCAGCATTCTGTCCATCAATTGTTCTTTTTGCATTTTATGTATGGGGGCACGGGCCCGGAACCACAGAATTTTGAGTGCATAATAATTGAAGGGGTCAGGGTAGAGGTACCCTGACCCCATGGGTGTGTTATGTGGGTTGCAGAGGGTCCCTGAAGGGGCCACAAAATTGCCTTAAATCTCTTTTTTTTCACGTGCGGGGATTTGCAGATCTGCCGCAGCACTCAGCATAAACCCCATGTCAAACCATGACAGATCAGCAAATCCTGCCCCAATAAAAAAAAAAAAACACACATCCACTCACACACATACTCACAGCCCCACACAGATACTTACACACCCACTCACAGACTCATAGCGCCACTTACACCCACACACACCCACAGAGATACTCACAGACCAACTGACAGTCCCACTCAGACACTTACACACCCACTCACAGACCCACACACCCACTCACAGACACATAAAGCCACTCACACACCTACTCATAGACCCACACAGACACTTATACACCCTGTCACAGATTCATAGTGCCACTCACACCCCCTCACAGACTTACACGGACACTCACACACTCACTCACGCACCCCAACAGACACTCACAGACCCACACAGACACACTCAGAGACCCACTCAGACACTCACACAACCACACAGACACTCACACACCTACTCATAGACCCGCTTAGACACTCACACACCCACTCACAGACCCATAAAGCCACTCACACACCTAGTCACAGACCCACACAAACACTTACACACCTAGTTAAAGACTCATAGTGCCACTCACACCCCCTCACAGACCCACCCAGACACTCACATACCCACTCACACACCCACACAGACACATACAGACAGACCCACTCACAGACCCACACAGACACTCACAGACCCACTCAGACACACACACACTCTCACAGACCCACACAGGTACTCACATACTCAATCACAGATCCATACAGACACTCACACACCCACTCACAGATCCACACACACACTTACACGCCTACTCACAGACCCATAGTGGCACTCACTCACACACCCACTCACACACCCACACAGACACTCACAGTCCCACTAACAGACCCACTCAGACACTTATACACCTACTCACAGACCCACACAGGCAAGTACACACCCTCTCACATATCCACACAGGCACTCACACACCCACTCAGAGACCCACAAAGACACCTACACAGCCACTCACAGACACACACATGCACTGACAGACCCACTCCCAGACTTATAGTGCCACTCACAGACTCACACAGACCCACTCAGACACTCACAGACCCACAAAGTCACTCACATACCCACTCACACCCACACAGACACTCACACACTCAGTCACACACCCATAGCGGGATTAACACATCCACTCACATACCCACACAGGCATTCACACACCCACTCACAGACCCATGGCATTATTAACACACCCACTCATAGATCCACACAGATACTCACCCACCCAGTCACAGACCCACACACCCACTCACAGACCCATAAAGCCACTCACACACCTACTCACAGACCCACACAGACACTTATACACCCTGTCATGGATTCATGGTGCCACTCAAACCCCCTCACAGACACTCACACACCCACTCATGCACCCCGACAGACACAGACCCACACAGACACACTCAGACACTCACAGACCCACAAAGTCACTCACATACCCACTCACACCCACACCCACTCACACACTCAGTCACACACCTACTCATAGACCTGCTTAGACACTCACACACCCACTCACAGACCCATAAAGCCACTCACACACCTACTCACAGACCCACATAAACACTTACACACCTAGTAAAAGACTCATAGTGCCACTCACATCCCCCTCACAGACCCACACAGACAATCATACACCCACTCACGCACCCACACAGACACACACAGACAGACCCACTCACAGACCAACACAGACACTCACAGACCCACTTAGACATACACACCCACTCACAGACCCACACAGGTACTCACATACTCACTCACAGATCCATACAGACACTCACACACCCACTCACAGATCCATACACACTTACACACCCACTCACAGACCCATAGCGGCAGTCACACACCCACTCACAGACCCACACAGACACTCACAGGCCCACTAACAGACCCACTCAGACACTTATACACCTACTCACAGACCCACACAGGCACTCACACACCCTCTCACATATCCACACAGGCACTCACACACCCACTCAGAGACCCACACAGATACTCACACACCCAGTCACAGACCCACATAGACACTTAACAGTGCTGCTTTGTATTGAAAGTGTGCTTTGGGTTTGTGTATCTGAGATGGAACAGCGAATCCGAGTAAGTAATTAAAAAAACAAAAATGAACCAGTGTTTTGCGAAAAGGGGCGGCTCTGAAAAAAACCTTTGTGTTTATGTTGTGTAAATAATAACTACACATAAAATAGGATGCAGTCTTTCAAATTGTTGAGAAACACCCTGTTGCTTTTCTCTGTGAAATGAGCTCCATCATTTCTTTATATAGCGTTCATATCAAAGCGTAAATTGTTGTTGTAAATTGAGCCCATGTTGTGGTCTCTCAGGAATGCAGAAACAGGTTTATTGACATGTTTCCTGGATTTGACTATCTGTAGACTGAATTCGTTTGACCACTTCCACGTCTGCTTTTGGCAAATGTTGGGAAACATCAAGGCAGTGTGTGGGAAAAGAGCCATTAATTTACCAAGGTCATTCTTCATTAGGATTTCCAGTCTTACCACAGTATGTGTGCTTAGGTCATTGCCACCACAGTGCCCAATCATGAGGTCTGGATGTTGGCAATCCATAATGCTTTCAACCAAAGGCAGCAATTGATGCCACTTTAACCCTCTCTGGCCAAGCCAAGTAATGTCTACATTAGGTAAACCCAAGTCCCTGTCAAACCAACACTTTCTAGCACTCTCTCTGGCCCAAAACACAAAACTATGGCCCACAATCCACACTCTAACCATTTTGGAGGCAAACTGGAGTAGCACACTGGAGAAGGCCTCACCTCAATGAGACAATTTTCAAAATGAAAGGCTGTTAAAATGGAGGACAGCACCTAAATTAAAAAAGAATATATTTGACGGCATGGTGTTAATATGCAGGTAGCTAAAAATAGGAAGTGATTTTGAGAGAGAGAAAAGTAACTACAGCTGTGATTGGCTTTAGAATTTTTTTTTTAAAAAGGTATGGTGTTTGGGATATGTTTATAATTCTTAACAGCCAACCACAACTGCTACAGTTCAATTTGAAGTTAGTTTGCTGCTCACAGAAAGGGTTGTGAACTTTTGACCTAGTGCTAGCAGTTAGTATTCCAAACATGGTTATTATGGAAACAGAGCTCAAAGTGCTGGGGGAAGTGGACAAAAAAGAGCAGACTGTTAATCTGGAAAGCAGAGTGGTATGGAAATATTGTTTATTAAGGAGTGTGTGGGTTGAAATTTAGTACTTTGTACATATTAAACTGCAAATGTCATGCTTTAAGAGCAGATTGTTAAGTGGTTTTACGGGGTCCCATGTAGATTTGCGAATCTGCTGCGATGTTATATGTGGGATTGCACTGAGCGCCTCAGTGGATTCACAAATCTGCACAAAAAACACTACCAAATTGGGCTTCTTAACAGGAGTGTTACAAAGGGGTAAAAAACAGTGGCCAATTAGAAGTGGTATAACAAAAGTAAAATATGAAAGGAAGGTTGTGATTAGCTTACAACATCAGTATCACTGAAAGCAGAGTGGGAAGGGTTGCCATTAATGGTTCCTTTGTACTGAGAGTGGTATACCATTCCTGTACTTCTGATGTCAGATTTTCACTGAAAAGAGATTCTGACTGGCACTGAGATAAAAATTGGAGAACAGCAAATACATTTCACAGGTATGTCAATTGGGGTGCACATTGGAAATGAGTATGAATATATAAAGTAATGAGTGTTATAAGGTGCAACAAAATATGTAGGTTATACGCACCAGTAAAAAGGGAAAGTAAAAGGGAGGGTGGATGATGAAATTAAGGAAAACCTGTGAGCAGCAAAGGAGGAATAAAAATGTCTGAAGATAAAATATAGTTATTTTTTTAAGCGCCAGTGAATGAATGTGTTTCGAAGTAGGGTTGGGTGATATAATTTGATAGTATATAATTTGAACTCATAGAGACTTGACTTGACATTTAAAATCCTTTGCCAAGTCTTAAGTTCCCCTTTTTCTACATATAAGACACCCCTGAGGTAGGCCATAGATAGCCCATAGGGCAGGGTGCAATGCGCTTAAAAGGTAAGAGATGTACTTTGAAGTTTCAGTGAGCTACATGAGCACTTAGAGAGTCATACGCACAGGTATACATCCAGTCTCCCACCCAATACTGCAACTGACATACTTATTTACAAAAGCATAGAGCCACTCACACACCCAGTCACACAGTGACAGAGGCACTTTCACATTGACTCACACACCGATGCAGCACTTATGTATCCAGCAGTATTAGAGCCACTTGCACACACACTTACATACCCCAACAGTCACTAACACAGACAGTAAGCAATTTATACGATCACTTAAATACACATTTAGAGAACCATAGAGTTACTAAGAGAGCCAGTCATATAGCTGTATAGCTACTTATACATCCAGTGACACACACAGAGGGACTGATACACTCACTCAAATATGTACTCAAATACTGACACTCCTAGTCACCCATCCAGACAAGTAGCCCTTTAAACATGTCTCAGGCCTGCTACCGCAGAGCGTATGTGTGCAGTTTTACTGCGAGGTCGACTTGGCAGTTAAAACCCCTTTCTAAGTCTTAAACTCCCCTTCTACTACATATAGGTCTCCGGTAAGGTAGGCTGTAGTTAGGTCATAGGGCAGGGTGCTAAGTGCTTAAAAGGTAAGATATGTACTTTTAAGTTTCAGTGAGTTATATATGCACTTACAGACCCATCCACCCAGTTATACATCCAGTCTTCCACCCATACTGCAACTCACATGCCTATTTATAAAAGCATAGAGTCACTCACACACCCAGTCAGACAGCGACAGAGGCTTACACATTCACTCACACAGCCATGCAGGACTTACGTATCCAGCAGTATTAAAGCCAATTGCACACACACTTACATACACCAACAGTCACTAACACAGACAGTAAGCAATCCATACAGTCACTTGCATACATATTTAGAGACCCATAGAGTTACTGAGAGAGCCAGTCATATAGCAGCATACTTACTTACACATCTAGAGACACACCCACAGAGAGACTCATATACTCACTCAGATATGTACTGATGTACTGACACAAACAAGACACTCATTCATATACTAACTCTTAAACATATTTATACAACCAAACCGACAGACTTATACTGCCTGTTATACACTGACATAACTATTTATGTACCTACTTAATTGCTTGCAGTCTGTAATTTAATAGTATGTAATATAAACCTAATTGTATTCTTCATTTGGTTTTAAGACATAAACTTGTATCTACAAAGGAAGATTTAAAATACCAAAAAAGACACAAACAAGAAAAAAACTGAGAAAACAGTACTTTCTGCTTACAACTGCCAGTGAAAAGAAACATAAAGCGGAGAATGTGCTCAAAGAGAAAAGAGCTGCTGGTAAGAGGTTTCTTAAAACAGTATGTGGAAAAATACTAAGGGGCTCATTACAATGTCGGACGGAAAGCCTCCTCCCGACAGTCGGAATGTCCTCAACCACGTCGGAGCCCTTTCAACCTATTCGGTTGGTTTACATTCCGACCGCCCGATTACGATGTTCGCGGTCGGAATTTAAACTGCGTGGTCATTCCAAATCGGTTCCGATCGGCTCTCGCAGTATCCTTGTTGGTCGGAACCGCATCGTACACCCCTATGGACAGCGTTTCCACCCTCGGGATTACGATGTCGATTTCCAACAGCCATTCCGCATCAGCCTGTCCGACACGGGAAGGCTGTTGGAAAGTGACTTTGGGGGCCCCCTGAGGGGCCCCCTAGCCCCAACGGCCTATGGTTGATGGCCGAGGGGCTACCTATAGGACCTCCCTGTAAAACCCTGCACTCTGTGGCAGGCACGATGGGGTGCCTGCAACGGTTTTCCGCAAACATCCCATTGGAACCTGTGTTACAGCCGGTTGTCGGGCGGAACACGAGCTTCCATATAGAACAATGGGACTCCAACCGAACAGTGTTCGGTCGCATCGTAATCCGACAGTCGGAACCGCCGACCGCAAGTCGGTCGGTCCCGATTCGGAGTCGGTGTCGGACGGAGGCATTCCACCCGATATCGTAATGAGTCCCTAAATGTTAAAAAAACTGCAAATAAAAAGCTGGGTTTAAAATCAGCTCAGAAAAGAGAAAGAGTAAGTACATTTGAAATTAATAAATCTTATCAGAAACAGCTACTTCAACAAGAAGAGAGAAACAATAAAAAAAAATACGAGCAAGAATGTTTTATAGTACGGTAATACAGAATTTGGTAAGAAAAATGAAGCAGTATAAGATGAGAAGAGAAGCACAGAAGCAAAAACAACATATTGAGAGTGTAGTTGATAAAGCAGATGTTGTGAAGCGGAAGGTATTTATTTTGATATTGAAGAGAATGAGAACACTGGATAAAACAGTGTTGTCTATGAAAAAAAAAGCCAGAAAAGAGGCTTATAAATAAAAGTAATTTTTGTAAAGTTTTCAGAGGAGAATGGAAGCATACATCTAGTACTGAGCCTTTTTAATGCAGAAAGTTACTTTTGAAAAGAACATGTTAATGCATGCAGTTGAAACAACTGGTCAATGTTATGAGGTAAAAAATTGTACTCCGATTGCAAAAGAGGAGATGTTTCCTAGAAATGTTGAGATAATTGAAAAGGTACAAGGAAGGCGTAGACATGCCCTTGCATATAAATGGGACTGTAGCAGTATTTGTAGTGTTTGCCAGTAATCAATTGATATATTAAGAACTTTTCTATGTGAATTTCCAGGTAAAAGGATTAGATCCGTACAAAGTAAGGACATATACTAATTACAGGGATGTTAACTAGTATGTCTGTCCAAGAAAGTGTGCACAAGCACCTTTCATAATTTTCGAATTTTGGCTGTTCATCATTCAAAAATTCGAAATTTAGTTAGAAGACTTTACTTTGTAAAAAGTCCAGCATTGTGTTTAGGAGAAATGAACAAAGCACTTTGTATGGTACAGTATCAGAGGTTGAAAGAGTTTGTGAAGATATTCAGTTATGTTTCTTTGGTCCTGAAGTAGAGTCTGGAGAAAATGAGGAGTTGGTAGGTCCAGGTGTAGAGGAACAGGACACAGATATTAGTACTAATACGTTTTCACAAGAAATAGCAACGTTTAATGCAGTTTCTACAGAGAAAGCAAACTTTGTATATGTTGTCGACACAATCACTACAGAAGCCAAATTCGAAATGTAGATTAATTCTCAAAACTGAGTTAGAAAACAGAGATAAGTGGCTAGAATTTGTCCTGAATTTATTTGTGGAGGAACGGTTCGATTTGTTAACACAGCAGATCATATGTAAGTATTGCTATGACAAATTAGAGGACGACAAAATGCCTGCAAGAGCAATACATAATAAGTTGGAGTTATTTTAAATTCCAGAGGAACATTAACATCTCAATATTTATGAAACACTACTGATACAATCTATACACCCGTTTCAAGCAATAGTTCATATAGAACCAAAGACAGGGAAACTACCACCAAAAGAGCTAGAGAAAGGCCTTAGAGGTAGAGTTGTGTACTTACCTTCAGATTTTAAACGTAATATTGAAACTGTGGGTGTAGAGAGATAAGATAGGATAAGATACATTTTTATTGCACAATTAATTAAAATCATTGCAATTGATTACATAACGACAATTAAAGATCACTTTTTAAACATTTTATAATATCTTATATCAATTTATAGTCCTATTTCTCTTAAAATTAATAATTTTAAATCCCTGAGCTATCAATGTTTAAAAAGGGTGGCTGGGCTTGTAGACAAAATATTTAAAATTCTGTGCAGTTATCAAAATTCATCAAAGATTTTGCCCCTGTCATAAATTTCATAAAGCGATTGGCCAATTGCACCGAGTTACCTTTCATGCACTCTCACAGTGCCTTCTGGCATGTTTGTACATCCAAATGCGCCAGATGGGACGGAGCCAAATGATGCCCAAAGCACTCAATTTCTTACAAATGCACAGAACATGAATTAATGTTTCCTCCCCTTTTCCACAGAGTCGACACTGTGTGGCTATTTCTTCCTTATACCCTTGACCGTACTTGTATGCCAGCAGTGGGATTTATCCAAACCATAGTCTCATTAACTGGTGCTTCATTATTGGCTTTAGAGGAGATGACAGGTAGTTAGACAAGGCCCCACAGTCGTAAAGTTTTGACGCCCAACTGCCTAGACTCAGATTTTTTATGGCTAGTGCATCATGTTCAGCCGATATTAACGTCACCTGTTTTGTAGTTTTGCTGCCACGGCTGTGAGTAAGGAGCTTGACCAAATTTCATGAGCTTCCAATACGAATAAGAATTTTGCACCCATTACTCGGATTAGGGGGGATAGGTCTGATGTGCTAATGGATTTTCTTACTCTACAGAAGGCCCCCTCTAGCGAGTGCGCCACTCCCTGCATTGCTGAGATATGAGTAGCCAGTCTTCCCCTATGGTCGATCCAGACTCCCAGGTACTTATATGCGGCCACTACCTCAATTGGCTTTCCTTCAACATGCCAAAAACCTTTCCTTGCTTTTTGTCTAGTGACTATAATCACCTTGTTTTTTTTTTTACTGTATTTACTTTCAGGCAATTTACCTTACAGTATAATGTCAATGCAGTCAAGAGCCGCTGGAGCCCCACCGGTGTTTAGTTGAGCAGTATTGTATCATCCGCGTATTGCATTGATTGAATTTTGGTTCCAGCAAGTTAGTGGGGGGGATGTCAAGCACTCTGGAAGACCTGCCAGGTTCAGATTAAAAAGCAACGGGGCCAGTATGCATCCTTGCTTTTGTCCCTAGTTGGTTTTAATTTCTTTGGTCCTGGACCATCCGGAGGTGACTCTTATTTTTACCCAGGTTCCTGAATACAAAGTGATAAGTGCTTTTAGCAGGGTTTGGGGTATGCCTCAGTTGTTTAATTTTTCCCACAATCTTGGATGGGCCACACTGTCGAATGCTGTTTAAAAATCAATATATGCTAGGTGCAGAGCCCTCCCTTTTGTCACAAGAGTGTCCTCGATCATATGGGATATGGAAACCAGGTTATCTTCGATATGGCAGCCCTTTTGAAAACCTGTTTGTATATATCTTATCAGCTTACGCTCTTCCAATAAAGCCGCCAGTTCTTGGACTAATGTACTAGCATAACACTTCCCCTCTACATCCAGGAGGGCGATCATCCAATAGTTTTCAGGATTAGATTGAGAGCCTTTTTTGTAGACTGGGACTAAAAGGGAGCCCCTCCATGACTCCAGAATGCTTCCTCCCATTCTGGATTCCCATGTAGATTTGCGAATCTGCTGCGATGTTATATGTGGGATTGCACTGAGCGCCTAAGTGGATTCACAAATCTGCACAAAAAACACTACCAAATTGGGCTTCTTAACAGGAGTGTTACAAAGGGGTAAAAAACAGTGGCCAATTAGAAGTGGTATAACAAAAGTAAAATATGAAAGGAAGGTTGTGATTTGCTTACAACATCAGTATCACTGAAAGCAGAGTGGGAAGGATTGCCATTAATGGTTCCTTTGTACTGAGAGTGGTATACCATTCCTGTACTTCTGATGTCAGATTTTCACTGAAAAGAGATTCTGACTGGCACTGAGATAAAAATTGGAGAACAGCAAATACATTTCACAGGTATGTCAATTGGGGTGCACATTGGAAATGAGTATGAATATATAAAGTAATGAGTGTTATAAGGTGCAACAAAATATGTAGGTTATACGCAACAGTAAAAAGGGAAAGTAAAAGGGAGGGTGGATGATGAAATTAAGGAAAACCTGTGAGCAGCAAAGGAGGAATAAAAATGTCTGAAGATAAAATATAGTTATTTTTTTAAGCGCCAGTGAATGAATGTGTTTCGAAGTAGGGTTGGGTGATATAATTTGATAGTATATAATTTAAACTCATAGAGACTTGACTTGACATTTAAAATCCTTTGCCAACTCTTAAGTTCCCCTTTTTCTACATATAAGTCACCCCTGAGGTAGGCCATAGATAGCCCATAGGGCAGGGTGCAATGCGCTTAAACGGTAAGAGATGTACTTTGAAGTTTCAGTGAGCTACATGAGCACTTAGAGAGTCATACGCACAAGTATACATCCAGTCTCCCACCCAATACTGCAACTGACATACTTATTTACAAAAGCATAGAGCCACTCACACACCCAGTCACAAAGCGACAGAGGCACTTTCACATTGACTCACACACCGATGCAGCACTTATGTATCCAGCAGTATTAGAGCCACTTGCACACACACTTACATACCCCAACAGTCACTAACACAGACAGTAAGCAATTTATACGATCACTTAAATACACATTTAGAGAACCATAGAGTTACTAAGAGAGCCAGTCATATAGCGGTATAGCTACTTACACATCCAGTGACACACACAGAGGGACTGATACACTCACTCAAATATGTACTCAAATACTGACACTCCTAGTCACCCATCCAGACAAGTAGCCCTTTAAACATGTCTCAGGCCTGGTACCGCAGAGCGTATGTGTGCAGTTTTACTGCGAGGTCGACTTGGCAGTTAAAACCCCTTTCTAAGTCTTAAACTCCCCTTCTACTACATATAGGTCTCCGGTAAGGTAGGCTGTAGTTAGGTCATAGGGCAGGGTGCTATGTGCTTAAAAGGTAAGATATGTACTTATAAGTTTCAGTGAGTTATATATGCACTTACAGACCCATCCACCCAGTTATACATCCAGTCTTCTACCCATACTGCGACTCACATGCCTATTTATAAAAGCATAGAGTCACTCACACACCCAGTCAGACAGCGACAGAGGCTTACACATTCACTAACACAGCCATGCAGGACTTACGTATCCAGCAGTATTAAAGCCAATTGCACACACACTTACATACACCAACAGTCACTAACACAGACAGTAAGCAATCCATGCATTCACTTGCATACATATTTAGAGACCCATAGAGTTACTGAGAGAGCCAGTCATATAGCAGCATAGTTACTTACACATCTGGAGACACACCCACAGAGAGACTCATATACTCACTCAGATATGTACTGATGTACTGACACAAACAAGACACTCATTCATATACTAACTCTTAAACATATTTATACAACCAAACCGACAGACTTATACTGCCTGTTATACACTGACACAACTATTTATGTACCTACTTAATTGCTTGCAGTCTGTAATTTAATAGTATGTAATATAAACCTAAATGTATTCTTCATTTGGTTTTAAGACATAAACTTGTATCTACAAAGGAAGATTTAAAATACAAAAAAAGACACAAACAAGAAAAAAACTGAGAAAACAGTACTTTCTGCTTACAACTGCCAGTGAAAAGAAACATAAAGAGGAGAATGTGCTTAAAGAGAAAAGAGCTGCTGGTAAGAGGTTTCTTAAAACAGTATGTGGAAAAATACTAAGGGGCTCATTACAATGTCGGACGGAAAGCCTCCTCCCGACAGTCGGAATGTCCTCAACCACGTCGGAGCCCTTTCAACCTATTCGGTTGGTTTACATTCCGACCGCCCGATTACGATGTTCGCGGTCGGAATTTAAACTGCGTGGTCATTTCAAATCGGTTCCGATCGGCTCTCGGCGTATCCTTGCTGGTCGGAACCGCATCGTACACCCCTATGGACAGCGTTTCCACCCTCGGGATTACGATGTCGATTTCCAACAGCCATTCCGCGTCAGCCTGGCCGACATGGGAAGGCTGTTGGAAAGTGACTTTGGGGGCCCCTGGCAGTGCCCCCTAGCCCCAACGGCCTACGGTTGATGGCCGAGGGGCTACCTAAAGGACCTCCCTGTAAAACCCTGCACTCTGTGGCAGGCACGATGGGGTGCCTGCAACGGTTTTCCGCAAACACCCCATTGGAACCTGT
This sequence comes from Calotriton arnoldi, assembly GCA_963921515.1. Taxonomy (NCBI): domain Eukaryota; kingdom Metazoa; phylum Chordata; class Amphibia; order Caudata; family Salamandridae; genus Calotriton; species Calotriton arnoldi. The sequence goes on from CAWUFW010010987.1 coordinate 196,808, forward strand.
GTTACGGCCGGTTGTCAGGCGGAACACGAGCTTCCATATAGAACAATGGGACTCCGACCGAACAGTGTTCGGTCGCATCGTAATCCGGCGGTCGGAACCGCCGACCGCAAGTCGGTCGGTCCCGATTCGGGGTCGGTGTCGGACGGAGGCATTCCGCCCGATATCGTAATGAGCCCCTAAATGTTATAAAACTGCAAATAAAAAGCTGGAACAGGGGTGGGAGCACACCGCTTCACCCCCCAGCAAGGTTCTCCCCTAGCATTCTGGTAGATGCAGTCTCATGTTGCTTGCTTTACTACAGTGTTCCAAGTGTTTCGCCAGAGTTGGCGCAGATAGTGCTGATCTCTAGACACGTGTTTCTGGTTCTTTAACCGTCATCAGTAGAGATTCCAGACACGTGTCTAGAGATCAGCACTATCTGAGCCAACTCTGGCGAAACACTCGTAATACTATAGAAAAGCAAGCAACATGAGACTGCATTTACCAGAATGCCAGAAGCGAACCTTGCTGGAGGTGAAGCGTGTGCTCCCACCCCTGTTCCTGTTTAAAAGTACTCCTGTGAGTCATTGAGCTGACGAGCTCGTGGAAGAAGCACCCGCGCGCCAGTGAGAGGTACTTGACCTGATGTAATGTTTGGCAGCCTACTCAGCAAACCCCAAATCTGAAGTCTGTAATCTCTACTGATGACGGTTAAAGAACCAGAAACACGTGTCTAGAGATCAGCACTACCTGCGCCAACTCTGGCGAAACACTCGTAATACTATAGAAAAGCAAGCAACATGAGACTGCATTTACCAGAATGCCAGGGGCGAACCTTGCTGGGGGGTGAAGCGGTGTGCTCCCACCCCTGTTCCTAAATAAAAAGCTGGGTTTAAAATCAGCACAGAAAAGAGAAGGAGTAAGTAAATTTGAAATTAATAAATCTTATCAGAAACAGCTACTTCAACAAGAAGAGAGAAACAATTAAAAAAAATAAGAGCAAGAATGTTTTGTAGTAGGGTAATACAGAATTTGGTAGGAAAAATGAAGCAGTATAAGAGGAGGAGGGAAGCACTGAAGCAAAAACAACATATTGAGAGTGTAGTTGATAAAGCATATGTTGTGAAGTTGAAACTATTAATTTTGATATTGAAGTAAATGAGAACACTGGATAAAACAGTGTTGTCTATGAGAAAAAAAGCCCGATATCGTAATGAGTCCCTAAATGTTAAAAAAACTGCAAATAAAAAGCGGGGTTTAAAATCAGCTAAGAAAAGAGAAAGAGTAAGTACATTTGAAATTAATAAATCTTATCAGAAACAGCTACTTCAACAAGAAGAGAGAAACAATAAAAAATAAAACGAGCAAGAATGTTTTGTAGTAGGGTAATACAGAATTTGGTAAGAAAAATGAAGCAGTATAAGATGAGAAGAGAAGCACTGAAGCAAAAACAACATATTGAGAGTGTAGTTGATAAAGCAGATGTTGTGAAGCGGAAGGTATTTATTTTGATATTGAAGAGAATGAGAACACTGGATAAAACAGTGTTGTCTATGCAAAAAAAAGCCAGAAAAGAGGCTTATAAATAAAAGTAATTTTTGTAAAGTTTTCAGAGGAGAATGGAAGCATACATCTAGTACTGAGCCTTTTTTAATGCAGAAAGTTACTTTTGAAAAGAACATGTTAATGCATGCAGTTGAAACAACTGGTCAATGTTATGAGGTAAAAATTGTACTCCGATTCCAAAAGAGGAGATGTTTCCTAGAAATGTAGAGATAATTGAAAAGGTACAAGGAAGGCGTAGACATGCCCTTGCATATAAATGGGACTGTAGCAGTATTTGTAGTGTTCGCCAGTAATCAATTGATATATTAAGAACTTTTCTATGTGAATTTCCAGGTAAAAGGATTAGATCCGTACAAAGTAAGGACATATACTAATTACAGGGACGTTAACTAGTATGTCTGTCCAAGAAAGTGTGCACAAGCACCTTTCATAATTTTCGAATTTTGGCTGTTCATCATTCAAAAATTCGAAATTTAGTTAGAAGACTTTACTTTGTAAAAAGTCCAGCATTGTGTTTAGGAGAAATGAACAAAGCACTTTTGTATGGTACAGTATCAGAGGTTGAAAGAGTTTGTGAAGATATTCAGTTACGTTTCTTTGGTCCTGAAGTAGAGTCTGGAGAAAATGAGGAGTTGGTAGGTCCAGGTGTAGAGGAACAGGACACAGATATTAGTACTAATACGTTTTCACAAGAAATAGCAACGTTTAATGCAGTTTCTACAGAGAAAGCAAACTTTGTATATGTTGTCGACACATTCACTACAGAAGCCAAATTCGAAATGTAGATTAATTCTCAAAACTGAGTTAGAAAACAGAGATAAGTGGCTAGAATTTGTCCTGTATTTATTTGTGGAGGAACGGTTCGATTTGTTAACACAGCAGATCATATGTAAGTATTGCTATGACAAATTAGCAGACGACAAAATGCCTGCAAGAGCAAGACATAATAAGTTGGAGTTATTTTAAATTCCAGAGGAACATTAACATCTCAATATTTATGAAACACTACTGATACAATCTATACACCCGTTTCAAGCAATAGTTCATATAGAACCAAAGACAGGGAAACTACCACCAAAAGAGCTAGAGAAAGGCCTTAGAGGTAGAGTTGTGTACTTACCTTTAGATTTTAAACGTAATATTGAAACTGTGGGTGTAGTGAGATAAGATAGGATAAGATAAATTTTTATTGCACAATTAATTAAAATCATTGCAATTGATTACATAACGACAATTAAAGATCACTTTTTAAACATTTTATAATATCTTATATCAATTTATAGTCCTATTTCTCTTAAAATTAACAATTTTAAATCCCTGAGTTATCAATGTTTAAAAAGGGTGGCTGGGCTTGTAGACAAAATATTTAAAATTCTGTGCAGTTATCAAAATTCATCAAAGATTTTGCCCCTGTCATAAATTTCCATTCCATTCAATAACTTTATTTCGGTCCCAAGGACCATAAAAGTACAATTCAAAACAGTGTAAAAAGACAGTATATACATTTAAATCATGGATATTACACTATCATAAAACTACTGTATGAAGAAAAACAGCACATTTAAACGCGAATGAACCTAGTTTAGAATAAATACAAGAAGTCCGTAGACAGTTAAAAACAAATAAAATTGGACTAGTATCCCAAGTTAAAACAATGAAAATTTGTATATACAGAATAATAACAACATGCTTACTGATTTAGAAATTTCCGCCGGGCATGCCACATAGAGTTTAGGAAGCGGGAAACAGAGAAAACAATGGGGGCGTAAGTATCATATTTTAGAACTCTGTATGCCACAGCACATTGGGTAAAACCTAGGTTCTTACATAATTGGATGAGCCAGCGCTGTCGTATTCTTCTATATGCAGGGCAGAAGAAAAGCACATGTATATCTGTCTCCTCCATATAACTACAGGCAGGGCATCCCTCATGGTCTAGTTTAGACCATTTGTTAGTAAAGCCAAAAAGCGGCAGGATCCCCATTCTGAACTGCATATACAGTTTTCTAGCCTGGCTAGGTTGAATATCATCCAAAAAAGGCTCCATTGAATAGTCATCTTTAATTTGAAAAAAGTCCGCCGTCAGGCGACCACAGGGCGAACTTTGGATGGTAGATATTTTGTTCACTCTATACGATCTTACTAATTCCAGCCATGAGATTGCCGGGCATGATTCCTCTGGCGATTTCCAAAGTTCTACCTTGCCCAAGATGCTGCAGAGAACTTTAATGTGTTTAAGCCAGGGTAACTTTGTAGAGGCCGGGTTATTCAATATCTCTTTGAGCTCTGCTTGATAGATGGCCAGTTCAGGGGTCACCCATAGACGCCTCCAGTAAGTTAGGGGTCTGAGGGCTATCTCTTCACAGATAGGCCTGATGCCTAAGTCTAGGCGTAGGGGGATGAGGGGTGTACTAGAGGGGAGACCTACCAACTGCCTCATAAAGCTATTCTCAATTTTGTTCAAGCTGGTGGTAGAACAGTGTCCCCACAATTCCGCCCCATACATTGCAGCCCCCTTGCCTGGGTTTTGTAGATTTCGACAACTGGCCTTACAGGTTTAAGTGTAGAAGTTCTGTGTAATTTTGTAAGCCCTCCCACTGTCTGTGCTAGCTTATTAGTTGCTTTGGTCACTTGAGGCCCCCATTCCAGATGTTCCGTTAGTGTAACACCCAGGTAGTCAAACACTGACACCCTTTCCAATAAGGTGCCGTGTAGGGATGGATTTGCGCGGGACTTGTTCACAGGGTTGAAGACCATGTATTTGGTCTTTAATGTATTGATCTCCAACCCCCGGTTTTTACAAAAGACATCAAAACTATCAAGAATGCGCTGAATTCCCATGGGCGATTTTGATAATAGGAGGGTATCATCAGCGAACATCATCGCTGGAACCCTCCCAGAGGCTAGCCTGGGGGCATCGTTGTCCTTCACCTCGCTGAGCTGCTCAATAAGTCCATTAATAAAAAGGCAGAACGGGGTGGGAGCGAGCACGCAGCCTTGCCGCACTCCCTTGCTCACTGGGAAGCGAGATGTCAATTCGCCGTGTTTCCTGAACCTTACCTGGGCAAAATTGTCATCATGGAGCCTCACTAAAATACTAAGGAGGTACGATGGGATCCTCAATTCTTTCAGGACATCCCAGAGTTTGTTCCTGGGAACTAGATCAAAAGCAGACTTCAGATCTACAAAGATTAAATAGAGGATGCCACCCTCTATAACGACTGTTTTCCAGTATAGGAGTTGAAGCCTGAATAGCTGGTCGACGGTGGAGGTGTTCTTTCTGAAGCCAGCTTGATATGGACTCAAGATCTCTTCTTCTTCTATCCACACCAATATGCGGTCAAGAAGCACACAAGCAAAAAGTTTCTGGGATACGTCAATTAGGCTAATCGGCCGATAATTAGTAGGCAGGAGGGGACAACCTTTCTTAAAGACTGGGACAATTTCTGCGCCACGCCAGGTATCTGGTGGGTCCGTCCCGCTCATAATTGCATTAAACAGGGACCATAAATACGGTCCCCATACTTTCGGTTCATCCCGAAAGAGGTCCCCTGGTATTCTATCAAGGCCCGGTGCTTTATTACTAGAAAGCTTATTGATGGCATTCAGCACTTCGGGCAAGGTAATCCTTGAAGTTACCTCCTCAGCAAGCATAGAAAATGTTGGTGAGGGATCTTCATTAGCAATTGTTGGCACCGTGCTATTATACAAAGAGCAAAAATGATTCTCCCAGGCTTCAGATGATATATTCGGCTCAATAGCTAACCTCTCTTGGTTATCACCTGTGCTAACTATTGCCCAGAATGTCCTCAGATCTTTATTTGTTAGTGCAATTTTAAGGCTTTCCCACCTATCCATTTCCCAGTTCTTTTTTTCCGATTGGATGGTTTCTTTAACTTCATTCCATTTCTATCCTTTGCCTTGACCGCGTCCAACAAGGCCCGTTTTGCATTGTGACATTTTGTGTTGAACCATTTGCATCTATTCTGGGCTTTAGCCCGCCTAGGAGCCACTGGATAAAATATGTCTTCCATTTTTGAGATTAATTCTAAGTGCATTTTTACAACTACTGCATCAACAGAGGGCAAGCCCTTTGCGCCTACAAGTTCCCCGATTTTTACAAGTATTGGGGCTACCAACTGGTAGACCATGGCCAGCTTGTCAGGTGTCTGTTTGATTTGCGGCCACCTGACTCTCCGTCTGTTGTTAGCTAATACTAGACCATTGTCCCTGTATGTAGTCATGAGATCGGTGGTAGTGTATCCCAGGTTTGGCCACTTCAGTTCCAGGACCAAGCATTATGGTCACTGTCCTGCCTCACTATAACGACAAAGTCATATACCATTTGCCAGAGTCTGGTCTCCACCAGTATATAATCCAACAAAGACTCTTGCCCTACTCTGTTGAAAGTTTGCTGCCCCGGGCTATCTGATTTTGTTCTGCCATTACATGCTCTTAGTGAATGGACTAATATGATCGAACTGATCTGCAGTGCCAGCGGTGACCAGGCTTTGACAGGTCGAATTTGAGGATCAGGAATTTGCCAGTAGGAATCCTCTTCACTAGGAGAGGTGTTGCTCGGATCAATGAGGGGTTCGAATTGACAATTAAAGTCACCCCCTATGATCTTCCGCACGGAAGGATCCATAGTGGAGATGAAGAGGCCCAAGCAGTCTATGGTGGTGGATTCCGAGCTGATGGAAACCGGTCGGGAGTAAACATTGATAAGAGCAATTTTTGTCTTTGTAGGGAAGGTAAGTAGGACACATTGGATGTCATTTGTAGGTGTGGGTATCTGCTCGGCACTGCAGCCCAAGTGTGATCCTACCCATATGGATAGGCCCCCTGATGGTCTACCCCTTCTCCCATGTGTAGCTTGAATGGTAAATGGTGCAAAACCTATCCTCCAACAGTCTTCCCTGGCCCATGTTTCCTGGAACATACATATGTCCTGTTTATCTACAAAAATTCCCCAGTCTGGGCAAACAAGTTTGTTTTTAAGCCCAGCAACATTCCACGACAAGATTCTTAGTGTACTACCTCGGTCAGTTTCCCTGTCTGAGACCTTATTTACACAGCCAGTAGTAATTTGGATGTCACTAGCTTCGATCATATAGTCAGAATCTGGGGACCTCAGACGGACCCCCACTCTATCAATCTCAGCCGGGGTGGTACCATTAGGCCCGCCAAATAGTCTACCCACCTGTACCTCCGCCACTTGTAGGGCAGTTATCTGTAGGGAATCCCATATATTTTCCTTACTAGCTACCCCCGTCCCACTGTACTTCACCCAGTAGTTGTCTAACCCTTGTTCCTCGGAGACCCCACCGCGAGTCAGACTAACCTCGTGTCAATCTACCTCCTCAAGAGATCCAAATCTGTTGCTTACTGGCAGATTGAATGTTGTGGATCTGGGGGGGGCATTCCACCCGCCATCTATTAGTGATCTTGGTTGGGAGCTTGGAGTGCTGGGGGTAGTGCGACCTCTAAACATCAGCTGGTGTTGGGTGTAGAAAAAGTCCAATGGGTATAACCCAATTCCTGTTCTTAGGTCCTGGTGAAATGTGGTTTGGCAAAGTAAATAACTCACAATTTTTGGATTTGTAAAGTTTATGACTACACAATCTCCCTGCTCTGTTTTTTGTCGATTTCCCACCCAGCCTATTCTGCGGGTCATTAAAATTTCCCCTGCCCGGCGATAGTCAAACTGCCTATATTTTGCTAACCAATAAAGGCACTTGTTCCTAAGATCAAATTGGGTTTCCCTATAGTTGGGAGCAGCTTCGGGGACACCAGTCAGTATAATGACATATGGGGCACATGCAGGGGGCAAGTTAATAGTTGGCAGGTTTTCTGTTTTTGAATTACCGTTAAGGCGTTCTGCCAAGGCCTGCATGGTCGGCACCTTATTAGGCTCGTGTTGGGGCCGACTGGGTTTATCTCTGCCTGTTTGGGAGGAAACTAACTCATTACCACTGTTATCGTGACTTGTACTCCTGCCTAACTGATGATTGGCAGCAATCTGATGCCTTACCTCTTGAGCTGTGGTGGGACCATTACTTGTCTGCCCACCCAACTCGCCTGGAGATTTTGCATCAGAAATGTCTACCTGGCATTCAAAGTCAGTTCTTCTTAGTGCTGGGCTTAGATGTATTTGCCTATTTTCCCCAGCTGCTATCAGATTATCTAAACAAATAAATAAGGGGGCAAACTCGTCTCTTACAATATCCCGTATTTGGGTTTTTAAATCAGTCAGGAGATTCAGTACCCAGTTAGGGTGGTTCTTCTCAGCTCTACAATTCAATGGACTGCTTAGTTTAGGATCCCGGTTTTGCCCAACCCCTACGCTAGATGCAATATCTTCACACAGTTTCTTCCTTTTGGGTCCCATCTCAATCGATTGTTTACGCTTTCCATTTTTGGGATTGGTAGTGGTGGTCCTACTTTTGCGTACAGCTTTTTTAGGTGGGGCTTCAAGGGGTGAAGACAATGGTGGGGCTTCAAGGGGTGAAGACAGTGTTTCTTCTTCAAGGGGCACATGAGTATTATTTTGCACAGTTGGCGAGTCTATCGCTAAGATGCTTAGGTCCGGGGTAAGTGACAGGCGCCTCTATGTGCGTTCTATTTCAGTGTTAACTGCCCCAATAGCCCTCTGCAGCATTTTATCAATCGAGGTTGGAGGGAGAGCTACTGAACTAGGAGCTTTTGTTTTTGTCACACATGAGCGCTTCCCCATTTTTTAAAACCTTCTAGATCTAATTCTTCAGCCAAACCACAAACCCACCACCAGTCAGTGCAAATTATATATATTTGTGTGGGCAGCTCGAGGTGCGAATAATTGCAGCAACATATGGTAGATGTTACTACATGTGCCCACACAGATGGTGTAGCCTAGAGGTTACCAACCATTCGGCAAATCTCATTACAGGATCTATGTTTTTGTGGGGTTTGACTCTCTAACCTTACTTAGGCATTACAATCTAAGCTAGTCAAACAAATGGTAAGAATGAGGTGGTCAACCCAGTAAGTTCTTTGTGATTATATAATGAAAGACCCTATAAGTCAGCACCAAGAATATTTGGCAAGCAATGTCTGTTTGGCTGAGAAATAAGAAACAGAATAGTCCCACTCTGTGTTGTTCCCGTCTTCTTTTAGTCTCTAATGTGTTAAAGAATTCCAAGTGTTAACTCCACATGTTCACTGTAACTTGAAGAACCATAACAGGTGGGCGCTTACCCGACTCATCAGGCGCCACTGGATAAAACCAAGAGATGTGGCCCTGTCCTGTCTCCTCCTGTCGCAGACGGGCGCGGACGGGTCCGCCCTTGGCCCGGGCTTTGCCGGGGCGCGGCCCGCGCGCGTCCCGCGCCGCGGGGGGAGAGGCGGCGCTTTAAGCGCGATGTCAGACGCCTCCCCCTCACTAGCGGCAGCTGTGGGTGGCGGACTGTTCACTGGGACTTGTAGTCCCCTTTACTGCTGGCTGATGCTGCGGGGCAAAAGAAAACAGCGTCTGTCGTGCCCTGGGACTCCGGTCCCACCAGGGCAAGGAAACAGGCAAGAGAAACCCCCGTGGTCAGTGGAGCACTGCAGTGAAATGGGGTTATGCAGAGTGATGTCATAAATTTCATAAAGCGAGTGGCCAATTGCACCGAGTTACCTTTCATGCACTCTCCCAGTGCCTTCTGGCATGTTTGTAAATCCAAATGCGCCAGATGGGACGGAGCCAAATGATGCTCAAAGCACTCAATTTCTTACAAATGCACAGAACATGAATTAATGTTTCCTCCCCTTTTCCACAGAGTCGGCACTGTGTGGCTATTTCTTCCTTATACCCTTGACCGTACTTGTATGCCAGCAGTGGGATTTATCCAAACCATAGTCTCATTAACCGGTGCTTCATTATTGGCTTTAGAGGAGATGACAGGTAGTTAGACAAGGCCCCACAGTCGTAAAGTTTTGACGCCCAACTGCCTAGACTCAGATTTTATATGGCTAGTGCATCATGTTCAGCCGATATTAACGTCACCTGTTTCGTAGTTTTGCTGCCACGGCTGTGAGTAAGGAGCTTGACCAAATTTCATGAGCTTCCAATACGAATAAGAATTTTGCACCCATTACTCGGATTAGGGGGGATAGGTCTGGTGTGCTAATGGATTTTCTTACTCTACAGAAGGCCCCCTCTAGCGAGTGCGCCACTCCCTGCATTGCTGAGATATGAGTAGCCAGTCTTCCCCTATGGTCGATCCAGACTCCCAGGTACTTATATGGAGCCACTACCTCAGTTGGCTTTCCTTCAACATGCCAAAAACCTTTCCTTGCTTTTTGTCTAGTGACTATAATCACCTTGTTTTTTTTTTACTGTATTTACTTTCAGGCAATTTACCTTACAGTATAATGTCAATGCAGTCAAGAGCCGCTGGAGCCCCACCGGTGTTTAGTTGAGCAGTATTGTATCATCCGCGTATTGTATTGATTGAATTTTGGTTCCAGCAAGTTAGTGGGGGGGATGTCAAGCACTCTGGAAGACCTGCCAGGTTCAGATTAAATAGCAACGGGGCCAGTATGCATCCTTGCTTTTGTCCCTTGTTGGTTTTAATTTCTTTGGTCCTGGACCATCCGGAGGTGACTCTTATTTTTACCCAGGTTCCTGAATACAAAGTGATAAGTGCTTTTAGCAGGGTTTGGGGTATGCCTCAGTTGTTTAATTTTTCCCACAATCTTGGACGGGCCACACTGTTGAATGCTGTTTAAAAATCAATATATGCTAGGTGCAGAGCCCTCCCTTTTGTCACAAGAGTGTCCTCGATCATATGGGATATGCAAACCAGGTTATCTTCGATATGGCAGCCCTTTTGAAAACCTGTTTGCATATATCTTATCAGCTTACGCTCTTCCAACCAAGCCGCCAGTTCTTGGACTAAAGTACTAGCATAACACTTCCCCTCTACATCCAGGAGGGCGATCATCCAATAGTTTTCAGGATTAGATTGAGAGCCTTTTTTGTAGACTGGGACTAAAAGGGAGCCCCTCCATGACTCCAGAATGCTTCCTCCCATTCTGGATTCCCAAAACAAAGGTGTCATAATTGTGGCCTATTTTTGCACCAGCCCTTTGAACACCATAGACGGGATGCCATTTGGACCAGGCGCCCTCCCCCGATCGCATTGTGTTATATCCTAGCTATATTGTTGTTTATGTCATCCATTGCTCCACCAGTGGAACACTGTAAGAATGATGTAATATGGAATGTTGGTCTCTGTAAACCACAGTTGGAGAAGGGCTGAGCACCATGCTGGGTGCTCCTGGTGGGGCTGATTACTGCTGTACTATTGATCTACAATAAATACTCCTGAAACATCTCAACCAGCCTGGAGTGATCACTACAATTTTATGGCGACGAGGATGGGATGTTAGCTACCGTGAATGGGACTGAAACCCATGACCTACCCCGTGACGTAAGGGAGGGTAGCTACTGTAAATGGGACTGTACCCATAACCTATCCCTAAGCATAGGGATGGTTAACAAATGTAAATGGGACTAACACCCATGCAACGATGCCCTATGTTAGGGTGGAAACCATAAGTAGCCTGTGTAGGCAAGTAGAATTGGAGAATGGAGCTAGTACCTATTCCCATCCCTAATGTAAGGGAGAGAATATAACTTTTAAACAGGGAGTGGATGGGAACCACCTACACAAAGCTAGGACTACCCTCATGTAAGGGTAACATGGCTAAATGAAGTAAGTGGGCAAGAAAAACCCCTAACGTAATTCCAGCTACAATTCACTTGACAAAAAGTGTAACGAAATAGTATACCACGTCAATGAATTGTTTGTATGCAAATAACATTGTCATTGATAATTTGACAAAAAGCACAACTCTGTAAATAACAATACCTTTTCTGGATGGTGGAACAAAATCATGTTTTGACTTCGCTTACACTTTTAAGCGTACTCATCAATAAAAATAATAACCATCAAACCAGTTCTTTGTGACTCATTTCTAAAACAGCTTAGAACCTGTACAATTTTCCGACAACCCCATCACATTAAAACCAGAGTCACATGTTTAGTGAAAAACAATGCACAATCAGTCTATCTAAGGAGAGAGAAAGAAATGATAGCTGATCACAGGTGAGATGAGAGCTAATAATTAATGTCTGGCTATTTTCACTGCTCCAGATACGCTTGGAGAAACAAGGGCACAGTGTAATTAAAGTTAGTTCAAATTTTACTGCTGTGTAGCGCGTCTCCATCGTGGACATGTCTTATTTCCTTGTTGAAGGGTACACATTTCGTTGTGGACTTGACCAAAAAAAACGTAAGCCTTTGTACCTACTGTCTTAAATGTCATTCTGAACACTGACTGGAGAAAGACCCCTTGAACAGAGGAGTCGGAGCTTGAAGTAAGAATGGGAACCACAAAGTGTTTGAACAAATGCGTGTGAAAGCAGGAATGAAGCGCAGCGTTTTACAAGCCTGCAACTCACACATCAAAGGTGGCTGCACGTAATGACGACGTGCGCCGGGTGGCTGCAGGCGCGTTCAAGCTTGACAGCGTAAGGCTAGATCTCCGATTCTTCCGACGTCACAGAGGCTCAACAAGAAACTCCTCACGTCACCACAGCAAGGGTAAAATACGCGCTAAAACAGTTGAGAGGTTTTGAAATTGAACTGAAAAACAGCGGTTTAACGGCCACCGGGACACTGGTGAGAGAAATTGTAAAGACGAAATAACTGACTCATCAGCAATGTCCCGCACCAGTCGAAATAGACAAATCGTAGGCAGGAAGTAAAACGCCACAACTTCCATTCTATGAGGAAGGAAGTCAGACACAACCTTTCCCATGGAGACAGATGCGATCAAGGGCAGCTTGATGACACCCACACGCAAAACCTTATTTAGATGAAACGCCTCAGCGTTAAATTTTTTTTTTAACATACCGCTTTTATGAACACAATAATCTAACTCCGGAATGGCCCCAACTAAAACCTCGGAGTGAGACAGGGTTCACCTGACGATCACTGTGATCCTCCGTTTGCGATGTTACACATGTGCACATTCTGCCTCTGTGCAGCTACGTGTCTCATAAAACACCGAAGCACCATAGTGGCAAGTTCAGACGTAATAATGCAGTAAGAATTCACCAGCGCTGTGTTGCTTCTCATGCAAGATTGTGAGCAGAGACCATTTCCCCCATTCTTGTTGACTGGATTGTTTAGCTAAGTTCCATGCTACAGAATGTGCTCAGGATCACGCAATATAGCGGGCGCAATGCACAGTGTAAGCCGCAAAGATCCCTAACAGACACAGAAAAACACTCTTGACGAGGTCAATGTAATATACAGGCAGTCCTTTCACGACAACATCTTCTTACCACCGTTTTGAAATAATGGTGAGATAAACAGCTGTCTGAAAGTTTTGGGTTGCCTTCTCGCATACTTACATGGCCAGTGGGTGTGCAGAGGGTAGTCATTGATGGTTTCTCTCCTTCTTTTGATGGTTTGTCTTTCTTTTTCTTTTCTTCTGTTATATAGAGAAGGGAGGATGGTTAATGGATTATCTTTATTCTGTTTGGATTATCTTTATCTGTTTCTTCAAGTTTCTCGATTGTTTTCTTCCTTTCAACCTATCGCCTGTTTCTCCCAGGTTCTCTCCCCTCTATTTCGTTTTTCTATTTTCTACATCTGATTCTTTATTTCTTTTTTCTGTTTTCCGTTTGGAAGAAATGAGGATATGTTATATCCTAGCTATATTGTTGTTTATGTCATCCATTGCTCCACCAGTGGAACACTGTAAGAATGATGTAATATGGAATGTTGGTCTCTGTAAACCACAGTTGGAGAAGGGCTGAGCACCATGCTGGGTGCTCCTGGTGGGGCTGATTACTGCTGTACTATTGATCTACAATAAATACTCCTGAAACATCTCAACCAGCCTGGAGTGATCACTACACATTGTTTTATGTGTAGAGAGAGATATAGATGAACCACTTATTATTCTAGTGAATTGTGTGCTCACAAAAAGACAAAAGAATCTGGCAAGAACCAAGAGGATGCAAATAAGGTGAAGAAAGCTACATTCTACCTCAAACAAAATAATGTGTATTACAAAGATGTAGATGTTCTCACAGATGGAAGCGGCATGGAGAATGAAATGTTACCTTCAAGTGGACAGTCTGAAAAAGTGGATAGAACTAAATATGAAGAAATGTATGAGCACTACAGTATTCATCCACTGCATTCAAAAGAAGTTATGGGGAATGTCATTGAACTATACCAGATAAAACCAGCTAAAGGAGCTCCAATGAGGGCCTGGGAGAAAAGTTTAGAGGCTCGCTGTTTTCCACAACTATTTCTACCTGGACTAGGCGGACGGTATGATGACCGCTCAGTGCAAATACCAGCTGCTGAGTACAGGTCAATCAGATTATAATCATAGGACCCTAGGTTTTGTCAAAGTATTCCATATATATTCCAACTGTTATTTGAAAGTGATTTGTCTTCACTATCACATGCTGTTAACCATATTCTTAAGACAGGAGTTAATCTACAAAATACGTCCGCAAAAGGCTTTGGGGTAGATTTACAACATTTTGCGCTGGGTTAGCATCACAAAAGTGACGCTAACCAGCACAAAATGTTTTTGGGGGAACTTACTTTCCAGCGCAAAACTTGCTTTGTGCTGGAAAGTACCCTGTGTTACATAGCACCAAGGGGGCGTTATATGGATGGTACATAGGCGTTCCCATGCAACCACCCATGCCTTTTGATGCAAAATCTTATCTATAAAGAATTGTAAACAGGGTTTTCTGCCAAAAGTCAACACCACTTCAAAGAAGGCGCTAACAGGAGAATATTTTTTATTTCTCCTTTCTTCCCGTACAAAACCTATGCTAGACTCACGCACACACACTAGCGCTATGGCACTAAGGTGTGTGCATGGCGCATGGCAGCTAAAATTAGCACCAGCTCTAGGGAAAGGGGAAGAGAGAGCCATATCTCTGTCGATCTGGCACTCTCATGCTCCATCCCTGTCCCACAACCAGCGCAGCCTCTTAGGGGGCTGCGCTGCGTTGCATACATTTTTTGAAAATCTGGCTCCAAGTCGACAAAATTCATGGAAAGGATGAGAAGTTGGAATACAATTTGATGGCATGCCAACGTGGCACCAATGAATATTGATATCATCGTCATGGTAAGCTAAAATGTATTTTAAAAAATTTAGATGCACCAGCTTGGTTTGTGATCTTCAGTTGTGCAGAGTACGCATGGGATGACTTACGTGACTTTTGAGAGAAGCAAACATCATTACAACATTAACAACATCAATTTCAAGATAGCAGGAGAACTTTGCTCTTCAGATCCTGCCAATGTTTGTAGGTATTTTAACCACAGATTTCAAGCCATTCTCGCCATCATCTGCAACAAAAATAAATCCACCCCTTGGAGAAGTTACTGATTTCTATTTGCGCAAAGGCACCAAGCAAAGGGTGCTCTTCATGTTCATATGTTATTGTGGAGAAAAGATGCACCAAAATTTGGAGCAGGCATGGATAAGTCTGTACTTTCTTTCATATAACAGTATGTTACATGTAGGATGGCAAAAGACAGTGATGAAAAAGGCCTAAAAGAGCAAACTCTACTTTTTCAATCACATAGATGTGGGAAGTACTGTCGGCGGAAGTACAGAGCAAAAGGAAAATTCTACACTAAATGTCATTTTGGATTTCCAAGACATGTTATTTCGAAAGGGAAAGTCAACAGAGCAGTGAGACATACACTTACTCACAAATCACCCAAAAACACATACAACCTGAGGACAACAGAGGCTTCAAAATATATCAATGACTACAATCCTGCCATTCTAAAAATGTGGAATGCCAAAATGGATATTCAGTTTGTGGCGGACAACTCTATAGCTGTTGCTCGTTATGTAACTTCATACATAACATCTGAGAAGACAGAGATGAAAGACCTGTGGGAAGAGATTTCTGCAGAAAAGTCTTTAACAAAGAAAATGTACAGCTTCAGTTTGAAGATGCTTTCACACCAAGAAATTGCATCCCATGAGTGCTGTGATCGGTTGAGTTCAGCTAGTTATACTTCAAGTCAAGAGGAATTGTTTGTGTGAGTCTGGGCCTAGCATGCACACGAAATAGTGTTGAAGTCTTTTCTGGAAACTGAATACCTTGCAGAATTTGACCCAGAAAGTACAAATATTGTCAAAACAAACATGTTGGATACTTACTAACCAAAAAGGAGTCTGCATCTAGAAAATGTATGTCTTTATGAAATATTTCAAAACTACAGATATAGAAACAATGTCACAGAAAATATAGATGAAGGTAAATTTGCAGTAGTTGTTTTCAATGGTTGTTTGGTACAGAACAGCAAAGGTAGACTAATTAATCATAGAAAACTGAGTTGCCAGACGGCTGAAAAAAAGAGAGTTTTTCTATTTGGCACTTCTGCAACTGTTTATGTCTTGGTGTTCTAAATCACAATTACTAGGAGAGTTTGACTGCTACAAAGACTATTTCGATGCTGCAAAAGATAGCATTGAGTGTTCAATATTTCCTAATTGAAAATACAACATGATGAAATTCAACAGGAAAAAAGGATTGCTGCTGAGATAGCTAAGGAGAGTTCACAAAGCAGGCAAAGTTCAGGTCCTGTAAGTCAGGATCCTCTTGGACAGCTAATTATTGAAAATGAAGCTACCATTGCAATGAATGAGGTGGAGACTGCAATGGCACAAGCAAGACAGGAAACTATTAATTTGGAAGAGTTAGTTGGACAACTAAATGATGAGCAAAAAGAAATATATATGAAGGTCAAGCTGGCACTGTAAAAAGCTTTTTAATACAAGTACTCACTGCTTTCCTACAGAAGGCTACAGAGTGTATGTAATTTGTCATGCGTAGTAACAGCACCCACTGGATTAGCTGCACATAATATCAAAGGAATTACTTTACATCGACAATTAATGTTGCCTGTGGAGCATGAAAACAAACTGCAATACGAAAAGTTATCCAGTGAAGTTTTCCCTGAAGTGTTGAGAGTGCTAAAACGTTAAAGCTTTTAATCATTGATGAGGTGAGCATGGGCTCAAATTTAATGCTTGACTTCGTACATCTGAGAATGGAACAGATTCTAAAAGCAGACTATGATGTCCTATTTAGAGGAAAGCACTTGATTGTTTTTGGTGATCTACTGCACCATACACCTGTCAAAGGACAGCCTGTGTTTATAACACTGCTTCATGATGAAACTGGGAATTCTTTGGGAAGCAGTGGAAATGTTAATATTTGGTTAAACTTCCAATGCAAAGAATTACTTAGTAATATGCAACAAGCCTCTGATGTTGAATAAGGGAATATTTTGAAGAATATTAGAGTAGTTGCTCTTTCTAAAGAGGGTAAGCGTCTGCTAGAAAGTCACCTTCTCAGAAAACTGTTTCCAATGAGCAAGACAGCAGCAGAGATAATGTTCACTTTCATTCAAGAAGGAAAACAAATTGTGTGCTTAATGCCTACACTAGTGGAGTGTGCCTTTTCAACAAAGAGTTGCTGGAATTGGAGAAACAGGATATTTTGGAACTGACGACATTAGACAAAATGGAACACCAGCGTGTCACAGTATTCTTAAATGAAACATTACAAACAGAATTGGATTCATTTTGAAAAATCTGTTTCAAAAACAGCAGGACTGTAGAAATGTTGAAGTGTTTGCAGAGTAATTTTGCTTCGAAATTTAAATGTTGAGGAAGGATTAGTTAACCCCTTCACTGCTAGGCCTCCCCGTGCTAACCCTTTTTTTGGCTATTTGAGGTAGTTTACGCTTAGGCCCCCGTAACATTTTGTCCACATAAGGTATCCATGCCAAATTTGCGTCCTTTTCTTCCAATATCCAGAGGATTCTAGTGGTACCCAGGGTTTGTGCATTCCCCTGGAGGAGACCAAGAAATTAGCCAAAATACAGCAACATTTTGGGTTTTTTGGGGGGAAAAGTGCTGCAGAAAGAAGCGTCTTTTTTTCCCCTGCAAATGGTATCAACAAAAGGTTTGCGGTGCTACAATCACCATCTTCCCAGCTTTCAGGAACAGGCAGACTTTTGTCAGAAAACCAACATTTTCCACACAGTTTTGGCATTTTAATGGGACATAGCCTATTTTTCCTATTATTTGTGCTTTCAACCTCCTTCCACTTAGTGGTAGAAATGAGTGTGAAACAAATAATAGATACTGTAAAGCTATACATTTCTAAAAGGTAGACAACATTCTGTATTCAGCAAGAGGTCATTTGCGTTGATCCTTCATGGTTTTCTTATAGAAAGTAAGAGTGCAAATAAAGAAATATTGAAATTGAGTTGAAAAAAATAGCCACTTGTGCCTATGTTTTCACCTGTAACTTCTTCTAAGTATGGCAAATTTTTTAAAGCAATATACCGTTATGTCTGCTGGACCCTTCTGGTTGCAGCAATATATAGGACTTGTAGGTTCACCAAGAACTCAAGGTACCCAAAGCCAATAACTGAGCTGCGCCTTGCAATGGTTTTTCATTCTGTACCGGGTATACCGCATTCATTTGGTAAAATATCAAGAGTGAAAAAAGGTATCAAGGAAACCTATGTATTTCCGAAATGCGAACAACATATGGAGTTTAGAAGCAGTGGTTATTTGCCCATCTCTGAAATTGTGGCTACACATACTAGCATTTTTCAAAATAACTTCTTTTTTACACACTGTCTTACATTTGGAAGACAGAATTGCATAGAAAGTCAATTCATAATAATGCTTGTTCTACAATTTTGTATTCCCCTGAGTCTCCTGATAAAAACGGTACCTCACTTTTGAGGGTAGCCCTAGTGCCCGCAGCAGGAAACGGCACAAAATGCAATGTTGACACATCACATTTTTCAAGTGAAATCTAACCCTTCTTTCGCAATGGGCCTAGCTGTGGACTTTGGACCCTGGCTCAGCCGGCACCTAGGGAAACCTAGCAAACCTGTACATTTATGAAAACTAGACACCCATGGGAATCCAGGATGGGGTGACTTGTATGGCTCTCATCAGGTTCTGTTACCCATAATCCCTTGCAAACCTGAAACATTGTAAAAACACATTTTCCTCACATTTCTGTGATGGAAAGTGTTGGAATCTGTGGGGAGCCACAAACCTCCACCCACCCAGCATTACCCCAAGTCTCCCAATAAAAATTGGTACCTCACTTGTGTGGGTAGGCCTAGTGCCCGCGACAGGAAATGCCCCAAAATGCAACATGGACACATCAAGTTTTTCCAGTGAAATCTGACCCTTTTTTTGAAACATGCCTAACTGTGGATTTTGGACCTAGCAAAGCTGTACATTTTTGAAAACTAGAAATCCAGGGGAATCTAGGATGGGGTAACTTGTGTGGTTCTCACCAGGTTCTGTTACCCACAATCCCTTGCAAACCTCAAACTTTGTCAAAGAAAAACATATTTTCCTCACATTTCTGTGATGGAAAGTTCTGGAATCTGTGGGGAGCCACAAACTTCCACCCACCCAGCATTCCCCCAAGTCTTTCAATAAAAATGGTACCTCACTAGTGTGAGTAGGCCTAGTGCCCGTGACAGCAAACGCCCAAAACGCAACGTGGACACATAAAATGTTTCCAGTGAAATCTGGCCCTTTTTTTGTAATGTACCTAGCTGTGGATTTTGGACCCTAGCTCAACGGGCACCTAGGGAAACTCAGCTAACCTGTACATTTTGGAACTACTAGACACCCAGAGGAATTCAGGATGGGGTTACTTGTGTGGCTGTCATCAGGTTCTGTTACCCAAAATCCCCTGCAAACCTTAAACTTTGTATAAAAAAAAACCACATTTTCTTCACATTTCTGTGATGGAAAGTTCTGGAATCTGAGGGAAGCTACAAACGTCCACCCATCCAGCATTTCCCCAAGTCTCCTGATAAAAATGGTACCTCTTTTGTATGGGTAGGCCTAGTGCCCGAGACAGTAAACGCCCCAAAACGCAATGTGGACACATCAAATGTTTCCAGTGAAATCTGACACTTTTTTTGCAATGTGCCTTCTGTGGATTTTGGACCCTAGCTCAATGAGAAATGTACTGAAGGCAGTCGACACCATACACCACGTATTAAGTAATCTGTCCAATCAGCTTTATTGGAGACACAACCTGCCGTCAGTCCTCCACAAGGTGCCAGGGATCAACTGCTCACCTTGGAATTCTTTCAGCCTTACAATCTAGCATAGAACCCTCAACATGGAACATATGCAAATCCCCTAGAACATAACATCACTTACATAATAACCCACCCCTTCCCTTCTAATATAAACAATACATAAAAAGAAAATAAGGGAAAACAGGGAGAAAAGAAACAGAGCAAAGAGAAATCAATACAAAAACCCCTTCTAAGATCTGTCATAATCCTCAAGATAGATCGTTGGTCTCCGAACTCTTGAACTCCTCCAATCCCTTGAATCACCTTCCCTAGGTGACTCAAAACTCAAGTCAGCCTCATGACCACCACCAACTTCGTCTTTCGTCATCAGCATCACACCTGAACATCCTTCATCCTCCTTCCTTGCACAGCCACCACCTTTTTGATATAAAGCCACATTCCTGAAGATCCACCTCTATCTGTTATCTAACACCACAAAAAACTTTCCCACTCTGTCAATACTGAAAGGATCCCTAAACTTAGAAAGTCCCTTCAAAACTCTCCCTGACTTTATCTTGACCCAATCTCCAATGCCAATTCTTATTTTACCCTTACGCATGGAAGCATCACTTCCACGTCCTTCATTCTTGACCCAATCCTTCAACCAAGCAGGAACTAACTTAGTTCCAGGCATCCGCCCACGCATCTCATAGAATGGAATCCTATGGGTAACACTGTGAGCAGTGGTGTGATACGCCCTCACCATGTCATTTAACATCTTCCCCACATCACAATGGTTGGCAACAGCCAGTTATATAGCCCCTTTCACCAACCTGTTGACCCTCTGCACCAAACCATTCACCTGTGGGTTGTACAATGAGGTGCATGAATGTCTTATAACAGACCGTTCCAGAAAAGTCATCATCTTGCACAATGTCAACTGAGTCCCATTATCCGTTATTAAGACCACAGGAACACCCTCTTCCTCAAAAATCCTCTCCAGTACTGAGATGGTACTCGTCGTAGTAACATCCCTCATAAACATGACACTTATCCACCTAAAATAAACATCCACTACCACCAACACAAATCTTAACTCAACAGGCAAATCCACCAGAGGTCAAATGAAGTCCAAACAAATTGTATGCCATGGCTTTCCAGGATCTTCAATGTGCCTCCCTTCGCCCTTGCTACCTACCCTTAGTCTTTTCTCACTTTCCTTGCAAATGCAACAAGCTTCCACCCATCTTTTAACTTGGTCATCAAGACCTGGCCACCAAAATTCCTCCTTGAGTCTCCTACGAGTTAACCCTTGACCCAAGTGGCCCTCAAGCGCCAAATCAAACAGCCTACGTCGCAACCCTATGGGGGGAACAAAGCGATCACCTCTCATCAAAACATTTTGCCACACAAAAACAACTCATCTAAAACTTTATAATATGGTCGCACAGCCTGAGACAACGTACTCTCTCTCATAGCACGCCGCCGCACAAGATTTTCCACTTCTTAGAGAACACCATCCGAAACCATCTCCTCATCCCATTCCACCAAAGTGAATGTTCTCAGACCACACTGTACGACATCTTGCACAGAAGCCACAACATCTTCTGCTTCCACATTTCTCAGCGCCACACCATCAACACTTTCCCAATTCAAAGGTAATCTCGATAGGCAATCAGCCTGCACATTCCTCCTCCCTTTCAAAATTCAATCACATAGGAATATTCCTGAAGTCTCGCTGCTAACCTAGCCAACCTAGCAGACCCTATTCCTGCCCCCTGATGACAATATCTTTAGCAAAGGTTTGTGATCAGTGCATATCACAAAAGAAGCACCCCACAAATATACTTGAAAATACTCAGCACCCTAAGCAGCAGCTAACGCCTCCCTTTCAATAACTGAATAGTTCCTTTCTGCTTGTGTGAGTGTCCGCGATGCAAAAGCAACAGGTCTTTCCTTTCCACCATGCACTTGGGATAACACTACTCGCAAACCAATCGCACTTGCAACAACAGTCAGACTAGACTTAAATTTGTTATCAAACAGTGATAAAATTCCAGTATCACAAATTTCTCTTTTTATGTTATCAAAACACACACGTTGCTTCTCTTCCCAAACAAACCTCCCTCCTTTACGGAGTAGTTTCCTTAAACGCTCCGTTTTGTCTGCAAACCTGTCTACAAACTTTGCATAATATTCTATAAGTCCTAAAAAGGAACTCAATTGATCTTTTTCTGTCAGAGGAGGTGCTTATCTTATGGAATCCAACAACGATCGCTTAGGTTTGACTCAGCCACCAGATATGGTATACCCCAAGTACTCTATTTGTTCTGTCAAAAATGTGCACTTTTCCTTATTGAGTGTATACCCAAACTCAACCAATTTCTTTTTAACACCAACCTCAAAGTGATGTTATGCTGTTCCACAGTCTCTCCCATAATCAAGATGTCATCTTGAAAATAAATAACATCTTGCACTCCGTCTCAGACCTTAATCATCATTCGTTGGAACAAACTCGCATCCGATGCTAAGCCGAACGGCATGCGAGTGAACTGGAAAGTGCCTTCGGTAGTGATGAAAGCTGTCAGAGCTTTTGAATCATCATGTAACTTGATCTGATGGTAAGGGCTCCTCAAATTTAACTTTGAGTAGTACTTACCCTTCTTTACCAAGACTAATAACTCACTGATGTTGGGGAGGGGAAACATGTCCGTGATGATCTTCTGGTTACGAGATCTGAGATCCACACAGAATCTCAGACAGCCATCCGATTTTTGAGTAATTACTGTCCCCACTTTTTGCTGAACTGCTTATGTACTTTGACTGAGTGTGCCCTGGGCATCTGCCAACCAGGTACCCAGGGCCTATGTTCTTTCCCTAAAACTGCATTGAAGACCAAACCCAATTGGCACTCTCTGGCCACAGGTCAGCCCCTGGTAAATGGTACCACAGGTACCCAGGGCACTGTGACCAGGGAAGGCCTCTAAGGGCTGCAGCACTTATTGTGCCACCCTTAGAGGCCCTGTACCTTTACACTCACACACTGCCTTTGCAGGCTGCGTGTTTTGGTGCAGAACAAAGTGAAGAGTCGACATGGCACACATCCCTGTGTGCCATGCCTACAACTCCACTACCCTGGCATAGATCAGCTACCCCTCTAGCTGGGTGCACTATACCAGTAGTTTGTCAGTACGAACTCCACAGTACCATAATGGCTTTCCTGAAAACTGAGGAGTTTGGTATCAAACTTCTCAGCAAATTAAACCCACACTGATGCCAGTGAGAGATTTAATGAAAAATGCACACAGAGGGCATCTTAGAGATGCCCCCATAAAAATGACCTAACACTAGTGTCCAGGCTGAGTGGCTGCTCCCCAGGTGCCACCACCAGACATGTTTCTGGACCCCTGGGTTGAGAGCCTGCTGCTCTCGGGGGCCTGAAACAATGCACATCCTGGGATGAGGTGCCAAGCCTCCTCCCTCAGGATGGGCAGGGTCCACGAAGGGGAAGCTTCAAAGGCTTGCCGCCTTTCTGAGCTTCACCAGGCCTTTTGCTGCTCCCAGCAACTGGTCCCCACTGGTTCTGACCCCCACTTTTTGGCAGGAGAACCCGCGGGAATACCAAGTGAGGAAGGGAGGTGTGTCCACCTTTGCCAACCCCACCCCTCAGGTGGGGGAGGCGAGGTGAAGCACACCTCTCAGTCCCCGCCATCTTGCAGATGGGGGGACCCAGCCAACCAGAGTGAGGCATATGCCCCCCTCCCACTGGAGGGTGGCATAATAGGGGGTGTACCCACCACAAGGAAGGGACCCATTGGTCCCAACCTTTTACTTACCTGTAACACCCCTAAATTTAGTATTTAGGGGCACCCCTGAACCTTGCCTCCTTAGACAAGCAACGACCAAGAAGAAAAGAAGAAGAAGGACCGAACAGCCGTGCCGAAGCTAACAAGAGGAGGACGCCCACTGACTTGGCCCCAGCCCTACCGGCCTGTCCCCACCTCGAACCTGCAGAAGCGAAACTCCGGTGTGTCCTGCAGCCAGCAACCTCAAGAACTCCGAAGACCTGCCCTGCCTTCCAAAGAAAAGACTTTGTCTCCCATGAATACCGGATTTGTTCACCAAACAGACTCCAGCTCCGGCAAAGTCCGCGAGTCTGCACCACTCTGCACCCGACGCCTCCGGCCCGAGTGGCCCAACACCACAAGGAGGTCTCTCCAGCGACCCTAACCCGAGATCCAGCAATCCCTGACCTGCCTCCAACCTCCAGACGACGCCTGCAGCCTCAATCCGGAAGGTCCCCCCAACCGCGACCAGGAGCTGGTAAGAAGATCCGATCCTAAAAGACGCCCCTGCACCCGATGCCCCACGGCCTTGGGTCGCCCAACCGATGGTGTCTAGTCAAGCCCCAGCATCCCAACTTACCTCTCCAAGTGGTGGTTGCTCCAAGAAGACCTTCGTCCCAGAGACTGCAGTGTGTTTGCAAACCGGAGAAACCCCATTGAAAGTAACAGGGCACCCGATGCCAAACCAGCACCCTGCACCCGACCGCCCTAGTGCTGCTGTGGGTGTACCTTTGTTGCTAACTTGAACCCCCATTTGCCCTGCGCTTAAGTCCAGGAGCTTTGCTCCCACAACCTTGTGGCCTGCTCGTGAGCAGCCACCAACCGGAGGCCCCCTATACCCTATTGGATAACATTGGGCCTCAGCACTCTGCACCCGGCCGCCCTAGTGCCACTGAGGGTGCTTTGAGAGTGCATCCACAACTCTGGGGGACCCTTGAGTCTATCCCCAGAAACCCAACTCCCACAACAAAGTACTTACCTCTGAACTGATAACACTATTTTCTCCCGTAGGATAACATTGACTGTTTTCTCTGAAAAAGTTTCGTAGTGTGGAGTTGGAAAATCTATAAAAGTCTTTAAAACTGTACCCAAACGCTTTTACTTACCTGTTTACAGGAAATGTCCCAGTGCAATATCCAGGTATACTACACTGTGTAAGAAAAGTAATCTGTAAAGTAATTCACTTGACATCCTATTGAAAAGTCAATACAAAGTATATGTACAGTATTTCAAAGCATTGCATTACCAGTACTCCTACTGTAATCAAACTAAAGTATATATACAACTGCAATTCAAAATGTATGGTTACTGCAAAGTATAAATCACTTACCTGTGCCAGGCTTGCTTGGTTCTAAGAAATAAAATAGCTAAATGAAATTTTTATACAAACAAAATTGGTCTGAGTTCAGTCTTTGAGTGTGTGACATCATTTGCTGATTGAGTGTGTACAATAAATGCTTAACACTGCCCTCTGATAAAGCCTTACTGCTTGCCCACACTACCACAAATAGAGAGTAAGGTGCTATCTACTTTTACCTCTGCCTACCTTTGGGGTTCCACTGGACTCTGTGAACACTATACCTCGCTTTGGTATAGTATATACAGAGCCAGCTTCCTACAATTACCACCGGAGAAATCCATTGAGAAGCTTCAACAGGCTCAATTATACCTTCACTCAACATATCATTCAACAATTCCTTG
The DNA here is from genome assembly GCA_963921515.1 of Calotriton arnoldi. Lineage (NCBI taxonomy): Eukaryota > Metazoa > Chordata > Amphibia > Caudata > Salamandridae > Calotriton > Calotriton arnoldi. The sequence goes on from CAWUFW010010987.1 coordinate 222,069, forward strand.
ACCCCACCCTTCACTGGAAGTGGTACCCTCCTCAGTTTATGCTGTCTTGGCACAGTATGCTGTTTTGCCAAACACTTCTGCCGCACCCTCCAAGACATCAGTTAAAAGCATATCTTCCACCACCATTATCTGGTTGGTGGCTCGCTGGTTTATAATTATATTGAGATCAAATCGGTGCATCTAACCCAAAATTGGTGGCCCACCCACAGAAACATACACTTTATCTTTTGTGAACCGCGTCCCAAATTGAATGCTTCCCTCCATGTACCCTGCAATTTCAATAGGTTCACCTTGAAACCTACATGGATTGATATCCTTAGACTTCAATGACACATTACCCCACTATGCTTTGAACAAATGTCTAGGGTTGATGGTGAATATCGACCCGGAGTCAACCATAAGATCCACCTCTTTCCCACGTACCAAAAATGTAGCCATTGACCTCATCAGCCTCCGCTCCACACTCGTATTTGCACACATATCCTCCTGTATGGTGTCTGCGCACACCACCAAAATACTGTCCCCATGACATCCATCACCATAGCAACCATCCCTCACCTCTTCCACTACTCCTACCCTTGATCTGCTCACCATGCTACTCACATTGTAGCCTTTACACATCCGTGCATAATGTCCCTTGCGTCTGATGGAGTGAGGTCTGTAAAAATACATCCTCATGAAATTAAGTTACCCCTTATTAATGTATTGACTGCATGGACTAATCAACTCTGAATGCACACATTTACACGAGGGGCAAACGCATTTTACATAATATACTAAACCATGTTGGCATGAGTACGTATTAACCGTTTGCGCTTTGAAAAACCGTACTAATGCATGTTTATGCTATGTTGAACATTGCACATTTTGCATGTTGTGCACAAATAACGAAAAGGTTGCTTTAAATTAATAGCTTTCGCTACGATTTAATTAACACAGGGTATTAGTATGGTGGGAGGTAACCATAATGGGTTTTATTTCATGAATTAATATTCTTTTGTGTTTATTTACTTTAGTACGAGATTGGGCCTGCATGAAAATGGCCTCTTGTTTGAACCAGCATGTGGTTGTTTTGGTCGGTATGGAGAGCGCATGCACCAAGATGGGTTGCCTGCTTGCAGACTGCAGAGTGTACCAGCTGATGTAATCCGTGTGAAGGCCATGTTGACCTGTGTCCTATTGTTTATGTGCCAAGACGCGACAGCGACTGTGGGAACAGCCATCACTATGTGCAATTTGAATGTGAAGCGGATATCATAATGTACAATTGTTGCAAAATGTATAACTATGAATGTTAGTGGTATACAAATGTATTGGTCTTAAATCCTTCCTTTATTAAAACCGGTATAGGATGGATTTGTGAGGAGAACAGGATGAGGCGACCCTAGTATGATTTATGACAACCAATCACAGACCGAGTTTCTACTGATACTGCAACATTGTAAGATAGTAAGTTAGTCGTGAGGGTATAATTGATATCCCAATTGGGGTGTGGCAAGGCAGTGCGGTCCGGTATAGCAGTGCAGTCCGGTGTGGCAGATCAGAGAGAAGAGACGATCAGAACGCACAGAGAAGCGCACTCAAGACAGAGAGGCAGACCAGCATTAAGCCAGAAGAACGCTTTAGGTACGAGAACGTTGCGGGAGTGCTTGCGAGGAGACTGCGTCCGAGGAGAACTAGATCAAGGTAGATTGATTGGGAGATTAATGTTAGTTGTTAGTCTATGGCAAACTTGGCTATATCTATCTTGTTAACTTTGTCCTCTGAGCCTATCTCTGGGGACCTCTTGCCACCACCTCGGCCAAGGAAGTGGTTTTCCTGATTCTTTGGTGGGTATCACCCTCCTTGATTGCTTTAATTTTGCAATATATTTCTACAAGTATTTATGCTGTACCTTCTCTTCCCCATTCCTATGCATGTTTTGATGTCGATGCAATTGATTCATTTTGATTACATTGCTTGATAATTTGTTCTCTTATATGTAATCTTGTGTGTGCACTGACAATCTGAATTATGAGCATTTAATAAGATAAAATCATTAACTGAAGAAATGACTCTGTGGTTATTTAGTTAAAGTATTAAACTGCTTAGTTAATCATAGTCACCATCAACTCTTCAACTAATGGTCCATCGACCAAATGAAGAAGACAGTAGAGATTACGGATAGTTAGGAATATACATAATGTTATTAATGTGAAGCGTAGTACTTAATAAAACTGACAAATTAAACTCCCCAAATCCAGCGCCTGTCCTCAGGGATCATTTATGGGTAATGTGTGATGGGCCCCTTTGTTTGGTAAAGCAATTTATGTGTGATGAGATTTCCCGTGGTCCCTGGTTCATGAATTAGGGATTGCGCTGGATCACGTCCAAATCTTCTGCACTCCTTATTAATGGCAAAGCAGCGCTTTGAGTCTACCATGTGAAATGTGCTACCACAACGAGAGCACTCCCTCACTTTCCCCTTTGACACACAAGATGGTCCTCCCTTCTCATCCTTATTTTTTCACTACAAAAAACCTCATCCTCCCCACCATGAGTATTATCATTGACCAATGAGATATCTCCCTCTTTTTCTCTCCTGTTAAGTTCCTTCATGCACTTCTGCGATTCTTCAGTGACCTTTGCCATCTCTATTGCCTCTTTGAGCAAGGGATCTTTCACCGCCCACAATCTTTCTTGAATTTTACAGTCTTTACACTGTATGATGAGCTGATCATGAATCAACTCATCTGTCATTTCACCAAAGTGACATTTAACTAAAAGTTCCCTGAGTCTCGCCACAAACTCATCAATAGATTCATGTTCAGCTTGAGGGTGAGTGTAAAACTTATACTGTAGCATGATAAAGTTCACCTCCTTTGCAAATCTGGTTTCAAGAAGCTTAATAGCCTCCTTATAGACATTAGAAATAGGTTGGCCATTGGGTCCCACAGCTACTGGTAGATATTTGAAGACTCTTTGACCCTCATTACCGATTACACTTAATAATAATGCTTTCTTCCTAACCACTGAAAACTCCTGACCATCCAATGCTACAATGTAATTCCCCAGCATCTCTATCCAACCTTCCAATGGAAAAGCAGGAGTTCCATGTAAGTGCAAGAAAAAAGGAGGAGCTATGATGTTGCTATGAGAAGCCATAATTGTCGTTAGGCTACACAGTACAGAATATAATAAAAAATGTGAATACCTGTGGTGTGCAGATCACTGAAAAATCTGCACCGCAGCTCAATGTCCCCTCTTTTGCAGGCTCACCAGATAAATATTAGCACTGTGGAGGGGTGTGCAGATCACCAAGCAAAAATGTCTGCGTCTGCACCAATCACCGGTGATACCTGTGCAAGCAGCTACCAGCCCATGAAGCGCAGGTAATTTGATGTTTCTCCTAAGATGGCCTTACGCAACGTGCTATGCTGGGTTCCAACGATGCTCTATGCTTCCTGTTCTGTTCATAATCAAAGATGGCCTTACGCAGCGTGACCTACGCTGCGCTCCAACGACGCGAGTAAAGACGCTGCAATTAGCATGGAGTACCTATCAGAAAACGCCAGCGAACTCCGTGTCGCACGTGTCACCAGGATGGTTCTGAACCATGCGATCACGCTCGAGGCATCGTCCTAACGGTAAGCCCTCTGAAATATACTAAAAAGTACCTGGTCATGTGGCGGTCAGCCACATAGAAACCGATGCTCAACCTCCTCACGAGTCTCACGTCTTTGTTGCTCTTGAGAATTTCCCTCCCTCAGGATAGCTGGGAGATGCGCACCGCTTGGATTTGGGAAACAGGAAACCATAGGACCACCCAGGTTGTGCCTGCTCTGCTGTCCTTTCAGGGTTTTCAAATCATCACCAAAATGTACTGAAGGCAGTTGACACCATACACCATGTATTAAGTAATCTGTCCAATACGCTTTATTGGAGACACAACCTGGCGTCAGTCCTTTACAAGGTGTCAGGGATCAACTGCCCACCTTGGAATTCCCTCAGCCTTACAATCTAGCTTAGAACCCTCAACATGGAACATATGCAAATCCCCTACAACATAACATCACTTACATCATAACAGGAAGCCTAGCAAAACTGTAATTTTTTTAAAACTAGACACCCAGGGGAATCCAGGAAAGGGGTGACCTGTGTGGCTGTCATCAGAGTCTGGGTGGAAGTTTGTGGCTCCCCATAGATTCCAGAACTTTCCATCACAGAAATGTGAGGAAAATGTTTTTTTTTTACAAAGTTTGAGGCTTGCAAGGGATTCTGGGTACAGAACCTGGTGAGAACCACACAAGTCACCCCCTCCTGGATTCCCCTGGGTGTCTAGTTTTCAAAAATATACAGTTGTGCTAGGGTTCCCTAGGTACTGGCTGAGCTAGGTTCCAAAATCCACAGCTAGGCACATTGCAAAAAAAGGGTCAAAGTTCGCTGGAAAAACTTGATGTGTCCATGTTGCATTTTGGGGTGTTTCATGTCGTGTGCACTAGGCCTACCCACACAAATGAGGTACCATTTGTATCGGGAGACTTGGGGGAATGCTGGGTGTGTGGAAGCATTTGGCTGGAAAATGTGTTTTTTTCTTTTTTTACAAAGTTTGAGGTTTGCAAGCGAATCTGGGTAACAGAACCTGGTGAGAGCCACACAAGTCACCCCATCCTGGATTCCCCTGGTCGTCTAGTTTTTAAAAATGATAGGTTTGCTAGGTTTCCCTAGGTTCCGGCTGTGGTAGGGCCCAAAATCCACAGCTAGGCACATTGCAAAAAAGGGTCAATGCCTAGTAGGCTTTCTGCCTCCCTGGGGGGGGGCAGATCGGGGGATAATGCCCCGATATGCCCCCCAAGGTGGGGCAGAAAGACTGTGGCCATTTTGTTATGGGGGGAGTCATTGGCATGCCCATTCTGGGCAGCCCCCACCCCTACACTAAGAAAAATAAATAGTCCCATGTGCCTAGTAGGCTTTCTGCCCCCCTAGGGGGGTAGATCGGGGGCTATTGTCCACTCTAACCCCTAGGCGAGGCAGAAAGACTTCAGTCCCCTTTTAGGGGTGGGCCATTGTTGGCAACCCCTACCCCTCTTTTATGTAAAAACAAAAAAAATCCCTGGTGTCTAGTGGGCTTTCTGCTCCCCCAGGCGGCTGATCAGGGTAATAACCCCCGATCTGCCCCAGGGGGTACAGAAAGACTGTCCACTTTTTTGGGGGTGGGGGCATTGACATGCCCATTTTGGGCAGCCCCACCCTTAAATACACATTAAAAAAATCCCTGGTGCCTAGTGTGCTTTCTGCCCCACTGGGGGGTAGATCGGAGGCTATTGCCCCCATCTGCCACCCGGGGGGGGGCAGAAATGCAGTTTCCAATTACATTTGTGTGGGGATGTGGTCTTACCAATTGTGGGCAGCCCCCACCCCTCTTATAAACAAAAAATCCCTGCTGTGTCAGTGTCTGCCTGAGTGTGTCAGTGTATGCATCAGTGTGTCCCTGGGTGTCTCAGAATATGCATCAGTGTGTTGCTGGGTGTTTCAGAGTATGCATGAGTGTTTGCCTGGATGTGTCAGTGTATACATCTGTGTCTACCTGGGTGTCTTAGTGTATTTATCAGTGTGTGTATGAGTGAGTGTCCGAATATGACAGTGAATGTATCAGTGTATGCCTGAGTGTATATATCAGTGTATCCTTGCTCTTCTTGTACCTGTATAAGTGTGTGGTTGAGTTTTCTAGTATATCCAGCAATATCTGCTAATGTGTCTTATTGTATGTATTATAAAACTTAAGTAAACACTTAGTTACCCATATAATTGCAAAAAATGAATCCATTAATCTGTAATACAAGAGAGAAAAGAGAAATCAATGTTATTCTTATATATTATATAGTTACATAGTAAGGTATACATTTCTGTAATAGAAATGTTTATGTTAAGAATAAAACATTATACAGATCTAACACGGTAAACAACTTATACATTTAATTTAAGCATTTCATTTTCCCTTTTTACTGTTCTCAGCTTTCATACTTCTTCATAAACGATGTACTATATGAAGCTTCATCTTTGAACAGTGGGGAAAAAACAATCACCTAGATTGTAGAAAAATCCCCCAGCACTGCACAGTATGGCACTATAAATAAGTGACCCTATGCATTGCACTCACTAAAAATAAATAATAAATCATTTTAGCTATAGGTGCTGAACTAATTTAAATAAGCATATAAAAAAACAATAAAATGGTAAGATATTGCAAGTAGTCCATTACTCGAAATAGATGTAAAGAACATTAGAATTTTGGAGTCTGTTCGGAAGACATCACCCCTGGTAGGCCGAACGATGTCTTAAACACTGATGATCCATGAAGAACAAACACTGTTTACCTCTTTTAAAACAGTAATGCTCCTTAGAACTTTGGTTGAAGAAAGAAGAGGTATGAATTTGGAAGTTTGGTAGGCAGTTTTGTTTCAGTGTAAGCTTGCTGTCATTGCATTCCATCCATCCACTTATACTTCTTAAGTACACAGTGTAGTGTCTTGAAGTTTTACGAAGTCCTTCATTAAAGATGATAGCCACTGTAATGTACATTCTTCCAGAAATTGAAATTTGTCCTGCTTTGAAGTTTGTAATTTCAGTTTCCACTTCAGAACCATCTACTCTGCATTGTTGTAGCATTCATATAATATATTCCCCACTTCTCTGTAATTGCAATGTGGACATACAATCTGATCAACAATTTGGGCAGGTCATATTTTGCCTAGCCTTTTTGATCAGTCTGTCAAAAGTCACAGCTTTGGAATCCGGTAATGTTAAGTAAAGAAATCGGTCAGAATTGATTTGAGTGGTAGATGTAAAAGAGCAATCTTCACAGTCATGGTTACATGTGTAACTCAGTCCAAATACGTCATCAATATTTACTTCTTCTTGTTCCAAAACTCCAAGGATGACCATAATAAATTCCTGTGCATCTTGTTGAGCATTGAGAGTAAATACTACAGATTCATTATATATGTCTACTAGATCTCGAATGCTTGAAGCAGAATATACTACTGTCCTATCACTACATAAACGTTCCAGCAAATGACACAGTTGAGAGCAGAATCTGTAGTCTGCTTAATTTTGAATTGCATTTACAACATTAGCATAGCAGTTGACACCATTACTATTTTCCCACTGGAAACCTAAATATATCTCCTCATTTTCAGTTTTTCTTATTAACACCTTCTTCCTAGTCTTTCTTTTGCTTCTTTTGAAGAACATCCATCAATTCTTTTGTAAGCTTCCGCTTAGGACAAATTATCTGTTACTCCTAAATAGGATACTGTCCTAAGTGAGGAGCATATACACTTCTTAACCGATTGTACTCTCTGACATAACTTGCATTGGCACTAACTTTCTTTTCCTCAAAATCAACCAAAAACAAACCAGACAATGTTCTAACTCGGGACAATGCTACATATGATATACCTTCCTTTAACACAGTACTTCCAATATTAATAAAATCTGCATCTACAATTAAATATTGTGATTTGTGAATAGTTACAGCATACGCTAGAGAAAGTGGGAACTGCTGACGCCGAACATATCAATCAATCAATCAGGATTCTTATAAAGCGCGAAAACTCACCCGAACATATGTCTTTTATAAGCAAAAAACATACAATGCATAGGCCAATCTGCTTCACGCCATCAGTTTGATCAAAATTGATAGCTAAGTATTCAACCTCATCCCTATTTGGAAAATTAATGAAATTAATCACTTTACCCATTGCACCATTAACTAACCCTTCATCAACATTTAAATTTCGCCACAAAATTATTCTACAGCTTTTGCACATGTGTAAACACTTTTCTAATCCTGCAGTTCTAGATACAGATTTCTCCAATAAATCCAATTTTGCTCGCAGTTTTTCACTTAGTAGGGTTGTCACTCCCTGGTGTTCCATTTTGTCAATAGCTGTAAGTTCCAAAATGTCTTCTTTTTCCAGTTTTAGTAATTGTTCATTAAAATTGGAGCACTCTTGAAGGGTGGGCATTAAACAGACTAAAGATCTGCCTTCTTCAATGAAATTGAACATTAGCTTTGCTGCTATGTTCTTAGAGCAAAAAGGTTTTTTGAGAAGTTTACTCAGAACTCCTACTCTAATGTCCTTCAGAATATTTCTATATTCCATGTCGAATGCTATACACATATTCCTCAGTAGTTCCTTGTATTTGAAGTTTAGCCAAATGTTTACATTTCCAATACTCCCTAAAGAATTGCGAGTTTCCTCATACAGAAGTGTCTTGAAAACAGGCTGTCCTTTCTCGGAGGTTAGTTGCAGTAGGTCAGCAAAGACAATTAAGTGCATACCTCCAAACAGCATGTAGTACTCTGTTCTTAAAATCTGTTGCTTTCTCAAGTGAACAAAGGCAAGCAATAAGTTTGAGACCATGCTTACCTCATCGATAATTAAAAGCTTCAGTTTCTTTGATACTCTAGACACCTCATCCCAAAAGACGGTGGTGCAATACATAAATTAGGACACACTGGGGCACTGACTATCTTCCCACTTACAAGGGGTGGCTACACCATCTCTGGTATATACTAGGGATGCAGAGGATTACCCTTACACTCTCGGCTCAAGCCACATCCTATGTGGAGCTTTGGCTCCCTTTTATCACTTTATTATAGTCAGAATTTTGAGAACCACCATCTTTTGGGATGGCACATGTCACATACTGTTCTATGAAAGACAAGACCGACACATCACTGTCTGTTTCAATTGTTGGTGCATCTTTTATCCATAACAGCATATGAATATGAGGAGCACCTTTTGCTTTGTACTCTTTTCGCCAAAAGAAATCAGTTACTTCGCCAAGAGGAGGATTTCTTTTGTTGCAGATGAAAGACAGCATATCTTGAAACCTGTGGTTAAAATATCGACAAACATTAGCAGGATCCAAGGAGCAAAGTTCTCCTGCTGTCTTGACACTGATGTCCTTAATGTTTGAGTTCGCTCCTCTCACAAATTCAAGCAGGTCATCCCACGCGTACTCAGCACAACTGAGTGTCTGAAACCAAGTCGGTGAACCTAGGTTTCTCAACATACATTTGTGTTCTCCATGATGACGATACCAATATTCGTTGGTGCCACGTTGGCATGCCATCAAGTTAATCATGTTGTACTCTAAGTTTTCATCCTTTTCATGGAAAATGTATGGAATGCACTGGCGAAATCTTGGATCCTCTGGATAAAATTGGGTTGACCAGTATTCAGCTGCTGGTATCTGTACAGGGTGATCATCATAACGGCCACCTGCTCCAGTGGGAGACAGTTGGGGAAAACAGCGAGCCTCTAAAGTTTTTTCCCAGACACTCATGGGAGCTCTTTTTGCTTGTTTCATTTGAAAGAGATCAATAGCATCACCAATGATTTATTTTAATGCAGAGGATTGATGCTATATAAATTTCTTCTGATCTCAATCGATCCACCTTTTTAATCTGACCACTTGATGGTAATGTTTCTTCCTCAATATGTGTTATATCCTGAACAACATCAGCATTTTTATAATAAATATTATATTCTATCACGTATATTGTTGCTTTTTTTACTTTATTAACATTCACTGACTCTTGCCATATTGTTTTGCTCTTAGTAGGGACATCATTTACTAGAATAATAAGTGAATCATCAAAATCTCTCTGTAACCCTATAGTTTCAATATTCTTTTTGAAATCTTATGGCAAGTACACAACTGTACCTTTAAGACATTTCTGAAGCTCTGTTGGAGGTAATCTCCCAGTTTTTGGTTCCATACGAACTAGCTTGGAAAGCATATATGCATCGTATAAGAATTGATTTGTAAACATTTAAATCTCGAAGTTCTTGTGGAATTGAAACTAATTCTAACTTGTTATGTACTGCTCTAGCTGGCATTTTATTATCCTCTAACTTATCATAGCAGTACTTACATATCATTTGCTGTGTTCACAATTCAAACCGTCCTTCTACAAATAAATATACAGCAAACTCATGCCACTCATCTATGTTCTCCTGTTCAGTTTGTGAGTACACAACTACATTAAGAGTTTTGCTTTTGTAGTGAGAACGCCGACAACAAATACAAACACATTTTAGTTTCTCTGAACAAACTGCGTTAAACTTGGGAATCTCTTGTACAATGTTTTCTGTACTAATTCCTGTGTCCTTTTCTTCTACACCTTCAGTAATCAACTCTTTATTTTCCCTAGACTCCTCTTCAGGACCAAAGAAACTAAACAGAATATTGTCACCAACTTTTTCTACCTCTGCTACTGTACCATGCAATAGACTTCTATTCATCTCTCCTAAACATAAGGCAGGAGTTTTTACATAGTTAAGTCTCCTAACCAAATTTTACATTTTGGAATGGTGAACAGCTAACATCCTGAAATGATGAAAGGTGCTTGTGCACACTTCTATCTGGAAATTGACGTAAGAAATCTCTAAATAAGTCAATTGATTGCTTTGAACACTGCAAATGGTACTACAGTTCCATTTGTATATAGGGGCCTGTCTACCCCTTCCTTGCACCTCTTTAGCTATCAGTTCTTCTACATTCTTAGGAACCATCTCCTCTTTTGCAACAGGAGTACCATTTTTTGCCTCATAACAATGACCAGTTGAATCAACTGCATGCACTAGTGTGAAAAATCTTTCCCCGTTAAAATAAAGTTCTGTACTAGTGGTATGCTTCCATTCAACTTTCAAAATCTTGCAAAAATTAGTTTTATTAATAAGAATTTTTCTAAAGGTTTTTTTCTTCATACACAGTACTGTTTGGCTATCCAAACAGTACTGTTTCCTCTTTAGAGCAAACACTTTCTCAACAACACTATCAATATGTTGCTTTTGTTAAAATGCAGCGCTTCTTTTATATTTCTTCATCCTTTGTAGCAAATTCTGTATTACTCCAGTCTGAAACATTTTAGCTCATAAGTCCTTAAACTATTTCTGTCTCCTTGACAAACTCATTACCATCTGTCAGAAACATGTACTCCTTGTTTTTTTCCAGTTGAAGTGAAACTTAAATTTTTAGATAAGACTTTACCCTCATTCTGCATTTTATGACATATTTTTTTTAGAAACTTCTTAGCACTCTTACCAGCTTCTCTTTTTTTCCTCTCGACATTCTCCACCTCATTTTCTTTTTCTCACTCAATTTGAAGTTGGCAATACTGTTTCCTCTGTTTTTTCTTCTTTGTCTCTTGTCAGGCATGGTCATTTTTCTTTATTTAAAAGTACTCTAAAAAGTATCTAGAAAAAAAAATAAACAACAAATTAACATCTACATTAATTCATTTTATTACTAATTCACTGAGTAACTGGTGTGTTGTTTACTCTATGGTTTGTAAATAGTTATGTAAGACATAGTTTCCTTTTCTTCTTTGCTCTGTTTTCTACAGTAAGTAGATGTAATTGTATATTCATCTACCTGTCATGGTCATGGGCATTAGTGATAGACTGAGTATATTGCTGAATGTATTAATGTGTGCATGTGTGTATGAGTGCATACATTACTGTTTGAGTCAGTCCATTATTCTGTGTCTCACTGTATACCTGGGCCTCTAAATACCGGTATTATTCTTTAGCTAGCGATCCTTCTAGATATTTTAGCCTCTACCTTGGTGTGTTTCTCCCTGCATTACTGTGTCTGGTTTGTTTCTGCCAATACTTACCTCTATGCACATAGCTGTACTAGTGCCCCATTACTATGTACCTGTGTGCATAAGTGTGTTACTGTATACATAATAGTATACTTTAATGCATCAGTTTCTGTCTGAGTATATCAGGATACACTTCACTTTGTACCTAGTTATCTCAGTGTATGCATCAGCGTCTGTCTGGATGTGTTAGTGTACACATCAGGTTGTACCTCACTGTGTTAACGTATATATGAGTGTATCCTTGGCTCTGTTAGTGTATTCATAGGTATATCTTTATCTGCGCTAGTGTATAAACCAGACTATACCTTGCTGCGTTACTGTAAGCATCAGTGCGTGCCAAGCTTGTCTCAATCTATTTATCAGTGTATACCGGAGTGTGTCCGAAAATACATGACAGAATGCTTGGGTATCTCACTGATTACATTAGTGTTTCACTGCTTGTGTCAGTGGCTACATTGGTGTATACCTGCATTTTGTTACTCAACACATTTGTATTCTTCTTTGCTGATCTGTGTACTTTTTTTTATTTGCATCAAATACCCTCTTTTTATATTCCCTTTTACTTTTTCTAAACACCCTACTTACTTTTATCCACCTTATATGTACTCATTCCTTCTCTATCAAATATTTTTTAAGCTACAGCTTAATTCACATACCTGTTAAATGTGATTGTTGGTCTGTATTTTTGTTTCTCAGTATCAGTTTGAATATCTTCTTTCAGAAAGTAGACAAAAAGCACATGATTGGTACAAAACTCACATATCAGGGAACCATTAATGGCAACCTTTTCAACTTTGCTTTCAAGGTTACACAGTATGTGGACTAATCACAACAGTGCTTTCATATTTTAATAGTAATACACATCTTTTGAATGGTCAGAATTGTTAACCCTTTCTTACACTCCTTTAAAGAAAGCACAATTTTGTAGGGGTTTTGGGCGGCTTCGCGGTTCCACCGCAGTGCTCAGCGCAGCCCCCCATGTAAACTCGCGGTGGACCCACAGATCTGCATGGCAAACCAAAATCTTTTTATTAAACTGCTCCTAAAAAGTATCACTTACACGGCACTCGGTATTAATGCCTAAATTTGGACTCAAACACACCTTTTTCACTAATTCTTCTATTAACACTCTCCCTTCACATTTACAGTCTAGGCTTTTTCTTTACTTCCCCCATGCTCCTGTAGCTCTGTTACTATGGTGAGCAATATTGTAACATTCTCTGTTAGCAGTAGGTCACAAGTTCACAACACTTTCTGAGAGCAGCATGCTAACTCGTAAACCAACTGTAGCAGGTATGGTTTTGTCTTCTTTATCAAATCTGTCTCATTCTTCTGCAGCCTTCTCCTGTGTGCTACTGCTGCTTGCCTTCAAAATGGTTAGAGTGTGGATTGTGGTTCATATCTTCGTGTTTTGGGCTAGAGAGTGTGCTAGAAAGAGTGGCAATTGACAGGGACTTGGTTTTGCCTAATGTGGATATTACTTGGGTTGGCCAGAGAGGGTTATAGTGGTATCAATTGCTTCCATTGGTTGAAAGCATTATGGATTGCCAACATCCGGACCTCATGATTGTGCACTGTGGTGGCAATGACCTGGGCACTCTTATTGGGGTAGGAATGAAAATCCTAATGAAGGATACCTTTGGTCAATTAATGAAACTTTTCCCTCACACTGCCTTGGTGTTTCCAACATATGTCAGCGGCAGAAACTGAAGTGGTCAACTGAATTCTGTACACAGATAGACAAAGCCTAGAAACATGTTAATAGAACTGTTTCTGCATTCTTCAGAGATCATAACATGGGCTCTATCTACAACAATGACCTACACTTTGACATGGATGGGATTTACAGACCTGATAGAGTACAGTTCACAGAGAAAGGCAACAGGGTGTTCCTGAACAACATCAAAGACTGCATCTTGTTTTATGTGTAATGATCACAAAGACACAATAAACACAAAAGCTCTTATCAGAACCACCCTATTTCCCAAACACTTGTCCTTTTTTAGAAATCCCTTTCTAATCAGTTTTTCTCAACTCCTCAGATCCGTCGCGGATCCGCAAACCAAAAGTACACATTCAATAGAAAACAGTACATTTAGCATTCACTTGTAAAGGTTTCTGAGTGGATGTATGACTGGGTGTGTGCATCAGTGACTGAAAGTGTGAATGCCTGTGTCGGTCTGTGAGTGGGTGTGTGACTGTCTAAGTGGGTTTATGAGTTGGTGTGAGGATGTCTGTATCTGTGTAAGAGTGAGTGTGAGAGTATACATATATATACTCTCAGATAAATATATATTTAGAATTTGCGTAAGAACTGCTGTATGGGTATGTGAGTGAGTGTGAGAGGGTCTGTATGGGTATGTGAGTGGGTGTGAGAGTTTCTGTATGGGTGTAAGAGTGCCTGTATGGGTATGTGAGTGGGTTCAACAGTGTCTGTATGGATGTAAGTCTAGGTGTAATAGTTTCTGTATGGGTATGTGAGTGAGTGTGTGTGTGAGTATCTGTATGGCTATGTAAGTGGTTGTGAGAGTGTCTGCATGGGTATAAGTGTGGGTGTGAGAGTGTCTGTATGGGTATGTCAGTGAGTGTGACTGTATGGGTGTAAGTGTGGATGTGAGAGTGCCTATACGGGTATGTAGGTGGGTGTGAGAGTCTCTATATGGGTGTAAGTGTGGGTGTGAGAGTCTCTGTATGGGAATGCCAATGGATGTGACAGTGTCTGTATGGGTATGTGAGTGGGTGTGACAGTGTCTGTTTGGGTGTAAGTGTGGGTGTAACAGTGTCTGTATGGGTATGCGAGTGGGTGTGAGAGTGTCTGTGTAAGTATGGGTGTGAGAATGTCTGTATGAGTATGTCAGAGGGTGAGAGTACCTCTATGGATGTAAGAGTGGGTGTAAAATTCTATATGATTTTTTGAGTTGCACCACCACCGCGGATCCCTCCTTAGGTTACAGGGGGCCATGCTGAGCCCTGTGAGGGTTCTCCTGATCTAGTGTGTGGCAAAAAAAACATTTTGAGGCATTTTACTGCCCAGTACACATGCTTATCCCTCCTTTTTAAGACACACAAGGGGTCAGGAAAGATGTCACCTGACCCCTTCATTCACTATACATGTAACTTTTCAGCCCCAGCAACCGTTTACGATAATTAAAATGCTGGCCACATATTTTTTTTTGAGTTGCGCCAGCTCTGCGGATCCCTTGTGGAGTTACAGGGGGCCACAATGAGCCCCACAAGAGTTCCGCAGATCTCGTGCATGGCAAAAAAAATGTTTTTAGCCATTTTACTGCCTAGCACACATGCTTACTCCTCATGTTTAACACACACAAAGGGTCAAAAAAGCTCTCACCTGACCCCTTCATTCCCTATACATGTAACTTTTCAGCCCTGGCGACCGTTCCCGATAAATAAATTTGCAGCCGCAACTTGTCTATGAAGGTGCGGCCAGTCAATAAGGACTTTAGTTTGGTGTACGACTCCGCGGATCCACCGTGGGTGGATCCACGGAGGGTCTGCGCGTCTATATATACAAATTTGGATTTCTTTAAATATTTCTAAAACTACTGAGTGGATTTACATCAAATTACAAAAGGCACACTTCCTGGAACAAGAGCTAGCTGTCTACCAAATTTGGTGTTATTCCGTATAGCAGTTCGTGCGGCAGTCGTGTTGCAAAATCTCTATGGGAATTAACATGGGGAAAACACGTTTTGGGACCCACCGCCTATTTCTTGGCCCTTGCTTGACAAATCACCTTGAAACTTTCTAGATAGCAGCTGAAGTGAGTGGCAGATTTTGCGAGGATTTGTCAAATGGTGCCAAAGTTATTAACAAAACAAAAAACGCTTTTCCTGTGGAAACTAGGTCCTAACTATAACTATATACTGGCGACTGCTAATAGGTAATATATATATATATATATATATATATATATATATATATATATATATATATATATATATATATATATATTATTCTCCAAAGATGCAACGCACTCCAATTTCCAGTTTTAAAGCTTTTATTGTTAGCTTAACTGGCTCCAACCAACGCGTTTCAGCCCAACGAGGCCTTTGTCACGTGACAAAAATTGGAGTGCGTTGCATCTTTGGAGAATAATTTAATATTGGGCTTGGATTCAGCCCCATCGCGATTGCACCCGTCACTTGAGCGCGCCGCTAGGAGAATCCGATTGTGTGGAAATATATATATATATATATATATATATATATATATGAGAGTAAGGCAACCATAAGAGTGATAGCCACATACAGCAGACAAGCAAAGAGGATAATGACAATTATTAACCATCAATGGCCTATTGTCCTCTCAGATCCCACTTTAAAACAGATATTACCTGCTAAAGCGACTGTTACCTTTTGCAGGGTGTACTTTATGCGCAATGAGCTGGTGCGCACTAGCCCTGAGACGTGCAAGGCCAGTAGTTGGCTTACACCGAGGAGAGGATTTTATAAATGTAATACATGCAGGGCATGCAAATTTGGGACCACTGTCATGTCATACAAAACTGCTTTTTCAAACGAAACTAGAGAGTTGACTGGGCACTTTACATGCAGAACTGACCATGCAGTCTATGTTTTACAGTGTAGCTGCAAGATGCGCTACATAGGAAGCACGAAGCTACAAGTTTATGTCCATATTTTGCAACATCTATGGGCTAAAGTCAATTCAGACCCGACGTACCCAGTCGCGAGACATTTCAGAGCTGTGCATGATAATGACCTTAGCTGTTTGCAATACTTCGTCATTGATTCTGTTCAGGCATATCCTAGAGGAGATAACCGTGAAAAGCAGCTATGTAGATTGGAATCGAAATACATTATGCTATTAGATACAAAGGCTCCATTAGGTCTGAACATGGGAGAAGATCTGTACAATTATCTATAGCACTCCATCTACTGCAACAGGTTTCAGAAGTTCCCTCAGTTATCAGACACAATACTTTCTCTATGACTGTCACTAGCTGTATCTCTACAATTTTGGGGCAAGTGTTGGCATTATTCAGCACTTAGGTGCAATAGTAGAGGTTTTCTCATCTAGGTACAGATAGGATATTTTGACTTTTCCTCGTGTTAACTAGAATCATTTTTTATATATTTTTTTAAAACACTTATGGTTTTTAGGGATATTAGATTTTTTCACTATTTTTCACTGCACATTTGGTATAGGGTAGTGTACATTAATCATGAACTAAGGACAATATGTATGGGATACAATTACGGAGGTTTCTATTCTGCTTAATAACTGCTTTGTTTACAACGTATTCTACATTCAGAATTGATGGGACGGCAACAAAATTGGCCTTTATACAGACTCATTGCAGAGTGTAAGAATTTCTAGCGTATTTGCACATTTGTATTTGACCTAGTCATCCATGCAGGCAATATGATGGCTATAAGGGACCCTTTAGACCAGTTTGTGTTTTCTCTGTAGTGCATGGTTAATTATAGAGTAGATCTGCATTTTTTCATAGGTGACCCAGGTGCAGCATCAGAGTGAGGACTACAATTTAGTAGCCATTTTATATACTTTCACTAGGCTGTTCAATTTTTTAAGGACCATGGTGACAACTTGCCTAAAGATAAAGCACTTGCACTTTAGTGTATTTGTACATTATAATATCATAGTACTGTAATTGTTGCGGATTTGCACGGTAAGAATGATCATGCGTATTTTGCACAGTATAGAATGTTAATTTAGCGTATTTGCACACTTAAATATCATAGTACTGTAATATCTGCGTATTTGCACGGCAAGACTGTTTGTGTCATTATGCTAGATAGCATGATGTATATTAATTACAAACATTCCGCAGAATGGAGGCTGGGTGCAGCAATCATACACCCATAGGATTATAATGTCCTTTTGTTACAGCTGTGGTATACTATGTTACTCATTAGTGAATGACTTGCCCCTCGGTGTCTTAGTAATCACATATGTATAAGCAGGATCATATGAGGAGACCAATATAGCACGACCCACAACATAAGAAGGCGGCATACTTGCTGCATTTTGGGTTCTTACAATTTCTGAGTTATATAATTATGGTCTGTACTGTGGGTCCGGTATAACTATACACTATCCAATACTTTACAATTTTGCACTTTTTTTTAGATTATCAATGTGCATTGTTCCTAGATGTATCCAATTAGATGGTATGTCGAACGTAATGGAGGTAAAAACAATAAGCAAAATTATGTATATCATATATGTTGTTTCAATCGAATTGATATATGGCAAATTTGGTTACCTAGGTATCGTTCATTTGTAGTATGTCCTCTATTTTCATGATGTATGATGTCAGCAATCATGTGAGGTGTGGTGTTTTCCTTTAAATGGTTTCCAAAAAAGCGGCGCGATCATGTGATCAAGGCCACAGGACGTGGCCGAAACGCGTCATGGGTAGCACGAGCAATGTCAATAAAACTTAATATTTGAGCACCAGCAAGACACCGGAGTCCGTTGCATCTATTTACGAATGCAGGAATAGCATTTGGATGCGTTGTTTTGGATATATAAATATATATATATATATATATGCCACAACGTCGCTGATACCCCAAGCCTCTTAGTTTCAGTGAGTTCACGGCGGGGTAGCGATCCCCTTCCATACACCAACAACCCAATTCACCCACATATTGCATCCATCCGATGAAAATAAAGGGAACCAGCCTCTGCGCAGTGCAATTCCAGCATGTTTATTTTTAACAAAATACAGCAAACACAGCCCGACGTGTTTCAGAGCAATCGGCTCCTTGGTCACGGGTCAGGTTACGTTCGCTCCCTCTTCTGTTTAATATACCATGTGATACATTTTACAATCACCATCAATGATGAACTCACCTGTGACGCCTGATTATAGCAAAGCATTTCAGCCACTTTGACATAAACTTGTATCCCATTTGTTACAGAATACAAATGCATACATTTAGTCTTGTGGGATTTAACTTAGATCCAAATCATTACATAGTTTCAAAATGACATCTCAATAACATGTGCGGGCAGCATCATTGCTTTTGATGCTTTTCAAAGGACATTCCCTTATCCATACTGTATTTACATATCTGTAATTCATCAGACGAGGTATCAGTCCGCCTCCATGGATACACAAAGATGTTGTCCAAAGGCGTATATCATGTTATTCGCCTGCATAGGAAAAGAGTACAAGAAATAATGGTCACAGTGGAAAATGTTTTAGTGCCAAAATCAAAATATCACCATAATAAATCAATTAGTACAATTTATTCATGTTCAGAAGTATGCTGGTATATTCAGCGAACAGCATTGATTGTCTGTACATTTCTAAAAAGGTGCTCCAGAAGGAAGAGGATAAGGTGCTCTGAACGAGAAGTGCACTTGTGAGGGTTGTGGGAAAAGGGAAAGGCAATGTGCTTTAAATACATCAAAGGACTAATATAAAACCTATCAAGCCACATGAAGGCGAACAGTACATATGAACATAGTATCCTCGCGACACAGACAATACATTTCTGTCGTCTGTACTTGACAGTAAAATAAAGACCGTCGACGTTTCGACCCCCTTGTCGTGTATAGGTTGGTAAATCCTTAAAATAGAGTCTTCATCAGGACAGAAACGGAGACACCTAGGATTAATTAATGCGATTTTATTAATCTGGTGATGGGAATTGCAAGAATGGTAATGAATAATTAATAAGAGAAGCAATTAATGTTACCATTCATGACCGACTCGACAAATTAGGCGGTTGATTTCACAAAAAGAGGGCCTGTAGGTCCCAACGTCATGGAGGCGAGCGAAGAGAACAAATCATCAACTAAAAATCAGAGAATGAGGGAAGCGTGTATAAGCACCAATACACGATTGTGAAAACACAATTTACAATAGAAGAGTGCCAAACCCACTAGCTCAGTGGTTCGTTAACGTGGCACCTCTGGGGATAAGAAATGACCGTGAATTTGATTAATGGTCACTATAATACATGCCACCAGGGAAGTTGGGATATAGCCGTGGATGGTGATGCTAATCCCCGCACCCTGTGGCCCAACGTAGGAAATTGCGTGTAATTATGGGTCCTCTATCTACGTATTTAATAAGTAAAGAGGAACCTAGCAGGCTAAGATGAAGTCAACTAATGTGGTTGTGTGCGTTAACTTATAAAGCCACTAGTGCATGCATAAAACCTTTCTAGTTCACCGTGACCAGTGACCGAGTGGATGTTCAGCAATTTCAAAACAACCCGGTGGACTTGTGAAAATACACGGTCACGTCAGGTGAAAAACGACATACCTTAATACTTTTTCATGATGGCTGAGTTAATCATAGCTATAATCTAAAAAAGGAATTCGCATTAGATCTGTATAAACTATAATTAAATACAGAACTTGGTCACGATCAGTTAGGTAGAAAAATGTGCTGCCGCTTACCTGGCCGTGTAATACGAGTGCCTCCGCACACTGACAGGCGTGTCCGGGCGGCGTGAATACCTGTAGCGTGTCTGAAGGCATGCACGTGCGGCACGTTCAGGGGACAGCCGCTGAATGCAGGCACGTCTTACAGAACTGCCCGTGACCTCGAACATAGAGGCACGATGAAACCGAACCCGTGCAGACCGGTAGTGTACCGATTCATGGAGTGGACGGGCCTGTGTCAATAAAAACAATGAAGCCTAATATATTTTATATATACTGCGTAATGAAGTCCGAGTTACTATAAATTGGGGCATATTTGTCGTGTGTCATGTGTGGTAAAATGCCAGTCACATCCCAGTCTAAACGAAAGGCACATGTAAAACATACTGTACATATGTAAGAAAGCCCGCATAGAACAAAGTACATGTATACATAATAATGGTTGCATGACATCGAATGAGCTGTAATCATGCAGGACAGGAGACAATTTACGTAATGATTTATAGAAATAAAGGACCCAACCTTATCTACGCAAGGACAATCTTGTTCCTTCACCTGGGGAAAACCTTAGGTTTTTCGTAAAACCCTCACCCACCAGGGTTACCCCTTGGTGGCATGCTTCATCATAGGGTCCTTCCCGTTCTGCTACGGAACGGGGCATGCTGCGACCAAACGGATTACGCTGGAGCACTGAGTAACAGACTATGAGAGGCAGATGTTCCTGCGAGGAAGGAGTGAAGTAAAAAGGAAGTGTTGTTAAAATTGCCTGGCTAGTGGGTAAATTATTTTATTCCGACCCCTAGTCGGCAAGGTTAAAAAACAGGGAAAGAATAGGGTCACTGGGAATAATGTTCCCACACCCTACTGGTCGACATGTTTCTAGCCTATCCCTCTCGGCTATTCTTCAGGAGCTAGTACAGTTATAATCCAAAAACTAGTTCCACTCCTTAAGTTGTATTGCTAATTACAACTCATTAAGATTTTAATCAAGTGCAACAATCGCACATGCATGCACAGGTCTACAAAATTTCATACCACCTGATCCTTGCATTGTTCTAATATGTAATTAATGAAGCCCGCGTTTCATGGTTTCACCGACGGAGAGTCCAGCTTCTAGTTTTAAATGCAGTTCCCGAGCGGCCTAACGATTAGGTATTTCAGAGTGGTACGGTTGAGATAAGTGTAAAACTAGAAGCTGGACTCCCCGCCGGTGAAACCGTGAAGCGCGGACTTCATTAATTACATATTAGAACAATGCAGAGATCAGGTGTATGACATTTTAGTACACCTATGCGTGCATATGCGATTGTTGCACTGATTAAAATCTTAATGAGTTGTAATTAGCAATACAACAAGTGGAACTAGATTTTGGATTATACGTGTACTAGGTCCTGAAGAATAGCCGAGAGGATAGGCTAGAAACATGTCGACCAGTAAGTGTGGGAACATTATTCCCAGTGACCTATTCTTTCCTGTTTTTAACCCTTGCCGACTAGAGTCGGAGGCAAATACTTTGCCCACTAGCCAGGCAATTTAACAACACTTCCTTTTACTTCACTCCTTCCTGCAGAACATCTGCCTCTCATGGTCTGTTAATCAGTGCTCCGCGTATCCGTTTGGTCGCAGCACGCCGTTCCGTGGCGGGGAAGGACATATGATGAAGCATGCCACCAAGGGGTAACCCTGGAGGGTGAGGGTTTCTGAAAAACCTAAGGGTTTCCCAGGTGAAGAACAAGATCATCCTTGTGTAGATAAGGTTGGGTCCTTTATTTCTATAAATAATTCTGACTTTGGAGGGTGGCCCCAGCCCACGTCCTCTCGCTCCCCCCCTTTTTTTGTAGACAATTTACGTAAGAAATGTTCATAAAACGGAATGTAATCACATACACAAAGTGATTGCGTCATTTCTGGTATTTAGAAGATCACATGTTGCATGGGACAGAGGAGACAATTCATGTAAGAAACGCTCATGAAACAGTTACGACACACAATATAATCACGTACACAAAGTAATTGCATCATTTCTGGTATTTAGAAGACCACATGTTGCATGGGACAGATGAAAAGAGGCATATCTTTTCTAAACCTCCTTTGTTGGCGCAGGTAACTGTGCACATGCCCTAAAACTTTCAACTAATTAAGCCCTAGTGGGTGAATGCAAGGGTCATCTTGTTACTAAAGGCATTCAACAGACCAAAACGGAGGTGTGGGGGGCATAGTGTATCTCTAATCTCCCATAGTAATTCCTCCATGTTCATATCTCTATTAGATCTTGAATTGCAAAACCAATTACACCTAAGTGTGCAAATGTCAGTATTCCCACTTTTTTTAAGAATAGCCCGCACACAAAATAAAGGAAAAGAAGAAAAGGAGCTGTACAATACCCCAATCCATTCCAAATGAGGTAAAAAAAAGATAGCCAACTAGGCTAGATATAATTGGCTCTCTTGCATTTCTTATCCGAATTTTGGCACCAGGAGCTCCTACAATATATATAAAGACAAAAAAGACAGTGAAAAACATATATTACAATTCCTTTTAAACAAGCAAACCTAACACGTTAGGGAACGGGAGAAATAGAAAATACATTTTTTTTAAAATTTCTTTAAAACCCTTTAGACCTATACATCACACAAATGGTAGTGTCAGCAACAATGGGGATACTTAAAATCAACCTAGGTGGACTGCCAACTCTTTATCCAGATTCAGTCTGCCCAGATGAAGGGTACCATATCCAATAATGAGCCTTGATTCAACTCTCCTTAATTCCTATTCTCTATTGCCCCCTCTTTCTCGAATTGGAATTCTGTCTAACACACAGAATTGTAAGTGGCTGATGTTCTTGTCATGTTTCAGCTTAAAATGCCCTGCAATGGGTTATTGCTTGTCTTCACTAGTGATTGCCCTTATATGTTCTTGTACTATCTTTTTAGCTCTATGGATTGTGCTCCCAATGTAATACTTATTACATGGGCAGCACAATGCATACACCCAACAGACTGAGTTGCATGTGAGATGTTTGGTTACTTTGTATGGTCGATGATATGCTGAGATTTGAACCATTTTGCAATTGTTACTGTATTTGCAGGCTTTGCATGTTCCACATGTAAAGAAACCCTGAATGTTACTAGCACCACCCCCAGACTTAACTAGGTGTGGCTAAGAGTATCTTTAAGGCTTGTGCTTCTTCTAAAGGTAATTTGTGAGTTATCTCCGATGTGATTGACCAGATGTTCATTCGTTTTCAGTACCTGCCTGAATTTTATAAGGCCGCGTTTGACTTCCCATGCCTGCCCGTGGAAGGAAGTTATGAATCTTAATGGTTGTGTATCTTGAGTGTTCCTGGTTCTTGGGGTCAGTAACTCTTCTCTCTCAACCTGCCTTGCCTTCTCACAGGCCTGTTCTATTGTTTTTAAGGAATACCCTCTTTGCAAAAAACCATGATTTATGATGTTCATTTCTTTTTGAAAGGCCAATTCGGAATTGCAGTTCCTTTTGGCCCTAAGCAATGGTATGCTTTATATCAAATTCCTAGGGTGGCAACTTCCTGCATGAAGCAGGCTATTACCTGCCGTTTCCTTTCTGGTTTATTACTTCATACTTCCAGTTGTAAATCTAAGAATTCTATTTTAGTCTGATGCATGACTGGTGAACATAAGATTTAAAGAGTTGTCGTTGAGTGCATTGACAAACTCATAGGCTTCTTCATTGCTGCCCTTCCAGATACAAAAGATGCCACCCGAGTATGTCTATAGATGTTCTTTTCAAAAATGAAAAAATTGTTGGTCAAACACACATGCATCATATCAAGAAGCATCTCGGGATGAAGCTAGACTCCCGCGCTCGGCACGATATCAAACCAATGTGCCCGAGGACGCGCAGCGGACGTGCGCAGCGGGCGCGCCGCTGGCGCGCCGAAGGCGCACCTAAGGCAAGCCCGTCTGCGCCCGTCCGCGGCCGGTCGGGGCTAGGGGCTATATCCCCTGCCTGTGACAACTTAGCGCCATGCTCTACCTTTAGATATTCGAGAGATGCGCTATTAGCCCTTTCAATTCTCGGTGCGTAAAAGCCTATCCGGGCCACATGTACGGCCCGATCACTTGCCTTGGTTGCAGATGGGATAGTCTAAAACCATGTCAGACAAATGGGCAGGTAGAATTAGACACTTGCAAACTGTCTTGCATTTATTTTAATCCTAGATCTGTCCCAAAACACTCCTTCGATATTTGGGATATTCTTAATGAGAAGAATCCCGACCTTGTTTTCATTACCGAAACTTGGCTGGGTGATAAGAATTCCCCTGATGTTGCGAATGCCCTACCAGCTAACTACAAAATAGTCAAACATGACAGGAAGGGTCGAAAGGGAGGGGGGGTAGCGATACTATTTAAGGACCACTTGACTTGCCAGCCCGTTCAAGTGGCCCCCCAGGACGAACTCGAAACACTATCTTTCGAAATTTTCCATGATGGCCTTATCATATTGGCCGGTGCTGTAATCTATAACCCCCCAGGTCACCAAATGGAACTTGGCACGAGGCTACTTACCCAACTCCTCCCGGTATGTCTGAAAAATAAAAATTATTTAGTCATAGGAGATTTTAATGTTCACTTTGAGAAAACTGATAATCCGGTTGCCTCGCAACTGGAGAGCGATATGCAGATCCTACAACTGAAACAATGGATTAAGGGGCCCACTCACACAGCAGGGCACACCCTCGACCTACTTTTTTCCAACATTGAATCCACTTATATTCATGAGATTAAACCGTTATTATGGACTGATCATTCGCTCATATCATTCTCACTAGGTCTACCGGCTAAATCTACAAAACCCTTGAAACCCCAGCAGACAATTAATAGAGCCTGGAGACTAGTTACCGAAACATCGTTCCAAACGCACTTTCTCCCCCATAACACTCAGATCCTGGGTGATCTCCCAGTGAATATGGAAGCAGTCACCCTCGAGATGGAAATTAGCACGACACTGGACCAATTTGCACCTAAGTTAAAACTCAAGCAGAGCACAAAGATCCACCACGGAAAAGTGGTATACTCCCCAACTCAAGGCACTGAAAAGAAAGTGCCAAAATATCGAACACCAATGGAGAATGTCCAAACTGGAAACAGACAAATTACGGTACAAGTCTGAACTTAAATCTTACAACCATGCGATTAGAAATACAAAGAGGACATATTTTGCCCAACGAATCAACGAAAACTGCAATTCAGCTAGGGAACTATACAAAATAGTTAAAGAACTGAAGTAAACCAACCAGCATGTCTCAATGCCTACCCCCCTCAATAGAAGCTTGTGAAAAAATTAGTAACTTCTTTTCGGAGAAAATAAACAAAATATACTCCGCTTTTAGCCCGATTACGATTACAGAAACAACCAATTTGAGATTCTGGACCCCTCACCCAGAAGCCTCATCAGCATTGAACGACTTCTCCCCCCTCTCAGAGATTAAGGTTCTAAAAGCTATGGGCGAAGTAAAAGCTGGATCACCTTTAGACCCCTGCCCTCACTTCATTTTTTCTCAAATTGCTTCAACTCTGTGCCCTTATGTCACGCAGCTCTTTAACTACTCTCTTAATTCAGCTGCATTTCCTGACATTTGGAAACAGGCAGTTGTAATTCCTCTACTGAAAAAAGCAGGAACAAACGTCCTTAATCCTGAAAATTATCGGCCAATCTCCCAACTGCCTTACCTCTCCAAAGTTTTGGAGAGGCTAATAAATAAACAACTATCAAATTTTCTGGAAATTAACAATCTATTGGACCCCTCTCAGACTGGCTTTAGGGTTGCAAATAGCACCGAGGCTACACTACTGGCAGTATTGGATAATATCAGAATGTGCACTGACCAGGGAGGAGCTGTTGCCTTGATATTATTAGACCTGTCAGCAGCGTTCGATACGGTCTCACACAACAGACTGCTAGAAACCCTCTATGAAAAGGAATCCATTCCAAAGCCTTGGAATGGTTCAGATCGTTCTTAAGTAATCGTACTCAAACGATTCAGTTAGGAGCACTTTCGATCTCAACCTAGCGCCATCAGCTGTGGTGTCCCGCAGAAGGCATCGCTAAGTCCAACCCTATTTAACGCCTATGTTTCATCCCTGGCGAAAATCGGTAGAAAATGGGGAATTGGCATTTGCTCTTACGCGGATGACACCCAACTGATGGTGGCCCTTGAGGAAAGATCTGAAATTACTAAAACAAAACTGCATAATTGCCTCTCTG
The DNA here is from genome assembly GCA_963921515.1 of Calotriton arnoldi. Taxonomy (NCBI): domain Eukaryota; kingdom Metazoa; phylum Chordata; class Amphibia; order Caudata; family Salamandridae; genus Calotriton; species Calotriton arnoldi. The sequence continues at coordinate 248,383 of CAWUFW010010987.1, forward strand.
AGATGGCACAGTGGATGTCTGAGCATTATTTAAAATTAAACGCAGGAAAATCAGAAATCCTGCTTTTTGGGAGTGCCAATCTAATTTGGGACGCGTCTTGAGTGGCCACAAACTCTTGGTGCTGCCCCAACCCCCAAACAGAGCGCAAGAAACCTGGGCATCATTATTGATACCACCCTATCCATGAAGGACCATGTGCGGGCCCTCTGTGGAAAAGGCTTTGCGACTCTGAAATTATTAACTAGACTTTTTCCCTGGATTCCATTGGAATGCAGAAAAACAGTCACTCAGGCACTGCTCATAAGTCAGCTTGATTATGGAAACGCTCTATTTGTGGGCATGACTGAGCTCCTTTTCACGCGGCTTCAGGTGCTTCAAAACGCCGCAGCCAAACTAGTATGCAATAAAAGCAGACTAAGTTCCGCATCAGCGTGTATGAAACACCTGCATTGGCTTCCAATACGACAAAGAGCAGTATTTAAACTGCTCTGTCATGCCATAAGTACTACATCTAAGTGGACCCAGAATTCTCCAGGGGAGAATTGAGTTCTATGTCCCCACAAGGAGCCTTCGGTCACTCCATCAAGCACTAGCTAGAACTAAACGTATTAAGAAAGTAAGGACCGGTGGACGGTCTTTTTCATACTTAGCAGCTCCAGAGATGGAATAAACTCCCCCTGGATCTACGTCTTACATCCGACTACCTGATATTCCGGAAAAAACTTAAAACCCATTTGTTCCCTAAAAATTAACAATCATTAATTCCTTTATACCAGCAGCCAAGCACTGTTGCGACTAGCGCCTTGATATCCCTCGGGATGAATGTTGCGCTTTACAAATAAATAAATAAGACAAAGACCGAGCTCTCAGAAAGTGTCTGCAAGCTGTGATCCCTAAATCATGGGGTATGCAAATGTAAAGGCTATTCACATCAAAACACATAAGCATGTTCTCCTCCCATGTGATATCATTGATCAGCCTTAAAAAATCACCTGTATCCCTTAATTAAGAAAGAAGTGACTGTACAAAGGGTCCGAGGGTTGACTGGCTCTTTGTGCAACTTGGGTAAGAGATACAAAGCTGGAATTGTGGGAAAATTGCAATTGAGAAATTGATATTCCTCCCATTCTATCAAATGTTGATCTCTCCAATCAATAAGTGTATCTTGATAGTCTTTATTAGCTTTCTCAAATTTCTGTCTAGTGGATGGCTCATAGCTGTTACTATCATTAAGCTGTCTATATCCCTCATTGAGTTACAAAACTAATGGACAAACCACTACATTGCTCCCTTTATCGGATTTGTTTATCACAATATCTTTATTCTTTTGCATATGTTAATGAGACATCATTTTAAAACTATGGAATGAATTGGATCTAAGTTAAAGCCCACAAGACTAAATGTATTCATTTGTATTCTGTAACAAATGGGGTACAAATATATGTCAAAATAGCCAAAATGCTTTGCTATAATCAGGCGTCACAGGAGAGTCCATCATTGATGTTGATTGTAAAATGTATCACATTGTGTATTAAATGCAAGAGGGAGTAAACGTAACCTGACCTGTGACCAAGGAGCCAAATGTTCCAAAACGCGTCAGGCTGTTTTTCCTGCATTTTGATAAAAATAAACACTCTGGAATTGCATTGAGCAGCGTCCCATTCCCTTCATTTTTATCAGATGGACGCAATATGAGGGGTAATTTGATTGTTGGTAAATATATGTATGTATATATATGTGTATATATATATATATATAAAAATATATATATATAAAAAAAAAAATATATATATATATACTGAAAAAACCAAAGCTTACAGGGACGTTATAGTTAGGCTCAGGTTTCACTCGTACAAAACCAGTGAAATTCATAACTCGCTCCCCCCGCAATGCACTGCTTATGACCTCACATATTACATCACTCATGACATGGTCAGTGATATCTCTGATGACGAACCGCTGAATGAAATTACACCAAATTTGGCAGAAAGCTAGATCTCTGTCCAGAAAGAGTGCTTTATGTAATTTGGTGTAAATCTGTTAAGTAGTGTTGGAGTTATTAAAGTAAAAAGATTTATGTATATCTAGAGATCCTCTGTGAATCCAGGTGAGTTCGCGGATCCACGTGCCAACAGCAATGCCATTATTGACTGGCCACAACCTGAGAGTAAAGTTGCTGCTGCCATTATGTGCATCCGGACATGGTTCCCAGAGGTGAAAATAAAATGTAAAAGTGATAGAAGGGGTTGGGGTAGAGGTACCTGACCCCATGGGACTGATGGGTGGGGTCTGTGAGGGACATCTCATGGGCAAGAATTGTTTTTGTGTGCAAGGATCTGTGGATCCTCACAGAACCTCACAGATTTGGGTGGATCGGCAGATCCAGACCCTGGAAAAAAAACACATACATCCACTCACAGAACCGTACACCTACTCAAACACTCACTCATACACCAATTTACACACTCACACAACCACTCACACACACATACAGCCACCCACAAAACCACTCACAGATCCACAAAACCACTCACACACCCACTCACAGACCCACTCACAGACCCACACACCCACTCACACAACCACTCACGCACCCACTCATGCACCCACTCAGCTATTCACACACCCACTCACAGACCCACACAGCCACTCACACAACTACTCACACAGCCACTCACTCAACCACTTACATACCAACACTGCAGAAAAGAGGGGTGAAAAAGGGTTCCCCAGTGCTCACTTGAGAAATACCACAAATTATTTAAACACAGACCAAGTAAATACGGTGCTCACAAGGGAAGAATGTTTACCCAACATTCACAAATTAGAGCCCCTTTCGAGGTTCCATGCAAGCATATATACACCTATATGGCACACACAAATTCATATATGCAACAGTTTTTAGTAATAATGTAGTCTCCGATAGATGTTGTTCCTTCAGTCTTGCTCTTTACAAGCACTTTATTGCGTTCCAAATGGTTCTTCACAATAGCCAACACATGTTTCGTCGTAATCACGACTTCATCAGAGCTCCATATCTCCCTATCTCAATTCTCTATATAAACACTATATTGCTCTTAATTAGCACAAGCCACAAGTCCACCCTGTTCAGAGAAAGAATAAACTCAATGGTGGAAATGTTAACTTCCAATACTTGTAGATCCAATTAAAACCACTATTTGGGAAGTTCACCCATAACCAATATGCTGCGGGTTGCTTTTCTGAAATATAATAATCGTGGTCCGAGTATGGCCCAAAAGCTCAGATTTGCTCAGCGCTGCCAGTACGTGGCGAGTTATGGCTTACACACCCATACAACCATTCACACACTCACTCAACCATACAGCCACTCACACACCCACTCTCAGATCTACAAAACCACTTACACACCCACTCAATGATCCACACAGCCACTCACACACCCATTCACTTACACACCCACACAGCCTCTCACACCCCCATATAGTCACTCACACAGCCACTCAGATCCACAAAACCACGCACACACCCACACAGCCACTCACACACCTACTCACACAACCACTCACACCCATATAGCCACTCACACACCCACACAGTCACTCACATAGGCAGTGATGCACGTATAGAAAATACAATAGCATATGTTTGTGTTAATTGTGTTGTTGTTTTAGTATTGAATGTGTGCAATATAACCAGCAGACCCCTTATTTGTCTGAGAATTCCTAACAGATCCGCAGATCCATAAAATGAATTTAAAAAAGGAAAGACTTGCTTCACTGCATTTATAAAAAGACTACATAAGTTACCCTACCTTAATTTCAGAATTTTTAGTTTAAAATATATAATAAGAATGACTGTGAGAATAAAATGTATTTATAAACTTGTGAAAATGTATATTAGTGAATTGAACTTATGGGTCAAATCGTAGTACAATTTATATTTTAAAAAAAGGTGAAATTCAGTAAAAAAAAACAAAGGCTAAAGGGACATTATAGTGAGGAAATAGCATTAAAAAACCATAGAAATTCACTGAAACAAAACAAAGGTTACACTGGCGTTCTAGTTAGGAAACAGAATTTTAAAAAACTTTAGAAATTCAATGAAAAAAACAAAAGTTACAGGAATGCTATAGTTAGATTCAGATTTTACACACACACACAAAACCATAGAAATTGAGCAATTATCTCATGTAACTATTACTCGTGTCCTAAGGTAACTATAACTCGCGCCCTCGCCATGCACTGCTAATAACCCCACATATTACATCACTCCTAGCATCTTCTTTGACATCACTGACTATACCAATGCAACCTTTGCAGTGAAATTATTGATGAGAAAACTGTGCATGGCGGGGGTGCGAGTTATAGTTACCTTAGGGCACACAAGTTATTACCCTACATATTACATCAGTCTTGACATCTTCTATGACAATGTTGGTAATATCACTGCAACATTTGCAGTGAAATTATTGATGAGAAAGCTGTGAATGGCTGGGCATTAGTTATAGTTACCTTAGGGCACGAGCTATATTTTCTTGACATAACTATAACTAAAACTGCTGAATTTCTGTGGTTTTATGTGTGTAAAATCTGAACCTAACTATAAGGTCCCTGTATCCTTTGGTTTTTTAGTGAATTTCTGAGATTTTTTAAATTCTATTTCCTAACTATAATGTCCCTATAATGTCCCTGTAACCTTTGTTTTTTTCAGTGACTATATATAGATACACTTACTGGCGAAATACTTGTAGGAGAGTAGGATCTGCTTCACATGGGTACCCCCACTTTTTGCTGATGCTTCACTGTTTTTCGACTTTAGTCTGGTTGGGGCCCTGCTAATCAGAACCCCAGCCTAGCTGCTTCCTCTCTAAAATGGTTTCCATGTGCCTTAGGCACATCTCTGATGGGAATCTGGAGTGCCCTTATAAGTCCCTAGTATATGGTATACTATGTACCCAGGGCATAGGTACCTCAGAGGCCTACCAGGGGCTGCAGCATGTATTGTGCCACCCCTGGAAGGCCATCCAAAATGACACCACAGGTCTGCTACTGCAGCCTGGGTAAGGTGGTGCATGCACCCCTTACAGTGGTATAGGCTACCGATATCACTACCATTGCACACACATATAAACCTATAAGTCACTCCTATGGCAGGCCTTACCAATCCTGAAGGCAGAGTGCTTGGTTTTTATGTGAGAGGGTGCCCTGCATGAGCAGAGCCCCTCTACAGCGTTCGAGTCCCTCCTCTGATGCTGTTTGTGGTACAGCTTGACCATATACTCTTAAGTGCATTATATCCTCGCGGTACAATGCTAACTTTGGACTGGCTGCACCAAAACATGTCGTGTTTGGTGTCAAACATCTTGGAATACTACCCCCCCACCAGTCCTGGCGGCGGGGGTAGCATTCCACCCTTCTAGAGGGAGAGACATGTACACACCGGGCTACCCGGTAACTTCTTTCCAGAACCCTGGCATCACAAAATGGATGCCGCTGCCACAGACACGGGTCTGGCCTCCTGCTGCTGACTGAAACTCCGGCAGGGGAGGCCTGGACAATAGGTTTCCTGTCGCAGGGAGGTGTAACCACCTCCCCAGACAGGATAATGTGTATTGGGGCTGGGCGGGAGCACCCTCTGGTGCTTTGAAGTCCTGCACTGGGGGCACATTTGGTGTCCCTGTGCATATGCCAGTTCAAACCGGTTGCAGGGGCTACCTGCCCCTGCTCTGGCGCGAAACTGGACAAAGGGAAATGGGTGTAACCACTCCTCTTCCCTGACCCTCCCATAGGTGGGTCCCCAGAGTATGTCCAACCCCTAACTTAGTATAAGTATGGGACCCCAGTCCTTAGGACTTTAGATTACCCTGGACGAAACTCTGACACTGAATCCTGGACCTTCGACGCTCTACCTGAAGATTAGAGGACTGAAGAATCTCCCTTGGGGTCAAGGAGTGACTCCCCTGCTTGGCAGGCACTAAGAAGCAATTGTCCGGTCTGCATCGCTGAAGCTCCCGCCGGACGCCGAAGTCTTTGCATCAGCAGAGGTAGATTTCCAGACTTCCCCGAGGCTGCCCTGAGTCCCCAGGAAAGCTGAGGCCCGTAGCTGTCGTGGGTAACGTGGAACCGTGACCCCTGGACACCGAGTACTTTTGCAAGTGCATCCTCTTCCTGATCTCCCACGAAGTTGTACTTTGGGCTCCGAGGATCCCCCGCCTCCAGCACCGACTGCTCCGAAGATCACTGGCCTCCACTCCACGAGTGTCCTGTGAGCCAGCTCCAAGTGCGTCCACTCAAGGCTCCTTCGCGGTCGCTAGTCCGTGGGCTAGTGGGCCCTCCCGAAGGCAACTCTTCTTCTGTTTGGGCTTTCCTGGTTGCTCCAGACGTGCCCTGACTTACCCTCGCTGGGTGAGTCCCCCAGACCTTGCTGGTCTGCATCAACGTCCTTTCTTTGTTTCTACGAGACTTGCCGTTGCCAAGGCTTGTTGGGTCCAATCCGGTCGCCGACACCCCTGCAATCGACAGACGTCGTGGGATAGCTCGAATCCAGCTCCTGGTTGTCGTCGACGCCTCCTGGATCTTGTGGCTGAAGAGTCAAGACGACTGTCAACCTACCTGAAGCACCCGACATCGGTGGGCATCTGCTCATCGCCTTCCTGGTCACTGGCTAGTGACCCAGACTCTGTCCCCTCTGCTTTCAGGTTCTTCAGATCTTCGATCCACCCTTGGATCCACCCGAACACTTTCGACTTGGTCGCCAGCAGCACTTTGCAGCAGATCGCCATTGAAAACTACGACGAAACCCGACCCCGAAAGACACCTATGCACCCGGCTTTCCTGGGTGAGGTAACTCGAGTACTCCGGTGCTCCCGTGGGTATAGACTCTAGAACAACCTAGTTCTAAAGGGGTTTGCTCCAAGTCCCCCTCTAAGTGTCCTTTTTCTTTAAAACTCCAACCGCGACATTCCCCATAGAAGTCAACGGCGGCTCGCGGCTGTGTTCTCACACTGCACGCGTCCCCCGTGGGTCCCCTGTGTCACTACCTTGGGTGGTTCCTTGAGGGCCAAGCACTGGATAGGGGCGGTAGGTGCTTAAACCGGGGCTCCCAATCTGGCTGGTCTGACGGCGGTTTGAAAGGCGCCTCAGGGGATTTTGCCAGTCTTCGGCGGCGTTTTTGCCTGTGCCTCTGAGCTGAGGATGTCGGGCCCCAGCCCTTGGTCTGCTTCGAGGCCTTAGGGCATGACCTGTCATTCCCTGGCAGTTTAACCTCGCTGCTGCCTCTGGGTGCCTCTAATGCCTAGATCCCCGATCACAGCGCTGACTAGGGGATATCAGCTGTTTCCGCTCTCAGCCTATTGTTTCCGCTTTTTTCTATGGCTGAATGGTTGTTTGAGGCTCCGGGTCATTGTCTGTGACCTGCGTGTGTGCGGCCGGGCGGGCGTGCTTTGCTGCGAGTTGCTGACGCTCCTCCGGGGATTTCATGGGGTTTGAACTGCCTAACTCCTGGGATGCCGAGGTTGGGTGCACGCCTCCATGATTGGAGGGCTTGACCCGCTGACTGGATGCTTTGTTGCGGGATTGTATGCGGCTGGTGCCTGTCTGGGAGCGGGAGATGGGAGCTTTCTCTGCCTTGATCAGTCGGGCTGCCTTCTGCCCGGGGGCGAGGGAGGGACGCCTCCGCCCTTGTTTCCCCCTGGACAGTTAGAGTGTTTGTGTGGCCAGAGCCTCCCTGCTGCAGTGGCGGCTCCTTTGTGAGTTGTGGGGTGGCGACCTCACTTAGACTGTTTGGCCTGGTCCTGCAACGATTTTTCAACCGATAAATCAATCCTCAAAATGGTGCTTTCTCATGGCTATTCACCCACTCTTAACCCACTATTCAAAATGGCCACTTCCCAAAATGGCCTCGAGGATGGCCTGATCCTGACTTTTCTACATCGAAGCTAGGTACGATCTGGATCCTTATCAAATGGCATCGATGTTCATCAGAATTGGATTTAATTGAAACTGTGGAAAAAATTACTTTCTGGTCGTGTGCCCCTCTGATCCTGCAGAAATAACTTCCTGTTGAAATAACTGTTGTAATAATAACTTGCTTGTCGTGCGCACCTATGATCCTGCCGAAATAACTTCCTGTTGAAATAACTGTGAAATGATTACTTACTGGTCGTGCCCCTCTGATCCTGCAGAAATAACTTCCTGTTGAAATAACTGTTGTAATAATAACTTGCTTGTCGTGCGCACCTATGATCCTGCCGAAATAACTTCCTGTTGAAATAACTGTGAAATGATTACTTACTGGTCGTGTGCCCCTCTGATCCTGCAGAAATAACTTCCTGTTGAAATAACTGTTGAAATAATTACTTACTGGTCGTGTGCCCCTCCTATCCTGCAGAAATAACTTCCTGTTGAAATAATCTGCTGAAATAATTACTTGCTGGTTCTGTGCCCCGCTGACCCTCAAAAATAACTTCCTGTTGAAATAACTGTTGAAATAATTACTTGCTTGTCGTGTGCCCCTCTGATCCTGCAAGCTGGGACTCGCCTGCCTTGCTCTTGATTTACGCAATTTTTTGTCTCCTCTCACTGATTCGGCACATTCACCTATTGATGGTCAAAAATTCACTAATCACCTGGAAGCCCCCGGACTGTCTAGTCGCTCGCAAACTTACTACTATTGATTGCCGTTCCTCACTCAAAACCTGCTGTGCCACAAACGCCCTTCCCCGGATCACCAGCTTTCTCTTTTTACCACTGGGTTTACCTCCGCAATAGCTATCTTAATACCAGCGCAGACTGGACCCCTATGTGAGCCCACATGCTAATCTCCAACCTTTTGCAACCACCTACTATCCTCTAACGGACATCTATTCATTCTATACTAAATGTCTAAATATTGTTGAACTATTTATATTGCTGATTTAACTACCGTGCTGCGCTTTCTTAATTATTTCCACATTACTAATTAGCCTGTTCCCTCATCTTACTTCAACCTTCTTCCTTCCACCCCTAACTCCTCGTTATCCCCTTATTAGCTTTATATCACTCCACCCTCCCTCCTTTCTCCCCCCATCTCCTCCAACCTTTTGACCACCATGCCCACCGTAGTCCCAATCCCACATCCCACTCCAACCCCGCTCTCTCCTCCCTACACCCCTCCCTCACCAAACATGGCCCCAACTCCTGGTCCATTCCCTACCCTCCGAATCTTTCTAAAAACGATAAGAAAAATTTCAAACATAAATTACTAATCCGGCATCCCGAAACCCTTATCGTCCCCATAATAACCAACTACATTTTCTATTCTAAGCGCCCCTCCAAATGTTAGAGCACCTTCCTACGCCACCTCCCAGTTACTAAATCTAACAACATTCCTTACGGTTTCAAACTATCTACTACCCCCTCCCCTACTTTCCCCGGTGAAATTGACATCTCCATCTTCAAAAATGGAAATATCCTCATACAAGCCTCTGAACTCCACCTCAACATCTTCGAGCATCAATTCAGCACTCTGTCCCACCTGTTGTCCTCACCTACTCCTCTCCCTCGACTCCCCTGCCCCCAGACATGTCCCTGTGCTCCCCTGCCTCCCACGGCAGAATACCCTTCTTCCCCATGACATCTCTAACCTCAAGAATATATCCTATTCTACGACTTCCTATCCAGCACCCAACCCTGAACCCCCCAAAACATCCCAAACTCTCACCATCCCCCAAACTCCCAAGCTCTCCAACGACCGTCACCTTTTGACCTCGAGCTCCACAGTTAACCCCTCTCCAGCCCCCCAAGCTCCCCTCCTAGCCTGCACCACCACACCCCCTCCTGCCACCACTCCCCCCTCTCTGAATTTCACCCCCACCCCCAACTCTGATGCTGCCTCTCCACTCACCCCTTACACCCTCTCTTCTCCTACTATCCCGTCCCCTACCCCTACAACTATCCCATCCCTCTCCATACCTGTCCCTCCCGCACACTGCCAGATCACCCCTCTCTCCCCCGTCCTCTCCTACTCCCACAGCCTCAGCACCCCGCTTACCACCCCCCAGGCCTCTCACCCTCTCCCAATACCAGACATCCACCCCGACCAACTCCGAACACACCTCCTCAACTCCTCTTGCCGCAACCACCTCTTGTACTATCCCATCCTTCCCCACGCACCTCCCCCCCCGACCGCCGGTACTCCCCTCCCCCCAGACCTCCCCCACAACGTCAGCACCGTTCTCGCCTCCCCCAGACCTCCCCCTCTCCGATCGCCAGAATACCTCCCCGACCAACTCAGAACACACCTCCCCCTCCTGCCTCAACTACGTCCCACCTCACTCTTTTAACTCAGACACTTTGCAACATTGACCGCAATATTGCTTACTTGGTATCTGAAGTCGCCCGGCTTAGAGAGGATTTCAAAGACTTCAAATTCCGTAACCCCAAAACTCGCCCCCCTTGGTCCACTTCACCATACACTGGTCCTCAAAAACCCACTAATCCCAAACCTTGGAAAACCACACCACTACACAACCGTACACATAGACCTCTTCGCACCTTAAACGACCACTCCGCCACTGACCTATCCGACATCTGCAACTCCTACCCGCAAATAACCTCACTAAAGAAGACGGCCGTTCCTCACTCCAACATCCCTGTTGTTATAGGGACCTGCAGAATCCCCTCCTCTCCCGGCTCCCCCAGACCCCCTCCTCAACTTTCCGCCATCCACTCGTGCCCCCCCCTAAAGACAACCCTAAGCCCCTGGCCTGCATGCTCATGAACTGCCGTTCGGCAATTCAACATGCGACCGAAATTTTCGAAACTATCCTTAGTGAAGATATAGACGTCGCCTTCCTCACGGAAACCTGGCTCAATGATCATTCAACACCCATCCTGGACTTACTCTCCCCCCCTGGTTACTCTATCATCAGAAAAGACAGACCAAAGCGAATAGGAGGTGGACTAACAATAATCTTTAGAAAGTGAACTCTAGCTCTCCCTAGTCAAAAACACTGACTTTGCAACCTTTGAATATCTAGGAGCGGAACTTAAGATCCAAGACGCTCCCCCAATACGTCTACACAACATTTATCACCCTCCGGGTGAACCTCTTCCCTTCGCTGAGGAACTATCTGACCTTCTTACTCAATCGTCACTCTCTAGTTCTAAAAATCTCTTCCTAGGAGACTTAAACCTTCACTGGAATGTACACGAGGACCCTACTATCAAACTCCTCAATAACCTTCTTGAGATTAATGACCTCAAACAACTCTGCCATTCCCCAACCCACTCAAAAGGGGCTACTCTTGATGCCATCATTGCAAACAATGATTTGGCATACCTATCCAACATCATCCCTGTCGATTGGTCTGACCACCACCTCATACTGTTCATGATCTCCCCCTTAGCCCCGCCCTCCCCACCTAAAAACAACAAAAACAAAATTTCTACCAGAAACCTTAATCTTATCCCCCTGGTGTACTGGAGGCCAAACTCCAAGCTCAACTTAGTTACACCCCTCCCTCTCTTAATGCTAATGAGCTCACTGAGCACTATAATAAAACCGTCTCCGAGGTTTTTAGATCAACTAGCACCACCCAAACTAAAAACTCAAAAAAATATCCCTTCCAAATCATGGTTTAACTCAGACCTCAACAATGAAAGACGTGCTCTCAGACTGGCTGAAAGAACTTGGAGACAACACCCTTCCCCCTCCAATCTCGTCCTCCTTCGAACCGCTAGATCTACTTACAAAAAACACATTTTCTTTGAAAAGGCATCCTTCTTTCGTTCACAACTCGCCCATGCTAAAAATAGACCCAGAGAACTGTTCAACATTATTAGAAACCAAACCTCCCCCGCCCCCCTCCACTTGATGGCATCCACCAAAAATGTGAAGAAATTGCTAACTTTTTCTCTGAAAAAATCACCAAAATTGACCAATCCTTCATTTTTAACTCAGATCCCTCTCAACCCCCAATATACCCTTGTTACTACTCCTACACCCTCCCCCTGATCCTGCCCCCAACCTCCCCCGCACCAACATTCAACAACCCCTCCTGAAACCTACCCTGACAAAATACAGCTAAAAAATAATGCCTCCTGGCAAAATTTCCACTCCGTTTCCGAACTAGAAGTCTTTAACATCCTGTCCAAATTAAAACCGTCCTCTCACACAAAAGACCCCCTCCCGTCTACCCTCATCCAAGACCTTAAGCACGTCATTGTCCCTTATTGGACCAAAATCATCAACTCCTCCCTTTCCTCGGGGTGCGTCCCTGTCTCCCTCCAACTCGGACAGGTCACGCCCATTCCTAAAAACCCTAAGGCTGACCTCAACGACCCTAATAACCTCCGCCCCATATCAAACCTCCCCATTCTTTCAAAAGCCCTTGAAAAATGTGCCCTCCTGCAATTGGATAAACACATTGACACTTACAACCTACTCGACCCTTTACAATCCGGCTTCCGTAAAGGCTGCAGCACTGAAACTGCATTGCTAAATATAGTTGATGACATCCACCACGCCCTGGACAATGGTGAGACCTGCCTACTCATTTTCCTTGACCTCTCTGCGGCATTCGATACAGTTAACCATTTAACCTTACTCAATACACTTAAACTTCAGCTCGGTCTAAATGGCACTGTCCTCAACTGGTTCACCTCCTATTTTCAACACAGAACCCAGCAAATCAAAATCCAAAATTGCCTCTCCAGCCCCACTCCTGTCTCCCTTGGTGTCCCCCAAGGATCTATCCTCTCTCCTGCTCTATTCAACTTATTTATGGAACCCCTTACACTCATACTTAAACAAGCCGGTATTAACTACCACCTGTATGCCGACGATACCCAACTGTACTATAAAATAAAGTCCCACTCAGATGTCCTACACCTTAACACCGCCCTGGCTAATATACAATCCTGGTTCTACTCAAATCATCTCAAACTCAACCCAAACAAAACTGAAATCATTCTTTTCTCTCCTAAAAACAACCCACTCCCCATCCAAACATGGATCTCTGACCTTAATGCCCTAAACTGTTCGCTCTCCTTATCCGAATCAGTAAAATCCCTTGGCATCACCATTGACAGTAAGTTAACGCTCAATTCCCACATAAAAAACTCGGCAAAAGGAGCACTTTTCACGCTCCAACATCTCAAAACAAATCAAACCTTTCATTCCACCGGAATATTTCAAATCTGTTGTCCAATCTCTAGTCCTCTCGAAAATTGACTATGGCAACGCCCTACTCTCCGGATCTCCCAAAGTCCACCTTGCCCCCCTCAAATCTGTTCTCAACCTAGCGGCCAGGCTTACAACTGACTGCAAACGCTCTGACCACATCTCGCCTGCTCTCAAGACCCTTAAATGGCTTCCTATCGAAGGCAGATCCTCTTATAAAATAGCCTGCATAACGTACAAAGCCCTTCATCAAAAGACCCCCCTCTACCTCTCAAACAAACTCAAAAAAGCAGGCAGTGCCCGACAGATGAGAAGTACCAATTCTCTCCTCCTTGTCCCCCCTCTGTTAAAAAAGAAAGCCGCGCAATCTCGCTCCTTCTCTGGTAAGGCTCCCAGCATCTGGAATGCCCTCCCTAAAGATCTACGACTTAACCCTTCATACGTCAGTTTAAAAAAAGACCTTAAAATGCACCTGCTCAACAAATATTGGGGTCCTTAATCCTTCCATTACCATACCCGTTATACTCTCACCCCCCTTCTGGAACCCCGTTTTCCCCCTCTCTTCACTCCTCCTGTGTCGACCCCACCTATTCACCCCCTTCCCTACCCATCTTCACCTTTTCTTCCACCCTACCACCCCTTGCCGAACACTTCGCCTACTCCCCCGTTTCTCTCACTTGCACAACCCTTCCTTATACACAAAAAATGAGTCTTCCTCCTTTATATTGTGTAATAATTTGTAATTACTCTATTCACGTGTTGTTTTTGTAAATTGCTACTTCCTTGCATTTTTTTATTAATTCATGCTATATTACTCAATGTGGTCCTCAAAAGTCTGTCATGTCTGAATGCTTCTTTTGGACACCACTGTTTTGTATTCCATGTAATATTGTCATTCCAATGTAAAGCGCTCTGATACCCCCGGGTGGAGCCAGCCCTATATAAAACCTTTTAAATAAATAAATAAATAAATAAATAAATGTATTGCGTGGTAACAACCGCGTTGTAAAGGTTGTTTCCCACATAGATGCTGAACGGAATTGGAGACTCAGGCACTCTGGTGTCACTACACCTAAATTCAGGGAGCTCATAATAAGGGTCTGGAACTACAAACAGCAGTGCACACTTACTGCAAGGCATGCAAAAATCCATGTCTGCAACTCTACAACTATATATGCACTCATGCACAAAGAGGGTGTCAGACACAGATGCAACATATATATATATACAGCCGCCCACCCATCTATCTAGCTAGACTGCATCCTATGTAGTACCAATGCTCACAAACCACAGACACTCAGAGACCATAATCCATGCGATTATCCATGCACCGAGAAACAAACACACACACACACACACACACACACAGAACAGGCTTACAGCATTCTATATGGTCAGAAGGTACTGAGACAGGCACATATAGATGTACGGGGGACAAAGGGACAGATAGAAGGCTGATAGATGGATGGAAGGATACTGGCTTAATAATCACTTAATATTTGACCCTTCTTCTTAACTATTTGAGGTGGAGAAGAAAAGGAGTGTAAACACCCATTCAATAGTGGGCCACTACGTGGAGAAATAGCTTCCACTAAAAGATGGAATACTTTAATTTCTATTGTTCTCCAGTCCTCAAAGTATAAACAAGGTAGTACTACTGTGAGCAAAAAAGAATCATGGGTGGCAAGGAAAGGGCATATTGTATATTATTCTGGTAGCGACTTCTTATTTCCTAGAGACTTTGGGGCATATTATCAACGGCCAGCATTGCTTAGCGACAAATTTCCTATCGCAGGCTATCTCTGGAATTTATCACCCTGGTAGCGCGTTATTAACAACGCGTTTCTCCAGGGCGATTAAAAATTCCAGAGATAGCGAGGTTATCGCCGTTTTGCAGGGAACATCGCTGGTTTTCCAGCGATGTTCCCCTGCAAACGGTGATAACCTTGCTGATACGACCCTGTGGTCGTATCAGCATAATCCACCCCATGCCAAACATAGGTAAGTCAGGATTTTAGCAGACGTTAGATTTTGGCGAAACTGCCGTTTTCGCCAAAATCTAACATATGCTAAAATCCTGTGGGCTGCCTTGTAAATATCGCGATGTGAACATCAGCGATATTTGCAAGGTAGTCCATCCGGGGTACGCCCAGTGACGCCCACTTTGCATCTCATTAGAGATGCAAAGGGAGGCGTTGGGAAAAAGGGTGCTAACATGCGATTATGCATGTTTGCACCCTCTTGTAAATAGTGCGGTAGTTTTATTTCCGCTTTTTTGGCTTTTTAAGCCAAAAAAGCGGAGATAAAGCCCTTGTAGATATGCCCCTTTGTCTCCTACCTAGAGGAAAAGTGATGATTCATAAATGTCGGGTGACAGATCGGAACAGTGACAGAGGACTGCGGTGTGATTGGATGGTCCTTTTGCCACATAATCCTAATTATTGAGTGCTTAGCGCAGTATGAGGTGGCTGCATATTTACTTGAGTGTGAGCCTGAGAATCTAAGAAATTACTAAGAACAACAAAAGTAGACTCATTTCTGGGCAACCTAATAAAAACCTGTATAGTAAATATCTGTGCAGTACACAAATAAATGCAGGAAGGCCAGCTAATGATCAAATATCCAAAAATCAATTTTTTTGGTATATGATGTAATCAGACGATTCTGTGTTTAGGCTGACAATAACAGACTCTATGAAGATTTAGAAAACATGAATCAAAAAAGGGGAGGGCCTGGGCCAGTAGAGATTAAGGGTTTCTCAGTAAAGGAGGGCAACATAGATGATTGTCCCAAAATCTGGCTCAGAATCATTGTTCATTGTAATTGATGTAATTGCCCATGGTTCTGCAGTGGCACACTGGCCAGCCCTTGTACTTTGTAACCAAGAACATAAGTGGAATATTATGGTACAGGAGATTCTGTAGTGACATAACTTGTTTTCAGTGAAAGAGAGGTGAAAAATATTTTGCAGCCTCCCTGGAGGAACGGTAGAATAAAGACTGTCAAATATATTATTCCAGTCAGTGATTTTATAATGATACTTGGGGGCAAGAACTCTTAAAAGGTAAACATAAAGGTTCAGAAAATGAAGGGCTGGTGTGTCACGGAGGAAATATGGAGACCAGGTCAAGCCAGCTTTCTTTAAATTCAGTTATTTCAAAAGTACCGGTAAAATGAAAACAATAGGAACAATAGTATTGAGAAAAGGCAGTGGTGGAGCTGGAAACCAAGTATGGCCCAGCCTTGATGAAGAAAGAGATGTTGGGACAAAATATCGAGTTAAAAATACTGGAAAACAATAATATCGGAAATTAAATATCGTAACACACAAATATCGTGATGCACTAATATCGTTGGCAAGAATATCGTTTTTTGAGGTAATGAGAATGGAAGTCCAAAAAGTGTTTGGCTTTGCGCAAAAGAGATGAGGGAATCTTCATTTAACAATTGATTGACCCATATTAACCCCCTTTTCTGCTAAGTTTTCCAATAAATAGGTCTATTCTTTAGTTGTATAAAGTTATTGTGCCAAATATGGAGTATGTAGGTCTGTGGGAGTGTATGATATTATGGGCTCTAATTACATGCAGGTGTATTTAAAAATTGAGGTGGAGAGCTTAGCTCACAAGAAAATTCTCAACCCCCTTGACTTTCCACTTATGACAATATTAATCTCTCATAATGCACATTACTTCGTATGTTTTGTTATTTCTTCTATATATATTATCATACTCTTTTTCACATGAGCCATGCATATATCCCTCCCCTTTTTTCTCTTCCCCTTTTTATGCACCTTTACTTATTTTGATATCTTAATGTATTTGTAGGAAGGTAGGATCCTTCTGCATGGTTACCCCCACTTTTTGCCTGGTGCTAACCTGTTTTTGACTAGTCTGACTGGGATCCTGCTAATCAGGACCCCAGTCTCTCTGCTTTCTCCCCTAAATTGTTGTGGTCAGTACTTAGGTACATCCCAGATTGGATACTGGGGTACCCTTATCAGTCCCTAGTATATGGTACTAGGGTACCCAGGGCATAGGTACCCCAGAGGTCCCCCATGGATTGAAGCATGCATTATGCCACCCATGGGAGACCATTCAAAATGCAACTACGGGCCTGCCATTGCAGCCTGTGTAAGCTGGTGCTAGCAACACTTACTAAAGATATAGGTTTCCTATATCTAGGGTCACTTCACTTAAAACCTATAAGTCACCCCTATAGCAGGCCTTTGCAATCCTGAAGGCAGGGTGCTTGGTTCTAAGTGTGAGGGTGCCCCTGCATGAGCAGGACACCCCTACAGCCTACGGAGTCCATTCTCCCGGGTTGTAAGTGAAGCAGCCATATACCATATAGAGGGGCACCGCGTAATTACGCGATGACCATCTCGAAATTGGCTGCAACGAATCCTATCATGTTTGGTATCAAACATGTAGGAATCATACCTCCCACACCGTAAACGGTGTGGGAGGTATGATTCCAAGCACTGAAATGGGCCTCCGTTAGGCTCTCAGTGCTCCTGGTGCCAGTCTTCTAGACCCGGACAGCACAACATGGCTGCTGCCGACCAGAGACATGATTCTGCCCTCCTGCTGCTAAGCCAAGCTCAAGCAGGGGAAGGCAGAACAATAGGTATCCTGTCACGCAGAGGTGTGACCACCTCCCAGACAGGATTTAGTGTATTGGTGCCGGGTGGGTGCACTTGCCAGCGCCACTCAGTCTGCATGAGGGGCACATTTGGTGCCTTCTTGCATAGTCCAGTTCAAACCAGCTCTGAGAACCGTTGGCTCCCGCTCTGGCGTGAAACTGGACAAAGGACATGGGAGTATCCTCCCCCCTGTCCGAACCCTCCCCTGGGAGTGTCCCCTGAATCTTCCCAACCCTTTCCTTAGGGTACTTAAGGGCTTACCTGGGTGTAGGTCCCTAGATTCGTGGTGGGACATGATTCAATTCAGACACCACTTCAACTTCTACCGCCTGGGCACTCTGGACTTTGCTGGACTTCGTCTGTTCCTGTGCACCATTCAGGAACCTTCCAAGGCCTGTGGGCATCCAAGACACCTGAAGGAATCTCCCTTGAAGTGAAGGAGTCCCTTCCCTGCATTCGCAGGCACCGCAACTAAGCTGACCCGTCTTCTGATCCTGAGCTCCTACGGACTCCGAAAGGTTCTGCAACACAGGTGGTGGTTTTCCAGAGGTCTCGAGGCCTGCCCTGCCCTCTCACCAAGTTGAGGCCAGTATCCCTCGTCAGAGCTGCAGGAACGGGACCCCTGTGCACCGCGTCAACTTGCAGCAGCGAAGGCTTGTTGGCTTCCTTCCACCAAGATCTTCGGGTTCCAAGTAGCCCCAACCTCAAGCATCTCCAGTGACCAAAATCTTTGTCCACTTCGCATCGTTTGCACCGTGGCCTGCATCTTTTGGTGAGCTGCTCGAGGTCCTCTTGCGACTCCAGTGCCTCCGGCCTGTGGGTCCTGTTGAGGGTCAACTTTGTTTCTTTTGGGCTCCCCTGATTGCTCAGGGCATGCCCTGACTCCCCTGCTTGTGGTGAGTCCCCTGGACCTTGCTGGTTCCGACATTGCACCTTCTTCGACATCCACATTGTTTGCAGTTGCCAAGGTTTGTTGGTGCTCCTGACAGACACTGACCCCTCAACTCAAGACATCTGACGTGGAACAGCTCATGCATGGCTCCTGGTCTTCCTAAGCATCGCCTGGTCCTCACAGCTGCAGAGTCACCGTCACCTCTCCTGCAACTCCCGACATTGGTGGACATTCGTCTTCCAGGTCTCCGGGTCACTCCTGAGTGACATAGACTCTGTCCCCTCTGCTTGCAGGTACTCCTCAATAATAATCCACCTTCGGGTTCCACCGGACACTTTCTCCTTCTTCAGCAGCGGGACTTTCCTGAAGTTCTCCATTGGGTTCAACGGCAGTTTCCGACACCACTTCACACCTATGCAGCCGGCTTCCCTGGTGTAGGTAATGTGGGTACTAGGGTATCCACGAGTGGGGTGGCTCTCCCCCCTTCTGTCTTCCACAGGGGTTTCTTCAGGGTCCACTGGAAAGGGTCCTTAATCTTTAAAATTCCAACCACGACTTACACGTTGATTTGTACGGAGAACGCAGTCATGTTCCCACACTGCACACAATCTCTGTGGGGTTCCTAGTCACTCACCTCGTGGGGTTCCTTGGGCCCCCAGCACTTCTACGTCCTCTGGGCATCATCTTGACACGAGTCGTGGTTCTTATACCACTTTCTTAGTATATGGTTTGGTCCCCCCCTGGGGTCCACTGTGTATTCTGTGCTATTTACTTCATTTCTATGCAAAGTATTGTATGTATTGTGTATATCTCTGGGTATGAGATATCTTTACGTATTAGTGAGTGTTATATAATAAATACATATTTTTATAAATACATGGTGTGGTTCTTTTTCATTTAATCTATACCTATAAGATTGCGTTCTGGTAAAACAAGCTGCTTTACACTCCTTCTGGACTAAGCCTGACGGCTGCTCTCCATAGCTACCACTTAGAGAGCTTTCTAAGGTTGTCTGAGACCTCCTAAATCACCATAAGGGTTGTCTGGACTGGTGCAGGGTGTCCACTTACATAAGTGCACATGCAAGGAGATGATGGATGGAGTGCTGAAACTTTTCAGACACTCACCCCCAGTCACAGATCTGGGTTGAATCCATCATCATTCTTTAGCTCACTTCGCCACCTCAGTTCAGACCTAGCTATATGCAAATCAGTCTTGACCCTGTGCCTCATGGGAACAGTCCAGCCCGAACTGCCAAGCAAGGTCTTCCCTGAACCGGAAACAAGCATCCTGGGACCAGTTTCTGGGTAACACCCTTCATCAGCCAGGCTAGCTTGAATCCAGTGGCAAAGTGAGCAAGGGACCCATGAGGCACAGGGTCAAGACTGATTTGCATATAGCTGGGTCTGAACTGAGGTGGCAAAGTGAGCTAAAGAATGATTATGGATGCAACCCAGATCTGTGACTGGGGGTGAGTGTCTGAAAAGTTTCAGCGCTCCGTCCATCATCTCCTTGTGTTCACTTACATAAGTGTACATCTTATACCAGGCCAGCCTCTCACATTGGTGTGTAGCGTTGGGATTCAAGCCTGCATTGTTTTACCAGATAAATCTTTGTATTGATTAATTGAAAAACCATCACTAATACTAGGCACATATAATACAAGCTTAGAATAGTAAGTTCTACTGAACTTAGGGTTGGGTAGTTAAGGGTCTAGCACACCCTTTCTCCAACCTCAGAGAGTTTATTTCCCACTAGGATTAGGTAGGTGCAACACCATATCACACTTAGTATATCTTCAAAAGGAGAAGCCAGTTGCTCTCTGCCTTCTAGATACAGTGAGCTTTCGTTCCAAGAACTGAAAGCCCTGTGTGCCTCCAGAAAGCTTAAAGCAGGGAAAAATGCCAACACTCAACGCCTCCTAGAGGTGTTACTGTTAGATGACCTACAGAAAGCTAGTGGGTCAGATGAACAGGACAGACTGGGTGGGCAGGGAACAGAAGATGGGTCAGGAGGGCACCCCCTCTATGACCTTGATGCTGACCCTGACCAGGAGGAGTCTCATGACTCCCACCTGGAAAACTAATAACTCACAGAGGATACTGCAGATGGCACAGAGGGTGCCCCCTTTGTTCCTCCTGGGAGAGTTCAGAGTAGACCAAGGAGGTCTAGATCCTCCTCTAGATAATCCAATGCTTCAGGGCAGTCTATAGGGACCTCTGTATCTAGCAAGAGGGAAAACTCTTTGGATAGGGAATACCAACTTCTTGAACTTGAGAAAGCTAGGCTAAGGCTCAGGCAAGAGCAGTTGGACCTTGACAAAGACTCCCTAGAAGTCCAGAGAGCAAGGAAGAAATTGGGACTAGTTTCCCATGGTGGCACCAACAGTGTCCCTAGAGTTAAAGAAAATTCTTTTGACCATAGGAACCTGAACAAGATAGTCCCTACCTACCATGTTGGGGATGACATCCACAAATGGATAACTGATTTGGAAAGGGCCTGTAAAGTTCAGAGGGTCCCCCAGGAGCAGTGGGCAGCTATCTTGTGGCTCTCCTTTGCTGATAAACATAGAGATAAGCTCCTCACTTTTAGAGAAGAGGATGCTGATAATTACTCAGTTTTGAAGAGTGCTCTCATAGATGGGTTTGGCTTAACCACTGAACAGTATAGGATTAGGTTCAGAGACACCCAGAAAGCACAGACCCAGGACGGGGTAGATTTTGTGGATAGTGCCATTAAGGCTCTGGAAGGCTGGCTACATGGCAGCAAAGTGCATGACTACCAAGGATTGTACCATTTGATTATGAGGGAGCAGATCCTTAATAATTGTCAGAACCAGCTTTTGCACCAGTACCTGGTGGTCTCAGATCTGAATTCTCCCCAAGAATTGAGAAATAAGGCAGATAAATGGGTCAGAACCAGGGTTAAGCAGAAGAACCATGGTGGTGGTGACCAGAAGAAAGATACTTCCAAAACCCAAGAGAAAGGTGGGGATAAGCCTAAAGAGAAGTCCTCTGAAGGTCCCCAAAAGTCTTCTTCTGGGGGTGGGTCCCAACCTCCTGCTTCCTCTGGAAAGAAACCTTATTCCTTTGTTTGCAAAAAACAAGGCCACAAGAAATATGATTCTGATTGTCCCAAGGCCAGCAATAAGGATACTCCTACTACTACTACTACTACAGCACCCCCTAGTGCCCCAAGTAGTAATCCCCCAGGTAGTAGTGGCACACCCAAACGTTTGGTTGGGTTCTCATGGGGTACTGAGATGGATACTGGCCTAGCCAGTTCCCCCACACAGGCCACCTTAGTCTGTGATGGTGGCATGGGGTTTGCCACTTTTACTGTGAGTCCCAATACTTTGGGCAAGTACAGACATGAGCCTCTGATTAATGGTCAGAAAGCTGTAGCCTGTAGGGACACAGGAGCTAGTGTCACCATGGTGACAGGAAAACTGGAGTCCCCACTTCAGCTTGTACCTGAGTACATATACCAGGTGACCAAAACTGATGGTGTTAGAACAGATCATCCCATGGCTATAGTCAATCTCAGCTGGGGAGGGGTCACTGGTCCTAAAAGGGTTGCGGTGTCCCCAAACTTGCCTGTAGATTGCTTCTTGGGCAATGATTTGGAAACTTCAGCCTGGGCTGAAGTAGAGCCGAAGGCCCATCTAGAAATGTTAGGCCTCCCTGAGAAGGTTGATGTGACCCTTAAGGCTCCAGTCCAACCACAGGGAAAGTCAGGAGCAGTGGAGCCTGAAAGAATGGCCCACTCTGCTCCCACAGAGAGCACGGGGAGGAAGAAAAGTATTTTACCCCCCAGACTTTAGGTGAGGGTCAGCCTCCTCAGGGAACTGATCCTAACCCTTGTGAAGAAACTGCCCCAGAGGAGGCCAGGCCTGTCCTGGTAGAGCCACTGAGGGCAGGGGAACCTTCCAAGGAGGTACCCAGTCTGGAGCATGTATCCTGCCCCTCTCTACCCAGCCTTGGTCAGCCTAGGGCTGCAGAGGCCAGGGATGTCAGTGGACCCCACAGGGCCCACTGCCAAGAGGAATCCCCTCATCCACAGATTAGGGACCCCCAGCCTAGTAGTACTAGCCAGGTGGATAATCCTCAGCATTCTGAGGGATCCCTCTTACACTTAACCAGTGACATCCCCCAGATGGACTCTGTTGGGCAAAGTAAAACCTGAGACAAGGCTGTCCCAAACCTTCACTGGCCCTCCATTGTTCCAACCAGACAGGATCAACCAAAAGCTATAAGCAGCCAGAGGTTGATCCCTAGGGATAAGTACAAGTCAGTCATGGAGAGAAAGGCCTCAATGGTGGCCAGTGCTCTGAGGACGCTAAGACCAACACTGTTAGGGACTCACTTCCCTAATCAGACACCCCACCAGCCTCTTTCTTGGCTCAAACAGATGGCAGGTAGACACCCCAAACTTTTGAGAGGATCCAGGACCCTACAGGGGAGGGACTTCTCAGTGGACCATAGGAGAAGGAGTATCCATGCCAGTGCAGGACCTTCCTTATATTGCCACTTAGGAAATAAAGACTCAACTGGGCAAGGTTAGCCTTATCTCCTTTCGTTTGGGGGGGGGGGGGGTTATGTAGGAAGGTAGGATCCTTCTGCATGGTTACCCCCACTTTTTGCCTGGTGCTAAGCTGTTTTTGACTAGTCTGACTGGGATCCTGCTAATCAGGACCCCAGTCTTTCTGCTTTCTCCCCTAAATTGTTGTGGTCAGTACTTAGGTACATCCCAGATTGGATACTGGGGTACCCTTATCAGTCCCTAGTATATGGTACTAAGGTACCCAGGGCATAGGCACCCCAGAGGTCCCCCTTGGGCTGAATCATGCATCATGCCACCCATGGGAGACCATTCAAAATGCAACTACAGGCCTGCCATTGCAGCATGTGTAAGCTGCTGCTAGCACCACTTACTAAAGATATAGGTTTCCTATATCTAGGGTCACTGCACTTAAAACCTATAAGTCACCCCTATAGCAGGCCTTTGCAATACTGAAGGCAGGGTGCTTGGTTCTAAGTGTGAGGGTGCCCCTGCATGAGCAGGACACCCCTACAGCCTACGGAATCCATTCTCCCGGGTTGTAAGTGAAGCAGCCATACACCATATAGAGGGGCACCGTGTAATTACGCGATGACCATCTCGAAATTGACTGCAACGAATCCTATCATGTTTGGTATCAAACATGTTGGAATCATAGCACTGGAACGGGCCTCCGTTAGGCTCTCAGTGCTCCCGGTGCCAGTCTTCTAGACCCGGACAGCACAACATGGCTGCTGCCGACCAGAGACACGATTCTGCCCTCCTGCTGCTGAGCCAAGCTTGAGCAGGGGAAGGCAGAACAATAGGTTTCCTGTCACAGGGAGGTGTGACCACCTCCCAGACAGGATTTAGTGTATTGGGGCCGGGTGGGTGCGCTTGCCAGCACCACTCAGTCTGCATGAGGGGCACATTTGGTGCCTCCTTGCATAGTCCAGTTCAAACCAGCTCTGGGAGCCGTTGGCTCCCGCTCTGGCGCGAAACTGGACAAAGGACATGGGAATATCCTCCCCCTTGTCCAAACCCTCCCCTGGGAGGGAACCCTGAATCGTCCCAGCCCTTTCCTTAGGGTACTTGAGGGCTTACCTGGGCGTAGGTCCCTAGATTCGTGGTGGGACACGATTCAATTCAGACACCACTTCAACTTCTACCGTCTGGGCACTCTGGACTTTGCTGGACTTCGTTTGGGCTTGATTTCTTCTCCCTTCCAGTCTGCTGCATCGTCTGTGCCTGTGCACCATACAGGAACCTTCCAAGGCCTGTGGGCATCCAAGACACCTGAAGGAATATCCCTTGAAGTGAAGGAGTCACTTCCCTGCATTCGCAGGCACCGCAACTAAGCTGACCGGTCTGCTGATCCTGAGCTCCTATGGACTCTGAAAGGTTCTACAACACAGGTGGTGGTTGTCCACAGCTCTCGAGGCCTGCCCTGCCCTCTCACCAAGTTTGAGGCCAGTATCCCTTGTCAGAGCCGCAGGAACCGAACCCCTGTGCACCGCGTCGACTTGCATTTGCAAAGGCTTGTTGGCTTCCTTCCACCAAGATCTTCGGGCTCCAAGTAGCCCCAACCTCAAGCATCTCCAGTGACCAAAATATTTGTCCACTTCGCATCATTTGCACCGTGGCCTGCATCTATTGGTGAGCTGCTCGAGGTCCTCTTTCGACTCCAGTGCCTCCAGCTTGTGGGTCCTGTTGACGGTCACCTTTGTTTCTTTTGGGCTTCCCTGATTGCTCGGGGCCTGCCCTGACTCCCCTGCTTGTGGTGAGTCCCCTGAAAAAAAAACGTGTTTTGTGCTGATTTCTTGATAAAGTATAAAGTTTCATTTAAAAGAAATAAACCTACCCTATTCTAAGCACTTTGTTGCTTGAACATGAAACACCCTGAAAAAACGAGGGACAAAAGGGGTTTGGCAAAACAGGAAGAGTGCGTTTATAATTAAACAGTGAGGCCGGGAGAACAGTTATAGTCATAGAGTCTGAGGACTGTCTCAACTTATAATCGACCTGACATGGGTTTTTATACAATTTATTGAATGCCATAAAATAGTTCAGGCGAGCCTTTTCTGGTAAGGAAAGTGAAACTCTGCCTTTGGAGCCATAAATTAATGTATTTTATGAGGAATCCAAGTGGAACTAGACCTTGCATGGACACAATGCGGCCAGTGTGTAACAAGTCCATAAGCCCGGCATGGGGAACGCATGATCACTGCATGTACTGTGTGTGATGTGTCCTGATTGGCTATGTGTTTCTATCTTCATGTGGCATCTGACTTTATAGTGTTTGGGGAATGTGCGTACCCCTCCAGCCATGTGTGCTTTATTGGGGCCAATCTCCTTGGACCATTGTGGTGGTTCTACGCCTATGTGGGATTGATCTGGGGTTTCCTGTATGCACGTTTGTCTGCTGACTATGTGCCACCACACCTGTGACCTGCCAATCAGTGACCTCGGGCCTGGGGCTCAGCACCTGCCTAAGTTGGGGTTGACGTGGAGTACATAACGGGCGAATTAGTCAAGAAAGATGCAATTTCATTTTTATACATGAATGTATCATTATTCATATTGACATCAAATTTCTCAATATTAACATTCCCCCCTCTAGTTGAATTTTCAACTACACTATCTAGCCCATACTTCATTACAGTTACTTCATTGGGGGCCTGTTGTTCTTTGGTTTTGACAATTACTACTTTCCTAGATACTTGCATTCTACCCAATTTGAGGGTGTGCGTTTTTACAGCTGGAAATCCCCAATTGCATGGAACCACACAAAAACAAGTAATCAATCAAAACTGGGAACAAAGATGAGCACAGACTGGAAAGCCACCAGGGGAGCCTGGAGAGCCAATTCGAGAACCACTCCTGCTCAGGGGTACCTCCCTGCTCACGCATTTCTCTTTGTGAATGGTGCAGTGCTTGGATAGCAAGATTCAATGTCCCATTAGCCATGTCGCTCCCTGGGATAAGCATGCAGCAGGACGCACCAATCTTGGCACACACCACTCCTTCCATCGTGGTCATTACATCTAACACATACCAATGCTACATCACCATGAGGTGGATTACTCTCAGTTCTTCCTTGGCTGAACTAAGGCCGAGCTCAGTGTTGTTCATCATTTTAAGCAATTCCCACCTGGCTATTTGGAGCCAGCGGGCATTAGTTTTAGTTTGCATGGTGAAGAAGGGTATGGACCCTCCCGCCAATACTAGTGTGTCCAAAAACAGTCTGAATTCTTTTGGAATGTACTTGTACTGAGCCCAGCCAAAATAATCCACAGTTATTTTTTCATGGGCCTGATGCAGCAAGTTTGTCTTTTTCCTTAGCGGGTCCTGGTACAAATCCGATAGTTCTTCTCCGGTAATGACTAAGGTCGAGGTGTGTATGATTACAAGGGAACAAAGTCTGCGCCACCCGGGAACGAGCTGAGTGTAAGCAAACTCACTGCACCGCCAGTACATATCTATCAGCGTGGAGGTGCCCCATTGCATATCGGCAATGTGCACGATCATGCTGCAGCCTTCATTCATACCCAGTGGAAGCATTCCTTTACCTCTGAAACATAAGGAATACAGTGTACATTTCCTTACAATAAGAGATTGCCCCTTCCCTTCTAGCCAAGTGTATCCACCCACCTCAGTATACCAGATTTCCTGACATGGGGTCTCTATGTTTTTGTTCAACCCTCCCTTATGAGACTCAGTTCCCTTTGTATCATTGAGCTGGACGGCCCTACACAGGAACTCCATGTCTGGGATCCACTTGTTGTTAAAGAAGACGGCCCCAGATACGCTAAGGGCCACCCTTGGACCACAAATGGAGGCAGGAGTGGATGTGTTTGGGCATGGACTCGGGGGTTTCGCTACCTCCAAGAATCTCTTTTCTGGGAAGTCTCAGGGCCAAACCTCCCCTATGGTGCCCTTCCTGCGCCTCCTGTCTACCTCAGTTTTAAATATCGTTAGGCTTGGTGAAAAGGTATAGAACCATTGGGTTGTTCTCGTATTGGGTCAGATTAACAACCATTCTGTGAGGCTCTACCTTGTTGGGTTGGATTTTGGCCCTAATTCTGCGTAGGTATAAGTGGAGAAGGCATTTTGCTTTTTTGAGGGCCACCTCTTGGGACAAGTAAAGTCTGTCTGTGCCTACTGCATGCGGTATCAGTGAACAGGCAAAATACGACCTGGCTGATGTCTTAGAGCCCACGGTGGTCATGTTCTGGTACCATGTGTTGTGTAAAAAGGCGCTGTGTAGTGAAGGTGGCATGCTAGTGTTTGGGTTGGTGTAATTGTAAGTGACAATGGAGAGATCCCTGCACCAGCGCTGTGATAGTTTTTGAGCTGACTCTATTTGACCAGGCAGTTCTTTAGCAGTAAATGGGCGCGGCAGCACAAAAAATAGACAAAGGGTATATAGAAGTGCAATAATACATAACTTGTTATTGAACATTGTAGATCTTGGATATGGATCCATGGGAGGTGTCTGTGGTCCTCTGGTGATTGGGTTTTATTGTTTAATGGTTCAATCAAAATGTTCACTGTACATTTCGTAATCTTGATTCACACACTTTAGATCCATGTTGGGGTGTTGACGTGGCAGCTGAAAAATTGGTGCACTTGGGGGTTCAATTGTTGACCTGTTGGATAAGAGCTTGGTTCATTTTGTTAATTCAGAAAACATTGCATGTGCCATTGTCAATGATTTTTCTTCAGGATTCCTGTACTTCTCTTTAGGGGTGTGTTCTCTACAATTTTTAGTGAGGCACAGGAAGGTGGCCTCGATCGTGGTATCTTTTTGATAGTTAAAACTTTAAGGTGACTTATTGGTAATCAGGCGAATTAATCTATTTTATGAGCCGTTGAGCCCCCCACTTTTTCTTCGTACCTAACCGGGTGCTTGATGTTTTTTGGAGTGGTCTTGTGATCAAAGGGCTGGATCGTATCAGCTTTTTTCTAGGGTTTTATGGGTGCTGCCAGTTTTCCGAGACCCTGTCTCTCCTGGTGTGTGCATGGGCGCACCATCAGTGTGGGCTGCTTTCAACATACACATCCGCTGGACTGTGCGAGGAGGGGGCGTGCCGTTGGTGGTTGGAACATGCCCAGAGATCACAAGTGTGTATTTTTCTCCGTTCTTGGCATGCAAAGTGCAAAGTGTCCCTCTTCTGTGGTGCCAGATATCTCAACTCCACCATTTCTCTAGAGACTTCTTTTTGGGCTAACTTTGGGCTCCTTTTGTTGGTTTTAGGGCGCTTCCCTAGATCTCGCATATACTGCTGTCTCACTTATCATGAGGCAGAGGGGGTCGAAAAGTTGTTCCGTGACCCCCATTTACACCTGATCATGCCATCTTGTGGTGTCAGAGGTCAGATCTGACTGCTTTCTCTGGATGGTGTATGCAAGGCCTGGTGCATTGATGAATGGCTAGGCATGATACAGGGGTAAGGGCATTCTACGTTCTACTCTTACCTGGAGCTGTGATGGACTTTGCGGACTCCCCTCTCCCAGGCACCCCCTTCTCCCTCGGACCACGTCTTTTCAGTGCATTTAAATCTGTACGTTCCTGGCTTGTGGCTAGGTACTTCTAACAAGCGGGCATGCTCCTGTCACTATTTTGGAGGGGTATGGCCCAGCGACCAGACTTTAGAGATTTGAAAAACCCAAAGCAAAGAAAATAACTGAAAGGGGGCCTCCATTTGGCTGGAGGATTCTCATTTTTTGGGGGTGCTGTTGGGGCTTCATACCATGAATGAAATATGGGTTCCAGGCCAGATGCCCGAGAATCGGGACCTTTTGATTTGGTAATTGGAACCCATCCCTATTGACTTGGGACACGGGGACCGAGGTGCCTGTTTTTTAAGTACTTTGCCTGGGATCCGCCCTGCCCTCTAATCAGACTGCCCTTACCCTGGGGTGTGGCCAACCAACCCCGAACTGGGGGATCAGCAGCTGAGTGGAGACTTGGCTCCCACAGGCACCCTTAATGGTGAACTTTAGTGAGGATACCCGATCGACAGAACACATACAGTGGCCCTGAATACCCAGATGCAAGGAAAGGTTTGTATTCCCAATGTTGT
Organism: Calotriton arnoldi; assembly: GCA_963921515.1. NCBI lineage: Eukaryota > Metazoa > Chordata > Amphibia > Caudata > Salamandridae > Calotriton > Calotriton arnoldi. The sequence goes on from CAWUFW010010987.1 coordinate 277,688, forward strand.
CTCACTGGTCCTTCTTTTGGTTTTGGTACAGTTAATTTTTGAGATGTGGGTGAATCGGTGGTATTTACTCTGGGGGTTTATCTTACTGTACATTTGGACTCTGTGTTTGTGTGCAGGCATTACCTCCCCAGACAGTTACCCCTCCCTGCCGGGGCTGTGGCCCGGGTCCCTGTTGGGCTGAGTTCCTAGCTGTGGTTGCTGTTGCCAGGTGTTTGTCCAACTACCTGATCCCTGTTGCGGTGGTGCGGCAGCTGACTGACCTGCCTGTGGCTGAATGTGAGGTGCATTTGGGTTTCTCTGGGCTTGGTTCTGTGGATGGGGATTTTGTGGTGGCTGGCTCTGGCCCATTGATCTCTGTTTGTGCTATGTTTTCAACCAGCATCCGTCTGCCAGGTGGCCCATCCTGTGGCAATAGTAACATTCCCTAGGGTCTGGTTGCTGCCAACCACCCTGGCCTCTACCGAAATAGCTAGGTTGAAACCCTCTGGGGTTTTGCAATGGAGCTCCCTTTAAGACAGTTGCTATTTGCACGCTTTCGGCCAACGCGGCCACCTCGATGGCAGTCTTTTCCAGTTTGTGTTAGACCAATTTAGCAGTGTCTCTCTGGGCTTTCTCCTGTTTGGGTTTCGTCCTCGTGAGTTGCCAACTGGGGGGTGGTGTATCTGCCCTCCTGCCTCATACTTAGCTTTCCTCCCCATGCGTCTGCAGGGACATTTCCTTGTGGAGGGTTCTCTGTCTCCTTTACGTGCAGCATTTTGTTACAATAGCTACGCATTTGCGTATCGTATTCAATAGCAGAAAGGGGTCTTTAGGAATGGTGAGTGCACCCCTTAGCACCAGGCAGACTTGTCTTCGCCACTACCTGGTGCACGGAGCTGCCATGGTGGTGGCATAGGCTGAGCTCAGCGTTTCAAAAGGCATATGGGATAGCCGTTATGGCCATTGTCCCCACATGCCTTGCCCCTGTTTCTTGTTCTATCCAAGGAAATCCAGCGGGCTTGTATGTAGCATAATCACAACTCTCTTCCTCCTTGCATAACCTATTGGCTATAAAGGTTTTCATCTTTTTAGCTGTCTCAACTAGGAGGCAGAGCACACAATGTGCCCACTGCCGAACTAGTTTGCGCATATTCAAGAATTTTCCTATGTATTCCAAGACCACCTCAGCGAAGGTGGTCTGGTTGCTAGGGAGTGTCTTCGCTTCTATACTTGTGATGTGGGGTTTTTTCGGTGACAGGGGTCCTAGGGTGGGAGCCCCTGGGGAAGAGCAGGCCATGGTCCCGTCGTCGGAAAACTGGATGGTCATTTTTAATTTGGTCTGCAAATCTTGCCCTAATAGATTAGTCGGTGGTGAAGGAGAATATAATAACTGTCCTCTCACGCAATTCCCTTCTTTCTCCAGTTCGAGAGGTTTCGTGAAGGAGATCCTCATAAGTGTGCCTGAGAACCCCTGTGTGTCCATTGAGTCTTTGGATAGGGGAACGATCCCTTCTATTAGACATGATTTGGTTGCCACAATGTCAATAAGGAAGCTGTAGGGCATGTTATTTAATAGCACTGTCACGGTGGGTTCTTCCTCGGACTGACGCTTCACTGATAGCATGGGACACGTGAGAGTGGGGTTTGCATGTCATCCACCAGACCCGGGACCGACCCTTCTTGACCCCGTGGCCTATCTACTTTTAGAAGCGGAGGAGGGATTGTGTCCAGGTCCTGCCTTTGGGAGTTGTCCAGCTACTACGTGCTTTATCTTTTCTGAACCTCTGCAGCAGTACCCTCATAGGTGCTGCCACCTTCTTTGCCATTACGGCCACAGCTGTTCTATCCAGGGCCACCCGCTCCCAGCTCAGGGATTTTGCAGTAATGTCCTGGTTTCGTCCTAACTTTTTCCTGCAATCTCTTTCTTTTTTTCTTTTTTTGGCTTGCCTTATCTCCCACCCCGCAAGGTATTGCTGCATTTAGGGGACGTTCTAGTTGTGATTTTCCTTTCCATATCTGATGCAATCCTCTGCTATAGCCATGTCCTCCTGCTCAAATTACCCTCTCCTTGGCCAGGACTGGTCAAATTGGTTCCTCTCCTCAGTCCAGTCTGCTAGCAAGTCGCAGAACAGTCATGCAAAGTTCTCCCCTTCCACTCTCACTACTATCTCCCTCGGGGTCAACCTATAATGTCACGTCCTTGGGTGCAACAGTGCCGGGCCTCGTAATCGGTTCCTGTGGGACTGAGGTTCCCTTCGGCTCCCCCCTAGCTGTTTCACTGTCTAGAACTGCCACAAATCTCCCTGTCACTCATGTGTGTTCAACTACACCAGTGGGAGTGCGTGTTCTCTATGCCGCTGGGGTTCTATGTGTCGGGTGCAATGGATGGGGAGTCGAACTTCTGGGAGCCCTCACACCGGACTGGGGTTGCGCTGGGATTGCCGGGGCCTGCTGGCCTGTTAAGTCTCTCATGCCTCGGCCTTACCGTTTGTTGTTCGGTAGGGGGCTTGCCAACTTCTTCAACTGTTGGATTGGAGTATCCTAATGCGGGGAAAGGGGAGGAGAGCATCTCCATACCTACATATGATGGGGGAGATGCTGACGCCTTGCTTGTTATCTGTAGTGTAGGACTGTCAATCTGGTCTTCGTCGAAGATGGCCCATAGTTTTAATAATGCCTCTCTTCTGTCTTTCTGTTGACCTGTGTATTATGTTTGCATGTGTGTTTTAATGGTGGCTCCATGATAAGATTGATAGTTTTAGAGGAAAAGATACACCTTAACTTTTAGGCAATCTTTGGTTTTGATCTAATCATGGGGCAAAATATACACGGGTTACTGCTTATAATTACGTTGCTATGAGCTCAGCGCTATCTACAGATGCATCAACAATTCAACATGAACATTTCATAAACACAAATAACAATGGATGTGGAGGGTTGCAACATAGGAAAAGTGTAATTGTAAAAAATACTGTATCTGAACGATATTGACTCTTGGCATCAAATACAGTTTGTGAGAAATAGCACCACCCTCATATGAAACATTGGGTCATTGACAAAAGCACAATACTTAAGTCACAGCACAGTATGGAGACGGAGGTGTAGTTGAATGTGACTTATGACTTTTAGTGTCCTTTGGTGACTTTCTGCAGTATTAATTAGTAGTAGGTATTTCTGTTCCAGGAGAGACCCGTTTTAGGAATCTAGCTTAGAGTCTAAAGCTTCTACAGATTTGGTATGTGCAAGAGTATGAGATCAGAGGTCGTTGTTCAGATCAATGCATTGTTAGGAACTGCATGAAGCAGGAGTAAGAGGGACAATGGAAATGTGGTGTTTATGCTGCTGGATTTGTGGTGTTGGGGGTCTAAGAGTGGGATGATCCAGCACGTCACTATCACCAATCATCATTCATTTCACTGCTGAAGTATACTTTCTGTGGCAAGATGGATGTGATGAAATGGGATGTGTGGCGAGTGGCATCGATGAAGGTATTGTCACAAATCACCCACTTCTAGGCACATCGTCTTGGTTTCTTGGTTGATTTCAAGTACTAAACCCATTGGATCCCACTGCAACTCTGCCTGTAGTGCATACATACATACAAAACGAGCATTAAGATTTATAAAGAGCAGGCATGTTAACCATTTCCTTGCATGAGTCTACATACAACATAAACATTAAGATTAATGAGGGCTATGCACAATAAGGTCGGGCTGAGGTCTCCACTGGAGGTTAAGCCTCCTAACTCCACCTCAGAAATTATCTAACTGGAGTTCGGTTTTCAGCTTGCTCTGGCCCCACCCAAGTTCGTAACCGGAGAAAGAGTGGGGATAGAAGGTGGTGTTCAGATAGGGGAATGCACAGCTATGCTGCTGGCCATCAACTGTGTCTCCCTGTTGTGAGACCCGGGCAGCCACATTACTTTGTCTCTGCTCTGAACCTATCATCCATACTTTGAAGCTCCATAACCTTTTATCTGACTTGTGCTTTGCTTCCTTCCTTTGCAGAACAGTAAACATGAAAAGTGTCAAATGTCTCCTTAAGTGAGCTCCAGTTAGGAGGAAAAGCCAATAAGGATGATAAGCCTCCCTGCAAATTTTGTAGATTTTGATTGAAGATGAGGTATAATATTGAAATAATTAGCAAGTTACTAAACACCCTGTGAAGGATAAAATAGTCAAGCAAAAATATGCAGGATGTGAGAAATTGGATTGTTGTTTGACAGGGGATTAACCCTGGTCAAGCAGCGGCCACAATCCCTGTCAGGGTGATCCACAAAAGTCACTAAATTAACCTGTGCTTAACCCTCAAGTAGCTCGGCACAAAAGAAGTCAGGCCTAACTTAGAGGCAACATGTAAAGTATTTATGCAGCACGCAAACAGTAATAAAGTGAAAACCCAACACAAGAAATATTCCACACAAATTTAGACAAATATAATCCATTTTAATACATTATTTGACACCAAAACAACAACAATCCAATCAGTAGAACCAGAATTATGAATTTTTAAAATTTAAGATAAAAATTTGTGCCTACGAGATCAAAGTGCCTACCGTGGATACCTAGTCACGTAAGATTGCGTCAACGTAGAAAAAATATGGCCAACCGCGATGGAGCATGAGTCAGATACAAAGAGTGGATTGGACCCCATCGGCGCTTACCTTCAGACTTAGAGCCGGATGGGGCTCGAGGATGTAGCCGACAAGAGTTCCACAAGGCTGAATACCCCTTTGGCGAAGGACCATAGAACAGGATTTGCTGCTGCAGAGAAAAACGTTGCAGGAGCTGCTGTGAAGTCAGGCCAATCAGCAATGCACCTTGGACAGATAGACGAGCAGGCTGATCCCGATCTTCTCTCGGTTCTCAGAGCAGTTTCTGGCCAAAAAATGTCCAAGCCCAAGTTTTGGACTTTGTCTATCTTGGCACCTTTAACACCACAACCAAGGGTCCAGGATGGGAGGTGCACCACTTGGGGGTTTAGGACTCACTCAGGTTGGGTCTAGCTGCGGGTCAAGACGGTTGGAGCCTTTTCTGTCCCTGAGGCTCTGATCAGAAGGCCTGCCAACTAGCCTTTGGAGTCACTCTGACAGTGGTGGCTGGCACAGATCAGGGGTGGCGGGGCGGGGGAATGGGGTTTAAAAAAAAATATTACACTTACCTCTTCATGGCTGCCGTCTCTCCTCCGCTTCTCTTTCTGACGAGTTTGGGAAGCAGGAAGCACACAGGCTCCCCATAGCCAATCACAACGCTGCTGTCACCAGCATGACAGCAGTGTTGTGATTGGTCTGAGCCCCGTGGTTTGGCTCTCAGACAGGGACTAGGAGCCTGTGCAATACAGCCAGGTGGAGAACATGCTAAGTGCGCATGACTGTTAGGCTGGCCCCAGATGGCCGGCCAAACCATCATGCGCACTTAGAGAGTGCATACCACTCCTCCCCCTGCTCTGGACTGCCCAGACCTGCCCCGCCTCGCACCTAGAACTGAGCCACTAAGGGAAAATAAAATGATAATAACATTGCGGTATTATCATTTTATTTTTCCTTTTTTACACTGCTGAAAAGCAGTGGGGCAACGCTCCTCCGCCTTAGCAGGGGAGCCGCCGCTGCACTCTGATAGTCCTGGGTTCAGCAGCAGAACAGGGCTCAAACAGCAGGGCAGGCCTCTGAGGGTTCAAGGTAGAATCCAGACAGCAAAGCAGTCCTTCTAGGTGCAGTAAAGCAGTCTTGTGGAGTACACATCAGGACACAGCAGCAGGCAGTCCTCTGAGAGTCCTTCCCCAGGTCCGGAAAGTGAACTGAAGAGTGGGTCTCAAGGTCCTATTTTTATACCTGGTGCCTTCTTTGAAGTAGGAGAATTTTCTAGAGAATTCCCATTGAAGTACTTGAAGTTCCTGCTTCCCCTGCCCTGGCTCCTGGCTGGGTGCATGAACAATGCAGGGTTGACAAGTGAAGGTGTTTTGTGTGAAGGCAGGGCACAGCCTATTCAGTTGCAAGTGGGGCTGTGCCCAACTCCACTACCCCATCCTGCCAGTTGATGGCCCTTTCAAGCTAATTCCTCTATTGTGTGGCTCTCTGAGAGAAATAAACAAAGTCCAACTGCCAACTACACCCAGTCATGTGACCCAGGAAGAGGCTGCAGGCATCAAATAGTTAGGGCAGGAAAATGTCAACCTTCTTAAAGTGGCACTTTCAAAATTGTAACTTAAAATCCAACTTTACCATTAAAGACGATTTTTAATTACAATTTCTCAGACACCAAACATGAAATGTTCCAGATCAAAGTTAGCACTTATTGAATGTAATAAGGCAACCCAATGTTTTAATTACAATGCACCCTTCCCTATGGGCTACTTAGGGCCTACCTTAGGGGTGACCTATTTGTAATAAAAGGGGGGGTTTAAGGCTTGGCAAGGGGTTTATATTGCTAAGTTGAATTTACGGTTCAAAACTGCATTCAGGCTGCAGTGGAAGGCCTGGGGCATATTTTAAGGGGCTGCTTAAGTGGGTGGCACAATAAGTGCTGCAGGCCCACCAGTAGCATTCAATTTACAGTCCCTGGGTATATGGTATACCACTCTCCAAGGGACCTATAAGTAAATTAAATATGCCAATGAGTTGTAAGCCTATTTTACCATGTTTAAGGGAGAGAGCACAAGCATGTTAGCACTGGTCAGTAGTGGTAAAGTGCACAAGTCCTACAGCCAACAAAAATGAATTTAAGCAAAAAGTGGAGGATGAAGGCAAAATGTTTGGGGGAAGACCACCCAGGTCTAACACAGGAGTAGAACGCAATTGAAGTTCCGATTACTAAAAGCAAAAATCAGGGCCAAAAACACTAGCAAAGGGGAAAAGGAACATGATGATAAATAAGGGTTGAATTTGTTGAGGCACATCATTTACTTGGAAATGCCTTCTTATACATGATTCAAACAGCATCTGACATGACATGAAAAAGGTCTACTTCATCTTGGGTTGGGAACTTTCACTATCATTCTAAGGACAGACCACTTTCTTGGGAAAGGAGACCTTATTAGGCTTATCCACAGCCCTTTCCTTAAAGTCATGGTGTTTGATTGGTACATGAAGAAAAAGACCAAGATTAACATCTTCCATCCAGCACTGGATGTTGCTGTCTGCCACTGCTCTTAATCTTAATGCTTTACGCTCCAGGAAGCTTGTAGAACATCCTTCGAAGAAACTTCAAGTGCGGAGTTGCCAGGGAAGTCTGGGCGGTGCAGACGCTTAGCCACGTATTGAGGACAACATCTACCTACACGCTGGCCAAGGGAGCATGGAGTGCAGCTTACTCATCTGAAAGTGTGTACTCCCTAGCACTACTCTTAGCAGAGATGTAACAACAACACTTGGACTTCCTCTTTAATACATAGACATAAATCTGTTTCACTTCTAATTTATCCTTCAATTTCCTAATTCTGATTGATTACACTATAATCTAAGAAGATCCACCTGATTTTATTAGAGACAGATTATCACTCATGCATAAAGATTTCTAGACCTATGACCTTGTGGACTCCAACTCTCTCTCATCAATAGCACCTTTGACCATTCTACTCAGAATATCATCTTCTAACACCTTATGTTTTCATCACAATTATCACCCACCTGGCTACACCATTCACTTTGCTAATCAAATATAATTTTTCTTGATCCCATTGCACTCTACCAATAAGTTATTGCTCCATGAAATTAAAGGCAAAAAGCCCATAATACTTGTTCTTTCAAATATCTGTAATCTCATTGGTCTGTACCACTCATAAGAAATACAATAGATCTGATATTGCAAAAATAGTTCTCTTTGCAAGCTAGGCTAATCTGATTTGATCACTACTCCATACCTTTCTTTCAAAACAGATCATCTTCCTTTATATGTGAAAGGGCAGAAGAAACCTCTCAGAGCTCTGTGGACCTGCCATTAGCCTTGAAATCATTCTTATGTGCTCCCACTTTCTAATTTCTATATTGAGAAGAACCTCAACATCATTGAAGTCCTGTTCTAAAATAAATTAAAGAGAAAACCCCAGTGCTTGGTACACCCAAGAAATAAACAACAGTAAAGAAACTGAAAAAAATATAGTGACACCAACAATCTCCCAGCCCTCAAGCGCCTGGCAGAAGAAAGCTGGACAAAAAAACAATATTCTATAGATTACCCACAACTACTTATCAGATAAAGCATTGGTTACAATTTCCACTTTTATTTCTCACACTGACCAACTTACATCTGAGACTGTCAACATTTTAACCTGAAAATATTCTAAAAATTCACTCTGGCATTTCAGCAGATCACATCCTATCAATCAACCTCACCTTGGTGATCCATTTTGCCTTATTTCATTTATTGAGTTTTATATAGCGCTGGCTAGACCCGGAGGTATCAGAGCGCTTTACATAAGGAACCAACATAGCGAGTTACAAGGTACAATAATTTAAACATTTTTCACACCAATTTACAAAGAAATGACAAGTAATAAGAGGTAGAGAAGGACAAGGGGGACAAGAATAGGAGTCTGGGAATAGTTGAGAGGGGAGAAAGGCACCTGAGGGGGTTGGGGTAAGGGCGTCCAGCAAAATAGAGAAAAACATTCGAGGGTCATCAGAAGGAGTCAGGAGGGAGGAAGGAAGGGAGGGACAAGGGTCAGACAAGATGGCGGGTCCGGATCATGGGAATCGACGGAGACCATCTCCACCAAGAAATGGAGGGATGTACATAAGTCACAAGAGTCAGGGTATCAGAGCGTTTTACATAAGCAAAACAAGTAGCGAGTTATAGGTACGATAGATTAAACAATTAGTTGCACAATCATAGCAGAGTGAGTGGAAAAATCGTGGGGGGGGAGAAGGTAGAGGGGGACAAGAGTAGTGTTGTGAGAGAGGGTGAGGAGAGAGGAGGGAAACAGAGGGGGGATGGGGTTTAGGCAGACCAGAAAGAAGGAGAAAAACGATAGAGGATCGTCAGGGGGAGACCGGAGGGAAGGGGGAAAGGACTGAGGTCAGGCAAGATGGCGGGTCAGAGTCGTGGGTATCAACGGAGTCCAACAACAAAATGGCGGGATGCCCAAAACTCAAAATTCCATATGGAAGAACCAGAGCTCAGGATTTAAGTGCGAAGAGTCAGGGGATGCAGCCACGAAACCAAAGGTGGACGGCAGGCTGAAGAAGGCGTGCAGAGGCTCTGGACCACGGTGGCATCGATGTTGAAGAGTCCGCAGGGCGTAGCTCCTGCGACCCCCTACCTGGAAGGCACACACCCAAGCAGACGGCCAGTATGGTGGAGGTAGCGGCAGCGAGGCAGCAGCGATGGCTGGGAGAGTGAGCCGTTCTTAGATTGGTAGAATTGCAGGCGGGAAATTCGGGTCCCCCGGACCAACAGCACCGTGGCACTCACCCTCGATTACAGTTAATCGCTGCAGGTGATCCGGCGTCGGGGCAGACAGCTACTCCCGGCTCGGAGGGCAGGGGGACGTTCCGGAAGAGAGGAATCACGTCTCCGATCAATCCGCCGCCATCCAGGGTTTTCCGATGAAAACAGAGCTGCGCCAAGGTAGGTCCAATTCACAGCAATCCGCGAATCGTTCCGAAGGAGGCAGTAGAGGGAGGAAATAGCAGCAGCGGGATGAGGAATGCCATGTCCCGAAGTCCGGCTGGGTAGGTGACGGCCGCGGGAGAAACCTGGGTCAGACTCCTCTATAGCCGAACCAAGCGGCTCCACCGGGCATCGGCACATGTCGTCTGGATGTCCGCAGTCAAGATACAGGCAGAATTACGGGGAAGAAGGGGGATTTAAGCCAAAACGGCAATCCCTGACCGGGAGCTCCCGGCCGAGGCGTCTCACCGGGCGGCCATCTTGCAAGCCTTCATGCTTGTTTGAGTGTTTAGATTTACCGATTCCTCTTAGAATCCTATTGGTAACCAAAACTTTACCTTTCTATGAGGACCATCCCACCGAACCTCATCAACACCTTTGCAAAAGAAATTGCTTTGCTATTATAGTTTACCTCAGAAAAACACTATTTCCATCAATGGAATCTGGTCAAATGTCCCTATTTAAAAATAAATTATCTGGGGGGGCGTGGCCTGGCGTCGGAGAAAATGGACGCTTGCTAGCACAGCTCCGCCACTAACCTGTGCCCGCCAGTAATTAATTTGTTTCCAGCTCAGCAACGATAGGCGGTGACCGTGGCTGGGGACGACGGACAGCCGGAGAAGTGGTCTGCGACGAGTCCGGATTGAAAGGAGGAGGCGTTACGTCGAGCAATGGACCGCGGCCCAGAAAGAGCGTAGAAGCCGCGGGCTTGCGTAGCTGATCGGGTGGCACGGCGGAGGTGAGACGGAGCGCGCTCGGGGGCTGCGGGACACAGCCAGACCTGAACCCCACACTCGGAGGGCCGGGACCTGCGCAAAAGGGTAAGATCGGCTGCACGCACCGGTGCGCCGTATCAAAGCCCTTTTGAGAGAGAGTGAAGTTAACCAGCCTGCGTGGACACGGAGCAGACCCCGGCCGTCGGGCGCAGCCATTGCACGCCTATGAGAGAGACTGCCGACCTCCCTGGGGGACGATTCGGAGGGGAGGCGGCACGCATGAACACACAGTAAAGCGACGAAGAGTCCTATATAGAGGGAGAGGGGCCGCCAAAAACACAAAATAAGAGGAAAAGGAACATAAAGGAAAAAATAATAATAATACGGAAAGAAGAGATAAAAGCACCAAGTGGACCGTGGTGGTGAAGCAAAACAACTCGGACACAACCAAAATAATTAATTTGGCAGGCCAACTGCAGAGGTGGGGAGTTTCTCTCCGGCGTGGGAAGAAGAGGGTGCAAGGAGGGGGTCACAGTGACACAAAGCTGAAACATCTACTGAAGGAACAGTAGCAGAAATGCGACAAAAATGCACCGGCCATAACCCCATAAGCAGTCAAGGACCAAGTGTAAAAGTCACATAGCAAATATCGCTGAAAAGGCACATGGTGGTACGCTGAGAATAGAAGAGACCCACCTGGCGCTTGAGGGAGGCCTGGTCTCACAGTCCACCTCAGCAAAACCTTCCTTGCCCAACTAGGCGTGCACAGCAGGAACCGTGAAGCAGCATTGAGGAGAGTGGCTGGCCATACCTGAGCTGCGAAGCTCCATTGAGGACAGACACTGACTACACCCACGTCGCAGCAACAACATGGTGGGGGAGAGTGGTGGCGTCCCCTCTACCCCCGCAGACACTTCCCCCTACCTTGGTGTTCCAGCGAGGGGAGTATCAAATGAACAACTGGGCGTGTGGCTGGTTTGAGAGGAGCCGATACCATCTCTGGGCCCCTCGGCGACAGGGACCCCCCGGCTCCCCTGGGAGAACCCGGAAAGGCCGCGTGGGGCACGCAGTAGTTGCGCTCCACAGGCGGGCAGCGAGCAGTAGCCCGGGAGTCCGGGACGAGACGTGGACTAAAAGGGGCCCTCCTCTCTCGCTCCATTTTGGATCCATATCCCAAGATGTCCGGCCCTAAGAGCGTCAAAAGCACACACCAGACTAAACTAGACCAATACGCCACATCCAAGAGTTCAAACACGGATGGGTCCCCGGGGGCGGAGGCAAAGATGAGGTCGCAGCACGACCCAGAAGACCCTTCACTGAAGGACATCATGGAGGCCATCGCCGGGGTACGCATGTCGCTCGAGAACAGAATGGACGCCATAACAAGCGAGGTTACGCTTCTCCGGGATCATTTTCAAAAATTCGGCGACCGAGTCAAAACGGTAGAAGTCGCCACAATCAATCTTAACCAAGAGTCCAAAACAATGCAACAACAGATCAAACACTTGCAGGAGGTCGGCAAGACCCTGGAAAACAAGCTGGAAGATTACGAAGGTAGATCGCGCTGGAACAACATTAGAATAATTGGAGTGCCGGAGCGGGCGGAGGGACTCACCCCAGACCTTTTTGTAGAAGACCTAATCACAAAGCACCTTCAGCCTAAAAATCTGTCTAACTTCTTCTCGGTGGAGAGGGCACACCGAGTCCCGGGAGGGAGGCCAAGACCGGGAGCCCCCCCAAGGCCACTGTTGGCAAGACTGTTCAACTTCAGAGACAGAGATGTGGTCTTGCAGACAGCCCGTACTGTCCCACCGACCAAATTTGAAAACAGTGTTGTGACCTTCTTCCCTGACTATACTGCAAATGTGCAAAAAGTGAGACGCTCGTTCGAAGGGGCCAAAGTTAGACTTAGAGAAAAGGGACTTAAGTATTCAATGTTGTTCCTGGCCAAACTCCGAGTGGAGGCAGAGGGAAAGATTAGTTTTTTTGACACCCCGGAAACGGCACAAGAATGGATGGGTGGGTGGAGATCCGTCCATAGAGACGGCACCCAATCGTGAATGGAGAGATCCCCCAGACGACGTACAGGACCAGAGGGGCCGCAAAGACAATCAGCTGATGACAAAGATCCATAAGGTTGATAGCTAAAAAGACAGTGACGGATCACATACTGAGAATCTATGAACGAAGCACTTAACTCGGTGTAACGAAGACCATGGCCTGCTGTGCACATTCATCAAGCATAAGTGACTCTCTCTGTTTTCGTCTACTTATTTGTGCAATCAAACGCTTATGAACACCCAAGTGGGCAGGTAATGGCGGGCACGGGGCGTAGAATGGGCACCCCCCCAACACTTCTTAGTTGGTTTCGTATGGGGCGACAGGCGCTCTGCATAGTTGAGGATAGAGGCAGTTTCAAGCCTGAAATGCAGGGAAGCAGGGAGGGGGGAATGAGTAGTTTGTTTTGTTTAAAGAGTAGTTTAGACGACAGTAATGAAGAGTACACAGGGGGGCCTCGAGTTCCCGAAACAACTTACAAGGGCTGACTCACACACTCCCAATGGGAGGGCAACCACAGACACAAAGAAATAGGAGTCAACTTTTTCCATCCTAATGGATCGCTTAAGATAACAGAAGTAGAGGGAAATGGATATGGGTAGCGAAAAGGGGATCAGATTACTGTCCTGGAACGTAAACGGTTTGGGGGACAAACTTAAACGAGGGATAGTACTCCAATACATAAAAACGCACGCCCCAGACGTGGTGCTTCTGCAGGAGGCACATCTGATGGGGAACACATGTGGGGCCTTAACACGATGGGGATATAAACTGGTTGCTCACTCGCCGTTCACTACTGGTTCCAGGGGAGTAGGTATAATGATGAAGAGGAATTTCCTGATGACCATAGATCAAGTCTGGACTGACAAACAGGGCAGATATGTGGCGATCATGGGGAACTGGGAGGGCAAAACACTTACATTGACGTCGGTGTTTCCACCGGGTCTGCAGGCCCTGGCCCTCAAGGACCTAGGAGATCTCCTTCTTGCCTTTCCTGAAGGGTGGCTTGTGATGGGGGGAGACTTTAACTCGATAGTCTCGGGACAACTAGATCGCTCCCCATAGAGGGATGTACCCCCTCACAGACGCATATTCTTGACTTCCTGGGAGCAATGGGTCTGGCGGACGCTTGGCGCACGCTACATCCTTTAGAGAGGCAATTCACCTTTCATTCTGGGGCCCACAATTCCCTCTCTAGAATCGACTACATTATGGTACCGGTAGGGCAGATGGGGCAGATTAAAGAGGTGCGCCACATGGCAAGGGGTATATCGGACCACTCCCCATTATGGGCCATACTGGGTGCGGGCGAACGGCAGGTGGGATGTATTGCTCCAATAAATCCGTGGTACCTCAAAAACCCTGCCATCAAGACAAAACTGACGCAAGAAATGGAACATTACTTTCAAGAAAACGAGGGCTTGTGGACACCGTGCTGACGTAAGGGAAGCGTTTAAAACAGTAGCTAGGGGGCAGGCAGTCTCTCTAATCGCGGGGACTCGAAAAGAAAAACACACACAGCTCACCAAACTAGAAGCTGACATCCTAGAACTCGAAAAAGGGTTGAGGGGGGATAACATGGAGGGGGACGAACATCTGCTTAAACTAAAGAGAAAGGAATATAAAGATCTAGCCACAGATGCAGCGAGGGCCCAATTTAGAGCCACGCGCCGCAAAATTTACGAAGTCGGGGACAAAGCAGGGAATCTACTAGCTTGGCTGGATCGTAGAGAACAAGCTAACAGGCTGGTAGGTGAACTAATCGATGACATGAATAGACAGGTCAGAGACTCCCAGGAGATCGCGGACGAATTTGCGCGTCACTTCAAGCAGATTTATAAATCCCATGTAGTTTCCAAGGAGGAAGAGTCAGCGTCCCTGCTGTCGGATATGCCCATACCAACCCTCTCACCAGAAGATCTCGAGACATTAGATAGTGAGCTTACCACTGCTGAGGTTGAACGGGCAATAAGAGACCTACAACCCGGAAAAGCAATGGGCCCTAATGGCTTGCCTATCGAGCTGTACAAACTTGCCCCATGCAAAATAGCGCCCTACCTCGCCAAGAGGTTTCAGGAGAGCCGAGAACAGGGGAAGCTCCCGGCAGACCAGCGGCTGGCTACTATTGTGGTCATCCACAAGAGTGGTAAACCCAAAAACAAATGTTCCTCTTACAGACCAATATCGCGACTTAACGCCGAAGTTAAGATCTTGGCAAAGTTGCTGGCCACTCGGCTGCTCCAAGTGATCACCAAGCTCGTGCACCCGGATCAGTCGGGATTTATGCCGGGAAGGAACACCTCACTCAATCTCCGACGAATGCACGGAGTGCTGAGCAGGACCGACACTATACAAGAAGATGCAATGGTGGTATCCTTAGACGCCACCATGGCATTCGATACCATCGAGTGGCCGTATATGAATGTGGTACTCAAAAAAATGTGCTTTGGTCCCCGATTTTTAGGCTGGATCCAACTTCTTTAAGCTGAGCCACTTGTCAAGTGGTAGTAAATAACTGAAAATCATCGACATTCACTCTTGAAAGGGGAGCCAGACAGGGCTGTCCCCTGTCCCCGCTGCTCTTCGCTCTGATGCTTGAGCCGCTAGCATGGTGGATACGGAAGGATCCCATCATCAGGGGCCTAAGATGGGCGGAGGACTGGGAAGATCGCATCTCATTGTATGCCGATGACGTACTTTTGTATCTGGCCTCACCGAGGGCCTCACTAAATAGGGCACTCCATATTTTCACAAATTTTGGTAACTACTCTGGATACACCATAAATTGGGGAAAATCGGTCATTCATATGCTGGGAGGGACGTTCCCCTCCCTCCCTCACAACCATCAACTAGAAGAGGCGCGGGGTGGATTCAGATACCTGGGGGTGTATGTCACCAAAGATCCAGAGCTATACTATGAACGGAATCTCCGACCCCCTCTGCAGCGACTAAAAAGCGACGCCAGGCACTGGAAAACCCTTCCCTTGACCCTGCTGGGCCAAGCTGCTCTATTTAAAATGATGTCTCTGCCGCATTTTCTATATATATTGCAAAACTCGCCACACCCGATTCCAACCAACTATTTCAGGGCCATCGAAGAAGAGCAGAGAGAACTCCTTAGGAAGGGAAACCACCCCATATTGCAACACAGAAGTTGATAAGAGGCTGGTATGACAGTGGTATAGGACTGCCGGACGTGCGCAGGTACTATTGGGCAGTGCAACTTGCAGCCATAAACCAGGGCATATATAGACCCCGCGATGACCCTGGGTATAATATGGATCGTTGGCTCCTCCCGGGTGGTAATTATACGAGAGTGCTATATTTAAACCCAGCGAAACTGCGCCTGACAGGCCCCACTGATCATGTGGTCCATATATGGCACACAGCAAATAAAAGTTTGGGGGGAACAAAGATAACCACGCAGATGACCCTGCTGTGGGACTCTGATAGATTCAGTACGTTGAGAAATACCAGGGGCTTTGACAAATGGGACACGATTGGGATATCAAGGGTGGGTGACTTATGGAAAAGGGGAGATGTGGTCCCCTTTGCGCAGCTACAGACAGAATTCGAACTAGTTAATACAGAATACTTCAGATGCCTACAAATAAGACATGCTTTAGGATCAGTCATTCCAAAACGGGAATCCCTTGTAGAATCCACCCCGCTGGAAGACAGAATCCTAGATGGCCATATGCCTCGCAAAGCCATATCACTGACTTACCAGAAATTAATTAACAACATGACCAATCCCCTTGATGGAGCAAGGTTTCATAAATGAAACTTGCTTGTATTCAATCCTCCTCACAGTATTAATTTATTAAACTTGTATTGTTAATACTAACCTTTGCATTCACGACACGACAGAAAAGGAAGCTTGCCTATGTGTTTTACTAATGAATAACGCTTGTTTGTAATTCAAAATGGCCGCTATGCGCGGGAAAGCTCAATGCGCATGTCGCAACCATATCACATGGTGTGACGTCTTTCTTTGCTTGGTGGGAAACTTCTGCTTCTGCGCAGTGTGCATTAAAATGGCTGTTTAATGTTTTCACATGCTTCAGCTTGCTCTCATGTCATTACTAAATTGTCGTTTCCTAACGCTACTAACGCGGGTTAGAATATATAATTAAATGGGAATAGAATAGAAAAAGTGGGCATACAGTGAAACATTTTATTTGTGATTTTAATATTTTCTTCTTGCACTTTTATTAGTTCAGTAAACTTGGGCCTGGGTTGGTGACCTGAAACTCGAGAGGCAAATGGTTCTGCACATGTGTCCTGTGTGCCTGCCAAATGAAGTCAATCTGGACGTCGTCCAAGGCCGCGACCCGATGGCCGAAGATGCTGTACTTTGGCTTTCCTGTTGCATATTGACACATTGTCTATGAAAATTGGTTTACATTTGTCATGAGACGGGTGGGAAATAAAGCGAATGTATTAATTTGAAGGGGTGGGAATGTAAAGACAATAGGCTTTACAATTTAGGCCAAATCGATATGGTGCGAGAATCCACCCCCTGTCCCTGTCCAATCAGAAGTAGTGGCCCCATATTTTAGTAACATTAAGGGGAGGTACATGGGCGTAGAAGGGTATAATAGAATATAGCATTAGTTAATTAGTCAGAGCATGCGTTCACGAAGAACAGGCGTCCATGCTGCCAGAGCGCTCTTAGCTCCAGACTGCCAAGCTGATCGATTGCAGACCGAATTGCTGTCCAGAGAGAGGTCCTGAGGAGGGGGCAGCGGAGTCCATTAGAAGGAAGGCACGGGAGAATCGAGGAGAAGTCGAGTATCAGAGAGGGGAACGACGCAGGCGTCGTTGTAGAGAGGTCACCGGTCCTGTCCTGATCCTGGAGGAGGTCTTTGCTCTTCATCCTTCCTGGGTCTTATTCTTTCAACTCCTTGGCTAAGGGGTTTTGGTTCTCGCACTTAGGTAAATATAATGCAACCTTTAGTTGCGCTGCTGTCTCTATCTTCTCCTTTTCTTTAAACACCGTCATTGTTTAGCAATAATCATTTCTATCCTTAATCTTGGGTATTGCGATTAAGTACCATGTGGCTCTGTATTTTACTCTGCTAAATCTTTAGATAAACATTTTAAAACTTCCTGACTCAGTGGTTATTTCAGGATTATGTACTATAATGAATGTCACTCATTTTAAATTTCCCAATTAGCAAAGGATTCATTGGTAAGTCATTACTCTTCAATCAGAAGGTAATTGGTAGCAGGGATTTTGATAGAGAGTAACAACTGATAAAACCCAGCGTAAGTATTAGCGTAGTGTGAATGTATGGGCCCAAGTGAGTATCTGGTGTATGAATGTTGTTTGCTGATATCGCGCTGGATCAGTTTTCTGGTAATCAGAGGATGGTTACTCTTTGTTAATTGGGTAATGAGAATTTTATTTGTATTTTTATGAACTAACATCCGTGTATTCGAAGTTTGTTTTATGTTGTCTAGAATCCCGGGGTAAAAGGAATAGCGGATGGTAAGTGGAAGCCATACTGCAGTGAGGTTATCTGCCAGGCAGAAATAGTACTGAAAAGTTAAGCAGGACTTTCAGTACTCGTTAGGGACTCTATGCGTGTGAGTAATAGCAAAAGAGTACGCTGGTAAAAATTTGATGTTATATCACCTAGAAAGGGTAACATTGGAGAAGTAACAGGTACTTCTGGAGCTTGTGTGAAGAGTAGACGGAAGTGTTTTACTCGTAGTGTATGTTTAGTAAACGGAAAGGTTTTACTAGGTGTGAGAGAAAACTATCTTTTCTATTTTAGAGAAACTGGCACAATAGCGAATGTTTTATGTTGTTACTGAAATTTAATTAAGATTTATAGAGAAAATAAGTTTGCGTAAATTTTTGTAAAGGGAGGGTCAGTTGCCGGAGAGGGAGCTGACGTCACTAAACGCCGCGCTGAGATTGGTTGAATCAGCGGGTGTGGAAAAACCCTTGTAAAGGAGGGGTCAGTAGTCAGGAGTAGTACTGACGTCACAGGTGCCGCGCTGGGATTGGTTAAACCAGCAAGGACAGAAAAGAGCAGATTGTAAAGGAGGGGTTGACAGATAAACGTCACCAAAAGGCCGCGCAAGGATTGGCTCGGAAATAAAAGATAGCAGACATTTGATTGGTCAAAATTATAGAAGCGAAATTCTTAGTGGATAAGGTTTGCATGTTAAAACGCGATCCGACTTTAACAGGAATTCGTCAGGATAGGAGATATTTAGGCTTTGCAGAATATAATTTTATACATCGGTACTTACCCAAGATGTACGGAGAAAGGAGAAAAATGTCATTTTTACAAAAGATTAAGAATTATTTTAAAAAGGACAAACCAATCAAAACTAGAGAAGGAATTATTATTCCACCAGCTAAAACGCCCGCTTCATTTATGATGATGGAAGAGGTTATCATACTTGTGTATGGATGGAGAATTGGATAGAATATACAAAAAATGATGGAATACTAGCATTTCCCGAGATTGGCACGTTCAATGGGCGAATTCTACAAAACTTGAGATTGAGGATGAATGACTTAGAACCCAGACCTAGATTAACTCAGTACGAAGCTCTAGAGGAATGGGAAACCGAGGCATTTGAGCGGGACCGAACTAGAAGTAATAGGAGTTATCCAGGATTTTTCCCCAGATACCTACATGAGTCTAGGAACGGTCAGATGAAACAATGGAGAAGGGCAATGATTACAGAAGGATTATATCCATTGTTCTCAGCAGATGAGAAATTAGGAAGTAAGTGCACAGAAAAGACAAAACATTTAATGAGAAATAAGGAGTCTGAAGACGAATTTATGGAGGAAATGTTAAGAAATCCCCCACCATATCAGGAAGGGACAAGTGGATGCACCCCAAGTGCACCACCAAAGACTCCATTAGTGCCACAGGTAATGCATGAATTCACCCTGAGGTAGAATACTTCATGACAAAGAAAAAGAAGCCCTAGAAAAGACCAGAGCAGAATTAATACAGAAAATAACCCAGATAAATGTACATCCTGATTCGTTGACCATACCTGTAACAATTGGTCCAGTAGTTCCATTATATGGTACTCAGGGAAGCTGTCCGCCACCGATACTTACACCTACTCCTGCGAATAATCCAAAACCTGAAGCTCCAGTTATAATTGAGGATCAATTTAGTGACTGTGAATCCACAATATCACTCATGGACTTGCCTATTCGAGGTTCTGTAAATAGTACTCCCAGGAAAGATGTACCTGGATGTTCAAAAGATGTAAGTTTAATAACTTCATCGGGAGCAAAAAGTGCCACCATAGTAACAACTGAAGATCTAGAAAAATGGGTGCAAGGGTCAGTTAAACGGTGCACACCTCCGAAAATAATGGACATTCATAAATTGAAAGTCGAATTAGAAGAAATAATAGCAGGAAATGTAGGACTAGAACGCTTAAATACCTATGATGAAGAAGAATTATTGTTCCTGTGTAGGAGTATCACCAGAAATGTAAGGATATTCCATGAATAATTATCCAATTTAGCACTACAGATGGGAATAGAAATAGGGAGATCAAAGGAGATCAAATAGGGAGATCAAAGACGCCCCACAGCAACAGAGAAGACGTGCCTCCCTCTTACCACTCACGGGACGTAAACACACCTACCTCACACACATTACATCCACCAATCTTGCTCCCACCCTCATCAGACCCTAGAATTGACGAGATAATAATCTCGTTACGGCAAATCAAAGAAGAACTACAAGCTTTATCTGAGGTTCTTCTGATCCAACCCTGGAACACTAGATCAGCAAGACAGACCATATCAAATTTACATCCGACCTATCCAGTAGGCACCACGAACTATTCGACGCCCAGGTGGAAATCAGTTCCTTTTCATAATAAATCAACCCGCCCATTCCGTAGGACCAATCCGCTATCTGAGAAAGATTTACTTTCTCTACTCCACTCCTATGAGCCATCACACCGGAATCACAACACTATGCCTCCAGATAACCCGCCCAAAACGGCTCCAATCCCAAGTATTCCCCCTAACTCCCACAGGCCCACTAAACACAACCCCAGAGGTATCATCGAAAACAACCTCAAACAACGCATACTACAGAAAGATCAAGCGCACTAAATTAGACTTCTTCAGCCACCAATTAGACCAGGCCAAAAATCGTCCCAAAAAACTTTTCGAGCTTATCAAAACTCAGTCTAAGGAGGCACCTCCCCGCCCCCAAGATAACTTAGGCCCAAGACCCAACTGTGAAGAATTCGCTGACTTCTTCACTCGGAAGACCGATAGCATAAAGAAGGACCTTCTCAACGATCTAATCACACACACTGGCTCACATCCGAACCTATCTCCATCCCTTCTAAATGCTCCACATCGTAACTCATCAAAGTTCGACCTAAAAAATAATGCATCCTGGTCAACCTTCAATACATACAATGAAGAAGCTATTCTCAAAATGCTTATTGCCCTGAACCCTGCCAATCACTTCACTGACCCTCTCCCAGCAAACTTAATAAAAGACTTCACCCCGTTTCTGCTGCCTCTCTGGACCAAGATCATAAATAACTCTCACGCCAAGGATGCATCCCTGACACCCTCAAAGCCGGACAGGTTTCGCCCATTCTAAAGAAACCTACTGCTGACCCTGCGGACCTAAACAATTACCGCCCCATATCCAACATCTCTACCCTGGCCAAACTCTTAGAAAAATGTGTACACCTCCAGCTGGTAAGACATATAGACCATTTCAACCTACTCAACAAA
Organism: Calotriton arnoldi; assembly: GCA_963921515.1. Classification (NCBI taxonomy): domain Eukaryota; kingdom Metazoa; phylum Chordata; class Amphibia; order Caudata; family Salamandridae; genus Calotriton; species Calotriton arnoldi. The sequence continues at coordinate 298,807 of CAWUFW010010987.1, forward strand.
TACCAATCAGGTTTCCGGGCAGGTCACAGCACGGAATCAGCCATGACCCATATAATTGATGATGCTCTACAAATCCTAGATCAGAACGGAGCCTGCCTACTCATCTTACTAGACCTTTCCTCGGCCTTTGATACCGTTAAACACGATAACCTGATAGACCTTCTGCAACACAGAATGGGACTAGCTGGATCAGTTCTAAACTGGTTCTCTTCGTTCCTCCAAAACAGATCGCAACGATTCATGGTCAACCACTCCCTGTCCAAATCCATCCCAGTCACTTTAGGAGTCCCACAAGGGTCTTCTCTATCCCCGACGCTGTTCAATCTATTCATGGAACCACTCACTGAAATTCTCTATTCATCAAACGTTCAATATCACATGTACGCTGACGACACACAACTATACCTCAAGATCCATACCCTAGAAGACATCAAATTACTCAACACAACTCTCCGAAAAACTCAGACTTGGCTGGCAGAAAACCATCTAAAATTGAACGCCCTCAAAACCGAATTCCTCCTAATTGCTCCTCCCGCCCAAGTACCAGTAATGCAAGAATGGATCAAACACCTTACAGCACTCAACTGCCAACCCCTCATCGTTGACTCCGCGAAATCGCTGGGAATAACGCTGGACACAAACCTCAAAATGCAGAAACACATCAGCAACGCAACAAAGGGAGCAAACTTTCAGATAAATACTTTGAGAAAACTGAAACCTTTCCTACCTGAAAAGGACTTCAAGCTGGCAGTACAAGCTCTAGTCATCCCAAGAGTGGAATACGGGAGTGTCTCTCTCTGTGGCCTGCCCAGAGCTGCAACGGCCCCACTAAGAGCCTCAATCAACGCCGCAGCGAGACTTATCACTGGCTCCAAAAGAAGCTCCCACATATCCCCGGACCTAAAATCCCTTAACTGGCTACCTTTGAAGCCAGAATTCATTTGAAAATAGCATGTATGACACATAAAGCCATTCATCACAGCGCACCCAGCTATCTGGCACAGAAACTGGCGCCCTCAGGTGGGATCAGATCTTCAAGAAGTGCGAAAAACCTCTTACTGAAACCACAAAGATTCAACAAGAAAAAAACGTACAACCGAACCTTTTCAGGGATGGCGCCCAGAATTTGGAATGCTCTGCCCCCAGAGACTAGACTTAATCCCTCTACTGCATCTTTCAAAAAGAAGTGAAATCGCTTCTCATGGCTAAATTCACTTGAGCATGGACTACTGTCACTATGTCTACATGGAACTTTATAGTGCTGACTGTCCATCTAGGTATCCAATTTATTATATCTATATTATGCCGGATATTTATAGAACGCTTGTACTCACTATAGGGTGTGTTCACTATCATTGATCAGCATGGATCGTTATGTTTTTACCTTGTACCTATGCATCTAAGACACTTACCTGTAAAGCGCTCTGATACCCGCAAGGGTCTTGTTCGCGCTCTATAAAACTTTCAAAATAAAAATAAAAATAAATAAATAAGTACTACAGAAACCGTATAGAGCAGAATTTTCAGACAAAGATTTAGAAAATATGAATGCCTCTGGAAGAAGATTACAAATAAGAGAATTAATGTTAGTTTTGCAAAAATGGGGAGACCTAGATAAATGGAAAACTAGGTGGGCCAAGAAAAAGGAAGAAGCACGAACAAGTAGAACAGCATCAGAATATGTGATGAAGGAAACAGGGAAAGCAGATCAAATGTATCCCATGCAAGAAGTTGCGGGAGGAGGATATGTACATGTCCCATGGAGCAGACAGGATATTTTGTCATTTACGAATGATTTTCCAAAATTGAGAGAAAAACCAATTGAATGGTACAAGCAGGTTGACAGGTTTGTGAAGGTGTCAAAGGTATTGTTGAAGGATTTGGATGGTTTGTTTGACATAGTGGTACCTGCCGATTTGTGGACAGATTGTAAAATTACAGTTGATTGGCCTAGTGATGAATATCCTAGAGATCCGAAAACAGGTGCCCCGTCAAATGATGTGATGAAAAAGTAAAAAGTATCAGCAAGTGATAACTTACCTGAAAGGGAAAATACCCCGAAAGAAACGGATTGGGTAAAAATAGATCGAACTACCCAAGAAGCTAATGAATCAGTACATTCCTACTATGAGCGTCTATTGCAGGTATTTAAACAGTATAGTGGATTTGAGGACATTGGAGACAAAAACATGAGTCAGTTTGTGTACCAGTTTGTTTACGGTTTAAAGCCAGAAATTTGCCAGATGATTAAACAGCATATGCTGTGTTGGCAGGGAAAGCTCATTGACGAGATTTTGAAGTATGCAAAATATTGTGGAGACGATATTGAGGATAGACACAAGAAATTGCAGGAAAAAGTAATGTGGGCTCAGGTGAAAATGGCTGAGAAACAGGGAATTAATTTGGAAAATCCCAGTGAAAATCCAGGAAAAGATTCTGGAACGAATGGTGATGCTGGGAATGGTGGAAAATTTAGAGGACGAATGAGTAGAGAAGAAGCTAAAAAGAAATTTTCTTGTCATGGATGCGGAAAATTGGGGCATTGGAAGGATGAATGTAAAAAGATCCGGAATAATAATGGCCCAAATCAAAATTTTAATCCACAGACGCAGAATGACTCACAGCAGGGTGCAAATCCTCAGAGTCAGTTGCCACCTGCACCTATTCAGGGTAATGTAAGCAGAGCAAAGCATGGTACAGACATCGGATATCAGGGAGGAAGTGGTAAGAATGATTATATGACATCACAATTTCTTTTGCAGGACGATTTCTGTCAATTCAGTCCATGACGGTGCCTAGGAGAGGGGAAGAAGGAGTGCATACTTGGCGCATCCTTACAGGTAGATCAGTCAGGTCCATATGTTGAAGGGAATGTGAAAGGTAATAATATTACTTTCCTTTTGGACACTGGTGCTACCCGGTCTACTGTGAGAACAGCAGACATTCCAGACCTTCCTCTCTCTGGTGAAAATATCCAAGTAGTGGGGGTAGCTAATCAGCGGATTAGAACACCTCTTACCGAACCAATGGAAGTTAAAATTGGAAACTTCAGAGAAATGCATCAATTTGTAGTGTGTGATTCTAGTCCAGTAAACTTATTAGGTAGGGATTTGTTGTGCAAGATGAATTGTACCATTTTCTGCACACCGGATGGTGTGGCAGTTCAGACACCAGATGAAGATCATGTATATAAAATTATGATTGCAAAACAAGGTACAGAAGTGGATGAGATGTTTTCATTAATAACAAAAGATGAGTTGCCAGAAGAATTAAAAGATACAGTAAACCCCATAGTATGGGATTTCACCGGAAAAGAAGTAGGACTTATGGCTAAAATAGATCCAGTTAAAATTACTGTAAAGGAAGGTGCAATTTTCCCAAATACCAGACAGTACAAAATGAGTGCAGAAGTAAAAGCAGGAGTCATTGAAGAAATAAATCGAATGGTAGAACAAAACATACTAAAAGAAGTAATGAGTAGCCCATGTAATTCACCAATAATGGGATTAAAGAAACCTAGTGGAAAATATAGGATTGTTCAGGACCTGAGGAAAATAAATAAGATTGTAGAACCATGTTTTCCCATAGTACCAAATCCTGCAGTAATTCTATACCAGATTCCGTGGAGTGCAGGATGGTTCACAGTAATTGATTTGTGTCAAGCATTCTTTTCAATACCATTACATCCAGACAGCCAGTATCTTTTCTCATTTAAATTTGAAAACAAGGTTTATGTGTGGAATCGTGTTCCTCAGGGGCACACAGAAAGTCCTTCTATTTTCAACCAGATACTGAAAAAGTGCCTTGAAAAACTAGTGATGCCAGGAAGCTCAGTCTTAGTCCAATATATCGACGACTTATTGGTGGCATCGAACACCAGAGAGGACTGTGTTGTTGATTCTATAGCATTATTAAATCTTTTGGCAGAAGAAGGACATAAAGTCTCACCTGAAAAATTACAATTCTGTACAACAGCTGTTAAGTATCTGGGACACCAAATTGAGAGAGGAAAAAGAAGAGTAACAGCTGAAAGAGTAGCTTTAATAAAGAAAATGCAAATGCCTGTAACACAAAGACAAGTGAGAATGTTCCTAGGAATAGTAGGTTACTGTCGACAATGGATACCAGGATTTTCCATGTTAGCTAAGCCCTTAATTAACATGACAAAAAGAAAGCAAAGGACCCTGTGGAGTGGGAGGATGAAAGTGTAGAAGCTTTTGTAAAATTGAGAAATGCCCTATGTTCAGCACCTGCCTTAGGCATGCCTGATTATAAAAGAGAATTTGCATTGTTCTGTCATGAGAGAGAAAATTGTGCACTTTCTGTCCTAACTCAAAGACATGGACTAGAAAGACGTCCTATAGCATATTTTTCTGCTACATTGGACCCAGTAGCAGCCGCATTGCCAGGATGCTTAAAAGCAGTAGCGGCTACTTGTTTGAGCATTGAACAGAGTGAGTCAATTGTGATGGGACACCCTGTAAAAGTGTATGTTCCACATGCAGTTGTCATTCTGTTGACAAGAACCCGAACTCAACATCTTACTCCTAGTCGGCTGACTAAATACAAAAGAATAATAATGGGTGCTGAAAATGTGAACATGGTAAGGTGTACTATAATAAATCCAGCAACCTTACTACCAGACCCATATCATGAGAGAATCAAAGATGATGAAGACGATGAACATGATTGTATACAAATTACAGAATTATGCACAAAACCACACCCAGATATAGAGGAACAGCCTCTTAAAAATCCAGACAGGGAGCTATTTGTTGATGGTTCATGTCAAAGACATGAAGATGGTAAACTAACTGCTGCCTATGCGGTATGTGAATTAACTGGAATAGTTGAAGCATCTTATTTACCAGGAGTCAAATCTGCACAAGTAGCTGAATTGATTGCGTTGATAAAAGCATGCAAAATTGGGAGGAATCAGAGAGTAACCATATTTACAGATAGCCAATATGGTTACGGGGTTGTGCACGATTTTGGCCAACTATGGATGCAGAGGGATTTCATGAATTCTTCAGGATCCCCCATTAAAAATGGACAATTTGTAAGGGAATTGCTAGAAGCAATACAATCACCAAAAGAATTGGCTGTGGTGAAATGTGCCGCACACCAGTCAGGATATGACTGGGTGGTAGTCGGCAACAGATATGCAGATCTGGTGGCTCAACATTGTGCCAAAACCAGAATGTCAGTCAATAAGAGGGTGGAAAGAATGGGAATCAGCTGCCAACTTATGTTGTATATGCCACCTGAAACTTGGAATGAGGTGAAGAAATTGCAAGATGAGGTTGATGAAAGTGAGAAGAATTTGTGGATCAAAGTGGGTTGTTCCCAAAGAGGAGATGATGAAGTGTGGATCAGTGCTGATGGCAGACCAGTCATGCCAGACTGTTTACTCTCACAAATGGCTAGAATGCATCATGGAGACACACACATAGGAAGAGATGCAATGATTAGGCTGTTCAGACAAAATTGGTACAATCCCAAATTCAGGGCTGTTGCAGAGAGTCTTTGCCAGAGATGTCTAACTTGCCAGATGCATAATCCGGGGAGGAAGACAGTAATTGGATTTGGAAAAATTGGAAAGGCAGAGGGTCCATTTATGAGACTTCAGTTTGATTTCATACAGTTACCACCATGTAGAGGGCTGAAATATGTACTAGTCATAGTGTGTCTGTTTTCAAAGTGGGTGGAGGCTTACCCTACTAGGAGAAATGACAGCATTACAGTTGCAAAACTGTTGCTACGAGAGCTCATTCCTAGGTTTGGTTTTCCAGTAACTTTGGAATCAGATAGAGGAAAACATTTTAACAGTGAAGTGATCCAAATAATCTGTGAAGCATTCCAAATCCAACAGAAACTGCACTGTGCATATCGTCCAGAGGCTTCTGGAGTGGTTGAACAATTGAATGGCACTATAAAGTCAAGACTGGGAAAAATGTGTGCATCAACATCATTAGAGTGGCCAGATGCATTACCACTTGTTCTAATGGGACTCAGAAGTATACCTGACAGAAACACAGGATTGAGCCCCACGAAATAATGATGGGAAGAGCAATGAGACAAACACATGTTCCCAGAAACAAACTGGTGAATATATCTGATGATATGGTTCTGGACTATTGCAAAGGATTGGCTGACCTAGTGCGTTCTGTCTCTCACCAGGTTGGAGAAGACGCAGTTTCCAGGCAGCCCGAGCAAGAACATGATCTGAATCCTGGTGACTGGGTGGTAGTGAAGAATCACACCAGAGAAACGTGTCTATCACCTAGATGGGGCAGACCGTGTCAAGTCATACTGACAACGAATACAGCAGTGAAGTGTGCCGGATTTCCTAATTGGATTCATGTAAGTCACACCAAGAGAGTACCAGATCCCGAGGAAGAGAATCCTCAGACAACGCCAATCACTGAAGAGGCTGAAGGTTGCCCAGCTGTAGGATCTCAAGTTCGAGATTCCAGAGAAGCTGAAGAAGAACAACCGAGCACAAGTCAGGATTGGATACCAGTGGTAGAAGTTCCTGAAGTATACCACAGAACAAGAAGTCAAGCGAAATTGGAAGAAATTGAAGAAGATCAGATAGGTGAAGAAGAAGCAGTTCAGGAAAAAGAAGAAAAGACACTAAGAAATCCTGAACAAGGTCAGATAGGGAAAGGAAACTGGACTCAAAACAGTGAAGACCTAATAGACTTTGAACAGGGACAGACAGGTCTAGAAGAATCCGGTCAGGCTGCAGAAGTTCACAGTGCAATAAGCCCTGATCAGAACAAGTTAGATCAAGAAGAGTACACAGAAGAAGAAAACCTTGAAAAACATGAACTTGAAGAAATAAATAAAGAACAAGGTCAGTTATTGGAAACTCACAGCGGAGCTGTTACAGAAAAACCAATTAGACCTGAAAAGGAGCAAACAAGAAACACAGTAATTGAAGAACACGAAACAGTGCTAAGCAGTGAAATTAAAAGATTTCTGAAAACAAAGATAAAGAGACAGTGCAAACAAAGAAAACAAGAAAAGGAGATCATTGGCCGAGTGTCATTAAAAGAGTAAAATACCACATAAAAACCAGAAGTGAAGATCCAGATCATGAATGTATACAAGTCAAACTGATCAAGAGAATAAAGTCAGAGAAAAGAAAAAGTAAAAGACTGAAACTTGTGAATAACAAATTCAAGGGTCCTGACTGGATTTATATCATTCTTGAAGATTTTGAAAGCTCAGAATCAAGTGACAGTGGTGGCGAAGGAACAAGTGCAGAATTAACGTATGAAGAAGAAACAAGACCACCCTGACTAAGCAAAAGAATAAGCTAAAGAAAAGAAGAAAAGATAAGAAGAGCAATCTTCCTTGTCGAAAAATGCCTGACGATAGAGTTACTGGGAGACCAAAACAGAAATGTTGTAGAAGATGCTGTGCAATATGCATATGTAGTCTAGTAATGATGCTTATAGTATGGTTAGTCCTGATTGTAGCAGTTCCTTACCTTATGATAATAGATAAAAAGATTAATAATGAAACTAAAGGGAGGACAGCAAACATGAAGGGCAATAGAGTAGAACTAATGGCAGAAAATGAACCAGAAATTCATCATGAAGTAGCTGACAACGACACTAGTTTAAACGTTTTCACAAAGTTATTGCTTCAATATGTAGACACCATGGAAGTTAGTAATTGTTATGTCTGTATGAAGTTACCTGAATCAGTAGCAGAAGGATTAACATATCACCATTTACCACTGACATATGGCATATCATGTAGTGTTTTGTCTAGTTTATTTTATAGAACAGGGAGACTTCAGTATTATTATTCAAACTTAGATGTGATATTTTCTGAGGTTCCGATTCGCAAGAGTATGAACCCAGTGCTTAGTAGTCAAGACGCACAGTTTATGGGAGAATTTTTCTTAACAATGAAATCAATAGACATAACACATGCACATAGACACAATCTAACATGTTCTTTACTTGAAGAAGAGAAGATATTTTTGAATTTAGTAGAAGATAGAAGACAAGATTTTCAAAAGAAAGCTTCTGAGCATAAGGCTCATTTGCCACCTTGGGCGGAGAAAGAAGGGAGTTACACACCTGGCAAGGCTCAAGCTGCTATGGCTCTGGATTTTGTAAAGACAGGAAAAATTTGTCTTCATAGGTTAAAGACTGATTATAACAATGTTTTCATCGGTACCAGTGAATGCGAACACAATTTTTTAATTCTTGGAGGTTGGGGACTCAAAGGAGGAACAGATTCAGTTTTTCCTGGACTTTATTATGTGTGTGGGAATAAGGCTTACTTTAGGCTTCCTGCACGGTGTTATGGAAGTTGTTATTTTGGAATAGTATTTCCAAAGATATACCACGTAAAAAGAAACACTGAGAGCAATGAAAACAATAACGAATTAATACGTAGTAAAAGAGCTAGTTTTTCTGAAATTGTAGGTGATATATTTGGTGCATTGATACCTTCAGTGGGAATAATTCTGAACTCAAGGAAAATATGTAAATTGTCTACAGTAGTTGATCGTTTATCAACAGATACTGCAGGAGGGTTTCTAATGATTAATGCAGAAATGGTTGCGATTAGATCTATGGTGATGCAAAATCGACTTGCTCTTGATATTATATTGGCAAAGAGGGCGGAGTCTGTAAATTATTGAAGACGAAACATTGTTGCACTTATATTCTTGATAAGAGTGCAGAAATTGGAACGTATATACAGAATATAACTAAACTTGAGAAAGAACTTAAACCACTGGAAGTTGATAGTGTATGGGAAAGATTGACAAATAGTATCTCGTCAATTGGAACCTGGTTTGCTAATATAGGGAAAGGACTTATAGGTCAAATATTAGTACCCTTAGCAGGGATAGCAATAATAATTTTGGCAATAACAATATGGTGCAAATGCTGTAAAAAGAATGGAACATATAAGGTGACAGGAAGAGGAAAGAAACGAAAGGTAGATGAAATCGAACTTGAAGAGTGGAGAAGTGAATTATACAAGAAATTAAAAGGAGATTGTAAAAATAGAAAGTGTAAAGATGAGAATGAAGTAATTTGCTAGAAGTTGGCATCTGATTGAGGGTAGTGTTTTGATGGCTCAGAAACGCCATCAGAGAGGGGATTGATGGAGCAAGGTTTCATAAATGAAACTTGCTTGTATTCAATCCTCCTCACAGTATTAATTTATTAAACTTGTATTGTTAATACTAACCTTTGCATTCACGACACGACAGAAAAGGAAGGTTGCCTATGTGTTTTACTAATGAATAACGCTTGTTTGTAATTCAAAATGGCCGCTAGGCGCGGGAAAGCTCAATGCGCATGTCGCAACCATATCACATGGTGTGACGTCTTTCTTTGCTTGGTGGGAAACTTCTGCTTCTGCGCAGTGTGCATTAAAATGGCTGTTTAATATTTTCACATGCTTCAGCTTGCTCTCATGTCATTACTAAATTGTCGTTTCCTAACGCTACTAACGCGGGTTAGAATATATAATTAAATGGGAATAGAATAGAAAAAGTGGGTGTAGTAATGTAGTTTAGCGCGTAGTACTGTGTAGAATGTAATTGTAGAATGTAGAGTGTTCTTGTATTCTGTATTCCAGTAGAGGTAGAGAATGTTAGGATCAGATGAGGTGTAGCAGAGGATGTGTTCACAGCTTCCCGTGACTGCTGGATGAGGTTGCCAATAAACCACTATCTTACCTTAAAAGCGCTCCTGAGTATTCACTACAGAATATGGCGACGAGCGGGAGGTAACCTCAAGCGAATCCACGCTTATTTTTACGATTTGGACAATCGAAGGTCATGTTTCTTTTAATTATTATTCTACAACGAATCACCCAGCATTCGGAGAAAGCTTGAACATTTAAACAGCAACAAACTACGTTTTCCGGTAAGCTAACAATACGAAAAGGAATTATTTGAAGTATTTGCTTGCCTGTTGCTGCAATGGTTAACTGTCTTGGCTGCGAGTTGTATTGGTTCAAATACCAGCGTTCTGGAGGCTCGAGCGGCATTGTCCGTGAGCTCTGCTTCACGACGTTCTCGTACGCTAGTCTAACGTGCGCTAGTCAAACGTGCGCATTGATGTCATCACGAAGGTCATAACCTTACGCGGCGCCATCTTGATTTTCAGTTACCAGGGCAACACAGCGTTTCAGACCCTCAAAGCTCACCGGTGGATTTCCTGCTTGGATTTTCACATAATTTACACACCGGACCATTCCTTTCAAGAGGACAAAGAAATAGTAAGTACATTTGCCACAATTCTTTCTATTTTACTGCAACGATGACCACAGAAGCTAATCCTCGAGCGAAGCACCCCACGTGGTGATTCTGTTTTGCATCTCAGCACTCCAAAAGAATTCTTGTCATCTCCAGGAGAGCCCATCATTCAATGGAATGAATGGAAAGAGTACTTTTAAATTATATTGCTAATCTTGAGGACTGCAGTGGATCGTATACTCCTGAGAGGAAAAGAGAGTTATGATGTATTGCCTTGGTCCCGAAGGGCTTCGAATTTTTGGTCAATTACAAAAAAGGACAGATCCGGTGATATTGACGTATTTAAAGCCGCATTATTAGACTTAGACGAACACTTTTCTCCTGCAGTTTGCGTTGGCGTAATGCGTCATGCTTTCTTTCAGAGGAAGCAAGAGAAACATGAGTCCATTGAAGATTACGTTTCTGCCCTAAGGAAGTTATCTATAAATTGTAAATTTGGTACTTTACATGAGGAACTTGTAAGAGACCAAATAGTTATGTATGCCAACAACAAAGCCATTCAAGATAGATTGTGGGTGGAAGGGAGTCTAGTCTAAAGGACATCATAGCTATTGTAAAAAAGCTGAATTGTCAGAGCGCTGCGCTAAAGCTACTTTGTCTACAGAAAAAAAGATAGTAGTGAGACAGTCAACAAAATCTCAGAAACTAAAAGCAAAAATTCTCATAGTAATGATTACAAATATGAAAAGAAAGACCTAAAGAAAGGTGATCGCTTTGTAAGAAACAAACAACCTAAGTATAATTGTTACCGCTGTGGTAGTAGTTCTCATGCTGCCTGGTATGATAAATGTCCTGCTAGGTCTGCAAAATGTTTAGAATGTGGGCTAATTGGGCATTTTGCGCGAGCATGCAGGCGCAAGAATTATAAAAGGAAGAGTAATGTAGCTTGTGTGAAAGAAAGTGATATTGATGAGTATTCATCTGATGATAGTGAGCATGAGGATAACAGTAAGTATGACTCTAAAAAAAAGGTTGTTTTAAAAATTTCGGGAGAAGGAGATAACAAACTTTTATGTTGGATTTCCTTTGGTGGTGTTACAGTACAAGTCGCTGCGGACTCCGGTTCGCCTTACACGATTATTGCGGAAAATGTCTGGTTACAACACTTTAGTTCCATCATTGGATGTCAGTTAGTAGAATCTGACATAAATCCTGAAAGCTATACGGGTGAAAAGATTGACATCCTAGGATTTAGAGAATTGGTTTTCAGGTTTAAAGGTAGACATGCCTTATGTAAATTGTATGTGGCCAAGGAAGGTCCATCCGTACTTGGGTGGAAGGACCAACGTAAATTAAATATAATTTTAGACCCAAATAGTCCAGAACAAGTTTTGGTAGCTTGTGAGGCAGAAGACACCAAGAAATGGGTATTAAATGAATTTCCTAATGTTTTTAGTGGGAAAATTGGTAAATTGAAAGGTTTTTTGCACTCCATCAGATTGAAAAGTGATGCTGTTCCCAAAATTCATAAAGCACGGAATATTCCACTCATTGTAAGAGATGAAGTTAAGCTTGAATTAGATAAATTAATTAAAGCTCATATAATAGAACCCGTCGAATCCTCCGAATGGATCTCTCCGTTGGTCGTCGCTAGGCGCTCCAATGGCAAAGTCCGTTTGTGTGTAGATTTAAGAGGGTTGAACAATAACATCATAGTGGATCAATTTCCGTTTGCCTCGCATTGATGAAATGTTGTCCTTGACGAGAGATGCTAAGTGGTTTTCCACGCTTGATCTCTCGTCAGCATATCATCAAATAATGCTGGACCCTGAGTGCAAACAGTTAACTGCGTTTTGTACACCATTTGGATGTTATCAGTTCCGTCGCATGCCATTTGGATTGGCATCGGCGGCAGCTGTTTTTCAAAGACTCATGACACAGTTGTTTGGAGACATCCGTGATGTAATATTTTTCCAAGATGATATTCTTATCATGGGAAAAACGAAAAAACATCACGATGACACTTTAAGAATGGTTTTGCAAGTACTCGATAAGAAGGGATTAACAGGTGAAATCAGCAAGTGTAAGTTTGCTGAATCCAAAGTTACTTACTTAGGTCATGAAATTGGTCACGATGGTATTAAACCTAAAGAAAAATTGATTGAGGCTATTCTCAAAGCTCCACCGCCTCAGAATAAAGATGAACTCCGCTCTTTTTTAGGCCTTGCGGAATACTACTCTAAATTTGTAGACAAGTTCTCTGAAAAGACACATGAAATGCGTTCTTTATTGAAGAACAAGAGTATGTACGTTTGGTCTAACCTCTGTCAAATCTCTTTTCTTGAAATCAAATCTGCTATTGCAAAATCTCCTGCACTAAAAGGATTTAATCCTTTTGCCAAAACTTTCATTACCACCGACGCTAGTGGAAAAGGTTTAGGCGCAGTCCTTACTCAAGTCAATGAGACTGGTGGTGAAAGTGTTATTGCTTTTGCCTCCAGATCATTATCCCCCACTGAAGAAAAGTATTCAGTTATCGAAGGGAGACTCTAGCTTGTGTATGGGCTCTTGAGCACTTTAGGAAGTTTGTTTGGGGAAGGGAATTTGTGGTACGTACAGACCACAAACCTTTGATGAAGGTACTTACCACTGAGGGGTTGTCAAGGGCATCTGCTAGGATTGCCAGATTATCTATGAGGCTACAGGATTTCATCTATAAAGTGCAGTATGTTCCAGGGAAAATGAACACAACTGCAGATTTTTTGAGCAGGATGTCTTTGCCCTTAACAGAGATTGACACAAATCCGTGGAATGATGTATGTGTCGCTGGAATTTTTGTAAATGAAAATTGTAAAGGATTGCAAGAAAAAGAGTGGTTAGATGCACAATGTAAAGACGAAACTTTACAATCTGTTAAACATAAAATTGAGAATGGATGGATGGATTGTTTAAAAAAAGAACTTCTGGGTGAGTTAAAAGCATTTTGGGAGGTACGAAATGAATTGAGTTTTGATGGGATGTTCCTAATGAGAGGAGAAAAAATTATTCCACCTTCCGTTTTAAGAAATAAAATCATCGCACTTTGCCATGAAGGACATCCTGGTATTTCCCGTACCAAACGCGATATTAAATCTTTATATTGGTGGCCCAAAGTTGATATCGAAACTGAACGTTTTGTAAGATCATGTGCTGATTGTGTAACAGCAGAAAAATCACAAAAAACTTTAAACCCACCTTTAAGCTCTCTTGCTTGTCCCAACTTACCGTGGGAGGTTGTCGCCTTGGACATTATGGGGCCTGTTTCTTGGGACGATGGTTCTCAAAAATTCATTATCGTTTTAATGGATATGTTCTCAAAATGGTTAGAATTGAGAGTAGTAACAAAAGTCGACACATGTTCTGTAATTAAATTTCTTGAAAGTATTTTTATTGGAGAAGGTTTTCCAAAATCTTTACTCACCGATAATGGTGTTCAATTTAAATCTTTAGAAATGAAGAATTTTTGAGTTATGCTGGCATTGAACATAAATTCACAGCACTTTATCATCCTAGGGGAAATGCTGTTGTGGAAAGATTCAACAGAGTTATTAAAGGCACTTTACAACAAGCTTTGCATAACAAAAGAATTTGGATATTGAATTAATGAAGATGGTATGGAGTTACAGAGTCACTGTCCATGATTCAACTGGTTTTAGTCCATTTGGTGTCATGAGAGGCAGGATTCCCCTTTCAAAAGTTGTTTTTCTGCTGAGAATTTGTAATGCGTTCTTTGATATCAGCAGCTTGCCAATTTACTTTATTCCCCTTGTTCATCCAACCAGGGTTAACTTTTGAAAGGGGAATCCTGCCTCTCATGACACCAAATGGACTAAAACCAGTTGAATCATGGACAGTGACTCTGTAACTCCATACCATCTTCATTAATTCAATATCCAAATTCTTTTGTTATGCAAAGCTTGTTGTAAGTGCCTTTGATAACTCTGTTGAATCTTCCACAACAGCATTTCCTAGGATGATAAAGTGCTGTGAATTTATGTTCAATGCCAGCATAACTCAAAAATTCTTCATTTCTAAAGATTTAAATTGAACACCATTATCGGTGAGTAAAGATTTTGGAAAACCTTCTCCAATAAAAATACTTTCAAGAAATTTAATTACAGAACATGTGTCGACTTTTGTTACTACTCTCAATTCTAACCATTTTGAGAACATATCCATTAAAACGATAATGAATTTTTGAGAACCATCGTCCCAAGAAACAGGCCCCATAATGTCCAAGGCTTAGCCTCCACGGTAAGTTGGGACAAGCAGAGAGAGCTTAAAGGTGGGTTTACAGTTTTGTGATTTGTCTGCTGTTACGACAATCAGCACATGATCTACAAAGCGTTCAGTTTCGATATCAACTTTGGGCCACCAATATAAAGATTTAATATTGCGTTTGGTACGGGAAATACCAGGATGTCCTTCATGGCAAAGTGCGATGATTTTATTTCTTAAAGCGGAAGGTGGAATAATTTTCTCCTCTCATTAGGAACATCCCATCAAAACTCAATTCATTTCGTATCTCCCAAAATGCTTTAACTCACCCAGAAGTTCTTTTAAACAATCCATCCATCCATTCTCAATTTTATGTTTAACAGATTGTAAAGTTTCGTCTTTACATTGTGCATCTAACCACTCTTTTCTTGCAATCCTTTACAATTTTCATTTACAAAAATTCCAGCACACATACATCATTCCACGGATTTGTGTCAATCTCTGTTAAGGGCAAAGACATCCTGCTCAAAATCTGCAGTTGTGTTCATTTTCCCTGGAACATACTGCACTTTATAGATGAAATTCTGTAGCCTCATAGATAATCTGGCAATCCTAGCAGATGCCTTGACAACCCTCAGTGGTAAGTACCTTCATCAAAGGTTTGTGGTCTGTACGTACCACAAATTCCTTCCCAAACAAACTTCCTAAAGTGCTCAAGAGCCCATACACAGCTAGAGTCTCCCTTCGATAATTGAATACTTTTCTTCAGTGGGGATATGATCTGAGGCAAAGCAATAGCACTTTCACCACTAGTCTCATTGACTTGAGTAGGACTGCACCTAAACCTTTTCCACTACGTCGTGGTAATGAAAGTTTTGGCAAAGGATTAAATCCTTTTAGTGCAGGAGATTTTGCAATAGCAGATTTGATTTCAAGAAAGAGATTTGACAGAGGTTGCCAAGCGAACATACTCTTGTTCTTCAATAAGAACGCATTTCATGTGTCTTTCAGAGAACTTGTCTACAGATCTAGAGTAGTATTCCGCAAGGCCTAAAAGAGCGGAGTTCATCTTTATTCTGAGCGGTGGAGCTTTGAGAATAGCCTCAATCAATTTTCTTTAGGTTTAATACCATCGTGACCAATTTCATGACCTAGCAGTAACTTTGGATTCAGCAAACTTACACTTGCTGATTTCACCTGTTAAACCCTTCTTATCGAGTACTTGCAAAACCATTCTTAAAGTGTCATCGTGATGTTTTTCGCTTTTCCCATGATAAGAATATCATCTTGGAAAAATATTACATCACGGATGTCTCCAAACAACTGTGTCATGAGTCTTTGAAAACAGCTGCCGCCGATGCCAATCCAAATGGCATGCGATGGAACTGATAACATCCAAATGGTGTACAAAACGCAGTTAACTGTTTGCACTCAGGGTCCAGCATTATTTGATGATATGCTGACGAGAGATCAAGCGTGGAAAACCACTTAGCATCTTCGTCAAGGACAACATTTCATCAATGCGTGGCACGGAAATTGATCCACTATGATGTCATTGTTCAACCTCTTAAATCTACACACAAACGGACTTTGCCATTGAGCGCCTAGGCGACCAACGGAGAGATCCATTCGGAGGATTCGACGGGTTCTATTATATGAGCTTTAATTAATTTATCTAATTCAAGCTTAACTTCATCTCTTACAATGAGTGGAATATTCCAGTGCTTTATGAATTTTGGGAACAGCATCACTTTTCAATCTGATGGAGTGCAAAAACCTTTCAATTTACCAATTTTCCCACTAAAAACATTAGGAAATTCATTTAATACCCATTTCTTGGTGTCTTCTGCCTCACAAGCTACCAAAACTTGTTCTGGACTATTTGGGTCTAAAATTATATTTAATTTACGTTGGTCCTTCCACCCAAGTACGGATGGACCTTCCTTGGCCACATACAATTTACATAAGGCATGTCTACCTTTAAACATGAAAACACACCGGACCATTCCTTTCAAGAGGACAAAGAAATAGTAAGTACATTTGCCACAATTCTTTCTATTTTACTGCAACGATGACCACAGAAGCTAATCCTCGAGCGAAGCACTCCCACGTGGTGATTCTGTTTTGCATCTCAGCACTCCAAAAGAATTCTTGTCATCTCCAGGAGAGCCCATCATTCAATGGAATGAATGGAAAGAGTACTTTTAAATTATATTGCTAATCTTGAGGACTGCAGTGGATCGTATACTCCTGAGAGGAAAAAGAGAGTTATGATGTATTGCCTTGGTCCCGAAGGGCTTCGAATTTTTGGTCAATTACAAAAAAGGACAGATCCGGTGATATTGACGTATTTAAAGTCGCATTATTAGACTTAGACGAACACTTTTCTCCTGCAGTTTGCGTTGGCGTAATGCGTCATGCTTTCTTTCAGAGGAAGCAAGAGAAACATGAGTCCATTGAAGATTACGTTTCTGCCCTAAGGAAGTTATCTATAAATTGTAAATTTGGTACTTTACATGAGGAACTTGTTAGAGACCAAATAGTTATGTATGCCAACAACAAAGCCATTCAAGATAGATTGTGGGTGGAAGGGGAGTCTAGTCTAAAGGACATCATAGCTATTGTAAAAAAGCTGAATTGTCAGAGCGCTGCGCTAAAGCTACTTTGTCTACAGAAAAAAAAGATAGTAGTGAGACAGTCAACAAAATCTCAGAAACTAAAAGCAAAAATTCTCATAGTAATGATTACAAATATGAAAAGAAAGACCTAAAGAAAGGTGATCGCTTTGTAAGAAACAAACAACCTAAGTATAATTGTTACCGCTGTGGTAGTAGTTCTCATGCTGCCTGGTATGATAAATGTCCTGCTAGGTCTGCAAAATGTTTAGAATGTGGGCTAATTGGACATTTTGCGCGAGCATGCAGGCGCAAGAATTATAAAAGGAAGAGTAATGTAGCTTGTGTGAAAGAAAGTGATATTGATGAGTATTCATCTGATGATAGTGAGCATGAGGATAACAGTAAGTATGACTCTAAAAAAAAGGTTGTTTTAAAAATTTCGGGAGAAGGAGATAACAAACCTTTATGTTGGATTTCCTTTGGTGGTGTTACAGTACAAGTCGCTGCGGACTCCGGTTCGCCTTACACGATTATTGCGGAAAATGTCTGGTTACAACACTTTAGTTCCATCATTGGATGTCAGTTAGTAGAATCTGACATAAATCCTGAAAGCTATACGGGTGAAAAGATTGACATCCTAGGATTTAGAGAATTGGTTTTCAGGTTTAAAGGTAGACATGCCTTATGTAAATTGTATGTGGCCAAGGAAGGTCCATCTGTACTTGGGTGGAAGGACCAACGTAAATTAAATATAATTTTAGACCCAAATAGTCCAGAACAAGTTTTGGTAGCTTGTGAGGCAGAAGACACCAAGAAATGGGTATTAAATGAATTTCCTAATGTTTTTAGTGGGAAATTGGTAAATTGAAAGGTTTTTTGCACTCCATCAGATTGAAAAGTGATGCTGTTCCCAAAATTCATAAAGCACGGAATATTCCACTCATTGTAAGAGATGAAGTTAAGCTTGAATTAGATAAATTAATTAAAGCTCATATAATAGAACCCGTCGAATCCTCCGAATGGATCTCTCCGTTGGTCGTCGCTAGGCGCTCCAATGGCAAAGTCCGTTTGTGTGTAGATTTAAGAGGGTTGAACAATAACATCATAGTGGATCAATTTCCGTTGCCACGCATTGATGAAATGTTGTCCTTGACGAGAGATGCTAAGTGGTTTTCCACGCTTGATCTCTCGTCAGCATATCATCAAATAATGCTGGACCCTGAGTGCAAACAGTTAACTGCGTTTTGTACACCATTTGGATGTTATCAGTTCCGTCGCATGCCATTTGGATTGGCATCGGCGGCAGCTGTTTTTCAAAGACTCATGACACAGTTGTTTGGAGACATCCGTGATGTAATATTTTTCCAAGATGATATTCTTATCATGGGAAAAACGAAAAAACATCACGATGACACTTTAAGAATGGTTTTGCAAGTACTCGATAAGAAGGGATTAACAGGTGAAATCAGCAAGTGTAAGTTTGCTGAATCCAAAGTTACTTACTTAGGTCATGAAATTGGTCACGATGGTATTAAACCTAAAGAAAAATTGATTGAGGCTATTCTCAAAGCTCCACCGCCTCAGAATAAAGATGAACTCCGCTCTTTTTTGGCCTTGTGGAATACTACTCTAAATTTGTAGACAAGTTCTCTGAAAAGACACATGAAATGCGTTCTTTATTGAAGAACAAGAGTATGTTCGTTTGGTCTAACCTCTGTCAAATCTCTTTTCTTGAAATCAAATCTGCTATTGCAAAATCTCCTGCACTAAAAGGATTTAATCCTTTTGCCAAAACTTTCATTACCACCGACGCTAGTGGAAAAGGTTTAGGTGCAGTCCTTACTCAAGTCAATGAGACTGGTGGTGAAAGTGTTATTGCTTTTGCCTCCAGATCATTATCCCCCACTGAAGAAAAGTATTCAGTTATCGAAAGGGAGACTCTAGCTTGTGTATGGGCTCTTGAGCACTTTAGGAAGTTTGTTTGGGGAAGGGAATTTGTGGTACGTACAGACCACAAACCTTTGACGAAGGTACTTACCAATGAGGGGTTGTCAAGGGCATCTGCTAGGATTGCCAGATTATCTATGAGGCTACAGGATTTCATCTATAAAGTGCAGTATGTTCCAGGGAAAATGAACACAACTGCAGATTTTTTGAGCAGGATGTCTTTGCCCTTAACAGAGATTGACACAAATCCGTGGAATGATGTATGTGTCGCTGGAATTTTTGTAAATGAAAATTGTAAAGGATTGCAAGAAAAAGAGTGGTTAGATGCACAATGTAAAGACGAAACTTTACAATCTGTTAAACATAAAATTGAGAATGGATGGATGGATTGTTTAAAAAAAGAACTTCTGGGTGAGTTAAAAGCATTTTGGGAGGTACGAAATGAATTGAGTTTTGATGGGATGTTCCTAATGAGAGGAGAAAAAAATTATTCCACCTTCCGTTTTAAGAAATAAAATCATCGCACTTTGCCATGAAGGATATCCTGGTATTTCCCGTACCAAACGCAATATTAAATCTTTATATTGGTGGCCCAAAGTTGATATCGAAACTGAACGTTTTGTAAGATCATGTGCTGATTGTGTAACAGCAGACA
Source organism: Calotriton arnoldi (assembly GCA_963921515.1). Taxonomy (NCBI): domain Eukaryota; kingdom Metazoa; phylum Chordata; class Amphibia; order Caudata; family Salamandridae; genus Calotriton; species Calotriton arnoldi. The sequence goes on from CAWUFW010010987.1 coordinate 318,524, forward strand.
AATCACAAAAAACTTTAAACCCACCTTTAAGCTCTCTTGCTTGTCCCAACTTACCGTGGGAGGTTGTCGCCTTGGACATTATGGGGCCTGTTTCTTGGGACGATGGTTCTCAAAAATTCATTATCGTTTTAATGGATATGTTCTCAAAATGGTTAGAATTGAGAGTAGTAACAAAAGTCGACACATGTTATGTAATTAAATTTCTTGAAAGTATTTTTATTGGAGAAGGTTTTCCAAAATCTTTACTCACCGATAATGGTGTTCAATTTAAATCTTTAGAAATGAAGAATTTTTGAGTTATGCTGGCATTGAACATAAATTCACAGCACTTTATCATCCTAGGGGAAATGCTGTTGTGGAAAGATTCAACAGAGTTATTAAAGGCACTTTACAACAAGCTTTGCATAACAAAAAGAATTTGGATATTGAATTAATGAAGATGGTATGGAGTTACAGAGTCACTGTCCATGATTCAACTGGTTTTAGTCCATTTGGTGTCATGAGAGGCAGGATTCCCCTTTCAAAAGTTAACCCTGGTTGGATGAACAAGGGGAATAAAGTAAATTGGCAAGCTGCTGATATCAAAGAACGCATTACAAATTCTCAGCAGAAAAACATCGCTTATTTTAACAAAAAACATGGCGTCAAAGACGTTACTATACAGGAAGGCCAATGGGTACGAGTTAAATCCAGTAGGAAAATTCCTAAAGGAAAAAACAGGTTTAGTTCACCTAAGAAAATTGTTAAAGTAAATAAAAATACAGTTCAGTTAGCGGATGGTTCTGTTTATCATATGAGCAAACTTGCGTTAACTAAAAATTTTGATACGTGTGAAACTGTACCTGATAACGATTTTGAGATCCATCCAGATAAGTATTGGTGGCTCACTTCCGGTACTACCTGTAACCAAGTTTCTCTTCCCAGTGTTTTTACTCAAGATCTAGAACAAAGTCATGTAAATAATGCCAGTGCTGTCAGTCTTCCTGATATTCAATTTGATATCAATGAAGGTAGAGTCAGTAGTTTTGGGAGGAACATTGTTAAACCTAGGAAACTTGATGATTATGTCTGTTCCGTTTAAATTCATATTAATATATATTTTTTTTCTTTCATCTTCTTTGCATTTCTTTTGCGGGGAGGGATGTGGTCATGTTTTATTGAAGAGAAGGGATGTGTAGTAATGTAGTTTAGCGCGTAGTACTGTGTAGAATGTAATTGTAGAATGTAGAGTGTTCTTGTATTCTGTATTCCAGTAGAGGTAGAGAATGTTAGGATCAGATGAGGTGTAGCAGAGGATGTGTTCACAGATTCCCGTGACTGCTGGACGAGGTTGCCAATAAATCACTATCTTACCTTAAAAGCACTCCTGAGTATTCACTACAGTGGGCATACAGTGAAACATTTTATTTGTGATTTTAATATTTTCTTCTTGCACTTTTATTAGTTCGTAAACTTGGGCCTGGGTTGGTGACCTGAAACTCGAGAGGCAAATGGTTCTGCGCATGTGTCCTGTGTGCCTGCCAAATGAAGTCAATCTGGACGTCGTCCAAGGCCGCGACCCGATGGCCGAAGATGCTGTACTTTGGCTTTCCTGTTGCATATTGACACATTGTCTATGAAAATTGGTTTACATTTGTCATGAGACGGGTGGGAAATAAAGCGAATGTATTAATTTGAAGGGGTGGGAATGTAAAGACAATAAGCTTTACAATTTAGGCCAAATCGATATGGTGCGAGAATCCACCCCCTGTCCCTGTCCAATCAGAAGTAGTGGCCCCATATTTTAGTAACATTAAGGGGAGGTACATGGGCATAGAAGGGTATAATAGAATATAGCATTAGTTAATTAGTCAGAGCATGCGTTCACGAAGAACAGGCATCCATGCTGCCAGAGCGCTCTTAGCTCCAGACTGCCAAGCTGATCGATTGCAGACCGAATTGCTGTCCAGAGAGAGGTCCTGAGGAGGGGGCGGCGGAGTCCATTAGAAGGAAGGCACGGGAGAATCGAGGAGAAGTCGAGTATCAGAGAGGGAACGACGCAGGCGTCGTTGTAGAGAGGTCACCGGTCCTGTCCTGATCCTGGAGGAGGTCTTTGCTCTTCATCCTTCTTGGGTCTTATTCTTTCAACTCCTTGGCTAAGGGGTTTTGGTTCTCGCACTTAGGTAAATATAATGCAACCTTTAGTTGCGCTGCTGTCTCTATCTTCTCCTTTTCTTTAAACACCGTCATTGATTAGCAATAATCATTTGTATGCTTAATCTTGGGTATTGCGATTAAGTACCATGTGGCTCTGTATTTTACTCTGCTAAATCTTTAGATAAACATTTTAAAACTACCTGACTCAGTGGTTATTTCAGGATTATGTACTATAATGAATGTCACTCATTTTAAATTTCCCGATTAGCAAAGATTCATTGGTAAGTCATTACTCTTCAATCAGAAGGTAATTGGTAGCAGGGATTTTGATAGAGAGTAACAACTGATAAAACCCAGCGTAAGTATTAGCGTAGTGTGAATGTATGGGCCCAAGTGAGTATCTGGTGTATGAATGTTGTTTGCTGATATCGCGCTGGATCACCCTCCTGCGACTGCGCGAGCACTGGGTGACTGATGTGGGAGAAATGGAAGACGAGGACTGGCAGGAAGCTTTAGCTTCCCCCCGGGAGGCGGCGATCTCCTCTAGACTAAAACTTGTGCAACTCAAGGTACTGCACAGGATATATTTATCACGCCCTACTCTCGTAAAAATGGGGTATAAACAGGACTCTCACTGTGGTAGAGAATGCGGCAGGGAGGGCACATTTGTTCATGTCATCTGGGAATGTGTGCATATACAGCATCACTGGTCTGCAGTGACCCGATGCATGGGAGAAGTCCTGGGATCCCAAGTAAAACATGAGATAAAGTTATGCCTTTTGAACATTTGGGGACCCACAGACCTCGGTAGCAAGGAAAGACTTGGGTGGCGCTGGGGATGTTGGTAGCAAAACGCAAACATTGCAAGGTTGTGGGGAGCGCAAGAGACACCAACGATTACAGCTTGGAAGAAAGACCTTGACTGGTGTATGTTGATGGAACAAACAGTATACTAATCAAGGAGATCCTCAAGGAAATGGACACAAATATGGGGCAGATGGAATGAGTATAGGGGAAATATCTGTGAACCCCGACAGGCGACCCATCATACGACTCCAGTAGCAGAATAAGAGAGATACCATAGAACAGTTGGCAAAGTGGAAAGATAGAAGGGGGTGGGTACGAAGAATGTATTACAAGGATGGTCATGCTCAGTATAATGATGTATAATTCTATCGTATTATTACGGTATTGTAAATAAAAAGAATAAAACAAAAAAATTATCTGAACTCCTTCAAACTTTAAAACCTCCTAACTTTATCAAAACTTCCATTCTTAGCTAAACTAATTGGTAAAGTTATGGATGCCTGAATGCAAGCTTACATTAAAAGCATAAACTTTTGCACTCATATAAATCCTTATTTCTAATTGGATACACTATCAGTGCCTCAATGCCCTCATGGGTGACAAGAAGTGCTCTACAAGTTTATTGATTGATTGACTGATGGAGAAAGCCACACTAAAGGTGTTGAAAGGCTCCCTGAATATTCTGGATTCAGGAGATGCTTACCCATTGGTACTCCTTAACTTCTCCAGAACCTTTACCATAGTTGCCCATGACCCCTATTTTACATGTTTTGCACACATATGGGATTCAGCAGGAGAGTCATAATGAGGTTCTCTACTTTACTGTGCAACAGATCGCGTGCTGTGTAGATTAAATTCTTCAGGTCAGTCACTCTTTTCCTGATAAGTTGAGTGCCTCAGGAGTATATCGTGTGGCCCATTTTTTAATTAACATTCACATGAAGCATCTGGAGCTGATTTTACCACAAAGACTCACTGTGATGCCATTTAGCTGCAGTGTTCAACAATGGTCCACAAGGCGCAGATGCATGCACATTTTCAGGATATTTACAAAAGATCATTTGAACAAACATAAACCTGGATGGAATACTCAGTGGTTATCCTGAACATCTGCCATGGGCCTGGCCTTCCTGAATGTATGTAGGCCAGCTTTGCCTTATGATGACACAGAAATTGACTAGGGTTCTTGGATTCTTATGCAACTGGGTGAGGTTGGATTCCCTTAATCTGGACTAGATTGTTCTTCATTAATCTAAGTACCTTGTAATCTGAATTTCTCCTCTTTTACTCGCAAGGCAATTCTCCATTAGCTCCTCTCCAGCCGCTCAGTTACCCTCTGTAGTGCTTCTCCATATAACATTACAGGCGCTGCAGAAGAGTTTTTCTTGTGTGTATATATACTGCTACTTTCCATTTTAAGCAATGTAGCGAGTATTGTGTTAATCAATTATTAATAATTAGGAAGTTCATAAATATAAGGACAATGGTCAGTACACAGGCAACATCTCCAGATATGAAATTCCACCATGCACCTTCTGCTCAGTGTACCAGAATTAAAATCTAACTGAAAACGTCAACTGTGATCTATGAGGAATTTCTCACTCACCCTTGGTAACTTAGCTCAAACAGAGAGGCTTTTGTTAGATATAATGTGTGTATAATAGTTACAACAACTAGGTAAAAAAATAACAATTAAAAAATAAAGACCTGAAAATATCCAAATTAAATTAGCTTTAAAATGCAGCAAACATGCAGAAAACCAAGTATAGGGATAAACATTTATACAAAAAACAAAACTGCCCCATAGGAAAGGATTGGAATAAAGTGTTCAATTTCATCAAATGGGAAATGCAAGAAGTTAAAAAAAAAAAAACTCTGTCAAAGCGACGTCCATGTGGATCACCTTGACATAGGCACAATCACTGGCTGTAGGAAATTGCCTTTTTTGACATGGCTAGCCCCCACTTTATGCCTGGTGTATAATGTGATTTCAAATTGAAAGTGCACTTGGTCCCTGCCCACCAGGTTCCCAGAGCCGGATCTCGTTCCTTAAACTGTACCACGAATGGCACAACTTCAGCAACCCCTGTAAGTTCCTAGTAAATGGTACCCATGGTACCTAGGGCATTGGTATAAAAAGGGTCCACTGGGGCTACAGCACAAATTGTGCCACCCCAGAGACTCCTCACCAAGACTACGCAAGCTGCCATTGCAGGCTGAATGTCTTGATGCAGAGAAAACCGAAGAGTCAACATTGCACACAGCCCTGTGTGCCATGCCCCAATACACTGCATGTAGTATAGGTAAGTCACCCCTACTGCAGGCCTTACAGACCTAAGGCAGGGTGCACTTTATCCCATGTGTGGACAGGTCTGCATGAGCAGATAAGACCCTACAACATCAAGTCCATTCTTGGATATTGTAAGTGCACAGGGAAGCCATTGAGAGCACCTGGGCTCGATACTTGTCATTACGAGTAACAGTGGCTTCATTGTACCCTAAGATGTTTGATACCAAACAACTTGTCTTAATATATCCTCACTGATGCCAGTGTTGGATTAATTAATAAATGCACACTGGAGACCCTTTAGAGGGTCCCCTGAAAACCTAACAAGCACTGGTGTGGTCTCTGACTTGTCTTAGCCAGCCTGTCACCACCAGACATGTTTCTGACCTCATGGGGTGAGGCCCAGGGCTCTCAAAGGCCAGGAACAAAGCCTGCTCTGGGCGGAGGTGCTTCACATCTCCCCCAGGACACGATGGCCTTCCAAGGCGGGAAGCTTCAAAGGCGATGCCACCTTTGAAATGTGACCCTGGCAGCTCCAGCTAGTGGAGGATGCCAACCCCCCCTTTCCTGTTCCACATTTGGTGGGAGGACAGGCGGGGAAATTAGGAGGTGGTTCCCCATTCAGCCAGCACCTCCCCTAAGATGATGTGGAGCCCACTTTTCATTTCCCTCCATCTTGGTTTGAGGGGGAATTAGCCAAATAGGGTCAGGGTAGTGCCCCTTCCCACAGGAAATGGTTACTTAGAGGATGTAGACACCCTAAAAGTAGGTAGCCCATTGGCTTCAACCTGTCACCCACTTTAACACCCCTAAATTTAGTATTTAGGTAGCATCCTTGGACCTTGAACTTAGATTCGACAGACACAAAGAAGAAAAGGACAAAGAAGAGCTGCTGACCCGAGGACTGTAGTCCTGCTGCAGAATATTGGTGCCAAACCCTGCCTGCTGCCTTAAGGACTCGACAATCATGGTGTGCTGTCTCATTCTGCAACTGTGAGGCCTCCAAGAACCCCAGAGCTCTTCCAGCCTTCTACAAATTACCAAAGAACTACTTTGGAGTGGAGGTATCGCTCCCCTGAAGCCTGCAGGTACCAAACCGCAGAATCCAGTTTTACCGACTTGCTGCTCCCCGGTGACGTCGACCCAGCACCCAAACCAAAAGTGGTACGTCAGCTTCAGAGTGTCAGATCTGTCTCCCGGCCAAGTTTGGAGACACAAGGACCTACCGGAGCCATGCCGCACCAATACCCGGATGCTTTGCAGCGTTCACTGAGACAAGAGTCCAGTCCGGACTCCAACTGCCTAGGAAGCAAGTACCCATCAAGGGACATCAAGACCCCTGAGACTCACTTTGTGAGTGGCCCAGCTGTCTCTGAATCACCTCTCCAAGCTGCCCGCTCCTGACCACGAGGACAACTTGACGCACGTCGCCCAGCTGACCTATCTGCTCTGCACCCAGCCCACCTGGCCTGGGTACCGATGAACTAGCTGTGCTCCCGTGGTCCTGAGACCCTTGCGACCTGCTCCCTCGAGTGGGACCCCTCAGACTTACCTTTAAGTCCCCTTGTGCAGTGTGTTTTCAAGTGGCCCCCTTCTTCGTAGTGCACCAGCTACCAACGGCCTCAGCACCCTGCTCCCCGCCGAATCCGGGGTGCTCCTGAGAATTCGCTGGTGGAACATTGGGCCTGGCCTTGCTACCTACTTAAATTCCAAAGGTGAACCTTAAAATCCAACAGTATGATTTTATATGCATTTTTCTCTTTTCTCCTATTGACTTCAATGGTGCGTAATTGCGTACAAAAGTAATTCATTTTGCGAACTTGAAAAATTCATAATCTAAAAAGTACTTACTGTAGAACAAAGTTCTTGGTCTGATTTATTCTTGAGTGTATCTCATTTATTGCCTCTGTGAGTATAACAAATGCTTAGCCCACACTACCACAAATAGAGCGTTAGTATTATCTACATTTACCTCTGTTTACTAATCTGGGTCTCACTGGACTCTGTGCACAGTGTACTTCATTTTAGTGCACTATATAGAGAGCCAGCGTCCTACACTGGCCACGAGTGAATGACACAGAGGTTGGTCCAGCTGAAAGTTTTTACCTTCCAACTTAAAAACTTCTCTGTAGGTCAGAAATGTCACTGGGTCAAGCCTGGAGTCCATAGCTGGTTACGGATCCATGTGGTGTGATATACTTACAGAGAGAAGCCACTGTTCATATGGATAAGAGTTTGTTGACATTCCCTGCACATGATCACTCGGATAAGATTTTTATAGAAAAATTATATGCACTTGTGTAAACCCCTATCAAAAGTAATACGATTATGAAGTCACATTACAAATGACAGTAATTGAGGCTTAATAATAATAATGTATTATAAAATCGTGGAAGGTGACACACATTTAATCGGATCTGATAAGGGTTAAGAGATGTATTCATGTTTATCATAATTGTGATAATGATCACATTTGTCTTGATTAAGGATGGAAATTCAACACTATGGAACCAACCTACTAGAGGGGAAAAAAATAAGGCACACAAAATCAACAACTCTTGTGATTTTACGTCACAAACAGGGGTTGTTTTCATTTGTTGAAAGAGCTTCTTTATAGAAGACGCGATTGTGCAGTTGTTGGTATTACTCCTGCAAGAAAATTGACGACAATAATACTTTCTTTAAAGACAGCTTTTGATTCTACAAACACTTGTGCATGTATCATTATTTTCCACTCAATTCTTCAGGGATGTTTTGGTGCGTTTTGTTAAAATTAAATACTTTGGAGATCTTTTTACTCTGAATTGCACGATTTCCCATCACCGGCCCTTCGGTGACCGTCCACTGCAGGCATTGTATGGAGTTGCACTGCTTCCGCTTGTCAATTTTGTCAAGCTATACCTTTAATAACCCCTGGTTCACTTCCTAGAACAATTACAGCCTTATTCATCAGGTGACGTTAAACCAAGGACACCAGAAACTGGCACACAGCCTAACTTTGACGGGATTTATAAAGTGCACACAAATGTAATCCACTGTGATGGATTTTTGAACGGACTGTGGGATTGCAACATTTCCAACGCAGGGTCTAGCCGTAAGGTAATAATGGTAATTTTAAAAAGCTTAAATACCTTTTCTTGCAGTTGCATCAAACAACTATATTACATCATTGCCGGCACACATGCTTACATTTTTTTCTGATGTTATACACTTTATCATTTTGTGACGCATGCTGATCAGGATGTATTACTCGGTGCGTTTGTCCAACCGTAGCCTATTTTCCTCTCTAGCGAGTTGTCAACCCCTCCTTCCCTCGGTGATGGTTTGTTCCGCAGCCTGCCTGCCATTCTTCAATCTTCCTCGCACTGACAGGCAGGTCTCTGGAGCGCCTGAAGCCAAGTACCTCTACAGCTGTGTAAACAGCCCTAGCCGCATCTGCACTGTAAATCTCTGCTGACCCGTGGCACCACCGTCGGGTGGCCTTGGCTACCCCTGCTCACACTTCAAGCTTGGTATGGCCCGCATGACGTCCTTAGTGGACAGTCAGGATTTACCAGCTACTGCCTCCCCCATTGAGCTTCATATTTATGTTAGATCTGAGCTTCTTTTCACTCTCAACGGCCACAAAACTTGGCCCTGAGTATTTAAGCCAAGCATATGTAATGATTCACAGAATATTAAGGACCTACACTGCAGTGTTTTCTTAAGGAATTTTGGGGCCCTGGACAATACATATTGGGAGGGGGAGGTGGGGAGTAGACCAGACCAGACCAGACCATTTTGTTGTGTGAAAAAGGCCGCTTTATTGAAACAGGTGCACATTACAATGAACATCCCTGGCAACTGCCTTACAAAACTTAAAACCTCATTAATACATCCAAATACCTGACTCCGCCCCTACGATCCCCTGAACATGCCCCCACCCTGACATTACCATATAAACAACAATACAATGCATTGCAGTAACATTATACCCTTTAATTATACACTTCAATTAAGCAACATCATATGCCTGCCTCTCTACAACAGTAAATCAGCAAACTTCTATAAATGAACTTAAAATAAACTGCCTACCCTTTCCCTGTCCATAAACCCAACTTCAACGATAACCAAAAAACGTCTGCCAACCCTGGCAAACTTTCAATAACCCCCGCACTGCACCTGTTCCAAGCGACAATACATTCTAAGCCTTGCTCACCTGTCCCAAGAAAGACAGCCTAACGGAAAAGGTAAAAACCTGACCGAAAAACTTCCCCAAAATCTAAGAAAAAGGGGGAGGGAGGGTGGGGAAAAAACCTACTACAGCACACGCTCCCAGCCACCAGGTCACCAAACCTAAAATGGTGGCTGGGAGTGGGCTCACACAGCCCTTATAGTTGGGCTACTCTTGGGCTACATATTTGTAGCCCAACTCACAAAATGGGGGACGGGGGAGCTGCTCCCCCGCCCCTCCCAAACCACCCGGGGGGGGGGGGAAACCTCCCTTCGGTCGGCTGCCCCCCCAAACCCACCTTTTGGGGCCCCCTGTACTGAACAATTTTGCATTTTATTACCCCTTTTCTGCTATTTCAAGACTGTATGATGCCAAACAATATTGAATTATATGTTGAACTTTCAGAAACTTGGTCATACAAAAACAACTGAAATGTGGCCTGGAAACGGCTCCAAAAATGCTTAAGATGATACTTTATAGAGAGAGAAAGAGTCTGAGGTAGATTAAGGCGCAGGTGTAGGGTTTGCGCCCCTCAGTGTCAAGTTCTGTTACACAGTGTTGGTGCAGTTTCTCGCTGCAGTGCAATGCTGGACATTTGAATCACAACTGGTCTGCTGAGGGAAGGCAGCAGTCTGGAGTGCTTTACAGGGGAGACATGGTCTCAAATCTGCATTGGTTTTAGAAAAGAGTAACTCGGGAGGCTGTTCTTTATTGTATTGTTCTGTCTTCTAATGGTCAGTTTTTATGTTTATTGAATTTATAATTAACTGTTGTTGTGGTCTTCTCTAAATTAACCAGACAGTGCCACCTTGTGGCAGACTGTCATAAGTTCCAGTGCTGACAATTAAGTGCCGGTTCTGAGCACCGGAAACCACGGCTCAAATTAAGCACTGCTTTTACGTAGCAGAACACACCTCTGACAAAGCACTGGGGTACATTTGTAGGGCACTTGTGGGCGTCTCGTGCTATTCAGTGACAGTGCTTGGGATGAAAGAGTGTGTATCTTTAATATGGCCTGTATAAGTAGTGCGTTGATGTTGTGCATAAGGACCAGGGTTTCTTGTGCCTTAGGGTGTATTCAAACAAAATAAGCCAGAGATCAGAAGCTTAGACATTAGAGGATCGTATATAGATAGATAAAAGTGTATGAGTGGAGAGTGGCCCATGTGGGAAGTGTTTTGTTGTCATGTGTAATAAGACTGCTCAAACCATGTTGCAGCAAGTGCATAGGCATGGACACGGTAGCAGCCATAATACGACCAGCCTTAGTATGTGCCTGAGTACTTCACTCTGGAGTGGCAGGGAACGACCCATAGAAATGTGTAATTATACAACCAGTCATGGTATGTTCTCAGGGGAGTCCACCCAGCAGCAGCAGAGGAGAAGTGGCATTATGCACACAGCCATGGTACTTGGTCTGAAGACTGTACTGAGGAGCGGGAAACTGCATCCATTCAAGACCAGCCCTAGCACACATCTGAGTCTTCCCTTAGGCAGTGGGAGGGAGCAACCCATAGGAATGGCCATTATACAACTAACTAAGGTACCCCCACCTAGAAATATGGGATGAACTAATACTTGGTGGTGAACCACATTGTAATGAACTCATTTGTATGTATTAGAATATGATTTTCCTTGTTTGTCTTGGGAAAGAATTTGGGACTGAATGACAGCAATTGCCACACCTCCTTTCAATATATGATTGAGTACCTAATTATGTTTCCAAGTTGATAAAGATGTTTCTGGAGAACTCCTTGTGTCAAACGTCCTGCCTTCCAGTAACACATCTGTGCCTAATATTTATTGCATAAGCGTAACCTTGTGTGTGGACACAGATCATTAGGCTATCAGTAGCTTGTGTGAATTCCTGTCTTCCTTATGACTATGTCGAGTGTGCAGTTTTCTCTTTTGCAATAATTGGGCCCTTGTTTGCTAAAGTTTGTGTAGGCACTCGTGTGACACAAATGCAGTTTATTGAGGGACATTTGGGCCTTTCTTTTGCGTCGCACTGCATCATGTGTGCTCCCAACTTTAGTAAATGAGGCTTCTTGGAAACCGTAAACTGTGAAACCAGATGTGTGCCGCAGGAAACAAGAAAATGGAAGGATTGAAAAGTGGACATCCTTGGCGCCAGTACCTATCAATCATTTTGTATGCGAGTACATGTCTTCTTGAGCACCATATCTTCTGGTGCACCATTTTTATCGTTGCTGATTGCTTCCTGGATTCGGAGCACTCAGTCTGCTTCTGAACCCCTCCCAGATGAGTGAGTGGCCCCTGAGGGCTCCCAGGCCATTGCCAGATGCACCTTACCCTCTTTATTTACAGACAGTATCCACTTGTTGTTGGTGCAAAACGGCAGCAGTTTATTCACATATCAAGTATCATCAGAACAATCACGCATACACAACATCATTTAACATCGCGAGAAATAAACACAATTCGGACAACATCGCAAGCCTGGCACCGCATCAGTCAAATAGCGAACAAAACCCCAACATACGCCCCGAATCTACCATTGGCTCATCACCCCGCGTTATCAGTCACACAAGAAAAAACAGCATGATGATCGTAGAGCAAACAGGCATAACGCAAATGAGTGATCTATATCCGAATGGTACTTTCATCACTCCCGATGACCTGTCCTATATAAGCAACCAATCACTGCTATTCAGATTTATTTATCACAGACCGAGGGCAGCCATCAGGGAATTGTATCCCACATACCCAGCTGAACCTCCTACATTACAATCATTACAGACGTTGATAGCAACTCCCACTCACTCTAATATAATCTCGCGGCTATACACATTGGTACAAGCGGAAATTGGCACACAAACCCTCAAGGCCCGAGACAACTGGAACAAATATCTAGACATCTCCCTGACGGACGATGACTGGTCTTCATGCTGCGCACTTATTACACTGCTCACACCCAATGGCAACCTCCGCCTCATCCATTATAAGTATCTACATCAAGCTTATCACACTCCAGCCAAATTACATAAATACGGGTTACGCGACAATGCACGTTGTAAGAGATGTGGGACTGACCAGGCAGACTTCGCACACCTTGCATGGAATTGTGATAGGATAAGAAAATACTGGGAGACTGTGATTTACCATTTAGGTATACTTGTTCCATGCACAATATCATGTATGCCACAATTATGCCTCTTAGGCCTTCACATACCTGTGATGCCAGTGTGGGATTTAATGTAAAACGCACTCCAGAGGGCATCTTAGAGATGCCCCCTGAAACCAACCCGACCTCCAGTGTCCGGACTGAGTGGCTGCCCAGGCTGCCACCACCAGACATGTTTTTGTACCCTTGGGTCGAGAGCCTCTGCTCTCAGGGGCCTGAAACAATGCGCATCCTGGGGCGAGGTGCCAAAGCCTCCTCCCCCAGGATGGGCAGGGGAAGCTTCAAAGGCCTGCCGCCTTTTGAGCTTCCCCAGACCATTTGCTGCTCCCAGCAAACTGGTCCCCACTGGTTCTACCCCCACTTCTGGCGGAAGAACCGGCGGGAAAACCAGAGGCAGGAAATGGGTTGTGCCCACCTCTGCCAACTCCACCCCTAAGGTGGGGGAGGCGAGGTGAAGCACAAACTCGAGTCCCCGCCATCTTGAGGATGGGGGGACCCAGCCAACCAGGGACAGGCTCCTGCCCCCTCCCACTGGAGAGTGGCAGAATAGGGGTGTACCCACCCCAGGGACGCGACCCATTGGTCCCTGCCCTTACCTACCTGTAACCACCCCTAAATTTAGTATTTAGGGGCTCCCTGAACCTTCCTTCCTCAGTTCCCGAATCCAAAACAAGAAGAGAAGACGAAGCAAGAAGACCAGCCGTGCAGCTGCTAACAAGGAGGCGACGACAACTGACTTGGCCCCAGCCCTACCGGCCTGTCGACCTCCGAACCTGCTCCTGCGGAACCCCGGCCTCAGCAACCTCAAAAACCCCGGAGGACCTGACTTCTGTGCCACAGCCTTCAACCCAGGGACTCCCACGAGCAGTGGTACTGTTCAAAAGAAAACTACAAAAGACCCGGCCCTGGCACGGAACCGCGAAACCTGCACACTCTGCACCCGCCGAGCCCCGCCGGTGCCTGAGTGAACAAAGACTTTGAGGACGTCCCCCGGTGATTCTGACCTGGAATCCAGTGCCCAAGGACCCTCCTCGACGACCCAGACGACGCCTGCAGCCTCAGGACAAGGGACCCCTCCAACCGCGACCAGCAGGGGGTAAGATTTCCCCGACCTCAAAAGACACACCTGCACCCGGCGCCCCACGGCCCCCTGTGCCCAACTCCTGGGTGTCTACCTATCCTCCAAGACCCCAACTTACCTCTCGAAGTGTTGGTCGCTCCTGAAGAGTCACCGTCCCCCAGCCTGCAGCCTTTTTTCACCTTCCAAGATCTCCATTGGTTAACATTGAGCGCCCGACGGCTCAAAAGCACCCTGCACCCAGCCGCCCGAGTACCCCTGGAAGTGCAACCTCTACCCTAACCTACTTCCCCATTTGCCCTGAGCAAGTGACCAGGAGCCCAGCTCCCACAGCCGCGTGGCCTGCTTGCCAGCAGCCACCAACCCGAGGCCCCTGCCTGCCATAGGATAACATTGGGCCTACTCACTCTGCACCCGGCCGCCCCTGTGCCGCTGAGGGTGTAACAACTGTACTTACCTGATCCTGGGGGACCCCTGAGTCTATGCCCAGAACCTTAACTCTGCCAGTCGAGTACTTACCCAAAGACCGATAACTCACTTTTCTTCCATAGGGTAACACTGACTGGCTCCCCCTGGAATTTCTTCTAAGTGTGGAGTTTTGAACCTTTAAAATATTCACCTAAAATCAACCGAGTCACGAAAACGAAAATACTCACCTGCTATTAGAAGAGATCCCAGTGCTGGATCGGGGTGCCCAGCACTGACCCTAAAAAGTAATCACAACGTTACTTACCGCTAACTCAATTTTCTTCCATAGGGATCCATTGACTGGTTTTCTGTGAAATTTCTTCTGTGTCCACTTTTGAAATACTAAAATATTGTTTAAAAATCACAACAGTAACGAATTCCGAATTACTCACCTGCTATCAGGAGAGACGTCAGTACTGCATTTTTTAGTCCAGTACCAACCATGTAAAGTAATTTGAACCGTACTTACCGGTAACTTGCAATTCCTGCCATAGGATATCATTGCCTGCTTTTTACTGAAAAAGTTTCTAAGTGTCGATTTCTGAATCTTACAAATATTCTTTAAAAATCGTGCCAACGATACAAACGTAATTACTTACCTGTTTTAGATAGATATCCCAGTGCTGTCTCTGAGAACCCAGCACTGAATTACAAAAGTAACGTAAACCTACTTTGCTTGCAAACTGCATTTCCTTCCGTAGGATAACATTGGTAATTTTACCCAGAAAAGTTTCTGAGTGTCAACTTTTGAAATACAGTAATATTCCTCAAAAATCACTACTATAACCAAAACGGTTTTTCTTACCTGTTTACAGGAAGTGTCCCAGGACTGAATCCAGGATCCAGTCCTGTGGTTAGAGAAGTAATCTACAAAGTAATTAATTGCAATTAACCAAAACTGCCCATTGAGCTCAATGTTACATTGTGTTTGAACTTGTGTTGCCTCTTGCACCAACTGTGACTACTATCATCAAACAGTCTATTGCCTATTTGTAAAGTGGTTAACCGAAGCATCTCATTCTGAGAAAGTATATTCTGATACCTATTGTTCGTTCTAAAATAAAACAAGCATATATTTTTATATACAAACCATTGGCCTAGAGTTCATTTCTTGAGTGTGTGGCTTCATTTGCTGACTGAGTGTGTACAACAAATGCTTTACACTGTTCTCTGATACTGCCTTACTGCTCGACCAAGCTACCACTTTAGAGAGTAAGGTTATATCTAACTTTAGCCTCTGCCAAACCTCTGGGGACTGTGGACCCTGTGCACCCTGAACCTCCCATGGGTTCAGTATATACAGAGCCACTTTCCTACACCCAGCCAGACTAAAGTCAAAAAACAGTGAAGCATCAGCAAAAAGTGAAGCAGATCCTACTCTCCTACACAACCCCCCCCCAAACGAAGGGACATTAAACTAACCTTGACCAGTTGAGTCTTTATGTTCTAAGTGGAAGTACCTAGAGAGTCCATCTGCATTGGCATGGTTACTCCCAGGTCTATGTTCCACTGTAAAGTCCATCCCCTGTAGGGAAAAGGACCACCTAAGCAGTTTGGGGTTTTCACCCTCCATTTGTTTTAGCCATAGGAGGGGCTTGTGGTCTGTTTGAACAAGGAAGTGAGTACCAAACAAGTATGGCCTCAACTTCTTCAGAGCCCAAACCACAGCAAAGGCCTCCCTCTCTATGGCTGACCAACGCTTCTCTCTAGGGGTCAGCCTTCTGCTAATAAAAGCTACTGGCTGATCCTGACCTTCATCATTCAATTGTGACAGTACAGCCCCTACCCCCAATTCAGATGCATCTGTTTGGACAATGAACTTCTTGGAGTAATCAGGACTCTGGAGAATGGGAGCAGTGCACATGGCCTCCTTCAGGTCATCAAATGCCTTTTGACAGCTAGCTGTCCACTGAACCTTTTGGGCATTTTCTTGGAAGTTAAGTCATTCAGGGGTGTCACTATTGATCCATACCCCTTGACAAATCTCCTATAGTACCCAGTCAGGCCTAAGAAGGCTCTCACCTGAGTCTGGGTAGTTGGAGCAACCCAGTCCATGATGGTCTGGATTTTGCTCTGCAATGGTTGAGCCTGGCCTCCACCCACAAGGTGGCCCAGGTACACAACCTGACTCTGCCCTATCTGGCACTTGGTGGCCTTGATAGTGAGGCCTGCCTTTTGCAGGGCCTCTAAAACATTTCTGAGGTGGACCAGGTGATCCTCCCAGGTGGAGCTAAAGACAGCAATATCATCTAGATATGCTGCACTGTAGGCCTCCAGACCTGTAAGGACTGTATTCACCAACCTCTGAAAAGTGGCAAGTGCATTCTTCAGACCAAAGGGCATTACCACAAATTGATAATGTCCACTAGGGGTTGAGAATGCTGTTTTTGGCTTTGCATCATCAGCTAGTCTGATCTGCCAGTAGCCAGCTGCCAGGTCAAATGTGCTTAGATACTTGGCTGAGGCCAAAGTGTCTATTAGCTCATCTGCCCTAGGTATTGGATGGGCATCAGTCCCAGTGACTGCATTGAGACCCCTGTAGTCCACACAAAACCTCATCTCTCTTTTCCCACCACTGGTGTGAGGTTTTGGCACAAGGACCACTGGACTAGCCCAAGGGCTATCTGAGGGTTCAATAACTCCCAAATCCAACATTTTCTGGACTTCTGTCCTGATACAGTCCCTGACATGGTCAGGTTGCCTATAAATCTTATTTTTAATAGGCAGACTGTCCCCAGTGTCCACTTCATGAGTGCACTCAGGTGGTCTGACTTGGAGTCAGAGAGAACATATGTCTGTACTGATTGAGCACTTGTCTACAATCAGTTTGCTGCTGAGCAGTGAGGCTGCCTGCCAAGGCTACACCATCCACTGACCCGTCATCAGGGTTCTGTGAGAGCAGGTCAGGGAGTGGGTCACTCTCTTCCTGCTGTCCCTCATCAGTAGCCATGAGCAAGCCCATGTCTGCCCTGTCCACATATGGTTTCAATCTGTTGACATGGAGAACCCTGTGGGGACTCCTGGGTGTTCCTAGGTCTACTAAATAGGTAACCTCACCCTTCTGTTCAACAATGGTATGGGGTCCACTCCACTTGTCTTGGAGAGCTGCTGGGGCCACCGGCTCCAGCACCCACACCTTCTGTCCTGGCTGGTAAACAGTCAGTACAGCCTTTTGGTCATGCCAGGCTTTTTGCAGTTCCTGGCTAGCCTCAAGGTTTTTAGTTGCCTTTTTCATGTACTCAGCCATCCTGGATCGGAGACCAAGTACATAGTCCACTATGTCTTGCTTTGGGGGCTTGAGAGGTAACTCCCATCCTTCCTTCACCAAGCACAATGGACCCCTGACAGGGTGACCAAACAAAAGTTCAAAAGGGCTGTAGCCAACCCCCTTTTGAGGCACCTCCCTGTATGCAAATAAAAGGCAGGGCAAGAGTATGTCCCATCTTCGCCTAAGCTTTTCTGGGAGCCCTTTAATCATGCCCTATAAGGTTTTGTTGAATCTCTCAACTAACCCATTGCATTGTGGGTGATAGGGTGTGGTGAACTTGTAAGTCACTCCACACTCCTTCCACACTGCTTTCAAGTATCCAGACATAAAGTTTGCATCCCTGTCTGATACAACCTCCTTAGGGAAGCCCACTCTTGAGAAAATTCCCAGGAGGGCCCTTGCCACCACAGGTGCTGTAGTGGTCCTAAGGGGAATAGCCTCTGGGTACCTGGTGGCAAGATCCACTACCACCAGGATAAACCTGTGCCCAGATGCTGTTTGGGGATCCATGGGACCAACAATGTCAATCCCCACCCTTTCAAAGGGCACCCCCACCACAGGTAGTGGTATCAGGGGGGCCTTTGTAGTGCCACCTGCCTTGCCACTGGCCTGGCAGGTTACACAGGAGCGACAAAACTCCTTGGGGTCTTCAGACATGTGGGGCCAGTGAAAGTGAGGGACAAGTCTGTCCCAAGTCTTGTTCTGGCCCAGGTGACCTGCTAGAGGAATATCATGGGCTAGGGTCAATAGGAAGCCCCTGAACTTCAGAGGTATAACCAACCTCCTGGTGGCACCAGGCTTGGGGTCTCTACACTCTGAGTACAAGAGTCCATCATCCCAATACACTTTATGGGGACCACTAGCATTCCCAGCAGCCTCAGCAGCAGCTTGCTGTCTGAGGGGTTCAAGAGAGGGGCAGCT
The DNA here is from genome assembly GCA_963921515.1 of Calotriton arnoldi. Classification (NCBI taxonomy): domain Eukaryota; kingdom Metazoa; phylum Chordata; class Amphibia; order Caudata; family Salamandridae; genus Calotriton; species Calotriton arnoldi. The sequence goes on from CAWUFW010010987.1 coordinate 336,847, forward strand.
CTGCTGCTCCTGGCTCAGATCTGCCCTGGAAGGGCCCCTGTCCCCAAGAACTCAACCGGGTCAGGTTCAAGCTCCTCTGGGACAGTTCCTTCCTCAGGACTGAGATCATCCCCCTCAAGAGACTGATCTTCCTTCTGAGCCAAGGGGAAGGCACTGCCTTAACCCTACTACTCCTCCTCTTGGATGGCACTTGGTCCTTTTTCCAGGATCCAAGGCCTGTTCAGTGTTAGACATTTTGCTCTGTGACCTGGTCACAGCAAACACATCTGCAGGGATCCCCAGCATTTCTGCATGGGTCCTGAGCTCCACTTCTGCCTAAGCTGAAGTTTCAAGATCATTGCCAAGCAAGCATTCCACTGGTAGGTTTGCACTCACCACAACCTTCTTAAGGCCAGTTACCCCTCCCCAGGAGAAGTTAACAACTGCCAGAGTATGGTCTGTTCTGACATTGCTAGCATTGGTCACTTGGTACATCTCACCAAGTATAATCTGCCCAGGATCCACAAGGTCTTGTGTCACCATGGTGACACTTGCCCCTGTGTCCCTGAATGCCAAAGCCTCTTTTCCATTGATCAATGGCTGTTGCCTGTACTTGCCCAGATTACTGGGACTCACAGAGGAGGTCACATCCATGCCTCCATCACAGACTAGGACAGCCTGAGTGAGTTCTCTGACTAGGCCAGAGCCCATCTCATTACCCAGGGTCAACCCTACTAAACCCTTGGCCTGTGTACTCCCACCACCAATTGTAACTGCACTAGGGGGAACAGGTGCCTTAGGGGCATTGGGGGGGGGCTGGAATAGAGTCTTTGGACTTGGTGCAATCACTGGTCCAGTGTGTCTTTTGCTTACAGACTTTGCACCATGGTTTCTTTTGGCCCTTTCCCTTGTTAGACTGTGAATCCCCACCTGAAGAAGATTTTTGGGGGCCTTGTGAAGACTTCTGGTCTTTACCCTTCTCCCCACCCTTATCAGAGTTTTTAGAATCTTGCTTCTTAGGGTCACCACCTTGGTTCTGTACCTTCTGCCTCACCCTGGTTCTGACCCATTTGTCTGCCTTCTTTCCCAATTCTTGGGGAGAGGTCAGATCAGAGTCTACCAGGTACTGATGCAACAGCTGATTTTGACAGTTATTAAGAATCTGCTCCCTCATGATAAGATTGTACAATCCTGTGAAGTCACATACCTTACTGCCCATCAACCAACCTTCCAGAGCCTTAGCAGAACAATCAACAAAGTCCACCCAGTCTTGAGTCTGTGCTTTTGGGTATCTCTGAACTTTAACCTGTATTGTTCAGTGGTTAGGCCAAACCCATCAATTAATGCACTCTTCAAGACTTTGTAATTGTCAGCATCCTCTTCTCTAACAGAGAGGAGCTTATCTCTACCTTTGTCTGCAAAGGAGAGCCACAAGATTGCTGCCCACTGCTCCTGAGGGACCCTCTGTACTTTACAGGCCCTCTCCAGTGCAGAAATCCATTTGTGGATGTCATCCCCACTCTGGTAGGGAGGGACAATCTTGCTCAGGTTTCTATGGTCATAAGACCTTTCCCTATCTCTGGGGAAATTGCTGCCACCATGGGACTCTAGTCCCAACTTTTTCTTTGCCTTTCAAGCTCTAGGGACTCCCTGTCTATAGCCAACTGCTCTCTTCTGAGTCTCAGCTGAGCCTCTCCATATTTGAGCAGTCTCTCTTTCCTCTCACTGGAGGATTCCCTCCTATGAGAGGAAACAGAGGTCCCTACTGAGGTGTCAGAGTGGTTACACTCCCGAGAAGGAGATCTAACCCTTCTTGGCACACTCTCAACTCTTCCTGGGGGGACAAAGGGGAGGTCATTCTGATCCTCCTCCTCAGGAGTAGCTGGATTATCCAGGTCAAGGTCATTGTCACCTTCCTGGCCAGTTTCATCCCTGGCCCCTTCCTCATCTTCTGCCCCACCCTGTCTGCCTACCCCTTCGGACCCTGGTAGTCTTCTAAGATCATCCAGCAGGAGTACCTGTATGAGGCGTTGGGTGTTGGCACTTTTGCCTGTCTTCAGTTTCCTAGCAGTGCTTAATGCTCTCAATTCCAAGAATGGGAGATTATCATACTTGGAGGGAAGAAGCCCATTGGCTTCTGGCTGGGACCCACTGGTTCATGGCCCTGAAGACATTGCTAGTGTGGTGTGGTGTATGCACTACCTACTCTAGTGTGGCCTACTAAACTCTCTTGAGTTGTAGAAAGGGTGTGCTATCCCTTAACACACAACTCTAAGTTCAGTAGAACTTACTGTATCCTAAGCTTGTTTTATATGTACCTAAGGTACCCTTAGTGGTTTTCAGTTGATCAATTCAATTGAGATTATCTGGTAAAACAATAGCAAGCTGGAATCCCACACGCTGCCACCAATGTGAGAAGTTGGCCTGGTATATGCTGTCCACTAATTATAGTGGGCACCTTGCACCAGTCCAAACAACCCCTTATTGGAGATAGGTTAAAGACAACCTTTATTGAAAGCTATCCTAGTGGTAGCTATGGAGAGCAGCCTTCAGGCTAAGTCTTGAAGGAATGTAAAGCAGCTTGTTTTACCAGTCTATAATCTCTTGAGTGACCAAATGAAAGAGGACCACACCAGGTATATATATAAAATATATTTATTTAGTCTTAAACACACCCCTCTAGTCTCTTTATGAGGCTAGAGTTCGAAGTACATAAGTTACAAGTCAGTTATCAACAGTAATAGCACAAATACACGTTTGAGCCCTAGGGGCGTACCAAACCATATACCAATAAAGTGGTATAAGAACCACGACTGAGCTAGACACAAGGCCTAGAGCCTGTAGCGACCCCTGACCTTGACTGGTAGGTCGCTCCCCCACCACACAGCTCCGTCTGTGTGCCCTGCTGCTGCCCCTGATTGTGCTCGTTTTTTTCCTTTCTGTGCCCCCTTGCTGCCCCTGATTGTGATCGTTTTTCCTTTCTGTGCCCCCTTGCTGCCCCTGATTGTGATCGTTTTCCTTTCTGTGCCCCCTTGCTGCCCCTGATTGTGATCGTTTTTTCCTTTCTGTGCCCCCTTGCTGCCCCTGATTGTGATCGTTTTTTACTTTCTGTGCCCCCTTGCTGCCCCTGATTGTGATAGTTTTTTCCTTTCTGTGCCCCCTTGCTGCCCCTGATTGTGATCGTTTTTTTACCTTTCTGTGCTCCCTTGCTGCCCCTGATTGTGCTCGTTTTTTCCTTTCTGTGCCCCTTGCTGCCCCTGATTGTGATCGTTTTTCCTTTCTGTGCCCCCTTGCTGCCCCTGATTGTGATCGTTTTTCCTTTCTGTGCCCCCTTGCTGCCCCTGATTGTGATCGTTTTCTTCCTTTCTGTGCCCCCTTGCTGCCCCTGATTGTGCTCGTTTTTTTCCTTTCTGTGCCCCCTTGCTGCCCCTGATTGTGATCGTTTTTTCCTTTCTGTGCCCCCTTGCTGCCCCTGATTGTGATCGTTTTTTCCTTTCTGTGCCCCCTTGCTGCCCCTGATTGTGATCGTTTTTTCCTTTCTGTGCCCCCTTGCTGCCCCTGATTGTGTTCGTTTTTCCTTTCTGTGCCCCCTTGCTGCCCCTGATTGTGATCGTTTTTCCTTTCTGTGCCTGTTTCCCGCCGCTGCGCCTCTGCGGCCCCGCCCCTCACTGCCCATTCGCTGCCCCATTCCCTGCTCCTCCCTCCCACCTCCCCATTTATGGCGGCCGCTGCGTGGTGAAGAGAGCGACCCCTGACCTTGACTGGTAGGTCGCTCCCCCACCACACAGCTCCGTCTGTGTGCCCTGCTGCTGCCCCTGATTGTGCTCGTTTTTTCCTTTCTGTGCCCCCTTGCTGCCCCTGATTGTGATCGTTTTTCCTTTCTGTGCCCCCTTGCTGCCCCTGATTGTGATCGTTTTTTCCTTTCTGTGCCCCCTTGCTGCCCCTGATTGTGATCGTTTTTTTCCTTTCTGTGCCCCCTTGCTGCCCCTGATTGTGATCGTTTTTTCCTTTCTGTGCCCCCTTGCTGCCCCTGATTGTGATCGTTTTTCCTTTCTGTGCCCCCTTGCTGCCCCTGATTGTGATCGTTTTTCCTTTCTGTGCCTGTTTCCCGCCGCTGCGCCTGCGGACCCGCCCCTCACTGCCCATTCGCTGCCCCATTCCCTGCTCCTCCCTCCCACCTCCCCATTTATGGCGGCCGCTGCGCAGCCGCGCAGCGGACGTGCGCAGCGGGCGCGCCGCTGGCGCGCCGAAGGCGCGCCTAAGGCAAGCCCGTCTGCGCCCGTCCGCGCCGTGGCCGCGCCCAGCACCAGACCCCCTGGTCCGGGCATCCCCCGCGCCCGCCACATCAACAGACGCCGATACGACGCCAGCACCCTCCACGCACTCAACCCCGGAAAAGATCACGCCTGCTACCAGGCCACCCCGAAGCGCACCCAAGGGCCCTTCACCTGCCGGAACTGCAGCTTCGCCAGCACCCGCCCCGCCAAACCACCGCCCAGGAAAGAACCCAACTACCTCAGATGCATCCTCCTCAACACCCGCTCCGCCCGCAAACACGCCATCGAACTCTGGGACCTTCTCGACTCAACCTCCCCAGACGTCGCATTCCTGACAGAGACCTGGCTGAATCCCGCTTCAGCCCCCGACATCGCCATTGCCATCCCGGACCGCACCAACGGAGTCGGAGGAGGCATCGCCATCGTCCACAGGAACACCCTCAGAGTCTCAACCAACACCGACGACACCCTCAGCACCGCCGAACACATGCACTTCCAGATCCACACCGATCCCAACACCACCCTCAGAGGAACCCTCATCTACAGACCCCCGGACCCCGACCACAGTTCAGCGATTCCATCGCTGACTTCGTCAGCACACACGCCATCGCCTCCACGGACTACATCCTCCTCGGGGACCTGAACTTCCACCTCGAGAACAACAAGGACACCAACTCCACCACCCTGATCGACAACCTCGCCACCCTCGGACTCAGACAGCTCGTGACTACACCCACCCACGCCGCCGGCCACACGCTAGACTCCATCTTTTCCGCAAGCCCACACGTCTCCTTCAACCACACCTCCGAACCCCACTGGACTGACCACCACTGCATCCACTTCACCTACAGGAAGCCCACCACGCACCACCGCACCGAACAAATGCCTCGCCGCTGCTGGAGCAGAGTCACGGAAGACCAGCTAACCACAACCCTCGCCCTGAGCCCACCCGCCGAACCCTCCGACCCCCGACACCGCCGCCCGCAACCTCAGACAGTGGATCGACGACTGCGCCAACACCCTCGCCCCGCTCAAGAATCCGCCCAACAGCCACACCAGCAAGAAAGCCACCTGGTTCACCGAAGACCTCCAGGCCTCCAAACGAACATGCCGAAAACTGGAGAAGATCTGGCTCCACGAACGGACAGCGGACAGCTACGCCGCCCACAAGAGCGCCACCTGCAATCACCATCACCTCATCAGATCCGCCAAAAGGGCCTCACTCAAAGACCGCCTAGACAACAACGCACACAACAGCAATGAGCTCTTCAACATCGTGAAGGAACTCTCCAACCCCAGCTCCAACACCAACGACATCCAGCCGTCGCAAGACCTGTGCGACTCACTGGCCACCTCCTTCCACCGCAAAATCGCCGACATCCACGACAGCTTCAACACCACGACCGCCCCGGCAACCACCGAGACCACTGCCCCCACAACCACCAACCGCCTGCTCTCCTGGACCAACATCAACGACGAGGACACCAGCGAGATCATGAACACCATCCACTCCGGTTCACCGCTAGACCCGTGCCCTCACCACATCTTCAACAAAGCCAGTACAGCCATCGCGCCCCATCTCCGGAAAATAATCAACATCTCCTTCGAGACAGCAACCTTCCCGGAAAGCTGGAAGCACGCCGAGATCACCGCCTTACTCAAGAAACCCAAGGCAGACCCCAAGGACCTCAAGAACTTCCGACCCATCTCTCTGCTCCCGTTCCCCGCGAAGGTCACCGAGAAAATCGTCAACAAACAACTGACCCGCTACCTCGAGGAGAACAACATCCTGGACCCTTCCCAGTCCGGCTTCCGCAGCAACCACAGCACCGAAACCGCCCTCATCGCCGCCACCGATGACATCAGGACCCTGCTAGACAACGGAGAAACAGCAGCCCTCATCCTCCTGGACCTATCAGCCGCCTTCGACACGGTCTGCCACCACACACTATGAACACGCCTTCACGACGCCGGGATCCAAGAGAAGGCCCTGGACTGGACCACATCCTTCCTTTCCGGCAGAACACAAAGCGTCCGCCTCGCCCCCTTCCGATCCAAGGCCACCAAGATCATCTGCGGCGTACCCCAAGGCTCCTCCCTCAGCCCAATGCTGTTCAACATCTACATGGCACCCCTCGCCCACGTCGCGACAGCACAACCTCAACATCATCTCCTACGCCGACGACACCCAGCTGATCCTCTCCCTCACCAAAGACCCTCACACCGCCAAAGCCCACCTCCACGAAGGAATGAAGGCCGTCGCCGAATGGATGAGGACCAGCCGCCTGAAGCTGAACTCGGACAAGACGGAGGTCCTCATCCTTGGTTCCAACCCTTCAGCCTGGGACGACTCCTGGTGGCCAACATCACTGGGAACAGCCCCGCCACCCACCGACCTCGTACGCAACCTAGGGGTCATCCTCGACCCCACCCTCTCCATGACTAAGCAGGTCAACGCCGTTTCCTCATCCTGCTTCAACATCCTCCGAATGCTCCGCAGGATCTTCAAGTGGATCCCCACCGAAACAAGAAAAACAGTCACCCAGGCCCTCGTCACCAGCAGGCTGGACTACGGAAACGCCCTCTACGCAGGAACGACGGCTAAGCTCCTGAGACGGCTGCAACGCATCCAGAACGCCTCTGCACGTCTTATCCTCGACATCCCCCGACGCAGCCACATCACACCCCACCTGAGAGACCTGCACTGGCTCCCTGTCAACAAGAGGATAACCTTCAAGCTCCTCACCCACGCACACAAAGCACTCCACAACTCCGGACCAGCCTACCTCAACAGACGACTCAGCTTCTACACCCCCACCCGCCAGCTCCGCTCGACCAGCCTCGCCCTCGCCACAGTCCCCCGCATCCGGAAAACGACTGCCGGCGGCAGATCCTTCTCCCACCTCGCCGCCAAGACCTGGAACACCCTCCCCACCAACCTCCGACAGACCCAAGACCTACTGGCCTTCAGAAGACTCCTCAAGACCTGGCTCTTCGATCAGTAGCAGCACCACCCCCCTCTTCCCCCAGCGCCTTGAGACCCTCGCGGGTATGTAGTGCGCTTTATAAGTGACATGATTGATTGATTGATTGATTGATTGTAGAAGTGCTTGGCCCTCAAGGAACCACCCAAGGTAGTGACACAGGGGACCCACGGGGGATGCGTGCAGTGTGAGAACACAGCCGCGAGCCGCCGTTGACTTCTATGGGGAATGTCGCGGTTGGAGTTTTAAAGAAAAAGGACACTTAGAGGAGGACTTGGAGCAAACCCCTTTAGAACTAGGTTGTTCTAGAGTCTATACCCACGGGAGCACCGGAGTACTCGAGTTACCTCACCCAGGGAACCGGGTGCATAGGTGTCTTTCGGGGTCGGGTTTCGTCGTCGTTTTCAATGGCGATCTGCTGCAAAGTGCTGCTGGCGACCAAGTCGAAAGTGTTCGGGTGGATCCAAAGGTGGATCGAAGATCTGAAGAACATGAAAGCAGAGGGGACAGAGTCTGGGTCACTAGCCAGTGACCAGGAAGGCGATGAGCAGATGCCCACCGATGTCGGGTGCTTCAGGTAGGTTGACGGTCGTCTTGACTCTTCAGCCACGAGGTCCAGGAGGCGTCGACAATGACCAGGAGCTGGATTCGAGCTGTCCCACGACGTCTGTCGATTGCAGGGGTGTCGGCAACCGGATTGGACCCAACAAGCCTTGGCAACGGCAAGTCACGTGGAAATAGAAGAAGGACGGTGGTACAGACCAGCAAGGTCTGAGGGACTCACTCTCCCTCTAGAAGGGTGGAATACTACCCCCGCCGCCAGAATTGGCGGGGGGGGGGTAGTATTCCAAGATGTTTGACACCAAACACGACTTGTTTCTGTGCAGCCATCCCAAAGTTAGCATTTACCGCGAGGATATAAAGTACTTAAGAGTTTATGGTCAGGCTGCACCACAAACAGCATCAGAGGATTGACTCCGAACGCTGCAGAGGGGCCCTGCTCATGCAGGGGCACCCTCTCACATAAAACCAAGCACTCTGCCTTCAGGATTGTTAAGGCCTGCCATAGGAGTGACTTATAGGTTTATATGTGTGTGCAATTGTAGTGATATAGGTAGCCTATATCACAGTAAGGGGTGCATGCACCACCTTACCCAGGCTGCAGTAGCAGACCTGTGGTGTCATTTTGGATGGCCTTCCAGGGGTGGCACAATACATGCTGCAGCCCCTGGTAGGCCTCTGAGGTACCTATGCCCTGGGTACATAATATACCATATACTAGAGACTTATAAGGGCACTCCAGATTCCAATCTGAGATGTGCCTAAGGCACATGGAAACCATTTTAGAGAGGAAGCAGCTAGGTTGGGGTTCTGATTAGCAGGGCCCCAGTCAGACTAAAGTCGAAAAACAGTGAAGCATCAGCAAAAAGTGGGGGTACCCATGTGAAGCAGATCCTACTCTCCTACAACTACCATGCCTGGTTTCCCTAACCATTCAACACTCTGAATGGCAGGTAGTAATTGTTTCCATGTCATGCCCGGTCTGCCCATCCTAGTCACTGCTGTGTTGCGCAACCAGAGCCCCTTGTAGTTCTTCTGTGCTGACACCCACCGTTGAGCCCTTGCGATGTAGGAATGTCCCAGAATCCAAACTCTGCGCCAGTGTCTCAGAGGGCCTGTTACAAGAACAATGTGGCTTAGATCGCTGCGGGCCGAATGTAGCCCTTAAAGCACCAGAGACTCAACGCCCCATTCTCTTTCTGTGTTCCCCACTCAGCCCGCTCAACGCTGCTGTCATTTCTGCAACAATGCGGAATGAGTGTGACCCAAATTCCTTGGGGGGTGAGACCCGACCTACCCAGAGCCATCCTGAGGGCTGTGTCGAAAGAGTGGGCCCCCAGCCTACACTCTGCCCAGCAGGTATCTACAAATGAGGCATACCGGGCAGCACTCGCTATCCTCCACGCAATCTAAGCGTGTGTACTTGCCTTTGGCCTCCTGATCCATCTTGGAGCACCGCAGGTATATTGTCATGTGCCTTTCACCCATGTACACGTCCTTACCTCTTAAGCACGATGTCCCTGGATTGTATTAGGAAAGGGCTACCAGCTCACTAACCCTGTAGGCCCCAACGAATGCCAGCGAAAATGCTGCCTTAAAGAGTGTGACTTCCTGTTCCTGCCTGCAAATGCTATGGAGACCCCTGAGCAGCCCTTGCAGTACATCAAAATCTAATGAGGCGCCTCTTATCCTTACGCCTTGGCTGTAGCCTCCCCCAACCTTTCATGGCCGTCCTGCAGTAGAAGGCACCCTTTGGATCCTTTCCTGTCACCAGCTTAGCGTAATAGGTCACCACATTAATGTGGGTTTGTGGCAATGCCCCAGCCATTTCTCTTGAGAAGGCCCAATGTATGAATGTCTCCACGTCTCTGCTTGTCACCTTCTCAGGGCACACAGCACATGTAAACTGCACCTCTGCTTGTCCCTTTAACTATTCCCTGCACGTTTTGGTGATGTACACTAAAATATGTCCAGAAAGTAATTTTACGGACTTATTTCGAGTTGTATGTGTCCCCTCCCCTCAAGCAAGAGGTTGGGGTATCATATTCCCACTAGAAGGCACATATCTAAGCTCAGTTACTGAATTGCATCTAGGCGGAGATTTTCACTTAGGCATAACTCTATGGGTGCAGAGACTCCCACATGTAGATTTACCTCCTTGTATTGGCCCTAGAAGTAAACCAGGTATAAGCCAGAAACGCTACAAGAGTAGGCCACACCTACTAATAGCTAATTACTTTTTGTATTGGCCCACTGTCATTACCCAACATCACACAATGTACTGAATCCACTACATGAACAAACGTCTACAGGATTCAAGGTCAAAATGAGTATGTTTCAATACGGTTTTATTCAAATGAGTTTCTTGAATTAGAAGTTAGTACTTGGAGCCCATGGGCTATCAGCATCTCACTTGCTCCATTGCTCTGATCTCCAATGTTCCCATGCAGGGTTTGTAAGGCAAAGAAAGACATAAAGAAGGGCAGCAGACAGGTATGAACAGATACACTGAGGTCTCTCTAAGTGCATTTCCTACTTCTGCAATAAAATATAACTAACATTGGCCAATCGTTTATCGGGAAACAGATGTAAATGGTCCACATATAGTGAGACCAGTAATGCTGCTGCCTATTCTGTACCTGTGCTGAATGTTAGCACTAGTGAATACCTGTCCACTGTACAAAATCACAAAATTATTGGACTTGTTTGGGAGATGGGAGAGAGTGTGCAAGAGTAGTGGGGGGCAAAGGGTGGGGAGCTGTGCACGGTTAATGCTGAGTATGGGAATAAATCAAACACTGTGTTGAGTGAAAGGTTAAAGGCCCTGGGCGAGCAGAGCAGGGTCCAGAGGAGTAGGAGAGGACTACAAGATAAAAGGTATGGGGAGCAGTGCAGGATCCAGGGGGTGATAAGCAGTGTGGAATCAAGGACGGTATATAGGCAATAGCCAGGCAAGATCCAGGGACCTGAGGTGTGGGGAGCAAAAAATCAAAAATAATTCCTGATTACTCAACCATTATTGTAAACATCAGATATCCAGGGAAACATTATTTGAAAAAATGTGTGTATCAAAAGTCTATAACTTTAAACTTGGGTTTTATCAAAACTGACTTCATTCATTCACATCTTTATATTTCATTGGATTCAAATTGACACCTAGGGCCTGATTACGATGTCGGTCGGAAACCAAATCGCCCGACTCCTTGTCAGAGTCGGTTCCGACCGACTCGGGGTCGGCAATCCGACCGACTCGGGGTCGGCGGTTCCGACCGACCGATTATGATGCTTCCGAACACCGTTCAGAAGAACTCCTATTGACTTCAATGGGAGCCCGTGTTCCGACTGACAACACAGGCTCCTATGGGGAAAATAGGTGTCTGCGGAAAACCTTGCACCCTGTGCCGAGCACCCCATTGTGCCCGCCACACTGTGCATGGTTTTACAGGGGGTCCCTAGGGTACTCCCTCGACCCCAAACCAGAGGCCTCAGGATGTAGGGGCCTGCTAGGGGCCCCCAAAGTCAGTTTATCACAGCCTTTTCGTGTCAGACAGACCAGGTCGAAAAGGCTGTCGGAATCCGACATCCTAATCAGTCGGTCGGAAATGCGGTCCGTAGAACTGTACGAATCAGCTCAGACCGACTTGGATTCTCCGAATGCCGGTCGGAACCAATTCAGAATGACCGAACGGTTCCCCTGCATCGTAATTGGTCGGTCAGAAATGTTTCCGACCGAGTTGGGCGGATGGGTTCCGACGCGGTCTAGGAGATTACAATTGTCGGTCGGAGGCTTTCCGACCGACATCGTAATCAGGCCCTTAGTAGTCAGACATGTACATTTTGGTAATCAAGTCTTGAAACAGCTAACACATGTTTCATTGAGCTCTTCTACTTTCTCAAGGTTGTAAAGTACAATAGATTAGTGTTAAAACTATGTACAGTAACCCATATCATAATATGCAATATTATACAATGCAAAACTATGAAATATATGGGACAACCTGACAACTAAGATATACTATAATCACATAAAAACACTTGAGCCAATATAACTAATTCCATGTCATGATCTAAAGACGCCACAGTTGTCTGAATAAAGAGTAGCAGATTTAAAAAAATCACAAATGAATCTTGGCAAAACAAGAAAAATTTAACATTTAGGCAATATTGTTCAAATGTTCGAGATAGAGAGGCAAAATTGAACAAAAATAGCTGAAATGAAATAGAAAATGGGTTCACTCACTATTGTATATTCATCAGGTAGGTCAATCTATTGCACATTTAATGTGTATCGATACATTTGATCTAATCAGAAAAATCTATTTATACTAACTTGTGAAATAGCTTTTTAGAACACCATAAAATACTATAACTCTAGGAGAGTCTGTTACACGAAGACTTCTAATGAACTCAATCACAATAAAACAAAATGTAAATAGAAACCATCTTCCAACAATTATTTATTTTAGGTACATGATTAGCTTTTGTAGAGTTAGTCTTCATTTTCCATGTCACTATTAACTACTGTAGGAAATTGCCATCTTTTGCCTGAGGTCCCCCAATGTTTGCCCTGTATGCTGGTTTTAGAACTCTATGCATTTTAATCCTGTTAAACAGGAGTGAACTGCCCTACCTCCCCTTTAAAGATGTTGACATTGGCTTTAACCTGATTAGCACAGTTAGCTTTCCTAAAAAGCCATAGTATATACTACAGAAATACATCTCCTGGGGTTTTTAACCCGTAATCACTGCTGCTGCCACCATCTACCTTTGCTTGTTGGACTTTGGGCTGCTGCTTACGCCCCTGCTGCCCCCGAGGCCACGGACGCCATACCCTGGTGGGACTCGCTGTCCCAGGGTACACTACATCACAACGCCCGCATTGGATGCAGCTGCCGCTGGGGGAGGCGTGGTGATCGCGCTATAAAGCGCTGCCTCGACCCCCGCGGCGCGGGACGCGCGCGGATCACGCACGGGTGAAGCCCGGGCCAAGGGCGGGCCCGTCTGTGCCCGTCAGGGGCCGGAAGTGGCTGGGCTGGGCCCTTCCTCTTAGTAATCCGTCTGCAGTAGCAGGGGAACATTGAAACTTTGGTCTGGGATTGTGCCCTTTTATTTTTTATTTTACATTTTTGGTGGACCGCTTTGAGAAGCGTTTAGGTGTAGCACCATATTACGGGTGAAGTATTATTCAAACGGGACCTCTCTTGCTCCCTCGCTGTTGTACGGCAGGGGCTTGTAATGGTTTGTTAGGCTGATATTGTTTTTTACATTTTAATTAGGGTATTAGGTGCTGTGTTGTTATCTTTGCTTAAGATTTGGGGGGATATATTGTTACTGTGTTATGGGGAGGCGGAGGATTCAAGAGAGTCAAGAAGGGACAAAAGCTGTAACCAGGGCTAATGTTACAACCATGGATGCTTTTTTATTGAGAGCTACTTCAGTTATTGACAAGGAGATCGAAATGGTGAATAGGCGTCTTTCTAGATCTCCCTCTAATGGCTTATCCTCTCTCCTGGCTGGTCCTATTAACCCCATAAGGGAAGGTGTTATGGAAACACCGAGTACACCATTGCCCCCCTTGCTGAGTACCAACCTACAGCCCAATGTAGCTTCATCTCCTTTGCAAGAAATCCCTTGTGAGGTACCACATAGGCCACTTTCTCCCGCTGTAATTATTGAGAATAACAAGGATGGTGTTTCTACGCTAATGATAGGGACTGGCGGTATTAATAATTATAGGTCACTAGAAACACACTGTAATGTTGGCCCCTCACAACAACCAAGGGTGGCTCGAAGGTCATGTGGGAGCATAAAAAGAAATTTGGAGTCCATTGGGAGTCAAGCCAAAAAAACTAAACCAAATGTATCCACCAAGTTAGTCCCTAAAATCTCGGTACCCGTACCACCAGTAGTAAATACAGTTCACCCGGCTATAATGGAAGCCTTTAAATCAACCATGAGTTGTATGCTGGATGCTAAGTTGAGCCCCATTTTGGATAAATTAAACCTTATAGAGAAAATTTTAGCAGAACAAAATAGGTTTGTTCTACCCGCCCAATCTATTCAATCTATGGCCCCGAACTTGTCTAGGGACAACACAACCCCAGGTATTATACCTATGCCGGGGTCAGCTCCAGTCCCTTGGCCTGCTAGTGGAACCCAGCCTCATGGTATAAATATGGCTCCCAAAGACCTAGGGGGGTTGGCAAATGTCTCAAGTGAAAGACAGGATCCTAATATTCATCCCCAGGGTTCGATTTCTCAAAGATCAGGAACACCAACGGAGGAGGCACAGGGTTATCAGATAAATGCCACACAGAATTTAGCGGTCATCAATCTCCCACCCCAATCAACACCCCTCGTAATAGTTTTGGGAAATGTCCCTCCACTTTTGCCAGGGTCCAATGAGGATTTTACTCAACTTAAAAACAAGGTTACTCATTGGCTGTCGAATAACACCTCTGTAGGTCCAATGGTGGAATGCAATATTATTAAGGTGCGTCGTGTGGGTTGGTTAGGGAGCATGAGGAAACCCGGAGGGGGGGATTGTATTGTTGTGAATTTCAATAGATCTCTCCTTGTGGATAGAATTTTACAGGATGCTTATTTTGACCGTACACATTGCGATTCTGGTATCCAGGTTCTTCCGTTGGGTTTCTTCTATGAGGCTGACTATACAAGGCGCCCAAACACAAACATTTCTTGTGATAGGTGGTTTCATAGACCTCGTGAGGTTATAGGTGGAAGATATCCTCAACCCCAAGGGGTCCAATCTCGATCGACTGTGTACCAGCCTGCTACTCGGCTAGCGCTATCCAACAGATTTTCAGTTTTATCAAGGTTGGATGAGCAAGACTGACTGAATAAGAACTTAGAGCCTGCTGGAGAGTTATCGCACCAACAGGGGTCCCCACGCATCTCTGTGCGAAATGTTGTGTCCTGCGCTGTGGAGTCGTCTGGGATGACTAGCCCCCAGCAGCGGGTGCTTTCATCGACTGCACACCAAGGGATGATCGCAAGTGCAGACACTTATAATGTCCTGTCATGGAACATTGCAGGGTTGTTTGGAAAATTTCAGGATCCCTTATGGATGCAGTTCATCAGACAATTCTCTGTGATTTGTTTTCAAGAGACTTGGCTTGTGAACTGTAACCTGTTTTTGGAGGGATATAAAGCCTTCTTTGTCCCTGCGTCCCCGTCTCCTTGTGGCAGAGCTAGGGGCGGTTTGGTGACTTACATATCGTTGGCTGTGACCTGTAGGATCCAGCAACTTCCTACTGCTAATAAGGACTTTCAAGTTATTGTTTTAAGGAGAGGAAATGACTGTATGGGCATTATTAATTTTTATAACGCACCAAGCGCGCTGGGGGAGTGCAAGATTGCCCAGCTAGGCTGCCTCATAAGACAGTCCTGTGGTTCTGTTGCACATAATCTTATGGTGGCGGGGGATTTTAATATTCATCCCTGTGGAGACCCCAAAATCAGATGTATGGCTGAGCTGGGATGTGCCAGGATGCGGGGATTCCATTTTGAGCATTCCGTTCAGGGGGATGCATTGAATGGTTTGCTTAATGAATTTGACTTGTTATCATCAATGTCTTTAGCTGACCCCCTTAGCACACAGTCCGTCCCTTCTTTTAACGGATGTAGTGATGGTTCGTTTATAGATTACATCTTGATCTCCACCGGCCTCCAGTTTAATTTTCGTGGGTTTACCATCATGGATAGCGTTTTTAGCGATCATAATCCTATCTGTGTCCACCTTGGAGGTAGGCTGTTGTTAACACAAGCTAGGGTGACATTCCCAGGCATGTTGAGACCTGTGGACGGTAGACATCGCCTAAAATGGTCACAGATATCTCCAGACTCATTTTATGGCAAGGTACAAGTGTCTTGTGCAACCGAATTAGCTTCCTGTGTGTCATCTGGTTTCCACCCGGGGGGTGTCCTCAAGGCTTTTGATGTCATTATTACCAAGATAGGGGCACTTTTAAGTGCCCCTTCTCAAAGGATGGTGCTATCTGACCCTAGATGGTTCGACCCACATTGTTCTAAGGCAGCGAGACATTTAAAAGATGCTTTAAAAGCTACCCCGAGAAATCAATCTTTGATATGTGCCCGCCGTCGTGAGTATAAACGGGCATTGGCCTTCCGTAAGGGCGAACTGAAGGAGGAAATGTGGAGGGACCTATTGGAGGCAAGCACTTTGGGGAATAGCGCAAGGTTTTGGGCCATTATTAACCGACCTTTATTTGAAAAGGCTAGGGATGGAGAAGTAGGCACTAACATATCCGAGGATGAATGGGTGTCTCATTTTAAATCTATTTTCAGATGCCCCATGGATTCTCATCAATCCCAAGGTAGGGTTAACATCAATGCTCCAGTAATGTTTGAGCAGAAAGAGGTGGAGAAGGCCATTTTAGGGCTGACGTGCAATAAGGCCCCAGGCCCGGATGGCATCCCTCCAGACCTTTTTAAATCAAACCCATTTCTTTGGGCCCCGGTACTGATGGCTGTCCTTAACGCGGCGGCCAGGATCGGTTGCCCGGACTCCTGGGGCATCTCAACCATTGTGCCGGTATTCAAGAAGGGCGATCGTAATAGCACCCTGTGTTATAGACCGATCTCCCTTCTTGACTCCGTGGTTAAGGTTGTGGGTGGGGTGTTACTGGGAAGATTATCCTCCTGGGCGGCAGAGAATGAGATCATCTCTGATATACAATACGGGTTTCGCCCAGGGCGTTCCACCTTGGCCCAATGCCTTAATTTATATATGATCCTGGGAAAGTATACAATCGCCCGCCAAGGTACAATCTACATGGCCTTCATGGATCTTTCCTCTGCCTTTGATTGTGTCAATCGGGGAAAACTGTGGCAATCCATGAGGGCCATGGGGGTGGAGGATAACTTGGTTGACTTCCTGGAGGATTTGCACAGGGATACAAAGGCTAACATCAGATATGCCCAGAATCTCCGTGTATCTAGGGATTTTAAAATAGAGAGGGGGTTCGGCAGGGTGTATTCTGGCCCCCTTTTTATTTAATTTATACATTAATGACCTGGAAAAACTTTGATAAAAACAGGGGTCGATTTCCCATATGTGGGGCGAAGAGGTCTGCCCGTCCTGCTATATGCGGATGATGCGGTCCTCGTTGCTAGGACGGCAAGGGGACTTCAGACACTGCTCGACACCTTTCGGAGCTTTATGGAAGCCCGTGATTTGGCAATTAATAATTCTAAATCCTATATCATGCAGGTCGGGATTCGCCCGAAGAAATCGTTCCCTTTTAAAGTGGGTAATGAGAAAGTACCAACGACTTCGATATTCTCTTACCTGGGTGTTTTAATAGATGACCGTTTGAATTGGGGGGCCCTGATTCAGAGGAAAAAAGGGGAGGTTACAAGGGCGAATGCTGCAATCTTCAACTTTGCCGCGAAGATGGGTAAGCGCCCAATTGCGGCAATGGTGAAAATATTTCAGGCCAAAAGTGTTGCTATAGGTAGCTATGGGAGCGAAATTTGGGGCTATGCAGCAACTGATGCTCTGCAGGTGGCGGAGAACACTTTCTTAAAACGTCTCCTCGGAGTGCCCACCGGAACATCAAACCTGGTGGTACATGAAGAACTGGGGTTGCCATTTTTATGTGATACTTTGGCCATGCGCCCCTTGCTGTTTTGGCTCAATTGTTGGTTAAATAAAGATCTAGCTCTCAATCATCAGATCTTAAGAGAAACTATGAGCCTTGTTTATATGTCACGCGTTCCATGGTTAAAATATATTAAGGGTTGTTTTGAAGAGCTGGGGCGGCCGGACCTTTTTTTAAAGCCTGACTCTATTACCTTGAAGGATGTGGAATTTGTAAAGAAAACCTTTACTACTCTAAAAAAGCATGGTAGAGACGATCTAGAAATTGGGAAATCTAGCGTCCGTAAATATGTGATACTTAAAACACTCCCATCCATTGAGCCATATCTTTTGTGGCCATTGACGCCCCATGAGCGGTTTTTATTGATCAGGTTCCGATTGGATTATTTTCATTTGCTACTTGCTGTCCCAAAAGGGAGCTGCAGAGGTCAGGTATTAGCATCCTGTGCCTGCGACGGAGTGTCTCCTCAGGATTTGCTAAACTTTATGTTTTTTTGTAAATTTTATGAAGTACCTCGCAGATAGTTTTTAACACCTCTTTTAAAGAAGTTGAACTTTACCCAGGTCCGCCCAGCTCTTTTTTACTTACAACTGTTGAAACTAGACTGTGTGACTTTTATAGTAGGCTTTCTGAAATCCTCTCTGAGATCTAGGATCTGTATGGAGAGCTAGTAAACTTTCAACGTTGGTAGGCACCCCCCATTATTACCCACATAGATGAAGTTTTGGCCTCTGGCGTTGTGGTTTCTCCCCTATATTATTCCTTGTATTAGATGTATATACCTTTGTATTTTAGGGGACCATTTGCCTTAATATTATTGTTACGAATTGTATGTTTTAATTGTTATATGGAGCTGTGTAACTTTTATGGTTTTTATCTTAAAGCCGAATAAAGTATTTTTGAATTTGAATTTACTACAGAAATACACCTCTTGCATGGAAAGTAAAATGGCACTGTGGACTGCAGCATCTATTGTGCCATCCACTACAGTTTCAGTAAAAACATGGCTTCAGGCATACCTGGTGTAGCCTGCTAGCAGCAGTTTGAACCTTGCTGCACAGACCTATCAAAATCACCCTTTTAATAGGTAGGAAAACCTGATTTGAAAATATTAAATATGTCACCCCTAAGAGCCCCTAAGAGCCCCTTGCTGCCCTCAAAGTAGGGTGCAGAATATTTAAGATTGGAACATGTGTGACATTAGAAATGGTATGTTCCCCCACTGAGTAGGCCCAAAAAATGGCATTGTCACTGGTCAGACTGTAACTCACACATAGGAATAGTCAAAGTATAGATTATACACTTTAATTTATAACATTTGACCTGTAACAGCTACATGCTCCATTGAAAGACATTTTTATATTGAATAAAAATCCAATATAATGGAGAAGTCAGGCTTTTATTAAATATATTGCAAATGTAACTTTTAGAAAGTTGCCTTTACTCTGCCTAAAGCTGCTGGAGGCAAATTTGCATTAGCACTCCAGCAACCGCCCAGCCTGTGCGTGGCCTGTATGAGGTGTGAAAGACATGTGAAAACTGATCCCAGAGGAGAGACAATGGCTTGGGAATGGGGAGGTATTTTCTTTACCTGGCAGAAAGACCAGTTGGGCTGGGCACAGGAACGTAATTAATTTCAAAGTGGCCTGGTCTGTCAAAAGAAAATGACACGTGACTCCTGGAAAGGTCTCAGCATTTACTCCCCTTAGTCAGGCTGGCACCAAACCCAGTAGGGGGGAAAGCTACTCCCAGAGCTGATTTTGAGTGACCACAGTGAAGTGTACCGCTCACTTCATTGGCAAATCCTCTGGGTGGGCACCCAGGCTCTGCGCAAGGGGAGAATGATTTCCCCATTTTGGATTTTGGAAATAAGGTGCACTGTGGAAGCATTTGCAGTAGGGCAGGAACTGCTGCAAAAGTAGGGATGGCGGACCCTGGGGACTTTTAACCTATTGGTTAGGGAAGAGCTAGGAGTCACCCCCACCCACTAGCTGGTGCCAGGCATAAATATGGCATCCCAAGGCACCATCCTCAGAACATTTTCTGGCTCTGCGGAAAATCAGAAGAGGGTGATTGTAGCCCTTAAGGAGTGGACCTGCTCCCCCTGGTACCCAGGGCAAAGAAATTGGACTCCAAGGGTCAGTTGGCTAACCTTCTATGTGGCTGCAGGGACACAACAAGCTGCAAGAGGCGTTTTGCCTGATGTGCCCAACTGACCATTGGCAATTGGACCTGGACTGGACCTAGCTGTTGACCTCTGCCTAAACCCTGAGAGTCTCTTAGTGCCTTCTCTGATGACCGATGTGCCTTAGTGTACTCCTGTGGTTGTTTGGCCACCAGAAGAAAGTTTGGAAAATTTTGAAAACTTTTCCTTCAGAGCTTCAGGGGGACCCACTGGAAAAAGCAGACTGGTAGTTCCAGAGTATCATATTGGATGTCATAGTCGTCCTGCTCAATGGTCGATGCACATTCTTACAAATGGCTAATTTGCATTCTGTGTAGGAACTTAGAAACTTTTCAGCAAGAAATCTCCAAAAATCCAGAGCACCAACGGGACCAGCCTGCTTCAGGTATCTGGACTGTGGTTCCGCAGCAGCGGCCACAATTTCAGCAGCTTCCTGTGCAGGGAAGGTTATTCTTAAAAAGTAACGCAGTCCCATTCTGTGTTGGGACTTACAAGAAATGATAACTCTTTTCTTCAAAAAAGTGAAAAAGTCCCTTCCTGTAGAGGACTTAGAAACTGTATTGACGTTTTTGACTTCCAGGCTTTCATCGGGACCAATCCACATGTTGTATCTGATCAGGATTCATCTCAGTTAGCCGCAGTTTGCTATTAGGTCCCAATCTGGTGCTTCCAAAGATTATTGTCGGGGCTGAGTGCTTTTGGCGCTATTTCTCCTTAAACATTTAAACATTCGTATTTCTGGTTCCCCTTGTTGAATTTTTGTTGTTTTGGTGTAATTTTGTTAATTCAATTTTACTCTATTTTTCTAATATAGGTTGGACTTTTTATTGTTTTGTGTTTTAAATGTTATGGCAAGACCGGAGGCTCCTATTATGCCTTCTTATCTTGCTTTATTTTCAACAGCAGCCAAGATAAGTAAAATACTACAGTTCCCAGAGGGCCAAGCAAAACAACTGGCCAATGGGAACACGACAAAACGAAACGATATAACCAATCATGTTAGAACACGAAGAGTAACGTCACAATCTGACTGCGAACCTTCCTCTTTTCTTGCTGCTCGCAGTCAGATAAGTGACTTTTCTTCGTTGCTCTTACATTTACTGTTTATTCTGGTGTGATATTTTTGATAGTATTTAGTCTTTCTTGTTGTACGGCGCTCACCGCTTCCGCATTAGCGTTTTCTCCGTGTGATGCGTTTCTTTAAGCTACCGTTTCCCCCCATGCGCGCGCGTTGCACTTGGTTGCAACCGTCGCGCATTACCAGTTTCTCCCGCTGACCTTCTCCCTCAGTGCGCATTTCCTTACCGTTTGGGCGTTTGCTGTCAGAGCCTCTGTTGGCTCGTCTGGGTTCACCGGAGCTTCTGTTCCCTGTACCTCTATGCCCACAAAGGGAGTTCCTCACTCCTGCCCCGCCCCTGTTCAAAATTTTAACCCTTACCTCACCTGGTTTTTATCTCCTCAAGTTATGAATATTGAAAGCTCTCCCGGTTCAGACCGGCAACAGGACGAAGGCAATGCCTTCAAAAATGACCTGAATAAATTTATAAATACCTCAGTGGAGTCTGCAGTGGAAACGTCCATGAGACGTTTTTCTAAAGGCATGGAGAATTCCATGATGAGTCTGTTGTCTAAAGCTTTGGCCCAGTCTGCGGGGGATAGCAGAAAAAGAAAGGTGGCTCCCTCTGCTTCTATTTCTGTTCCAAAAACTGCGTCACATCTGAATAGCGAGGTTTCCTCGCATTTGATTGAGGACTATGTGCCTCCCAGGCCTCCTTCCAAGGAGGGGTTGTTTTTAAACTCCGATGGTAAACGCAAAGATAAAAAGAAGCATACAGAGGTACCCAAAAAGTTGGTTATTTCCACCATATTAGACACAGATGATGATATGGATGACGCAGATGATCTTTTTGATTTATTTGATGTGTCTGACCCTCCCTCCCCTCCTGCTAAAAAACCTAAGTCTGATTCGTTTAATTTTGAACCTGTCTTGGACTCGGAAGGGGTTCCCATGTTTGACCCTTCTTCTATTCGTCACCCTAATTCCACTGAGTGGTTTCCCGCCTCCCACGTAGGTGATTATATTTCCGCCAGACTTCGTCTTCCTTTAGACGCTTCTGCCAGATCTAGGTTGAAGTCTGAGTGTCCTAAACCCTCCTTAGCTGACAAGGTTACAATTGCTCCTGCTATTGACCAACCTTTACTCACCTTTTTCTCAAAGTTCGGCAAAGACCCGCGCAAAGGGGTGGACAAAGCCTGGTCCACCTGTCAGGATAAATTACTTGATGTTGTGGGTCCTTTGGCTCGTATATTTGACTTGGCTGAATCTGCTCGCCTGGAGGGTTCTGAACTGTCCGCAGATGATATCTCCTTGTGGGTCCAACGAGCCTTTTGTCTTTTAGGCAATGCGAACGCTGCAGTCACACATGAGCGCTGCAAAGGACTGTTGATTAAACTTGACCCTAAATTGGCCAATTTGGCTTCTCAAGATCCTGGTATTAAAGCTAATGGTCTTCTCTTTGGGGACTCATTAGTTAAGGATCTTAGCAGGTTTGTTTCTACTTTTGCCTCTTTAGACAAGGCACAACAATCAATCCAAAACGTTTTTTCTCCTCGGGTTTTTGGACGGGCCGGCAGAGGAAGGGGTCGCTCTTCCGGCCGTTCTTTTACCAATCAAGGCTCCAGAGGTTCCTTCAATTCCGGCTTCCAAGAATACAAACCCCAGTTCTATCCGCAAAGAGGCCGTGGATACAGAGGCCGGGGTCAAAAGAATTTCCGCAACCACAACAACCAACAAGGTAGGTCCTTTATCACCTCCCCCTGTAGGAGGTCGGCTAAAATTATTTCTACAAAAGTGGCAATCTCTCACCGCAGACCCTTGGGTTCTCAATACAGTTCAAGGTTATCTTATAGAGCTTTATGCGCTGCCTTCCCAAACTGTGTTCCCTCCTCCTCTGGTGTTCTCGACGGAAATGTCTCAGATCATTTCCTTAGAGATAAAAGGTCTCCTCCAAAAACAAGCGATTCAAATCGCCCCCTTGGATCCTTCCGGTTTTCTCAGTTCGGTTTTCCTGGTGCAGAAAAAGAACAAAAAGATGCGTCCAGTGATAAATCTAAAATGGTTCAACCAATTTGTGGTCTATCGCCATTTCAAAATGGAAACCATCATCCACTTACGAGATACCCTACGTCTAAACGATTGGATGATCAGGTTAGATTTGCAGGACGCTTACCTCACCATTCCAATTCATCCTTCTCATACCAAATTTCTTCAATTCCAATGGCTAGGCATAACCTATCGCCTCATTTCTCTCCCTTTCGGTCTGTCGTCAGCACCATGGTGCTTTACGAAAGTCATAAAACCAGTGGTGGCCTTCCTTCGATCCCTGGGAATACGGCTTATCATTTATCTAGACGACATTCTGATAATGAACACCGACAAACAGCTTCTTCTGTCCGAACTCAATGTTATTCAATCTCTTCTCCAAGACCTGGGTTTCCTCATCAATCTCAACAAGTCCATGCTTATTCCTTCCCAGAACATAGAGTTCTTGGGCTTCCTCGTGGAATCTTCCACAGCGTCTCTCCTTCTCCCACAGTCAAAGGTCTCAACCATCAAGTCAGAGATCGCTCGTGTGCTTCGGTCATCCCTCATTTCTCTCAGATCTCTCGCAAGAATCATAGGCCTTCTCTCCGCTTCCATCCAAGCCATCTTTCCAGGTCCCCTCCATTATCGGGCCCTTCAACGTCTAAAAATCAGACATCTTCGCCAGGGGTTAGCCTACGACGATCTTATTCCTGTAGATCAGGAATCTCGCATCGAACTCCAATGGTGGATCGACCATTTAGATGCCTGGAACGGGCGAACTATCTTCGCTTCGGCCCCAGATCTTGTGTTAGAATCAGATGCAAGCCTGTCGGGTTAGGGCGCCCGTTGTGGACCAATCTCGACTGGCGGTACATGGTCTCGAGAGGAGTCGAAATTGCACATCAATTGTTTAGAGATGCTTGCAGGCTCCTTTGCGATCCAAAGCCTTACAAAAAACAGGGTTCGATGTTCCATTCTCCTGCGCATGGACAATGTTTCTGTGGTGCGCTACATCAACCATCTAGGTGGCACAAAATCCAAGCCCCTTGCAGAACTGGCGAAGAGCCTTTGGGAGTTTTGTCTCTCAAACCATCTTTCGTTGACAGCGGAGTATCTTCCAGGAGATCTCAATTCTATAGCAGATTGGCATTCTCGCTACCTTCGGGATTCCAGCGATTGGATGCTTCTTCCATCCGTCTTCCTATCTCTATCTCGAATTTGGGGCCCTTTTTACATCGATCTGTTTGCTTCTCGCCTCAACTCCCAATTACCTCGATTCTTCAGTTGGCGTCCAGACCCTTCGGCTCTGGCTACGGATGCTTTTCTTCAGGATTGGTCCCTCCACCTCAATTATGCTTTTCCTCCTTTTTTCTTAATCAACAGAGTACTCTCTCAAGTACGTCGCCAATTGACGACCTTGGTTCTCGTGGTTCCTTTCTGGCAGTCTCAGATTTGGTTCCCTTCTCTTCTGGAAATGGCAATGGACTTCCCTGTTCTCCTCCCGGTTCGCAACGATTTACTTCTGAACCCCTTAGGTCTTCCACACAGTCTCATTCTGGACAAATCACTGGTTCTGTCGGCTTGGAAAGTTTCCAGACTGTCCCTCCAGACCTCCTCATTTCACAGGAAGCTTCTCTCTTTATCAGCAAAGCCTGGGCCCCTGGGACCTCCAAGGCTTACAAATCCGCTTGGTCTTTATGGACAAGCTGGTGTCTGGAAAGACATGTTGATCCCTTTTCAGCCCCTCTGAATTTTGTGGTTAACTTCTTAGCATCTGAAGCCAGTGCAGGTAAGTCTTACAGAACGGTCAATTTGTACAGATCGGCCACTTCTCTTAATCATACCCCCATCGACGGCAAGCCTGTTGGAGTTCATCCTCTGATCTGTCGCCTTTTGAGAGGAGTCCGTTTTTCCAAACCTCCGTTGGCTAAGTATTCGAATTTATGGGATGTTAATGTAGTTCTTAAGTTGTTTTCTGATTGGCCAGACAATTCTGCTCTTTCCCTAAAAATGTTATCTGCCAAGCTTACCATGTTATTATGTCTTGTTTCTATCAAACGTGTTTCAGACGTGAGAGCACTAGATATTTCCTCTCGTCAGTTTTCTCCTCAAGGTGTTTTATTTCAAATTAACAGACGAACAAAAACAAATTTAAACTCTGTTTTTTATCCTTATTTCCCTTCTCATCCTAAATTATGTGTAGGTCAATGCCTCAGAGTTTATGAACAAAGAACCTCTGATATCAGAACGTCCTCCCTCTCCCAGCTACTCATTTCTTTTCGTAAGCCCCATCTTCCTGTCTCCTCTGCTACCCTTGCCTGTTGGGTTCGCTGGATCATGTCCCTTGCAGGCATAGACGTCTCCGTTTTCGGAGCCCATTCCACTAGGGGAGCCATGGCCTCCAAAGCTTTTTGGGCAGGCTCTCGTTTGGAGGACATTCTGAGATCAGCGGATTGGTCTAATGACAACGTTTTCCGAATGTTTTATTGCAAACCTGTTGTTACTGCTACTTCCTTAGTTGTTGACATGCTTTGAACAAGCATAATAGGAGCCTCCGGTCTTGCCATAAAATGTAGATTTTCCTAATAATTTATGATGGAAAGTCTTAATTTTATTAAAGACACGGAGGCGAGTATTATCCCACCACAACACTTCTAACTGTGTTTTTTTTCCCTCCCTTCAGCGACTCCAGCTTTGCCTCCTGCATCTTCGTGATGGGACTAATGGTCGGCAAGAACGTCTTCCACCTCAGCTGGACGTCTCTCCTTCTTGTTTGGAAGCTTCGACGATGATTCCCACAGCTCGACAATCCTGGTTTAATTTTGCTCTAGAGTTTTGTTCCTGGACTTTAGCTTTTTGTATGATGTCTTCGATGGTTCCTCTGTTTATTGACTCTATCTGATGCTCGCTAGCGAAAAGAGGAAGGTTCGCAGTCAGATTGTGACGTTACTCTTCGTGTTCTAACATGATTGGTTATATCGTTTCGTTTTGTCGTGTTCCCATTGGCCAGTTGTTTTGCTTGGCCCTCTGGGAACTGTAGTATTTTACTTATCTTGGCTGCTTTTGAAAATAAAGCAAGATGAGAAGGCATAATAATCGCCTCCGTGTCTTTAATAAAATTAAGACTTTCCGTCATAAATTATTAGGAAAATCTACATTTACTACTGTTTTGGTTCTGCATAAATACCTTACACATTGACCTAAATTAAGGCTGCCAACTCTCTGCCATAGCTACTAGGGGGTAGAGATCAGGTTAATCTAGTGACTTTGAGGATCTATCCTGACAAGAAGTGTTCATAGTATGTACCTTTGAATAAATAGGTGTATAAGTTTCTTGTGGTCCAAAGTGTCTTTGCTAGGCAATGGTGATCGTTTGCTACTCCAGTCAGGACCTTGTCACTAGAGTGATTGAGAAACCATGGAGCCTGCTGTGATCATCTTTTGGGGCCTAATTCTGGGTTTGGCAGTCCTCCTGGGGGACGCCATGCCAGCGCTCTGCCGGAGGACCACCAAGCCCAGAGTGAGACTGCCCACGGTGCCTGTCTAAGGCTCATAGGAGAGCCTTAGACAGGTACCTCCGTGACACCACCACAGCACGTTCCTGAACGGTGCAGCATGCACCATGTGATGAATGCTGCACCATGCAGGAACTGGGGTGCAGATCTACAGCGGGGCACAACATGTGACCCTCTGCATGCGCCCCCAGACCCAGAGGCACAAGGGAGCCCTGTTAGGGGCGTCTTTGTTGCCTCACCGCCACCCTTTTCATGGCGGTCTTACTGCCATGGAATGGGTGGCGGTGAGGCAGCTCAAAATATGCTCGGCGGTGCTGCTGAGGCACCACCAGCATATTTGGCCTCAGACTGTTGCGAGACCGCTACAGGATCCTTGATCCGCAGTGGACGCAGCCGGGAAGTAGCGGTCCGACTACCACACTCATAATGTGGTGCATGGTGCCACACTGTGGTGGTGGTCGGACTGCCACCGTGACTATGGCTGTCCTATGGACTGCCATAGTCGCAATCAGGCCCTTGGCATTGATGGAAGTCTGAATCGAATACAGAGAGGTAGTACTAGGAATCAAATCTTATTTGTGGAGTCAAACTCTATGACTAAAATACTGTTGAGAGCTATTCTTTAGAGATTACAAACTTGCACTTACTTGCACAGATTATTTTCCTATGTGAGAAACAGGGTGGCTCCTCATCACTTTCAAAGACTTTATATTTTCTCTTGATGCACATATTATATATTGATAGCAATATTGGTTTGGAAAGTGGTTGCTATCCAAGTGAATTTTGAAGAATGTTTCTTGCATTGCAGTTTAAAAAAAATTCCTTGAATATATTTGCAAATAAGGGAACGAGTTTTCATAAAATAG
This sequence comes from Calotriton arnoldi, assembly GCA_963921515.1. Taxonomy (NCBI): domain Eukaryota; kingdom Metazoa; phylum Chordata; class Amphibia; order Caudata; family Salamandridae; genus Calotriton; species Calotriton arnoldi. Next base: position 363,943 of record CAWUFW010010987.1, read on the forward strand.
AAGGTAGCTATCTGATCTATAAAAGAAGTAAGCTAATTCAAAATACATTTATCCTTGGCTTCATGGTTACGTTTCAGTTTTCAGGAATTTCATAGTTCCATCATAACTTCGAAAGTTGGATACAAAGAAATGTTCTGACGGTATATCAGTTAGAATGGAAAGTGTTATACACTGTAAGAGAATTGATACAATATTAAAATATCTTTATCTTGTTTTTAGATATCAGCTAAGATTCAGATGTCAGTGCCGAGCTGAAATAGGAGGCAATGGTGATATCTAATGTCTCTGGGGTATATTCACAAGAACGTGCGCTAAACATCTCCAAAAAATGTAAACGCAACTTTGCACATCACAGTCTATTGCGGGAAAATAACCCTGTGTTAACGTGGAATTCACAACACGGCGGTACCATGCGATAGTTTGCCAAAAACGCGGCCAATGTCCGCGATACAACCACCGCGACGGAGATAAAAACGCAAACCCCAACGCAAAAAAACGTGCGATGGGCCAAACCGCGATGAGGAAATCAGCGATAAGCAGCACCAGGCCTGCAATACACACACGGCAGGCGGGAAAATCACTACAAAAGTAGAAAAAACACACAAACACAAAATAACCAACACCGAAGCACCATGGAGGCAGCCGGAGCAGGCGCAGAGGACGAGCGGAACCCCACAAGCACCCCGGACGACCAGCCTGGGACCTCGGGGACAGGGAAGGGCAAGGACAAAAAGAAGAGGAAGAGGCGGTTCGGTCCGCAGGAGAATAGGATCCTGGTCACGGAGGTGATGGAACACCATCAAGAACTGTTCGTCACCTCCAACGTGTCATTGGGCACCAAAAATGGAATATGGCGGTCCATCGTGGACAAGGTGAATGCCGTCAGAGAGCACAAGAGGTCAATGGACGAGGTCAAGAGGCGATGCATTGATATCAAGTGCAAAACCAAGGAGAAACTCGTAGGCAACCAGAAGGCAGCAATGCAGACTGGAGGTGGGAGCCCAGCACCACAGCTGGAGCTGGATGACATGGAGGAGCTGGTGTCGACAGTCATCAGTGTGGAGACTGTGGCAGGAGTCGGGGAGCAGACACTGCTCAACATGACACAACACAACAGCAACAGGGTGAGTAACCACCAGGTACTGGGGGGACGGGGGGAGATGGCCACAATGACACACATGCACAATCAAGCAGAGCACAGTGCACACCCACAATGACTCTGGATCATGGCCCTGATCTACAGACTGTCACAATGTACATTGCCATGCTGTCTGAATGTGAACATGTACAATGCGGCTAGATACACGTGGACACATTGTAATACAGCATCTCTCCTTCACATTGCAGAGGCACCGTCAACACCTCCTGCAGAGCAGTCCCAGCCACTCTTCACTGATGACGAGGAGGACACCCCCAGCATCGACACCGAAGCCCTCCAAGACATCATTGAACTCATCCGCCAATCACCTCCGTGATCAGGGCAGCCCAGCTGCATTGAGGAAACCCCACCCACTCCACAAACCACCCAGCAGGAGGCACCCACAACCCCGGCTGTCTCCCAGGACCCCCACAAAAAACACATGGCCTTCCAACGCCGTGTGTTGGAGGGCCAGAGGGAGATGGCTGAGCAGGTGCGGGTGGGGTTCGACCTCATGGCTACCAAACTTGACGCCATCCATGGGTGTCTAAGTCCCATCAGGGACCACCTCCAGTCCCTAACGGACACCCACAGGCCGCTCCATGGTCTCCAACGAGCCCTGGCTGACATCGCTGGAGTCATGACTCGGAGACAAGAACACCTGTCCGCTCAGAGTGGCTCCAGCGATCTCAGCCGTGAGCTGGCACACATGCAGAGGCTCATGGAGGACATGGTGCGTGTGGAGGTGGAAAGGATGGCAGCCACCGCTGCACATCAGCAAAATGTAGCTGGGATCTACCATGCCCTGCAGATCCTCATCATGGCATTGCTGCCACAAGGCGTGGCACAGATGAATGCTGCTGCTCCTTCACCATCCACATCTCTGCCCCCTGGTGTGTCAGTGCCTCACAGTGCGGCAGACATTTCCACTCCGGCACCTGATGTGTCACTGCCACACAGTGCGGCCGACAATCCACCTCCGGCCCCTGATGTGTCAGTGGCAAACAGTGCCGCAGCCGGAACTGCACCACCCACAGGTGAGGCAGAGCACACATACGAGGACGTGGATGGGATTGAGATCAGAAGGAGGCACTAGCATTTATTTTCGCCACCTGGCCTGTTGCTGCTTGGTGCCGCACATGGCCCCATGACCTTCCACTGCCCCCGATACACTCTGCTGCACTCACCTTGGACTGCAACATGGACTGCCATATCCTGTTTGGTGACCAATGACACGGCGACCAGACTGCGGACTGTACTCTTCGTCTTCCGCTGTACTTGTCATTCCCCGATGGACTCTGGCTGGCCCTCCACGGGCCCATATTGTGAAGTGGGGTTGGCATGGCCCTGTACTGCTCCAGCTGCAAAACTCCACTGGATGTGCATTAAACATTCAGAAACGCACTGCTGTGTCATGTCTTTCATCTTTCAAGTATGAATGTGTGGATGAATGTAGGGTCAGTGACTCCCCCTAACGTCAATGATGCTCATCTAGTGGGATTCCAGTCAAAGTGTGCTACATTGCCGATTGCGTTCCGGGTGCCGTAGACACTACAACAGGGACACACGCATTAGTCACTTCCTTGTCCGGATATGGACTGGACCACGCCCAGAGCCCCCGAGTCATTGTTGCACGCCCTGCGATGGTCCAGCGTACGCCAGGCCAGACCACTCCGCTTACGCTCCGAGGGGGGGGCCACATAGCTACATGTCGCAGGTTTACACGCTAGTGGTCTGCAGGTCACTGGTCTAGTTGTCAGCATGTCACGGCCACTCCCTGAGGGCAGGTTTGCACACACACCACACCCATCCGGCACAGGCGTCACAGGCCATGTGACCCCGCCAATATAAGGGGCCGACAACGTCACATTCCCCACTGCCGGAGGTGACTGGATGACGGACGTTCCACGATTCTCAATCATAAAGGGCCCATGAGTTGTTGCGCACAGGGTTAGTCGCACCCGAAGCCATGCGGCCGTCACAGGCCTACCACCACGTGGCGCTGACTGGGGTTGCACAGGGTTAGTGGCACTGAAATTGCTGAGCAGGTGTGCAGCCTGCGATGATGACGTGTGCACTGATGTGGTCGCTGCCATTGATGCCTCAGGACTCAGCGTCATGTGTGGACCTGCTAGGCCGCGGTGCGGGTCCGCATGATGTGGAGCATGCCATGGTGGCGGGACCGGGGCCTGGAGCTTGCACGGGCACGTGGTGTGCCCACTGGTGGACACACCATTGGCGGCAGGTGAGCAGTGGGGCCAGGGTGCGCAAGGGCGGACAGCCAGCGCTGGCCGGCGGGAGGGGGTAGGGTGCGGCTGCATGTGTGCGCAGGGACGGACAGGCGTTGTTGCCGTGTGCAGTGAGATGGACTCTGCCATGATTGACTCTGGCCTCGATTACAGATTGCAGACCTGGTGGCTTGCAGTGTATACCGGCTCGTGGTTGGAGACACACCGGTGGCAGCAGGTGTGCAGTGGTGCCTGGGTGCGCGGGGCGGCAGTGTCCCTCCCTCTCTCTCTCTTCCTTCCTTTCCTTCTGTCTCTCTCTCTCTCTTCCTTTCCTTCTCTCTCTCTCTCTCTCCCTTCCTTTCCTTCTCTCTCTCTCTCTCCCTTCGTTTCCTTCTCTCTCTCTCTCTCTTCCTTTCCTTCTCTCTCTCTCTCCCTTCCTTTCCTTCTCTCTCTCTCTCCCTTCCTTTCCTTCTCTCTCTCTCTCTCTCTCTCTCCCTTCCTTTCCTTCTCTCTCTTCCTTTCCTTCTCTCTCTCTCTCTCTCTCTCTCTCCCTTCCTTTCCTTCTCTCTCTCTCTCTCTCTCTCTCTCTCTCCCTTTCTTTCCTTCTCTCTCTCTCTCTCTCTCTCTCTCTCCCTTTCTTTCTTTCTTTCTTTCTCTCTCTCTTTCTCTCTCTGCCTTTCTTTCATTCTCTGTTTCTCTGTGTCTCACTCCTTTGATGTGCGCATGACACAAATTCTGATTTTGTGCTTTATTTTCCAGGCTGTGACATCAAGATTGTCCCGGACGGACCCGACAGGAGTCTTCCGCATTGGCGTTTTGTGTTGTATTTCAATACAGTTTTTGGTTGTTACTTCAATGATGAGTGACTGTTTCTCGTTCTTCTGACCACACATGTGTGTTTCTTATTGTCATTGTGCGACATCATGCGCTTTTTGTGGCTCTTGTGTCGTGCACAGTATGTGTTTGTCCGGGGTGGGGGGGGTCGGGGAGGGGCTTGGGAGTGGTGGCGGTGGGTGTTGTGGCCCTCTTGGGTCTCCGAGCTGCATGATCATTGGCTCCATGGCATCTGTGGGTCTTCCGATGTGGCTCTGGGCTGGGCTCCCTTTCGTACTGCAGGTAGTCGTCCTGCTTAACACCAGCAGAAGCGATACCAAAGGGGATGCTGGACGGAGCGTTAGAGCAAATCAAACACTCACCCCCAGTCAACTGATCTGGGTTTAATCCATCATCATTCTTTAGCTCACTCCACCACCCCAGTTCAGACATGGCCATATGCAAATGAGTCTGACCCTTGCCTCATGGGAACAGTCCAGCCCGAACTGCCAAGCCATGTCTTCCATGGACCGGAAACAAGCATCCTGGGACCGGTTTCGGGTTTAAAACCCTCATCAGCCAGGCTATCTTGAATCCAGTGGCAAAGTGAGCAAGGGACCCACGTCTGGGCATACCCTGGGAAAAACAGTGTGTGGTAATCTAAGTAATAAAGCTCATATAGAAAAGATTTTGAACCCGAAACCGGTCCCAGGATGCTTGTTTCTGGTCCAGGGAAGACATGGCTTGGCAGTTCGGGCTGGACTGTTCCCATGAGGCACAGGGTCAGACTGATTTGCATATGGCCATGTCTGAACTGGGGTGGTGGAGTGAGCTAAAGAATGATGATGGATTAAACCCAGATCAGTTGACTGGGGGTGAGTGTTTGATTTGCTCTAACGCTCCGTCCATCATTCCCTTTGGTATTGCTTTGTTCGCCCTAAGTTGGCAGGGTATGCCCAGACGTGGGTCCCTTGCTCACTTTGCCACTGGATTCAAGATAGCCTGGCTGATGAAGGTTTTGAACCCGAAACCGGTCCCAGGATGCCTGTTTCCGGTCCAGGGAAGACATGGCTTGGCAGTTCGGGCTGGACTGTTCCCATGAGGCACAGGGTCAGACTGATTTGCATATGGCCATGTCTGAACTGGGGTGGTGGAGTGAGCTAAAGAATGATGATGGATTAAACCCAGATCAGTTGACTGGGGGTGAGTGTTTGATTTGCTCTAACGCTCCGTCCATCATCCCCTTTGGTATCGCTTTGTTCGCCCTAAGTTGGCAGGGTATGCCCATACGTGGGTCCCTTGCTCACTTTGCCACTGCATTCCAGATAGCCTGGCTGATGAGGGTTTTGAACCCGAAACCGGTCCCAGGATGCTTGTTTCCGGTCCAGGGAAGACATGGCTTGGCAGTTCGGGCTGGACTGTTCCCATGAGGCACAGGGTCAGACTGATTTGCATATGGCCATGTCTGAACTGGGGTGGTGGAGTGAGCTAAAGAATGATGATGGATTAAACCCAGATCAGTTGACTGGAGGTGAGTGTTTGATTTGCTCTAACGCTCCGTCCATCATCCCCTTTGGTATCGCTTTGTTCGCCCTAAGTTGGCAGGGTATGCCCAGACGTGAGTCCCTTGCTCACTTTGCCACTGGATTCAAGATAGCCTGGCTGATGAGGGTTTTGAACCCGAAACCGGTCCCAGGATGCTTGTTTCCGGTCCAGGGAAGACATTGCTTGGCTGTTCCCATGAGGCACAGGGTCAGACTGATTTGCATATGGCCATGTCTGAACTGGGGTGGTGGAGTGAGCTAAAGAATGATGATGGATTAAACCCAGATCAGTTGACTGGGGGTGAGTGTTTGATTTGCTCTAACGCTCCGTCCATCATCCCCTTTGGTATCGCTTTGTTCGCCCTAAGTTGGCAGGGTATGCCCAGACGTGGGTCCCTTGCTCACTTTGCCACTGGATTCAAGATAGCCTGGCTGATGAGGGTTTTGAACCCAAAACCTGTCCCAGGATGCTTGTTTCCGGTCCAGGGAAGACATGGCTTGACAGTTCGGGCTGGACTGTTCCCATGAGGCACAGGGTCAGACTGATTTGCATATGGCCATGTCTGAACTGGGGTGGTGGAGTGAGCTAAAGAATGATGATGGATTAAACCCAGATCAGTTGACTGGGGGTGAGTGTTTGATTTGCTCTAACGCTCCGTCCATCATCCCCTTTGGTATCGCTTTGTTCGCCCTAAGTTGGCAGGGTATGCCCAGACGTGGGTCCCTTGCTCACTTTGCCACTGGATTCAAGATAGCCTGGCTGATGAGGGTTTTGAACCCGAAACCGGTCCCAGGATGCTTGTTTCCGGTCCAGGGAAGACATGGCTTGGCAGTTCGGGCTGGACTGTTCCCATGAGGCACAGGGTCAGACTGATTTGCATATGGCCATGTCTGAACTGGGGTGGTGGAGTGAGCTAAAGAATGATGATGGATTAAACCCAGATCAGTTGACTGGGGGTGAGTGTTTGATTTGCTCTAACGCTCCCTCCATCCTCCCCTTTGGTATCGCTTTGTTCGCCCTAAGTTGGCAGGGTATGCCCAGACGTGGGTCCCTTGCTCACGTTGCCACTGGATTCAAGATAGCCTGGCTGATGAGGGTTTTGAACCCGAAACCGGTCCCAGGATGCTTGTTTCCGGTCCAGGGAAGACATGGCTTGAAGTTCGGGCTGGACTGTTCCCATGAGGCACAGGGTCAGACTGATTTGCATATGGCCATGTCTGAACTGGGGTGGTGGAGTGAGCTAAAGAATGATGATGGATTAAACCCAGATCAGTTGACTGGGGGTGAGTGTTTGATTTGCTCTAACGCTCCGTCCATCATTCCCTTTGGTATTGCTTTGTTCGCCCTAAGTTGGCAGGGTATGCCCAGACGTGGGTCCCTTGCTCACTTTGCCACTGGATTCAAGATAGCCTGGCTGATGAGGGTTTTGAACCCGAAACCGGTCCCAGGATGCCTGTTTCCGGTCCAGGGAAGACATGGCTTGGCAGTTCGGGCTGGACTGTTCCCATGAGGCACAGGGTCAGACTGATTTGCATATGGCCATGTCTGAACTGGGGTGGTGGAGTGAGCTAAAGAATGATGATGGATTAAACCCAGATCAGTTGACTGGGGGTGAGTGTTTGATTTGCTCTAACACTCCGTCCATCATCCCCTTTGGTATCGCTTTGTTCGCCCTAAGTTGGCAGGGTATGCCCATACGTGGGTCCCTTGCTCACTTTGCCACTGCATTCCAGATAGCCTGGCTGATGAGGGTTTTGAACCCGAAACCGGTCCCAGGATGCTTGTTTACGGTCCAGGGAAGACATGACTTGGCAGTTCGGGCTGGACTGTTCCCATGAGGCACAGGGTCAGACTGATTTGCATATGGCCATGTCTGAACTGGGGTGGTGGAGTGAGCTAAAGAATGATGATGGATTAAACCCAGATCAGTTGACTGGAGGTGAGTGTTTGATTTGCTCTAACGCTCCGTCCATCATCCCCTTTGGTATCGCTTTGTTCGCCCTAAGTTGGCAGGGTATGCCCAGACGTGAGTCCCTTGCTCACTTTGCCACTGGATTCAAGATAGCCTGGCTGATGAGGGTTTTGAACCCGAAACCGGTCCCAGGATGCTTGTTTCCGGTCCAGGGAAGACATGGCTTGGCTGTTCCCATGAGGCACAGGGTCAGACTGATTTGCATATGGCCATGTCTGAACTGGGGTGGTGGAGTGAGCTAAAGAATGATGATGGATTAAACCCAGATCAGTTGACTGGGGGTGAGTGTTTGATTTGCTCTAACGCTCCGTCCATCATCCCCTTTGGTATCGCTTTGTTCGCCCTAAGTTGGCAGGGTATGCCCAGACGTGGGTCCCTTGCTCACTTTGCCACTGGATTCAAGATAGCCTGGCTGATGAGGGTTTTGAACCCAAAACCGGTCCCAGGATGCTTGTTTCCGGTCCAGGGAAGACATGGCTTGACAGTTCGGGCTGGACTGTTCCCATGAGGAGAAGTGTGGCTCAATGGTTAGAGCGGCAGACCCTGATGCAGAGATCTGGCCCGGGACCAGGGTTCAATCCCCGCCTCGGCGGGTCTTGGGCTCAACTTCCTCGGACCTGATAATTCTCGCCTCGGTGCCTATTCTAATCATGGGTCCCACTCTGCAACTCTGGGCAATAGCTTGCTTAATCTCCACAACGGCCCCAACAGCGCTGGGATGCCTGGCTTCACCCTGGGGTGCCCAGGAGTGGACATTTCACAGGGAAAAGCCAGGAAGGGTTCCACAGCGGTATGCGTACAGCGCCTGGACACCCCTTTGGGGGTATGGGTGCGCTTTACAAGTACAAAATTTCATTTTCATTTCATGAGGCACAGGGTCAGACTGATTTGCATATGGCCATGTCTGAACTGGGGTGGTGGAGTGAGCTAAAGAATGATGATGGATTAAACCCAGATCAGTTGACTGGGGGTGAGTGTTTGATTTGCTCTAACGCTCCGTCCATCATCCCCTTTGGTATCGCTTTGTTCGCCCTAAGTTGGCAGGGTATGCCCAGACGTGGGTCCCTTGCTCACTTTGCCACTGGATTCAAGATAGCCTGGCTGATGAGGGTTTTGAACCCGAAACCGGTCCCAGGATGCTTGTTTCCGGTCCAGGGAAGACATGGCTTGGGAGTTCGGGCTGGACTGTTCCCATGAGGCCCAGGGTCAGACTGATTTGCATATGGCCATGTCTGAACTGGGGTGGTGGAGTGAGCTAAAGAATGATGATGGATTAAACCCAGATCAGTTGACTGGGGGTGAGTGTTTGATATGCTCTAACGCTCCGTCCATCATCCAATCAAGTTTCAAGTTTATTTATTTATGATCTTGGAACTCCGAAGAGATCCACATAAACAGAAGAACCAACAACATAAGAAAGCAAAAATTTGTACAACAAAGATTCTACAAGTATAAGCAAAAATCGACAATAAAAAATCTAAAACTACAAGACATTATAATATTTTATACAATTGAGAAGCTTAAAAGATCCTTTGTGCCCTTAATGCTATATAAGAATCCGGTTAATTCAAATTTAATAATTACATTCATCATATTAGGTGTATTAATATAGATTTAAAAAGCACTTAAAAAAATTAAAAATCCTGTAACAGAACATTTCATTGGGTGGCTCATAAATAGAATCAGTTAGTGCAGAGGCCGAAAGAATAGATAATTGTAGACAAATTGGTCTCACCCATTTACGCCGGCATAATAATAAAGCGGGACAGATAAATAGCACATGATTAATGTCCTGGATGGAATTATTACACAAGTTACAAATCTCAGAGGAACCATACCATTTAGACAGTGCTTTATTTAAAGGAAGCATACCTTGCCTCAATAGGAGCCAAAAACGGCGCACCCCATGAGGCAGGTTCCAGGAAATATAAGCCTGTGCCTTATTTATCATACAGGACTCTATGGCCGGGTGGAAACCCTTCTTTAAGATACAAGCTTCCTATCCCTAGTAAAGCTTAATTCCCAAGTGGCCTGTTTCAAAGTGGCCTTTAATTGATATGGCGATAGGGTGAAAAGCAGAGACTCATCTAATTGTAGCAAGTCGACCGCAATTTAAAATTTTTAAAAATTAAAGACTGCTCCTTTAAATTTTCTAACACTTCTTTCTTAATTAAAAATCTCAATGAACCGGGATCACTCTTTACCAGGCTTACCACCCATCGCACTTTCCCCGCAAGACCCTGTACCCAACTACTTCTTAAGCCAAATTCTAGCCTTAGAACAGCCACGGGACAAGCAGAGCTGACTGAGGCTAGGCTCCTTAAAATTTTGCCTTCTGATGTGTTTAAAAACCCCATTTCTCTACATCAAGCAATTCAATACCATATAACAGAGAAGCAGGAATTTTTGCACGGAAAACCTCTAATAATAGTGCAAAGTGTCTTTTCCCAGTTGATCTATAAAGGGAGCCCAAGCTTTTCCCTTGTGTGGTAGCTTTACGGATGTTCTTTTCTATATGAGCTTTATTACTTAGATTACCACACACTGTTTTTCCCAGGGTATGCCCAGACGTGGGTCCCTTGCTCACTTTGCCACTGGATTCAAGATAGCCTGGCTGATGAGGGTTTTAAACCCGAAACCGGTCCCAGGATGCTTGTTTCCGGTCCATGGAAGACATGGCTTGGCAGTTCGGGCTGGACTGTTCCCATGAGGCAAGGGTCAGACTGATTTGCATATGGCCATGTCTGAACTGGGGTGGTGGAGTGAGCTAAAGAATGATGATGGATTAAACCCAGATCAGTTGACTGGGGGTGAGTGTTTGATTTGCTCTAACGCTCCGTCCATCATCCCCTTTGGTATAACACCAGCAGAAGGCAGGTATTAATTCCCTGCTGCTACCGCGGCTTATCGCCTGTTTTTGGTTCGCATCGCAGATCTGGCAGTTCGTTGTGAAAGTGGTGTTGTGGTGTTTTCGTGAGTTTTTCCACGGGAACGCCTACTCTGCATCTCATTAGGGTTAGTTGGTGGTGTCACCCGTGGAGATAAATTTTGCGGCAGTTATCGCGGGAATACTGGCGATGTCTGCAGTTTGCACCCGCTTGTGAATGGGGCGTTAAATCTATCTCCACTTTTGATGCGTTAAGGTGGCGATAACTCAGCGATAAGTCCTTGTGAATATGTCCCTCTGTGTTCTCACTTATCCCATTCCCCTTTCTTCGTGTCCACTGCTAATCAACACACTCATCTCATGAATGGTTGGCTGTGGATTTGGATGTCAGTGCCCAGCTGAAATAAGACCGCGATTCAGTCCGGACGCTGCGAAAGAGTATTGTCAAGCCTTACCCCAAAGGAAAAGGGATTGGGCCCCGCCACGAGGCCGACCAGACCTCTCATTGCAAGGAAGCTAATATAAGGCCACACCTTGCCCTCTCAAGATATTTTGAAGCCTCGCAGGCTCTCCTCAAAATAAAAATCTTGAAAGTCTACATTGCTTGAGTCCAAATGCGAAATCGATTGGTCCTGAAGAGAACCCCCAGTCTTCAATCTACGGGGTTCGAAACGCGTCGACCTTTTTGTTGTGTTTTTTGTTTAACAAGTGTGATTAATGTAAAGAGATTTTCTGCCTGGGTAAATGATTTGTGAAGTAACGTCCATTAACTGGTACGGTGCAGAAAATTCTTGCGTTTAAGATTACACACTGTTTGTCTTGGTTTTTCTTTGACTGATCAATCAATGTTAAAATATTCTGAACAGAAAAGATCATTAGGTTATATGTTCTGTGTTCTATGTCTTGTATGTGAGTGAGTTGTCCTTGATGTTGTTTATCATTGGTGTATTGACCCAGATTCATTTACTGCTTTTGTTTGGTCAATTTTTTCAATTTTCTCTTTGGTCTTGTGGTATAATGTGCGTAATTGCCAAGTTGTGTTATATGATATATGTGAAAACAAATTGGTTTTTGAAAAATAAAATATATATTTTCGTATTAATCTCGAGTAGGTAGACATTAATTTGTTTGTTGTCACCTGGAAGATTTGAGTCACAAAATAAGGATCAGTACAGGCAAGTTTGTTGTTGTTTTTCTCAGCTGAAATAAGAGGCAGAATTGTGATATCTAATGTCTCTGTGTTCTCACTTATCCCATTCCCCTTTCTTTGTGTCCACTGCTAATCAACACACTCATCTCATGAATGGTTGGCTTTGGATTTGGAGGGGCGTGGAAACATTTATCACTCTGATTAGATCTGGACTACCAGGTTAGTAATTTCTGACAGTGTTTTAATGCACCTGTACCTCTGCATGTATTTACACCTTGTGGAGTATCCTCAACTTGTGCCCTAATTGGGTGCTGTCTGCTGGCCTATGTTGTGACAGATGTACATCAGAATATTGTTAGAAAAAATATTGTCTAGCAAAAATATTATGTTCTAAATATTGTTTACAAACATATTGTCCAATTGGGTGTAGACTTTCTGTTATTAACTCCAATGGGGGTGATATTTTTGTAAATAATGTTTAGGACACCATATTTCTGTCAGACGATATTTTGGTTATGATTTTAATTCCATACCCCCGTTACAACTTCAGCAAAGGTGTACGTGCACAGTGTATCCTCTACAGCAAACCTTTACTTTCCAGTTCCTCAGACTTCTTGGCACCCAAAAACACTCCTTGTGACATTTTCTGACACAAAGTCCTGCATGCATGTCTAGCCCTTCAGCATTAAGTTCTATATTTGTAGCACCTCTGCTGTTTGCACCTCTAAATTGTTTTTTCACAGACACAACAATATTATAAACCTCTTGTAAATTTTATGGTTTTTTTCTATCTTAAAGCCTTACCCACAATTCCAGTGAGTAGTAATTCTTCTTTTATTCTTTAATGAATAAAAAGGCACAATTTTGGCATTAGCATTATATTACATAGTTTTCTACATCTTTTTATGTGGAGGACTGGTACACACTTTACTATACTGTTTACTTGGCTCCCTCCAAAAAGGGGCTTGATATTCTTATTTCTGTAATAAATTTCTACTCTCTGGTAGCAAGGAATTTCTGGTGTGATAGTTTTTTAGGTCAAAGTCTACCAGACAGCGCAGCTGCCTGGTTTGCTAAAGACTTCTTGGGGACATTCAGAAAGCTTGCTTGGGAATGCATTCTGCCCGATGCTTACCACTGACTTTATGGTTTGCAACTCCCATTTTCTGCCTTTCTATTTGCTGGATTTATTTGTTTTAGGCTGTCCAGGCTCGGTTTGTCCCTCCCAAGGAGCAAAGCCTTTTCACACTACCTGTCCTTGTATTCTTCCAGGAGTGCTCCTTTCTGTAAACAGGCCTGTAAATCTTGTCACATTTGCTGCGCATTCTGAGACAGAGGTAAAATGTCACGCTTTGTCTTCCGAGGGACCTGGGTGTTTACTTTTCTTTCTGTGAATTCAAAGTGAGAGGATTTATGAGACAATCTTGCTGGATACTAGGGGCAGAGGAAAGGGTTTTCTCTATCATACAACAACATTTAAATAAACTGTGCAAGTATTTTAGAATATATCAGAGTTAGCAAAGCATAAATGAAGCACATTTTTTGTTAATTCTGAAGTGTGTTCGAAACAATACTTTAAAATGATATAAGAAAACAATACACTAGGTGATGCCATTTCCACACATTCTCGTTTGTGCACTGTATAGTTTTATTGGTAAAACTTTATGTCTGTGCAAATGTAAAGGTAATTTCAATTAAAAACGTATTGTCTGTAATGGCAGTGTACTACCAAACCATGCATACTCCACTCTGCACTACTCCACTACACGCCACTGTACTCTACTCTGCACCACTCCACTTTACACCACACCACTGCACTCTGTGCCACTGCACTCTACTCCACTCTGCACAACTGCACTATGCACCACTCCACTCTACGCCACTGCACTCTACGTGTCTCCAACCTACCCTGCACCTCTCTATTCTATGCCAATGGACTCTATGCCAGTCTACTTTACACCACTGCTCTCTTTGCCACTGCACTCTAAAGCACTCTAGTCTAGGCCAATCCACTCTACTCTGCACAACTCCACTCTACGCCATTCTGCAACACTGCACTCTACACCACTGCGCTCTATGCCAATACACTCTACGCCAATGCACTCTACTCTGTACCACTCCACTCTACACCCCTGCACTCTATTTAAATCCATTGTATACCATTGTAATCTGCTCTGCACTACTGCACTCTATGCCACTGCACTCAACAACACTTTATTCCATTACTCTATGCCACTGCACTCTTTCCTGCACCACTCCAGTCTACAGAACTTCACTCTACTCTGAAACAATCTACTCTACACCACTGCACTTTATACCACTGCACTCTATGCCACTCTGCGCCACTCCACTCTATGCCACTGCTCTCTACACCACTCTAAACTACAGCACTCTACACCAATACACTCTACGCAACTGCACTCTACGTAACTGCACTCTATGCCACTGCACTCTACTCTGCACCACTGTAGTCTACGCCACTGCTCTCAACACCACTCTACGCTATGCCACTGCACTCTACTCCAATGCACTCTACGCCACTCTATACTACTGCACTCTATGACACTCTACTCTGCTACACTGCATTCTCTTCCACTGAACTTTCCACCACTCTATTCTTCACTACTGCACTCTAAACCACTGCACTCTGCAGCACTCCACCCTACACAACTGCGCTCAATGCCACTTCACTGTACGCCACTGAAAAGGTTGGAGACCCTTGGGCTAGGCACACAACCTGCTCAGCGCCAGGATACCCTCAAGGGAGATAGTACGCTTTACAAATACAGCGAACATAACACTATACTCTACTCTGCACCACTCTGTGCCACTGGATTCTACTTCACTCTACTCTGTTCCACTCTACGCCACTGCACTCTATGCTACTCTACTCTACGCCACTCTACTCTACTCTGCACCACTGCACATTATACTACTGTATTCTACGCCACTGCACTCAATGCCACTCTACTCTGCACCACTTCACTCTGTACCACAGCACTCTACGCCACCTCATTATACGATGCTACTTTGTACGTCACTGAATTCTATGTCGCTGCACTGTACACCGCCATGCTCTGAAACACTCTACGCCAATACACTCTACACCAGTCCACTATACTCTACTCTACTCTACTCCTCTCCACTCCACTGTACACCACTCCACTACACTCTATGCCACTGCACTCTACGACAATGCATTCTACGCCAATGCACTCTATGCCACTCTACACTATTGCACTTAACGAATCTCTATTCTGCAACACTGCAATCAACGGCACTTAACTCTGCAGCACTGCACTCTATGCCACTGCAATCTACGGCACTATACTCTACTCTGCACCACTCTACAACTGCACCACTTAATGCCACTGCACTCTATGCCACTCTACTCTACTGTTCACCACTCCACTCTGCATCACTGCACTCTATGCAACTACACAACTCTCTTATCTACGCCACTGCATTGTATGCCGCTGAAATCTATGCCGCTGCACTCTACGACAATGCACTCTACATCATTCCACTCTACTCTATGCCACTCTACTGTACCTGTACACCACCCTATGTGATTCCACTCTATGCCACTCCAATACACAACACTCTATGCCACTTCACTCAACGACACTCTACTCCACTCGTCGCCATTCCACTCCCCTCTATGCCACTAACTTTTAGCCATGCTGAACAGCAGTCACGCTGGTGCACAACATGGCTAAAATATATGGGCAAAAACAATAGCTCTCGCGCAGGCGAGGCCTATTGGCTTTGCCAATGCTTGTTTTACTTCAGTTGCTTTTGTAGAATAGAGCCAGAGGGTCAAAAAGCAGTTTTACTCCTGAAAATCATTTTACCTCAATTTCCAGTCTGGAAATACCAGTGAAATTATAAAATGACACTAAAAGCAACACTACAATGTTTATTTATCTGCTTTACTCTATTAGTAGCCGATTTGTGTAGGACGGCTTGGTACCTCTTCTAAGATGTCCTCACAAAGTGCAGTGGGTGCAAACCATGTATTTCAGGCACAGGTCACAGTTACAACTGCCCCACTAAATCCAGACAAAGACCCCCTAATTCTAACCCCTAAAACAGCAATGCATATTGCAGCCATATGCACTATTAAAATGTCAGACCTATTGGCATGGTCAAGGTGTTCACAATGCTAAAATCAGGCCCACAGCATGGCTTAGAAAATCTTTACTTTTTTCATGTTTCTCTTCTTTCTGTTGTGATGCAACCTACCAGCTGTAAACATAACATAGGTGCCCCAGCCCTTTTAATGGGGCATCTGCAGACACTCCTGAGGCAACGCAGTGGTTCCAAACTATGTGGTCTAGTGGTTTCCTCGGCCACCTGGCACTCTGTTCTATGGCCCCGGTGAGGTAGACATCTACCTGCTGTTCCCCTGCTCTTCAGGCTCCTGGGACCGTAGAGCAGGGAAAGAGCGCCATCAGTGCTCCCAGGGCATTGGAAGATCCCATCATCAGTAGGCCAAATTGCACAGGTCTGGGGCGTCCCCTTGTGGTCTCACACCTCTAGTGGGATCAAGGTGCTAATAGCCCTATATGGTGCCTAGCTACCTTGAGGGACATAAACCGGGGATGGGAAATCTTCACTTCACTGTTGTCCTGCAGTTTTGGATTGTGGTGTGTCCACGCACTCAGGGCAACTGCACAGAGGATTTTATTGACATGCTCAATTGCTAAATCCTTTCCCCACTATCTTGTGCTCCATTGGGCCTGTATAATTTTTATTTTTTTGCATTGTGCTCCTGGTGGGACACTCCAACCACCAGGAGCAGTCTTCTGGAGACTCTTGATCCCCATAATTGCCGATGACGAATTTCTGCTGCCTTTCCACAACCTCCCGTGGTACTGCTTTCTAATATTTAGCAGTAGCTTGGCTATAAGGACCTGGACATGCTGTCCTGTCCAGCCCTGTTGGTCTCCTGACCTGGAGTCTGAATGGCAGCAGGGTTCCTTGATCACTCTCCTTACCTGCACTCCTATGGCGTCCAGACTTTGTAGCACTTTCCGGGTGCCTGTGTTTCCAGCAAAAGTCTGAGTAGCCGCTCCAGGAGTGGCCACAACAGTACCATTCTACAAAGGGTCCGATGACCCCCTCTTTCAGGGTCCTCAGCAAGTCCATCCTCTACAGGTCTTGAGAGGGGCACACAAGTGCAGAGTCCAAGATAAGGTTCACCATACTCCAGACAAGCAAACATTAGCCTTGAATGGTCTTTCCTCTTTCACTGTGATCTTCTAGGCAAACTGATGCTAGGAAAGGGCTTAAAAAGGAAGGCAGAGTTTCTTTCAATTGTTGGGGCATGCAGTCAGACTTGTAGTGTCACGTCATCTCTCCACCTCATATCACTTAAAGAACCCAGTCTACTACTCGTACAATACCTGTGTTGCACTCTGCGAAGGTTTCACAATATATTTTCCCACACACACAAACCCAGTTTCTTCCCTCTCAAACTTCAAAGAAACCTCCAATGATGTCTGGAACCAGAGATCTGCCTTCCTCCCTTTGTCCTGTGTAGGAACATATCCACTAATCTGATTAGCACTGAAGTGCTGCTAAAAGCTATTGAGATTCCACACTTAATCTCCTTATGATGTGGATATAGTATTCAGGGGTATTTGATCTGCCATCTGGGGCAGCAGAACTAGTAACTATCCAAATAGGGCAGCTCCAAGCATATGTCTCATTAAGGGTGGCCCAGATAATAATGGCAAATTATTAAATATGTTAACAAAACTCAAATATGTCAAAAAAGACCTTATATTTAAGTTCCAGGCCCCATCATTTATATACAAGGCAGCAATTCTGACACTTGCATTACATTCCAATCTACAATCAGAAAAACACAATTTACACATATAGCAACTGATTCACAAATAAGGTCAGAAAATTATGAGCAGATATTTCTACCTCTAGTTGAATGTAATTTTTGACTTTCTGAAATTCACAAACATTCGCAGACACCCGCCTGGGAAACTGTGCCAGGCGTAGGTTTCCAGGCATACTTTTGGGAAAGCCATATGACATTCTTATTGTTATCCTATTCTATAGGACTCCCTCATCACCACATATTTTTTTCTCAATCCCTTCCCTTATACACCAGCAAATCTGGGGGTGATCTAGTCCTCTTCTACTCTGCAAAGGTATTAACCCCAGCCCTTGGTTGGAGAAAACATTCTACTATTTTCAGGGTGGAAAGAGAAGCAGATGGGTTTGTGAATTCCCACAAACATGCATGCCTGTGGGTGTTCACAATCTTCCCAGAATAACCATGTCTTAGCATGCCTAATTGTCTCACCCCCTGAGTGGGATTTATTGGTGCGGAGAACTTTGCACGTGTAGCAGAGCTCTCTGCACACATTAATGGGTTTACACCTGTCAGGAATTCCTTTGTACATTCCTAGCAGGCAGAAAATAGGTAAATTAGGTTGAAAACATATGTTTATGACCAAAATTATCTTGGTGAATAGGGTCAAAAGTGCACAGTGAAAAGAATGACACATTTTACACTATATCCAAAATGGGATTGATCCAGCGCAATATTAGCCAACAACATTCATACACCATATACTCACTTGGGCCCATACATTCACACTACACTAATACTTACGCTGGGTGTCAGATGTACTCTTTTATCAAAGTCCCTGCTACCAATTACCTTCTGATTGAAGAGTAATAACTTACCAATGGATCCTTTGCTAATTGGGAAGTTTAAAATGAGGGACATTCATTATAGTACATTATCCTGAAATAATCACTGAGTCAGGAAGTTTTAAAATGTTTATCTAAAGTTTTAGCAGAGCAAAATACAGAAAACACGGTATTTGATTGAAATACCCAGGAAAAAGCATAGAAATGATTTTGCTAATAAATGACGGTGTTTAAGGAAGAGCAGAAGATAGAGACAGCAGCGCAACTAAAGGTTGCAGTATAGTTACCTAAAATGCAAGAACCAAGCCCCTTAGCCAAGGAGTTGGAAAAGATAGGACCCAGGAAGGATGAAGAGCAAAGACTTCTTCCAGGATCAGGACAGGACCGGTGACCTCTCTACAACGACGCCTGCGCCGTTCCCCTCTCTGATACTCGACTTCTCTCGATTCTCCCGTGCCTTCCTTCTAATGGACTCCGCCGCCCCCTCCGCCGCCCCCTCCTCAAGACCTCTTCCGGACAAGAATTCAGTCAGCAACCGATCAGCTGGGCAGTCTGGAGTTGAGAGCGCTCTGGCAGTATGGATGCCTGTTCTTCGTGAACGCATGCTCTGACTAATTTACTAATGCTATATTCTATTATACCCTTCTACGCCCATATACCTCCCCTTAATGTTGCTAAAATATGGGACCACTACTTCTGATTGGACAGGGACAGGGGGTGGATTCTCGCACCATATCGATTTGGCCTAAATTGTAAAGCCTATTATCTTTACGTTCCCTCCCCTTCAGATTAATACATTCACTTTATTTCCCACCAGTCTCACAACAAATGTTATACATTTTACAGGAGAAAAGTAACAATTTGTCCGCCGGAAACATTGAGTACATCATCTTCGGCCAATAGGTCGTGGCCTTGGGAGACGTCCAAGTTGACTTCACTTGGCAGGCATACAGGACACATGCGCAGAACCCTCTGTCTCTCGAGTTTCAAGACACCAACCCAGGCCCAAGTTTACGAATTACTAAAAGTGCAAGAAGAAAATATTAAAATCACAAATAAAATGTTTCACTGTATGCCCACTTTCCCTACTCTATTCCCATTTAATTATAATACTATCCTGCATTAGTAGCGTTAAGAAAACGACAATTTAATAATGACATGAGAGCAAGCTTAAGCATGTGAAAACATTTAGCGGCCATTTTAATGCACACTGCGCAGAAGCAGAAGTTTCCCACCAAGCATACAAGCAAGTTTCATTTTTGAAACCTTGCTCCATCAATCCCCTCTCTGATGGCGTTTCTGAGCCATCAAAATACTACCCTCAATCAGATGCCAACTTCTAGCAAATCGTTTCATTCTCATTTTTACTTTTTCTATTCTTACAGTCTCCTTTTAATTTCTTGTATAAATCACTTCTCCATTCTTCTAGTTCGATTTCATCTAGTTTTCTCTTCTTTCCTTTTCCTGTCACTTTATATGTTCCATTCTTTCTACAGCATTTGCACCATATTGTTATTGCTAAAATTATTATTGCTATCCCTGCTAAGGGTACTAATATTTGACCTATAAGTCCTTTCCCTATATTAGCAAACCAGGTTCCAATTGACTAGATACTATTTGTCAATCTTTCCCATACACTATCAACTTCCAGTGGTTTTAGTTCTTTCTCAAGTTTAGTTATGTTCTGAATATACGTTCCAATTTCTGCACTCTTATCAGGAATATAAGTGCAACAATGTTTCGTCTTCAATAATTTACAGACTCCTCCCTCTTTTGCCAATAGAATGTCAAGAGCAAGTCGATTTTGCATCACCATAGATCTAATCGCAACCATCTCCGTATTAATCATTAGAAAACCTCCAGCAGTATCCGTTGATAAACGATCAACCACTGTAGACAATTTGCATATTTTCCTTGAGTTCAGAATTATTCCCACTGAAGGTATCAATGCACCAAATATATCACCTACAATTTCAGAAAAACTAGCTCTTTTACTACTTATTAATTCATTATTGTTTTAATTGCTTCCAGTGTTTCTTTTTACGTGGTATATCTTTGGAAAAACGATTCCAAAATAACAACTTCCATACCACCGTGCAGGAAGCCTAAAGTAAGCCTTATTCCCACATACATAATAGATTCCAGGAAAAACTGAATCTGTTCCTCCTTTGAGTCCCCAACCTCCAATAATTAAAAAATTGTGTTCACATTCACTGGTACCGATGAAAACATTGTTATAATCAGTCTTTAACCTATGAAGACAAATTTTCCCTTTCTTTACGAAATCCAGAGCCATTGCAGCTTGAGCTTTACCAGGTGTATAACTCCCTTCCTTCTCCGCCCAAGGTGGCAACTGAGCCTTATGCTCTGAAGCTTTCTTTTGAAAATCATGTCTTCTATCTTCTACTAAATTCAAAAATATCTTTTCTTCTTCTAGTAAAGAACATGTTAGATTGTGTCTATGTGCATGTGTTATGTCTATCGATTTTATTGTTAAGAAAAACTCTCCCATAAACTGTGCGTCTTGACTAGTAAGCACTGGGTTCATACTCTTGCGAATCGGAACCTCAGAAAATATCACATCTAAGTTTGAATAATAATACTGTAGCCTACCTGTTCTATAAAATAAACTTGTTAATACACTACATGAGATGCCATATGTCAGTGGTAAATGATGGTATGTTAATCCTTCCGCTACTGATTCAGGTAACTTCATACAGACATAACAATTACTAACTTCCATTGTGTCTACATACTAAAACAATAACTTTGTGAAAACATTTAAACTAGTGTCGTTATCAGCTATTTCATGATGAATTTCTGCCTCATCTTCTGCCATTAATTCTACTCTATTGCCCTTCATGTTTGCTGTCCTCCCTTTAGTTTCATTATTAATCTTCTTATCTATTATCATAAGGTAAGGAATTGCTACAATCAGGACTAACCATACTATAAGCACCAATACTAGACTACATATGCAGATTGCACAGCATCTCCTACAACAATTTCGTTTTGGTCTCCCAGTAACTCTATCATCAGGCATTTTTCAACAAGGAAGATTGCTCTTCTTATCTCTTCTTCTTTTCTTTTAGATGATTCTTTTGTTTAGTCAGGGTGGTCTTGTTTCTTCTTCGTATGTTAGTTCTGCACTTGTTCCTTCGCCACCACTGTCACTTGACTCTGAGCTTTCAAAATCTTCAAGAATGATATAAGTCCAGTCAGGACCATTGAATTTGTTATTCACAAGTCTCAGTCTTTTACTTTTTCTTTTTCCTGACTTTTTCTCTTGTTCAGTTTGACTTGTCACTTCAGGTACTTGTTCTGGATCTTCACTTCTGGTTGTTATGTGGTATTTTACTCTTTTAATGACAGTTGGCCAATGATCTCCTTTTCTTGTTTTCTTTGTTGGCACTGTTTCTCTGTTTACGTCTTCAAAGATCTCGTTATTTTCACTGCTTAATACTGTTTTGTTTTCTTTGATTACTGCCTCTTTTGTTTGTTCTTTTTCAGGTCTGATTGGTTTCTTTTCAGTAGCTCCACAATGACTTTCAAGATGTAGGCTTTGTTCCTTTTTTATTTCTTTATGTTCATTTGTATTTACCCCTTTTGTTTAGTGAATTCTTCTTGATCTAACTGCTTCTGATCAGGGCTTATTGCACTGTGAACTTCTGCAGCCTGACCTGATTCTTCTAAACCTGTCTGTCCCTCTTCAAAGTTTATTGAATCTTCACTGTTTTTAGTCCAATTTTCTTTCCCTATCTAATTTAGTTCAGGATCTTTTACTGTCTTGTTTTCTTGATCCCGAACTGTTTCTTCTTCACCTATCTGATCTTCTTCAATTTCCTCCAATTTTGTTTGATTTCTCGTTCTGTAATATATTCCAGGAACTTCTACCACTGGTATCCAAACCTGACTTGTGCTCGGTTGTTCTCCGTCAGCTTCTCTCGAACCTCTAGCCTGAGATTCCTCAGCTGGGCAACCTTCAGCTTCTTCAGTGATTGGCGTTGTCTGTGAATTCTCTTCTTCAGGTTCTGGTACTCTCTTTGTGTGGCTTACGTGAATCCAATTAGGAAATCTTGCACACTTCACTGCTGTATTGGTGGTCAATATAACTTGACAAGGTCTGCTCCACCTGGGTGATAAACACGTTTCTCTGGTGTGATTCTTCACTACCACCCAATCACCAGGATTCAGATCATGTTCTAGTTCAGGCTGCCTGGAAACTGCGTCTTCTCCAACCTGATGAGAGACAGAACGCTCTAGGTCAGCCAATCCTTTGCAATAATCCAAAACCATATCATCAGATATATTTACTAATTTGTTTGTGGGAACATGTGTTTGTCTCATTGCTCTTCCCATCATTATTTCATGGGGGCTCAATCCTGTTGTTCTGTCAGGTATGCTTCTGATTCCCATCAAGACAAGTGGCAATGCGTCTGGCCACTCTAATGATGTTGATGCACACATTTTTCCCAATCTTGACTTTATAGTGCCATTCAATTGTTCAACCACTCCAGAAGCCTCTGGGCGATATGCACAGTGCAATTTCTGTTTAATTTGAAATGCTTCACAAATTAGTTTGATTACTTCACTGTTAAAATGTTTTCCTCTATCTGATTCCAAAGATACTGGGAAACCAAACCTAGGTATGAGCTCACGTAACAACAGTTTTGCAACTGTAATACTGTCATTTCTCCTAGTAGGGTAAGCCTCCACCCACTTTGAAAACAGGCACACTATGACTAGTACGTATTTCAGTCCTCTACATGGTGGTAACTGTATGAAGTCAAACTGGAGTCTTATAAATGGGCCCTCTGCCTTTCCAATTTTTCCAAACCCAATTATCGTTTTCCTGCCTGGATTATGCATTTGGCAAGTTAGACATCTCTGCAACAGCCCTGAATTTGGGATTGTACCAATTTTGTCTGAACAGTCTAATCATTGCATCTCTCCCTATGTGTGTTTCTCCATGATGCATTCTGGCCATTTGTGAGAGTAAACAGTCTGGCATGACTGGTCTGCCATCTGCACTGATCCACACTTCATCTTCTCCTCTTTGGGAGCAACCCACTTTGATCCACAAATTTTTCTCACTTTCATCAACCTCATCTTGCAATTTCTTCACCTCATTCCAAGTTTCAGGTGGCATATACAGCATAAGTTGGCAGCTGATTCCCATTCTTTCCACCCTCTTATTGACTGACGTTCTGGTTTTGGCACAATGTTGAGCCACCAAGTCCGCATATCTGTTGCCGACTACCACCCAGTCATCTCCTGACTGGTGTGCGGCACATTTCACCACAGCCAATTCTTTTGGTGATTGTATTGCTTCTAGCAATTCCCTTACAAATTGTACATTTTTAATGGGGGATCCTGAAGAAGTCATGAAATCCCTCTGCATCCACAGTTGTCCAAAATCATGCACGACCCCGTAACCATATTGACTATCTGTAAATATGGTCACTCTCTGATTCCTCCCAATTTTGCAAGCTTTTATCAAAGCAATCAATTCAGCTACTTGTGCAGATTTGACTCCTGGTAAATAGGATGCTTCGACTATTCCAGTTAATTCACATACCACATAGGCAGCAGTTAGTTTACCATCTTCATGTCTTTGACATGAACCATCGACAAATAGCTCCCTGTCTGGCTTTTTAAGAGGCTGTTCCTCTATGTCTGGGCGTGGTTTTGTACATAATTCTGTAATTTGTACACAATCATGTTCATCTTCTTCGTCATCTTTATTTGTTTCATGATATGGGTCTGGCAATAAAGTTGCTGGATTTATTATTGTACACCTTACCATGGTCACATTTTCAGCACCCATAATTATTCTTTCATATTTAGTCAGCCGACTAGGAGTAAGATGCTGAGTTCGGGTTCTTGTCAACAGAATCACAACTGCATGTGGAACATACACTTTTACAGGATGTCCCATCACAATTGACTCGCTTTGTTCAATGCTCAAACAAGTTGCTGCCACTGCTTTTAAGCATCCTGGCAACGCGGCTGCTACTGGGTCCAATGTAGCAGAAAAGTACGCTATAGGACGTCTGTCTAGTCCATGTCTCTGAGTTAGTACAGAAAGTGCACAATTTTCTCTCTCTTGACAGAATAATGCGAATTCTCTTTTATAATCAGGCATGCCTAGGGCAGGTGCTGAACAAAGTGCGTTTCTCAATTTTACAAAAGCTTCTACACTTTCATCCTCCCACTCAACAGGGTCCTTTGCTTTCTTTTCTGTCATGTTAATTAAGGGCTTAGCTAACATGGAAAAATTTGGTATCCATTGTCGACAGTAGCCTACTATTCCTAGGAACATCCGCACTTGTCTTTGGGTTACAGGCATTTGCATTCTCTTTATTAATTCTACTCTTTCAGAGGTTACTCTTCTTTTTCCCCTCTCAATTTGATGTCCCAGATATTTAACAGCTGTCCTGCAAAACTGTAACTTTTCAGGTGAGACTTTATGCCCTTCCTCAGCCAAGAGATTTAATAATGCTATGGAATCAACAACACAGTCTTCTCTGGTGGTTGACGCCACCAATAAGTCGTCGATATATTGGACTAAGACTGAGCTTCCTGGCATCACTAGTTTTTCCAGGCACTTTTTCAGTATCTGGTTGAAGATGGAAGGACTTTCTGTGTACCCCTGAGGAACACGATTCCACACATAGACTTTGTTCTCAAATTTAAATGAGAAAAGAGACTGGCTGTCTGGATGCAATGGTATTGAAAAGAATGCTTGACACAAATCAATTACTGTGAACCATCCTGCTTTCCAAGGAATCTGGTATAGAATTACTGCAGGATTTGGTACTATGGGACAACATGGTTCCACAATCTTGTTTATTTTACGCAGGTCCTGAACAATCCTATATTTTCCACTAGGTTTCTTTAGTCCCATGATTGGTGAATTACATGGGCTACTCATTACTTCTTTTAGGATGTTTTGTTCTACCATTCGTTTTATTTCTTCAATGACTCCTGCTTTTACTTCTGCACTCATTTTGTACTGTTTAGTATTTGGGAAAATCGCACCTTCTTTTACCGTAATTTGAACTGGATCTATTTTTGCCATAAGTCCTACTTCTTTTCCGGTGAAATCCCATAATATTGGGTTTACTGTACCTTTTAATTCTTCTGGCAACTCATCTTTTGTTATCAATGAAAACATTTAATCTATTTCTGTACCTTGTTTTGCAACCATAATTTTATATACATGGTCCTCATCTGGGGTCTGGACTGCCACACCATCTGGCGTGCAGAAAATTGTACAGTTCATTTTGCACAATAAATCCCTACCTAATAAATTCACTGGGCTAGAATCGCACACTACAAATTGGTGCATTTCTCTGAAGTTTCCTATTTTGACTTCCATTGGTTCTGTAAGAGGTGTTCTAATTCTTTGATTAGCTACCCCTACTACTTGGATATTTTCACCAGAGAGAGGAAGGTCTAGGATATCTGCTGATCTCACAGTAGACCTGGTAGCACCAGTGTCCAAAAGGAAAGTAATATCATTACCTTTCACATTTCCTTCAACATATGGACCAGACTGATCTACCTGTAAGGATGCGCCAAGTACGCACTCCTTCTTCTCCTAGGCACCGTCATGAGTCGAATTCACAGTAATTGTCCTGCAAAAGAAATTGTGATGTCATATAATCATTCTTACCACTCCCTCCTGGGTATCCAATGTCTGTACCATGCTTTGCTCTGCTTACATTACCCTGAACAGGTGGAGGTGGTAATTGACTCTGGGGATTTACACCCTGCTGTGAGTCATTCTGCATCTGTGGATTTAAGTTTTGATTTGGGCCATTATTATTCCGAATCTTTTTACATTCATCCTTCCAATGCCCCAATTTTCCGCATCCATGACAAGGAAATTTCTTTTTAGCTTCTTCTCTACTCATTCGTCCTCTAAATTTTCCACCATTTCCCGTATCACCACTCGTTCCAGAATCTTTTCCTTGATTTTCACTCGGATTTTCCAAATTAATTCCCTGCTTTTCTGCCATTTTCACCTGAGCCCACATCACCTTTTCTTGTAATTTCTTGTGTCTATCCTCAATATCGTCTCCACAATATTTTGCATACTTCAGAATCTCATCTATGGGCTTTCCCTGCCAACACAGCATGTGTTGTTTAATCATCTGGCAAATCTCTGGCTTCAGACCGTAAACAAACCGATACACAAACTGACTCATGTTCTTGTCTCCAATGTCCTCAAATCCACTATACTGTTTAAACACCTGCAATAAACGCTCATAATAGGAATGTACTGTTTCACTGGCTTCTTGGGTTGTTCGATCTATTTTCACCCAATCTGTTTCTTTCGGGGGTATTTTCCCTTTCAGGTATGTTATCACCTGCTGATACCTTTTCATCACATCATTTGACGGGGCACCTGTTTTCGGATCTCTAGGATATTCATCACTAGGCCAATCGACTGTGATCTTACAATCTGTCCATAAATCGGCAGGTACCACTATGTCAAACAAACCATCTAAATCCTTCAACAATACCTTTGACACCTTCACAAACCTGACACATTGGGTTCAGCGCCCCATAGATACGTATATCATAATGTATTGGACAATGTGTACACAAAGAAGATTCCAGTTTGTAGACGCGATCTTTTCTTGTATAAAACTGTTCTTTATTGTATTTTCATTAAAATCCACAAAGCCATAGCCAACGCGTTTCGTCTCACACAGAGACTTCTTCAGGGCGCAATAGTAACTTGGCAGTGAAGACACGAATCAAATTAATATTCAAATATGAGATCCAAATAACACCTTTAGCCCTGATATTTGGCAAGGTAACAGAAAAAGTAATTAAAACTCCACTCTTATATCTTCCCCTTTTCTGGTTTGTGTAAACCTTCACAAACCTTTCAACCTGCTTGTACCATTCAATTGGTTTTTCTCTCAATTTTGGAAAATCATTTGTAAATGATAAAATATCCTGTCTGCTCCATGGGACATGTACATATCCTCCTCCCGCAACTTCTCGCATTGGATACATCTGGTCTGTTTTCCTGCTTCCTTCATCACATATTCTGATGCTGTTCTACTTGTTCGTGCTTCTTCCTTTTTCTTGGCCCACCTAGATCTCCATTTATCTAGATCCCCCATTTTTGTAAAACTAACATTAATTCTCTTATTTGCAGTCTTCTTCCAGATGCATTCATATTTTCTAAATCTTTGTCCATAAATTCTGCTCTATATGGTTTCTGTAATACTTTTGATCTCCCTATTTCGATTTCCATCTGTAGTGCTAAATTGGACAATTTTTCATGGAATATCTTTACATTTCTAGTGATACTCCTGCACAAGAATAATAATTCTTCTTCATCATAGGTATTCAAGCGTTCTACTCCTACATTTCCTGCTATTATTTCATCTAATTCGACTTTCAATTTATGGATATCCAGTACTTTTGGAGGTGTGCACTGTTTAACTGACCCTTGTACCCATCTTTCTAGATCTTCAGGTGTTACTATGGTAGCACTTTTTGTTCCTGATGAAGTTACTAAACTTACATCTTTTGAACCTCCAGGTACATCTTTTCTGGGAGTACTATTTACAGAACCTCGAATAGGTAAATCCATGAGTGATATTGTGGATTCACAGTCACTAAATTGATCCTCAATTATAACTGGAGCTTCAGGTTTGGGGTTACTCACAGGAGTAGGTGTAAGTATCGGTTGAGGACAATTTCCCTGAGTACCATATAATGGAACTTCTGGACCAATTGTTACAGGTATGGTCAATGAATCAGGATGTACTTTTATCTGAGTTATTTGCTGTATTAATTCTGCTCTGGTCTTTTCTAGGGCTTCTTTTTCTTTGTCATGAAGTATTCTAGTCGGGGTAAATTCATGCATTACTTGTGGTACCATTGGAGTTTTTGGTGGTGCACTTGGAGTGCATCCACTTGTCCCTTCCTGATATGGTGGGGGATTTCTTAACATTTCTTCCTTAAATTCGTCTTCTGAATCCTCATTTCTCATTAAATGTTTTGTCTTTTCTGTACATTTGCCTCCTGATTTCTCTCCTTCTGTGAATAATGGATACAGTCCCTCTGTAATCATTGCCCTTCTCCATTGTTTCATCTGACCCTCTCTCGACTCACGTAAATATCTGGGAAAAAATCCTGGATAACTCCTATTACTTCTAGATCGATCCTGCTCAAATGCCTCGGTTTCCCATTCTTCTAGAGCTTCGTACTGGGTTAATCTAGGTCTGGGTTCTAAGTCATTCATCCTCAATCTCAAGTTCTGAAGAATTCGCCCATTGAACGTTCCATTCTCGGGAAATGCTAATACTCCATCATTTTTGGTGTATTCTATCCAATTCTCCATCCATACACAAGTATGATAACCTCTCTCCATCATCATAAATGATGCTGGCGTTTTAGCTGGTGGAATAATAATTCCTTCTCTAGTTTTGATTGGTTTGTCCTTTTTAAAATAATTCTTAATCTTTTGTAAAAATGACATTTTTCTCCATTCTCCGTACATTCTATCTAATCTTCTGTGTACAAAATTATATTCAGCAAAACCTAGGAATCTCCTATCCGGACGAGTTCCTGTTAAAGTCGGATCACGTTTTAACATGCAATCCTTATCCACTAAGAATTTTGCTTCTATATTTTCGACCAATCAAATGTCTGCTATCTTTTATTTCCGAGTCAATCCTTGCGCGGCCTTTTGGTGACGTTTCTCTGTCAACCCCTCCTTTACAATCTGCTCTTTTCTCTCCTCGCTGGTTTAACCAATCCCAGCGCGGCACCTGTGACGTCAGTACTACTCCTGACTACTGACCCCTCCTTTACAAGGGTTTTCTCCACACCCGCTGTTTCAACCTACCACAGCGCGGCGTTTTGTGACGTCAGCTCCCTCTCCGGCAACTGACCCTCCCTTTACAAAAATGTACGCAAACTTATTTTTTCTATAAATCTTAATTAAATTTACGTAACAACATAAAACATTCGCTATCGTGCTAGTTTCCACTAATTTTGAAAAGGATAGTTTCTTCCACACTTTAGTAAAACCTTTCCGTTTACTAATACATACACTACGAGTAAAACACTTCTGTCTACTCTTCACACAAGCTCCAGAAGTACCTGTTACTTCTCCAATGTTACCCTTACTAGGTGATATAACATCAAATTTTTATCAGCGTTCCCTTTTTGCTATTACTCACACGCATATAGTCCCTAACGAGTACTGAAAGTCCTGCTTAACTTCTCCGTACTAATTCTGCCTGACAGATAACCTCACTGCAGTATGGCTTCCACTTGCCACCCACTATTCTTTTTCTCCCGGGGTATTCTGGACAACATATAACAAAACTCAAAAATAAGCGGATGTTAGTTCATAAAAATACAAATAAAATTCTCATTACCCAATTAACAAAGAGTAACAAAAACCATCCTCTGCTACCAGAAAACTGATCCAGCGCAATATTAGGCAACAACATTCATACACCATATACTCACTTGGGCCCATACATTCACACTACACTAATACTTACGCTGGGTGTCAGATGTACTCTTTTATCAAAGTCCCTGCTACCAATTACCTTCTGATTGAAGAGTAATAACTTACCAATGGATCCTTTGCTAATTGGGAAGTTTAAAATGAGTGACATTCATTATAGTACATTATCCTGAAATAATCACTGAGTCAGGATGTTTTAAAATGTTTATCTAAAGTTTTAGCAGAGTAAAATACAGAAAACACGGTATTTGATTGAAATACCCAGGAAAAAGCATAGAAATGATTTTGCTAATAAATGACGGTGTTTAAGGAAGAGCAGAAGATAGAGACAGCAGCGCAACTAAAGGTTGCAGTATAGTTACCTAAAATGCAAGAACCAAGCCCCTTAGCCAAGGAGTTGGAAAAGATAGGACCCAGGAAGGATGAAGAGCAAAGACTTCTTCCAGGATCAGGACAGGACCGGTGACCTCTCTACAACGACGCCTGCGCCGTTCCCCTCTCTGATACTCGACTTCTCTCGATTCTCCCATGCCTTCCTTCTAATGGACTCCGCCGCCCCCTCCTCAAGACCTCTTCCGGACAGGAATTCAGTCAGCAACCGATCAGCTGGGCAGTCTGGAGTTGAGAGCACTCTGGCAGTATGGACGCCTGTTCTTCGTGAACGCATGCTCTGACTAATTTACTAATGCTATATTCTATTATACCCTTCTACGCCCATATACCTCCCCTTAATGTTGCTAAAATATGGGACCACTACTTCTGATTGGACAGGGACAGGGGGTGGATTCTCGCACCATATCGATTTGGCCTAAATTATAAAGCCTATTGTCTTTACGTTCCCTCCCCTTCAGATTAATACATTCACTTTATTTCCCACCAGTCTCACAACAAATGTTATACATTTTACAGGAGAAAAGTAACAATTTGTCCGCCGGAAACATTGAGTACATCATCTTCGGCCAATAGGTCGTGGCCTTGGCAGACGTCCAAGTTGACTTCACTTGGCAGGCATACAGGACACATGCGCAGAACCCTCTGTCTCTCGAGTTTCAAGACACCAACCCAGGCCCAAGTTTACGAATTACTAAAAGTGCAAGAAGAAAATATTAAAATCACAAATAAAATGTTTCACTGTATGCCCACTTTCCCTACTCTATTCCCATTTAATTATAATACTATCCTGCATTAGTAGCGTTAAGAAAACGACAATTTAATAATGACATGAGAGCAAGCTTAAGCATGTGAAAACATTTAGCGGCCATTTTAATGCACACTGCGCAGAAGCAGAAGTTTCCCACCAAGCAAAGAAAGACGTCACACCATGTGATCAGGTTGCGACATGCGCAATGAAGTCCCGCGCTTTTAGCGGCCATCTTGGTTTATAGACAAGCGTTATTCATTAGTAAAACACATAGGCAAGCGCCTATCCCTTTTGTGTTTGTGAATGCAAAGATTAGTATTGACAGTACAAGTTTAATAAATTAATACTATGAGGAGGATTGCATACAAGCAAGTTTCATTTTTGAAACCTTGCTCCATCAGATGATGCCTTCCCTTTTGGTCTTCATTCAAAATCCTATTAATTTTAGTCTGTGGCTCAACTGTGACAGTGCTACTGGTGCACAGATGTCAGGATGAGTCAGAAAACAGTTTTCCTCACTCAGCCTTCACATGTGTTCACACAAAGTGTTCCTCTTCTGTGCCAGTATTAAAGCTCTCCATCTTTGAGCAGTAGACGATTGCAGGCTTCTTCCCATCCTTAAGGGAACAGTAAGTCGAAGTCCTGAACATAGTATGTCATCCTTCTTTAAGCAGCTGTTGCATAGGAACATAAATGAAAGAAAGGAGCCTTTAAAATCTACAGTCCCAACCAATCAGAGCAGGAAGCCCCTTTGTGGGCATTGTCCTGCGCACGTTAGACTGAGGGAGATTAGGAGCAATTCGAGCTCTCTTGTAATTGTATGTAGAATACCACAGGCGTGGTATTCCAAGTGGAGTTGAGCTGTTGTTGCACAGATATGGGATATGCCCACCCAGACGGCCAAACCAGTTGTGGCCATTTTATTGTTCCAGGCAGGTTTATGGGCAGAATGTGGATTGCACCCTAGAAACCAATAAGGGCCAAACTCCAATGGAGCCTCTGAGTTCCAAGCCTCTACAGTTGCATCAAGGATATGGGTGAAGATATGTCCTTATCCCTGATGAAAGAAACTCCCATTTTGTGGGATAATCAAGGCATCCTTTCAGAGAACATTATTAATTTTGCCAAGCCTCTTAATGAGTACCACATGTATGCACAATTATAAATCAGGTGGAGCGGTACCTGCGGGTGGGATACCACCCCCCCTGATCACTAGTAGCCCGGTGTTACATCCCCAGTTCTCATACGTGTGCATACACTGGACCTTATTTTGGCAGCCGGTAATTGTCATGAAGCTTTTTTTTCCGTACCTGTCCAAGCATTTATTTTTGGCATGAGGGAGTATTACATGCCAGGGAAGCTTTTTCCTCTTTCCTCCCCTACCCTCTCAAACCCCATTCCACCTCCCCCACCCAGTTCTCTCTACCAGCTCACATTTCCCACAAGCTCAAGTAGGGGGGAAATGTAAGCATACATTCCCCTGGAGCAGTTAAAACCTTACGGAATCTTCCATGAAAAACTAGGGGGCATATTCTCAAGGACTTATCGCCGATTTATCGGCACTTTAGCGCCGCAAAAGTCGCGATAGATTCATCGCCCTATTCTCAAGCTGGTGCAAACTGCCGATATCGCCAGTTTCCCAGCCATAGCTGCCGCAAAAAACATCGCCACGGATGATAGCGACAACTAACGCTAATGATATGCAGAGTAGGCGTACCCGTGCAAAAACACACGAAAACACCACTTTGCGATATTCTCAACGACCAGCCCGATCCGCGATGCGACCCAAAAACAGGCGATAAGGCGCGTTAGCAGCAGGGATTTAACACCTGCCTTTTACTGGTGTAAAGCCAGACGACAACCTGCAGCATGAAAGGGAGCCCAGCCCAGAGCCACATCTGAAGACCAACACATGTCATGGAGCTACTGACCATGCAGCTCGGAGACCCAAGAGGGCCACAACACCCACCGCCACCACCCCCAGGCCCCCCCGGACTACCACCGAGGCAGCGCAGAACAAGACAGCTGACCTTCCCAAAACGGCATGGCCCCACAGCCACACAATTGCAGAATGTGGGGAGAGGTGGGAACCAAGTATGTGTGAAGGAGGCAAGTCACCCATGAATAAGAATGTACACAATGCCAAGTGTGGCGGTGATGTGCTGGACAGACTACAGTATGCAGAGCACAGACATGTCCATGTGGACATATACTGCTGGTGTTTGTAGTGTTGTGGAAAGTGGATGCAACCATGTTACCTCAGGCAGTGGGGAAGACCCCGGTCATGTATCCGTGTCCCCCCCCCCCTGTAAGCGTAAGCGGAGTGGGCTGGGCCGGCGTACGCCAGGCCAGCGTAGGAGTGTGAATAAATAGGCCGGGGCGCTGGGCGTGGTTAACTTCCCGGATGGCCAACGCGTCTGCCAGGGAAGCGCCCCTCACCCTGCCACGAGTCTGCCGCCATTACCGCCAGCCTCCTCAGCCGATCGCTGGTGTCCGCGACACAGGCCCCTAGCGCACCCAGCGGTACAGCACCGCGGAGTTATGTGTGTGCTGACTACTGTCTGCGGCCTACACTGCGGTCAGCAGGGCCCTCAAATCAAATCCATTCCTGACCTGCGAGGACACGCCATCATCTCTGGCTGCACACCCGCTGAGCGCTTCAGGTGCCACCAACTCAGTGCACCACAAGTCATCATCACGTGGCTGTGGGCCCTTTCTGACCGCTGCCTCCGGCCTACACTGCGGTCAGCAGGGCTCACAAATCAAATCCCATCCTGACCTGCGAGGACACGACATCATCTCTGGCTGCACACCCGCTGAGCGCTACAGGTGCCACCAACTCAGTGCACCACAAGTCATCATCACGTGGCTGTGGGCCCTTTCTGACCGCTGCCTCCGGCCTACACTGCGGTCAGCAGGGCTCACAATTCAAATTCAGTCTTGATTTATTTATGGCGCAGTCCAGTAGGCAACAGACATTGCTTCCAGTGCGGGCCGCCCGGACGACGCATCATCGCTGGCTGCACACCCGCTGAGCGCTCCAGGTGCCACCAACTCTGTCCAGCTCAAGTCAACGCCACGTGGCTGTGGGCCCTTGCTGACCACTGCCTCCGGCCTACAATGCGGTCAGCAGGTCCCCCAAGTCAAACGACGCATCATCGCAGGCCGCGCACCCGCTGAGCGCTTCCGGTGCCACGAACTCAGTGCAGCTCAAGTCATGGACCGTTCATGATGTAATCGTTTGTGTGTGAGTCCAGTTCTGGTGCCCCTACCTCAGTGCACTGCAAGTCATGGCCCCTTTATGATTGAATCTGTGTGTGTGATCTGATGATCACTGTTATAATTGTTGCCAGCACCAACCACTCCCTGAGAGCTGGCTTACAGTCACCCCACA
Source organism: Calotriton arnoldi (assembly GCA_963921515.1). Classification (NCBI taxonomy): domain Eukaryota; kingdom Metazoa; phylum Chordata; class Amphibia; order Caudata; family Salamandridae; genus Calotriton; species Calotriton arnoldi. The sequence goes on from CAWUFW010010987.1 coordinate 398,401, forward strand.
CCCATCCAGCACAGGCGTCACTGGACATGTGACCCTGGTAATAAAAAGGGGCCGGGCGCACGTGCCCGTAGCCAGTTCCACCATACATCTAAGTGTGTCCGTGTGGTCATTATGTTTGCGTGATGGCCCCTCGCCCTACCACATCACATCGTGCTGTGGACAGCGGATGCAAGCATGTCACCTCAGGCAGTGGGTAAGACCTTGGACATGTAGCTTTGTCCCCCCCCCCCTGTAAGCATAAGCGGAGTGGGCTGGGCCGGCGTACGTCAGTCCAGCGCAGGGGTGTGTAGAATTAGCCCAGGGCTCAGGGCGTGGTTCAGTTCTGGCCTGGCCAAGGAAGTCACCAATGCGTGTGTCTCTGTTGTAGTGTCAGCGCCACCCGGCCCGCAATTGACAATGTTGCAATGTAGCATGCACCCGGAGGGCGGTCTCGCACGAACGGGGAAATGAAGGAGCGCATGACCGCTCAGGGTCTTGGCTCATACATGCCAAGTGTTGCGTGTATCTGCATTGCCGCAGCATGAGCCAAATGCCTAGCCTTAATCGCAGCGCGAGTTCAGCCAGGCATGAACTCTACATCTGTGTCCGCACTATCCTTACCATAGGCCTACACTCACGTGGCCGCCCACCTTCAACGGCCAACATGACAGTGTCGTTGTCAGGCTTGTGGACATGCGCAAACAGGCATGACAATGGTGTGCCTTTGGAGTGCAAGTGATGCAACCGCGCAGCGTACACAAGTGAATAGGCTCGGGGGGAGGGAGGAGCAGCTGTGAGGCAACGTAACACACAGTGATGCTGAGTACGGTTACGGGCAACGGCGGACGCAGTGACCGCACTCCCCTGCTGTGTTCCCTTCGTGATTGTGTCAACAATAATTCCGGATGAGTGTGCACAGGCTACTCCAGCACCTGCCGTCGATGGGTGCCAGCTGCTAGGCAGATAATGAACGAACCAAAAATTGGGAGTGGTGCACCACTCGATAGTGAAAGTTGTTTGTCAATAAGGCATATAGTCTTGTTTTAATGTCTTAGTAAATCCTTTATTTTCATAAGTATACAAACGTAAAAATTGCCAGCCAACGCATTTCGTTCATATACAATGAACTTCTTCGGGGCATAGAGTAATGTACGATCCTGGGTGAGGAATTGCACGGGTACAAAATGACTGCGTAGTCCTCCTTAATAAGGGCCAGCATACGATGAATCTGATGATGAACTGGAAGCAGCCGTCAGCTCCGTTTGGTAGTATATGTCGTTGTCAGGCTTGTGGACATGCGCAAACAGGCATGACAATGGTGTGCCTTTGGAGTGCAAGTGATGCAACCGCGCAGCGTACACAAGTGAATAGGCTCGGGGGGAGGGAGGAGCAGCTGTGAGGCAACGTAACACACAGTGATGCTGCTCATTTGCTACATGCAAGTCATGTCAAACATGAATCCCAAAGTCGCACACATCCCACCCCACACCCAACAAGCCACATCACAATTCCTGAATGCAAGCAGATGACAAACTGACATTAGGGATGAAAGCTCCTTTGTCTGAACTATCAGGCGGAAGCACATCTGCACATCCGACCTCGGAATTGCATGTGCCTGGCACCCCCTGACAGATACGATAGCGGTTGAGGACGACTCCCACACTATGCACAGCCCGACGACAGACCAACGTATACACACCCCACACACAGAAGTCCTTGCTCGGAGTTATCTTGCATGGAATGGCCTTCACACTTACTCCCACACCATCCCAGGCGTACAACCGTTGCACACTTAAACAACTCATTGATCCGAGCTGTGGCATTTCATCCACAGAACTGGCGCAGGTCAGAACAGTGCCGCTTCAACCAGGGCCACTAACGCAATGGCAGAACATCCCAGACACATGCACAACCCCTGTCACGTGGAACTGTACAGTGCACGTATGCTGCATTTACTGGGGGCACTGCCATTGGTAGTGCTGCGGGTCAGTTACCGGCTAAGCTTCCGCCTTGCCAGCGTCACCTGCGTTCAGCCTGTGTTGCATTGTCGATCGTGCATATTCGAGTGGTCCATGGATGTCTGCCTATCCAACAGGACGGTAGGCAAACTGGATTTCGACATGTGTGTGCGCCCCCTGTTGGCCCACGACCAGGACTGTCACCGTGATACCTGTCTATGGGATGCCTGGATACTTGGCGTACATGCTGGCAGCTGGACCTGGGATATTGCAGAACTCCTCATGTGCAGTGACCACGTTGAGCCGCTCCCCTATTGGGCTGTAGTGCTAATTGGTGACAGGGGGTGGACGCAGCACATCTGTCCGGACCTGCTAATGGATAGCCTCGCCGTCCTGTTCGATGGAGTTGACAACGACCTCATGTTGGAAATGATTGCCTACGAAGCTGCAATCGCTTTCATGGACGTGTAACTACGTGCTACAGCCACAACAGTTTGGAACCCATTGCACATGTCCCGACACCTTGTTGCATCTTGGGGTTCTGGTCACATATCCCACGACAACAGTGGACATGGCTGCATTCGCCTGGACCCCGAATATGTGGGCGGACAACCACGCGGGGTAACACACACCTGTGAAAGGTGAGGCACTTCCCCGGAGTGGACAGCGGTGCTTGGCAACGTTCCTCATTCTGACATACTGCTGCATTGGTCCGCATGTTGTGGCACTTCTCTTGCCCGTACTGACACGCATATGCTAATAAAGTCTACGCACATTCACTTGTATTCAACTGTGATGTGAGGTGTTTTGGATGACGATGTGTGTCTCACTGCCTATCTGGGTCACGGCCATACATGCGCATTGATAGCATTACCCAGGGAGTACCATTTATGTGGAAACACTGTCCCTACATTCATCAATACTTTCATGCTTAATTGATCAGGGCCATGACACATCAGTGTTAATTGGAATGTTTTATTCGCATTCAGTGGGGTGTTTAAGCTGGACCAGTACAGGGCCATGCAAACCCCACTTTACATTGTCGCCCCGTGGAGGGCCAGCCAGAGTCCTTTAGGGATTGACAGGTTCATCAGAAGAGGAAGACTTCAGTCCGCAGTGTGATTGCTGTGTCATTGGTAACCATTACAAATATGGCAGTCCATGTCGTGGTCCAAGGTGAGTGTCACTGAGTGTAACGGGGGACAGTGGAAGATGTTATTCCAGGGCATGATGCAGAGGGCAGAAACAAGCTGAAACAGGCCATATGGCGGTGATGTATGCTACCACTTCAATCTTACCACCAAGCCAGATTCATCATCATCTTCGTCCTCTGATGTGTCAGGTGCCTCACATGTGGGTGGTGATGTTTGGTCTGCCGCACTGTGTGGCACTGACACTTCAGGGGGCGGAGATGTGGATGGAGTAGTAGCAGCAGCATTCAACCGCGCCAGGCCGTGTGGCGGCAATGCCATGATGAGGATCTGCAGGGCATGGAAGATCCCAGCTACATCTCACTGGTGTGCAGCCATGGCAGCCAATCGTTCCGCATGCATCCGCTCCATGTTCTCCATGATCCTCCGCATGTGCCCCAACTCCCGGCTGACATCGCTGGAGCCACTCTGACTAGACACTTGTTCTTGTCTCCGAGTCATGACTCCAGCGATGTCAGCCATGGATTGTCAGTGGGTGTCCGATAGGGACTGTAAGTGGACCCTGATGGGACTTAGACACCCACGTATTGCATCTAGTTTGGCTGCCATGAGGTCGAACCCCACCCGCAGCTGATCAGCCATCTTCTCCTGGCACCCTAACACACGGCATTGGAATGCGTGTTGGTCGTGGGGGTCCTGGGAGACAGCCGTGGTGGTGGGTGCTTCCTGCTGTGTGGTCTGTGCAGGGGGTGGGGTCTCCTCGATGCAGCTGGGCTGCCCTGCTCCTGGAGGTGGGGTGCCGAAGCTGTCCATGAGCTGCTGGAGGGCGTCGGTGTCGATGTTGGGGAGGTCCTCTTCGTCATCAGTGCTGAGTTGTTGTGTCTGCTCTGCAGGAGGTGTTGATTCTCCCTCTGCAATGTGAAGGGGAGATGCAGATTGACACTGTGTTCACATGTATGTTCACGCATTGTACAAGTTTACTAACGGACTGCATGACAATGTACATTGTGATTGTTTGTGAAGAGATGCCTATTTGATGCGGGACAGTTGACATTTCTACACCATCAGGGATGTGAGGTTGTACTTGTCCATTGTCATCTCACAGTTTCCTGCTATGCCAAATGCGAATGCCCATTTTCTACACACAAGCGGCAGCAGTTGTGTCTCTGTTCTGTTGTGAGAGTGTTGCAGTTTGTACCACATTGTTGTCAATGTTGAGGTGCTCTGATTCTTATGTGTGTGTGCTGCATTGTGGGTGTGTTGCCCCTTCAGCTCTGATTTGGCTGGCCCTTCTCCCTTTCAGGCGCTGTGCCTTTCACTTCTGTGCTTATACAGTGCTGAGATGTTGCAGACTTGGGTAAATTGGGCTCTTGGTCGGAGTTGTGACTCTTGGGCATGGTTTGTCCGCAGATGTGCTCTACTTAATTGTGCATGTGTGCCATTGTGCCCATCTCCCCCCGTACCCCCAGTCCCTGGTCGTTACTCACCCTGTTGCTGTTGGCTCAGGTCATGTTGTGCAGTGTCCGGTCCACCAACTCCTGCCACCGTCTCCCCAATGATGACTCGGGTCACCATTTCCTCCATCTCATCCGGCTCCTGGTGTGTCGCTGGGCTCCCACCTCCAGTCTGCATTGCTGCTCTCAGGTTGGCAGCGATTTTCAGCTTGGTTTTGCGCTTCACTTCAGTCCGGCGCTTCTTGCAGTCATCCACTTCCCTTCTCTTCACTCCGACTGCATTCACCTTGGCCAAGATGGACTGCCATATTGTATTTTTAGTTGCCAATGTCACAGTGGAGGTGATGAACAGTTGGTGGTGGTGTTCTGTCACTTCCGTAATGAGGATCTGGTTTTCCTGCGTACTGACACGCGGGTTCCTCTTATTCTTCTCCTTGGCCTTCCCTGTCCCCGAGGTCCCAGGCTGGTCCTCTGTGGGGCTTGTGGGGTTCTGGTTGTCCTCTGTACTTGCTCCCGCTCTCTCCATGGTGCTTCGCAGTTGTTTGTGTTTTGTAGGTATTTTTTTTTGCCGCTTTTATAGTGATTATTCCCGCCTTACTTGTGGGACATGCGGGCCTGGCGCTGCTTTTCGCTGGATTTTTATCGCAGTTGGGCCCAGCGCAACTTTTTTCACGTTCAGGTTTCCTTTTTTATCGCCGTCACGGTAGTTGTATTGCGGACATTTGAGGCGTTCTCAGGAAACTATTGCATGTTACCACCGTGTTGGGAATACGACGTTGACACAGAGTTATTTTCCCGCGATAGACGGCGATATGGAAAATTGCGTTAGCCTATTTTAGCGATGTTTATCGCACGTTCTTGTGAATATCCCCCTAGGTCTGCACAGTTACTCCAAATTCTGCAGGGATTAAATCTTAATTGCACAGTGCTGATGGGGTGTCACTGTGTGGTAGCATTAAATTTGTGTGCAGAATTTGCACCTCGCCAGTACCATGTAATTTGTTATGAGGACACACAAAGCAGGTGCACATGCCCGCTGCGCCCTCAGGGCGCAACGTATAATACTGCCCCAGATATTTAGGGGCAGATTTACAAGCCCCTTGCGCCACTTTTGCGTCACTTATCCCATGTTAAAAGTGACGCAAAAGTGGGGCAAGGGGCTTGTAAATCTGCCCCTTAGTCTGCTTGGAAAATAGCCCAGGGATAGCCAAAAAAGTTGAACGAGGGGATAGCACTTCTGTCTAAACACCCATGGACTTTTGTCCGTACAGCAACTGCTAGTACACGCTGCGACACAAAATGTCAACATTCTTCTGTAGCAAGCACTGTAAAGAATTTGATTATTGGTACTCTGTTAAGCTTTATTTCCGTGGATGTTGGTTGGTTTTCCATTCCATTATTGCTTCCAGTCTGAGTTAGTGTAGGTCTGAGAAAACCAGCTTAAACAGTATAGTTTTCTAGTGATCTAAATTCGGGGACAGACTAAAAAGTAATGACAACATTAATCTGATGCACTAACTTAAAGAGTACGTTTTCTACAGGCTGATGATGTAACCAATAATACATTTCTTTAAGCACATTTTATTAGACATGTTAATCTTAGTTGCGTTGTTGACAATATCTGTAGCTTCAGTTCTAAAATGTGTGGTGGAACTAAGTTGCACAGAACAAACTGAATCAGCTATAAATATGTGTACAGCACCAATGGTGCCAAACAACAAACTGAGCGGCAAGCAAGATAAGATGGCATGCATAATAAACATAATATCACATTATTTAGATAGAGTCAACAAGTTACATTTAAGTTATTGTTCAAAAAATGAAAAACAGTATTCTGAACACCCTGGGTTCATGAAGAATAGGTCAAACTTTAGTTTTGTTTTCGATATCTATTTCCAGTAGTTTAAGCCTAGGGTCTGGAGAGTGAACTCTTTTTTCCATTTAAATGCAGTTTACTGTATAAAGTTAAAGAAATAAAGAAGTGATGGGTGGAATTCTTGAATGAATCTCACGGACTTGTAATTACTCTGTGCTGCAATCTAGTCTAACCCATTTTGCTCACTGTGCTATCCCAAACAGAAAAAAACTATAGAAAATCTGCTTTTTTGCATGGTGTTCTTCCTTCTTCTCTGCTAGATACTGCTGGTATTTTGACTCCTTATATGGGTTCCTGTAAATGCATATAAAGGTGCGGAATTTCGGTTCTCAGCTGCAAGTGTGAAACCTGCCTGTTCCTTGAATTAGGAAGCTCTAGAAGGCCCTGTGTCTACTTCCCTGTGCACAAACCACAGCAGCCTCCCCTACAGCCACATAATCAATCAATCAGGGTTCTTATAGAGCATGGATAATCACCTGTTAGGGTCTCAAGGCACTGGGGGAGTGGGGGTGGTTCTGCAGTTCAGTCGAAGAGCCAGGTCTTGAGGTCCTTCCTGATTGAGGCAGTGAAGGTGATTGCCTGAGATGTAGCGGTAGAGAGTTCCAGGTCTTCGTAGCGAGGTAGGAGTAAGATCTTCCGGCTGAGGTCTTGCGGATGCATGGGATGGTGGTCAGGGCCAGTTGGGTGAAGCAGAGATGTCTGGTGTGTGTGTGTGTAGAAGGAGATGCAGTGGTTGAAGTATGCAGGTCTGGTGTTGTGAAGGGCTTTGTAGTCGTACGTGAGGAGCTTGAAGGTGATTCTTTTGTTGATCGGAGGCCAGTGTAGGTTTCTCAGCTGACCGTAGATGTGGCTGTGGCGGGGGATGTCCAGGATAAGTCTGGCAGAGGCATTCTGGATGCTCTGCAATTTCCTTTGGAGTTTTTGGGTGGCGCTGGCATAGAGTGCGTTGCAATAGTCGAGCTTGCTGCTGACAAGCGCCTGGGTGACCATTTGTCACATGGCTCAGGGGGACATTGTAGTTTTCTTTAAGTTAGCATGAGCATGCTGCAGATTGTCCGCTGCTTTGCATACGTTACTCCATGACTTTATTTTTGCAAATGTCTCTTTTGCTGTTTTCACGTGAGACCCTATCGCTGTCTTCACACTGTGCAAGTTCCTGGGATTTAATCTTAACATTGTGAGCAAGGTCGAACAACTATGACCCTTGTTATTCTGTTCTGGCCAGGCCTTAGCACTTAGACAAAACATACTGATGCAGCTGTGGTTTGGGACAACGTACTTGGGCTTTATTAGAATACATGAATAGGTAGCAGACACTTGGAGAGGGACCTTCCCAGGGAGAAGAGCGAGACAGCACCTATGATGTAGATCTACCATCTATAGGCTAAGGTATGGGGTCTGCAGACAAAGCCCAGAGATCTTCTAATATATAATAATATTGCTTCTAGGCAAGGAGAGGGAGGTTAAGCTACACTGTCTTTTCATAATGACATCTCCTTTCAAAATTTATGGACTAACTGCTAAGCTGACCTTGTTTGTATTATGCATTTTTCTGCTTACTGTGGCACGTATACTGCATATTAGAGCAAGTTAGTTAAAATAAATATTTTAAACATTTTCGTGTCTCTGACAGATCTTATTGTGGACAAGTACAAGAGTGCGAGCAAAAGGGTGTGTCTTGCAACCGCGATTCCTGTGAGATTCGGGATTGTTGTGTTCTGGGGTGTCTAATCACTTGTTTCTCTGTGAGTGAGTAGGAGAGCAAGTGAGACACTATAGCTAGTCGGACCTGGGCTCATGAGTACTCAGGTGGTAGGATGACTCAGTCCCTATGCACTGAGGTCCCTTAATCATACGCATAGTTCTGTTTTTGGGCAGAATCCCTGCAACTTGGTGCCGCCAACGTTTGGTCTGGTACTCATACACGGGACCCCTGAGTAGCGCTTGTGCTTGGCCACGATACCATCTCACTAGTTCCCAGAGACGTACGTGGTGGGGGGCTTGGCCTCCTATATTCTTAGGGTACCCCTATTTCTATAGGTTTTTCAAGCTTGAAGTTTAAAGGTAGTTTGACCCTGTTTTGCGCTACTGTTTTATTTGTTCTTTTTTGCTTTGACGTGGCACAAGCGGTCACTATTGCGGCACATAGCCGCGCTGCGCTTACGGCTTATTTAACCCAACACAGAGTCTCCAATGAGGGGCCAAACATTATTCTTGTGGTTGAGGCGGATCCCGCATACCGCTATGAGGTATTTTATTCTTGGGTTACATTTCCCGCGGTAGATGCGAATAATAACCTGTTTTGCGCTTACACAGTCGCTGCTCCTCCGGCAGCGTATCTTCCTTATGCATTACTTGAAGTTCCGTTGATGTCCTGGGAGCATACCATTTGGTTTAATGGCGCCCTTCCTCGCCCTGTATCTTTTGTTTGCATGGGCCCCTTGTCTATCGATGGGGCTACTTGGCCTGTTTTGGCTGGATTTACATCACATCCAAATTATCTCAATGTTACTATCGTAGAGCTACGTTTGTTATATACACAGTTGGTTCATCTTCATAGACGAGTCATACAGTTTATGTCTCATGCACTTCAGGCAGCTCCGGCTCTGTACAGGGCACACTCGTGATTAGTCCAGTCATGATTAATTCAGTGATTGGCAAATGTCCTCAAAATCGTGATGACTTGCCATTTTGGCTTGCACAGATGTTTGAGCAACTAGAGGCTGTTTTTCCACATACTTTTCCTGTTGAAAAAAACAGAATCTTTACAATGAGTATGCAGAGTGGTCTGATTCCTCTGTCAGCGGACTGCACAACCTGGGGGACGGTGTTTGCTTCAGTGTATCCACTGTGCTTTGGCACCCCCTCCATGAGCGTTCTACCGAGCCTTCTGAAGAAGGTACAGGATGAACACGGGGCTGGTCCAGCCCTGGATTTGGGGATGAAGTTAGTGGGCATGTTCCCTATTGTCTCCGATATGATTCTGGCCAATATTAAAGGTGAAGACATTTGCTTGCAGGTACGCCAACGCCTAGTGGTGGCGGCGGACATAGATCGAGAGCAACAGTTGCCGATTATTATTGCGCATTTGTATGCATCCTTGGAACGCAATAGCTTAGAGATTCGAACATTTACACAGGCACAGAGTAAACCTCCTCCTGAGAAGGAGGGTCGTCCAGTCTTTCCTAAAAAGGCTTGGGACAAAAATGTGCAGCAGCAACAACAGAAGCTGGTTCTAGTGCAAGTTCGCATCCACCTGATGCTTCTGCACATAGATATGATTTGCGTGACCGCTCTAAAATTAAGACACCTGAGAGGTTTCAGGTTCTTGACCCCATTCAGCGCTCACTGCAATCAGAGATGATATGCGAGATTGCCTATGGGATATAAGAATAGCCTAGGCGTGTTTGCGGCACGCATTGTTTCAATTTTGATTGAGATAGACCTTGATGCCTTTTCGTATGTCAATGACATTTATTTGATGGATGATGAAAGGAACCTGCATCTTATGCGCATGGACCACATTGTCACACATTTTGCGAAGTTAGGCTACAAATTCCATTTTGCGAAATCGCATATTGCTTTTTTGGTGGTACTTTTCCTTGGCGATGAACTCAATAATGAAAGTAGGGGGTTGGCCCCCCACTTTTTGGAAGAATGTGCTCAGTTGCAGCCTCCTTCCACCCTTAAAAAATTGCAATCATTGCTGGGTTTTTAAAATTTCAGCAGGACTTACATTCCTGATTATGCCCAGTGTATCAAGCCGCTTTACGTGTTGATACAACCCTCTTTTTCATCTTCCAGTTGGCTTACGGAACATACCGCAATACTAAGGTCGTTGCAGTCTGATCTGCTTGCGACTCAATTCTTGTTAACAAGAGACAATGCAACAAATTTGGTCATAAGGATTGTACTAGGAGCGTTAGGATTTACTTATGTGACTTTTAATGAAGGGGACACCGTTCTCATTGCTTATAAATCGCATTTGTATACTCAAGCTGAGATGCGTTTTTCTTCCGCAGAAAAGATTTTGACAGCAGTACAGATGGCGATTCTGAAGGAACGCTCTCTGGCTCAAGGCAAACGCATTTTTATGGTTTCGCCAGTGCCCGCTTTGGAAGCAGTCACAAAGGCTAGTGTTCCAAATTCTAAAGCTCTGCATCCTCGTTGGATACAATGGGCTAGTTCATTGACGTCGGACGATGTCAACTTTATCTTTGATCCCTCTTTGCAAACACAGAAGTTTTTACAATATGAACACGTTCATCCTCTTCCTTTATCATTACCCCCTCTTGATCAGTACAAATGTATCATTTACACTGATGGGTCTGCGCAGCCAGCCATTGGTTCAAAGCATGCTTGCTCTGCAGCCTGCGCAAATGTGGCAGGCACAATAGTGGATGGTGATTTCAAATCTTCCTTGGTGCACACACAATCCCTTGGGGATTGCACGGCACAATTGGCTGAGTTACTTGCTTTAGTTTTGGCTCTTGAGTTTGCTGATCCTGAGGTACCTACACTTGTAGTGTGCGATTCATTTTACTGTGTACAATCCTTCAATGTCAACTTGTTCTTCCAGACACAAAATGATTTTCGTGATTCTAAAGGTAGCGCAATAAAGCATAAAACACTTTGGGTCCGAGTGGCCACTCTTGAGGAACGCTTGCCAATCACACGTGTTAATCATACTTTGGGTCATCAGGGTGTGGGAGCACACACCGTTGGTAATTCTCTGGCTGATGAAGCAGCCAAATCTGCAGTAGCCACATGCTCAGTGGCAGCAGTTACTCGGTCTATGACTAAAATTGATGATGATATTTTGGCGGCTATTGCCGCGACGAAGGAGGGAACGCAGTTACCTCAAGGGTTCCCTTCTCGTTACTCATATCACTTAACATCTGATCAAATTCCATTTGTAACTATACCGTCTGTTGGGGATCGGCTGATTCCCAACGAGGACCGCAGAATCTCTTTGATTGTTGCTGCACATGAAGGAAGGCATGGCTTCAGCCCATGCCGGTGTAACGGCAACTATTTCACTTTTACAGCAACGTTGTTGGTGGCGTGGCTTATATTAACAAATGCGTAAATATGTGCTTTCCTGTGACATTTGTCAACAGATTAAACCTTCTACTGTTTCACGTCCACCTCACACTCAACTTTACATTTCAAATCAACCGTTTGGTTGTATTTATCTTGATCACTGCGGTCCATTGACATCTGATAATGCTTTTAAATACATCTTGGTTGCAGTGGATTCATGCACTAGATTCCTTTGGGTTTGGACGCAATGCAGTGCTGGCGCTCGAACTGCTATAAAAGATTTGTGTGTCTTTGTAGGGACATTTGTCTGTGGCACCTTCCATTCAGACCAAGGTCTGGCTTTTGCCTCTAAGGCTTACCGGGATGGGATTAATTCTCTGGAGGTGCAGGTGGGGTATTAGGTACTGGTAGGGGCTGGCCGACTCATCTCTATGGAGTCCAACGTGCACTTAATAATCTCCCAAGAAGATCTCTGGGTGGGCGGACCCCATACGAATTGCTCTTTGGCATTAAAATGTTTGTGCCAGACCTTGATGGTCTAGACGTTGTGGTGGCTGCTGCAACGTTTGACGTAGATAACCATTGTGCTATGTTACAGGATCTACAAAAGACTCATGACGCACTGGCAAAGGAACATTTGCCCTCATTTTCAGATATAGCGGTGCTTATTCCGGTTACTGGCAGGCTTCCTAAAGTTGGTGATCTGGTCCGAAAGAAGGTGAAGAAAGAATTTGGTCCATCGTACCGTGCACTGGTCCTAGTCCTTGGTTTGAAAGGCACCCGTACTGTGATTTTACCTCCGGTACCTGGTTGCAAGGAGAATCGATACATTTCCATCGAACATGTCAAGCTACACCATATGAACGATACTAAATAATATGCCTACAAGCAATCCGCGTCGGGATTTTTCACTTCATCCAATGACTTCTGTTTCCTCGACAACTCCCCAACAAATGTGGAAAATTAGTATGCTTCCCCACCAGTCAAAATTATAGTTGACATTCCCGAAAGTACAATACATTCACCTTCCAATGAAGAACAGCCCCTGTTGTTTCAGCTAGGTTCCAGTGGTTACTGTATGGACCGAGATAACTTTTCTTCTGATTCATCTTTGTTGTCTTCGTCTGTGGTAGAGTCCCCTACACAGATTTATGTTTTCATCTCCTGGTTAAAAAGAACTTACCTGGTCCCGCCATGGACATACATCTGGATTGTGCTGACGATGGTGTTCCTCTTCATGTGGATTGGATTTGTGACTGTTTTTTTCCTATTGATTAATGGCCATTATTTACCTGAACGCTCTGCTGTTCACTTGGTTGATCGAGTTTTCGCCCCTCACACTTCATCTCATAAAATGAAAAGAGATCAAGCCCTAGTTAATATTTCAGCATTCCCAATTGTTGATGGTATTATTTGGGATAAGGAACCAGTTGATGTCTATGGTCCTACAGAAACTTATGAAACTCCATACGTATTCCGAGTTTCGTTAGGTGATGTTGTTTTGCCTGGGATACACTCCGATGACTGGGATGTCAATGCAGTTTACTCACTGTTTTCTGATTTGAAATATTATACTGCTTTTGATACTGAAGATTTGTATTTAAATTCTGCAAATTCTGCTGATTTATTCTGTTACCAACATTATGGACATCAATTTCTACACAAAACAAATACTCAGAGACCAGATTTTAATTACACACAATGGGAGCATTGCCCGACACCATTACAGGGGAGCTCAAAGACTCTGAAAAATAAATACGTGCATTTTACTGGTTACAATTTATCTGACCTGGTATCCTATTTTTACAAATTGAATATGCCAAACCACACGAAATTTATGCTGACCCATACCAAATGTATCTATTCCTCATCCTTCATAACCGATTTGTCCCCAAAGGGTTATGGGTTATGATTACTGGAAGGACACGATTGATTTGAAAAATATTTGGGGTACTAGAGATTGGCAAGTGCAGGGCACTGAATCCTTACATCGTGCATGTTTAATTCTGTCTCAGCTGATAATCAGACGGTACAGCAGACTATATGTTTTGGTTGGCCACGGCTAAAAATGTAAATATTCCGTCCATTCCATCAATGGCTGCCTATGACACGTGGCATACACATACCAACTATCCAATTGAGGAATTGACAGTTATGTTTCAAAATGGTACTCTTAACTCTTCCACTATTGAACCTTTGGGTTGGTTACTGTGGCCCACGAGCACCAACGCTTGTCAGTTATGCTTTACTAATGCCACAAGAGGATTTATGCAAAGTTACCACGTATTCTGTGGGTAGGTTATGTCAACAATGGTTGGAACATTCCACACTGTCATCTGTGAAACAACATCTTTCCCTTTTGTCAGGTGACATTGATCTTCCTCATTTCCTTTTAGACCCCAAATTCCCTCGCACTAAACGTTTTGTTTATGCAGCATATAATGAATTTTGCAAATTGTCTCAAATGGAGGCGGCTGTACCCTTAGGTCAAATTGATCAGGACAATTTAGACAAGGTTCTAGCCGTGGTTGATAACAGTATTAACACTCTGTGTTCTCGAATATATACCTTAGATAATATTGTGTCATCTGTAATTGACATTGTTCAAAATGAAGTATATGTTTTGTATCATGGTCAGAATCAGCTGTGTTCTGTTATGCAATTTGGTTGGACCTTGGAAACACTTAAAAGTGGAAAAGTGCCTTGGGATTACCTGAATGCTTCTGCACTATTTTTACCATTTAATTTGACAGATAAACAAAAACTGACATCAATGAAGGATGCAACATACACAATGTTACACATTGAAAAATTAGAACAGTTACCGTTTTCTGTCGCAGAAACTGATTCAGCTGTGTGGTTATTACATGGGGTTATTTCATTGCCCATCTCACTGTTCCAGTATACGGCCTGCATGAAATATTATCCAGTAGGTGGATATGAACCCCTTGGGAGTAGCTATATCCATGAATTATGGTCCTTTACTTTCGCATTTCATTGTCAATGAGCGGATAAGAAGGTCTTCCTTACAGTGGAGGATTGTGATTCTACAGTAGGACACTCCTGGGTCTGTAAACAAGTAAAACTTCACGGTGCCTGCAATGTTTCGCCCCCTAATTTGGCTTGTTTTTTAAAAGGGACCTTGGTCCCAGCTATTATTCCCACATTGACTCTGCTTTCTAACGGCAGTTATCTTATCCTAAATATCCACAACTGCTGCGGCTTACGGGCAGGCGTCCCGTATATAGTAACAGTTTCACAACGGGTTACTTGCTGCAGCAATGTTTTCTTTCCACCCCCACACGGGATTGTAGATAGTTCACTGTGGCCTTCCATTTTAACTTTGAAAACAGATTTCAATAAGCTAAGCAGACTCAAAGCGCTATTTTTTCAACAAGTAGTGCCTCTCACATCAGCTCGTGAGACCTTCCAATTGCAGGTGGCGAGAACATCAAGTGAGATTCAGTCATGGCTAAACAAGAATCTCCCCCTACATTTTGGAGAATTAATTCACCAAATATTTAATTCCTTTGATACAGAGGCCTGGCCCACTTTTTTAAACTTGTGGGATCTGGCCTTGTCACCTCCTTTCAGACTATTTTTGGAGTAATCCAGCTTTTATCCATTCCATTTTTTCCAGAGCCTTTGGAGGGTTTCCCCTGCTGCTCCTTTTGGTTTGTGGCGTTCTGGTACTTGTACTACTACTCCGTAATGGTTGCTCGCCCTGTGGTGCTGCCAAGCCGGGACCAATTGCAGCTGTACCATGATCGGATGCAGCAACTTTTTGGTTTGATGCCATTAGAAGCCCTGAACATTGACTATTGGCTGACCTTCCGTTATGCCTATTTCACCTGCATACAACCTGTGTTCTACTATCTCCGGAGCCCTTTTCAATGGGCCCTGGATGTCTGCCTCTCCAATACGTAACACGCTGCCCTGGATTATGAACTGTTGATGGGTCCGTTGATGGCCCATGACCAGGACTGTTCCGTGGGTATGCGCCTTGTTGGCGATTCTACACTTGGACCAACGGCAGGCCTAAGTACCTGTGCACATGCACAGCGCCTCTTGGATCAGAGTTTCATCGAAGTTAACTCAGGTTGCCCAGTTATGCTCCTAACGGTCTCTGGATATGAGGAGCACGTCTGCTCATTTGAGTTGCTTAATTGGATGGCATACCTTTTTAATATTGAAGGTTCTGTCAGCCTCTTGGAGCTTACGGCGTTCCTCTTTTCCCGTGAAATTTTTGGCTCAGAAGATGCGCTGTAGATGGGATCTAAAGCACAACACGGAGACTTTTTGTTCTCTTTGTTCAACTTCAATTTTTTTTTTGTTTTGTCTGCCTTGCTTCCATATTGTACCTGGACCGATATTTGGCCTTCAAACAGCACGTTTTGCCTCTGCTTACCTCTGAGTTCTGTTTTACCCTGGAGCTACCGACCTGACCAAGGGGAGGGTGTCACATGGCCCAGGGGGACATTGTAGTTTTCTCTAAGTTAGCATGAGCACGCTGCAGATTGTCCGCTGCCTTGCACATGTTACTACATGACTTTATTTTTGCAAATGTCTCCTTTGCCGTTTTCACGTGAGACCCTATTGCTGTGTTCACACTGTGCAAGTTCCTGGGATTTAGTCTGAACATTGTGAGCAAGGTCGAACAACAATGCCCCTTGTTATTCAATTCTGGCCAGGCCTTAGCACCTAGACAACATACCAATGCAACTGTGGTTTGGGACAACGTACTTGGGTCTTATTGGAATACACGAATAGGTAGCAGACACTTGGAGAGGGACCTTTCCAGGGAGAAGAGCGAGACAGCACCTATGATGTAGATCTACCATCTATAGGCTAAGGTATGGGGTCTGCAGACAAAGCCCAGAGATCTTCTAATATATAATAATATTGCTTCTAGGCAAGGGGAGGGAGGTTAGGCTATACTGTCTTTTCATAAGACATCCCCTTTCATGATTTATGGATTAACTGCTATGCTGACCGTGTTTGTATTATGCATTTTTCTGCTTGTTGTGGCACATATACTGCATATTAGAGCATGTTAGTTAAAATAAATATTTTAAACTTGTTCGTGTCTCTGTCAGATATTATTGTGGACAAGTACAAGAGTGCGAGCAAAAGGGTGTGTCTTGCATTCGCGATTCCTGAGAGATCGGGAGTGTTGTGTTCTGGGGTGTCTAATCACTTGTTTCAATGTGAGTGAGTAACAGAGCAAGTGAGACACTATAGCTAGTCGCTCCTGGGCTCATGGGTACTCAGGTGGTAGGATGACTCCGTCCCTATGCACTAAGGTCCCATAATCCTATGCATAGTTCTGTTTTTGGGCAGAATCCCTGCAACACATTCTCCTGGACTCTGTGGAGATCCACACGAGGATCTTCTGAGGACGATGAGACAGCGTTGAATTGGCGGTTCATTGAGATCAAGGAGTCGAGGATGATGCTGAGGTTACATGTGGGATTGGTGGGCGTGGGGGGGAGGTTCCGAGCATAGGAAGTTGAAAGCTCAGAGAGAGGTGATAAGAGAGGAACATGCAGCCCACTTCGCTTCTACAGTAATGCTTCAAAGGACAACAGGGAGCTAGTTAATGAAATATGGTTCTAGCATGTTCTTTCACGGAAGCCTAACATCAAGGGTCAACATGCCGGTTTGGGTGGCACCATACTTGAATTTCTCATGAATTGATCTAAATGGTCTACGCGAGGGCAGCCCAGTTTGTGGCAGTTACTATTGTGATATTTTGAAAGTTTTTTTTTTTTTAATAACAAATTTTATTGTGGTATTATTGGTAGTACAACGCGGACTAAAAGGCCCGCATATACAAATATATCAGAAATTTTGCAATTCTGAGTGATACCAATGTTACATAACTTAAAAAACCAGGCACAGACCGATTACTACTCCCCGAACCCCAACAGGATAACAGTCCACAATGTTGGTGTGATTAAAGCTGTGGGCTACTATTGTGTCCAAGTCTATATGACAGTACCTCCATCTCTATAAGGGATGCGGAGGGTTGTACAGAGGGCAAATCAATACCCCTATATTCTGCCCACTGCTTCCAGATTTTGTTATGCCTCTGGGGGCAGCCCCTTGCCTGAAAGACTGCCACTTCCATCCCCATACATCTGTCCATGGCATGCTTCCGCCCTCCCACCGAGGGCGGGGAGAACACTTTCCAATGTTGGGCGATATCCTGATTTTACTAAAGATCCTCAACTCGAGCACTGTTCATAGGGTGGGGAAATGTTAGGAGCCTATACAAGATCACATATATACACAATTACATAACATATTTACAATTTGATGTGCAAGCTACGGAGTAATGTCTGGATATCCCGTCAGAGATAGTTTGTGAAATGTGTGACATACCGGCAAACATGGAGTGTGGGAGAGGGCCATTCACACAAGTCAAGTGCCATCACTGTTAATAGGAGCATGGCTGCGGGGCAGATTGTGAGCCTTTTTGAAAGTATTTATGCTAATCGCGGCACCAGTTATGCACGTACAAGGCGCTGCACATGAATACTTTCACAAAGGCACACAATCAGCCCTGCAGCTGCGTACTATTAACAAAAGAAATGCAGAGTCTCAAACACGACGTGTGCTTTCAGAATCCTGAGTTTTTAAACAACCAAAAGGCTGAGGACCTTTTTCTTGCTGAATTTTTATGGTGCCTAAGATTACTCTAATATGACCCTTCTATATGTTTTAATATTGTTGTATAAGATGTTTGTAGTGTACTTTTATGGTTTTTATTAACCGAATACAGTAAATATGACTGACTGAGAATCCTTAGTTAGCGCATCTCTAGACAAAACACTCTAAAAATATACAGTCTGCTAGCATGAATGACATGGTATTCCTACACCTTGTAATCCCCATTGTTTTATGTAACATTTCCTGTACACTGATTTACACACGTATAAGCCTTCATCTCTGTGTAATATATGCATGATGTAAAGTGCTCTGACATCCTACACTGGTATGAGAAGCACTATAAAATAAATGAAGTATATATGAGAGAGGGTCTATGGAGAGATGAGGGGCACTCTTGGAGATTGGCAGTGGGTGAACTTGCGGAAAAGAGAGCTATGAGAGGAGGGCACCAAAAAAGAATGTTGTACCGGGTGCCACAGCAAACAAATAATGGACGGAATGCTGACAATGCAAACATTCTCCCCCAGTCAAAAGATCTGGGTTAAATCCATCGTTCTTTTGCCCACTACGCCACCCCAGTTTGGACCCAGCCATATGCAAATCAGTCTTGACCCTGTGCCCCATGGGAACAGTCCAGACCGAACTGCCAGGCCAGGTCCTCCCTGGACTGGAAACAAGTATCCTGGGACCGGTTTCAGGGTATGTCACCCTTCTTCAGCCAGGCTAGCTTGAATCCAGTGGCACAGTGAGCAAGGGACCCACGTTTGGGCATACCCATCCCACTTAGGGCGAAAAGTGTTACAGCAAACAAATGATGGACGGAATGCTGACAATGCAAACATTCTCCCCCAGTCAAAAGATCTGGGTTAAATCCATCGTTCTTTTGCCCACTACGCCACCCCAGTTTGGACCCAGCCATATGCAAATCAGTCTTGACCCTGTGCCCCATGGGAACAGTCCAGACCGAACTGCCAGGCCAGGTCCTCCCTGGACCAGAAACAAGCATCCTGGGACCGGTTTCAGGGTATGTCACCCTTCTTCAGCCAGGCTAGCTTGAATTCAGTGGCACAGTGAGCAAGGGACCCACGTCTGGGCATACCCATCCCACTTAGGGCGAAAAGTGTTACAGCAAACAAATGATGGACGGAATGTTGACAATGCAAACATTCTCCCCCAGTCAAAAGATCTGGGTTAAATCCATCGTTCTTTTGCCCACTACGCCACCCCAGTTTGGACCCAGCCATATGCAAATCAGTCTTGACCCTGTGCCCCATGGGAACAGTCCAGACCGAACTGCCAGGCCAGGTCCTCCCTGGATCAGAAACAAGCATCCTGGGACCGGTTTCAGGGTATGTCACCCTTCTTCAGCCAGGCTAGCTTGAATCCAGTGGCACAGTGAGCAAGGGACCCACGTCTGGGCATACCTATCCCACTTAGGGCGAAAAGTGTTACAGCAAACAAATGATGGACGGAATGCTGACAATGCAAACATTCTCCCCCAGTCAAAAGATCTGGGTTAAATCCATCGTTCTTTTGCCCACTACGCCACCCCAGTTTGGACCCAGCCATATGCAAATCAGTCTTGACCCTGTGCCGCATGGGAACAGTCCATACCGAACTGCCAGGCCAGGTCCTCCCTGGACCAGAAACAAGCATCCTGGGACCGGTTTCAGGGTATGTCACCCTTCTTCAGCCAGGCTAGCTTGAGTCCAGTGGCACAGTGAGCAAGGGACCCACGTCTGGGCATACCCATCCCACTTAGGGCGAAAAGTGTTATAGCAAGCAAATGATGGACGGAATGCTGACAATGCAAACATTCTCCCCCAGTCAAAAGATCTGGGTTAAATCCATCATTCTTTTGCCCACTACGCCACCCCAGTTTGGACCCAGCCATATGCAAATCAGTCTTGACCCTGTGCCCCATGGGAACAGTCCAGACTGAACTGCTAAAGCTGGTCATGTGCAGCTGTGTCAACCTCTCACAGTAAATTTTTGTGAAAATATGGAATCTTCTTGTTGTAGACTGCAGCGTTCATCTTCATTTGGCAACTTCAACTATTGCCAAATACTGCGGGAAACAGTGCTTAATTTGTAAACCAATAAGTGCTGGGGCTCAAAGCTTAGCTCAGAAGATGTGCATTGTTTTCTGTCTGTGGCCCTGGATGAAAGTTTGTTGAGGAAAAATATGTAACGGTCCCCAGAAATTAGTGCTGCTGGGCGTAGGATCACTAGATTCACTTGAATCACTAACAGGAGAGCAGAAATACACTCAAATTCAAAGCTTCCCACGACGATGATCCTCGTTGTAGGAAAGATGGCTAGTACCAAGCAATTGGGCCAGGGTGTGGTTCAATTTATAGCAGGACCTCACCCGAAATCATGGCCGTCCCACTAAGCCTTCTGCAGCGCCCGTGTTTGGTCAGTAAAGAAAATTTCATTTATAAAGACTAGTATTATTCTGAGGAGCTAGCCTCATTCTTCCATGCGCAGTCTACTAATTTGGGCTGTTTAATTGGAACCTCAGTACAGCCGCAAACCTTATCTTTTTATTTCTCCACTTTCTTCCTTCTTGTTTCTCCACTTTCTTCCCATTAGCATCAGGCTTCTGAACTCCAGTGCCTTCATACATTTGCTGCAGAACCATTATTTTATTCTTTGTAGTTATAAGAGTATGCAAGTGTTACAGATTTACCCACTGTAAGCCTCAAATCTTGTTAGCACTTCAACCCCCTTATCTCTCCATACTGCTCTGAATACGCCAATCATCATTGTGCACACTCATTTTATCAATTGTTTTTAAATGTTTCCAACACCTGCCACAATTGTCTCATTCTTTTTCAACCGGTTTTCTTTGTTTTTCCTTTTTGAAAGGTTTTGTTCTTGTTAGTTGCCTCTCAATTTATCAATTCCATTGAACGCTACCATACATTAGTTTAGTTTCACGGTGTGCAAAGATTACCAATCACTTTGAAAAGATGTATTGTGTGAAAAATTAGCTTTAATGTATTTGCTTTTTGTTTGCTTGGGTATTTGGGCTGGATTTACAAATACATTCTGAAATTTAAGGTAATAGGAATATGCCTAAACCTGTCATGCATTCTCACTTTTCTGAGTATTCAAGAAAGTAAAACAGGGGGGACCTGGGCAACCACAATCTTGGTAGTTTTCAAGGCTTAAGTGTCTCCTTTCTACAATAACATTTTTCACTAAAACTAACATTTTCCACTAAATGAAAATCCACCAAGTTTAGGGTTAGTGAAAAGTCTGATTCCCACTCTATTTTTGCACCACTGGGAGCATGTCCTTTCATGTGGTGAAACCCTTTCATCCGCATCTCAATATTGTTTTAGATGTTTGCATAAACATACAAGTGTTTCGTGTATATATTTGCAAATGTTTTGTGGAAGCAAGGAAGTGCCTACATTATGAGGATTTCTAAAGCCTTTGCATAGTCTCACCAGTATAAAAACTCCTTTTCTCCCCATTTTCTTCATCATGAATCGTATGTGCATTTTCTGTCAATAATTCCCCATTAATCTAAATTCAGTGAACCAAGAAAAGACATTTATTAATGTAAATTCATTTTCCTAGGTCCGTAATGCCACTTGTGATTAATGTTCCTGCTAGAGAGAGAGATCGAAGTTTTATCTAGTGGCAGTTTTGACTTACCATAAAGCAGCACAGAGGGTTAATATGCCTGCAGCAAAGAACAGATGTCTTTTATGTGAATAGCTGAGTGGATGAGTAAAGCCAGCCTTTACCAGTGCTTTAAAACAAATGAAATGTAAGTGAGAAAGGGCCTATGAAAAGATAAGGGCCACTTGTGCCGGGTGGTAGTGAGGGAATCCGAGGAGGAGGTCATAGGGGGAATGGGTGGGTGGGTGGGTGGGGATGGGAGGAAAGAAAAGATTGTCGCACTAGGCGCCACCAGCGCTAAAGTCAGGCCTGAATAAAGAACATGGCAAGCTGACAAGTTTTGGATAATTTGTGGCAAAATCGTAAGGCTACGGCGGTATTCTTGAATGTTTCATGTTAAAAAAAATCTTACTTTCAATAAACATCACTCAGTTCCATGAAATAATCATTTACACGTCATTGAAACACTTTAATATGATGAAAAATCCATGTTTTTCTATTTTCCAGTCTACCATTTTCCTGACATTTGTTGCCCGAGTTACATTTTTTATGGCTCAGCTCGTGATCTGGCTCTTAGAGCCAGGCCAGACCCAGGTTCAGCTCTCCCCCAAGGCTGTCCGTGTCCCCTAAGAAATGTAGTCTCTTCTATGCCCTTGGATGCTGCAGCACCTGCCGCACCCCAACTTCCAACGCAAGTCTGATGTGAGGAACACACCCCGAAGACAAGGTTACCTCACTCTTCTGTGCTCACTCCAAAACGCGAAAGCTAGTGCTGTGAAGCAGATTCAACATATCACAGCTCACCTTCCTTGGAACCATTTCACTCGCCTAACAAACCAACATCTTCATTAGACTACCAAAAGCCTCCGTGCATTGTACACAGCATGATTCGGCATATTTAACTACTGGCAGTCCTGCCAAGTACCATGCATCAGGCGTCAGACTAATGCATTTCAGTGTGGTGGTCCGCATCACTGCACTGAAATGCATTAGTCACGCTTACAGAGCTCCCCGATGCTGTGGTGATGATCATGAGGAGCTCCAAGCAGCCTGGCACATGGCGTTTAATCTGCGTGCACTGCAGAGCTCTGCCTTGGGAACTTGTTGCTATAGCGATCACAGGCCATAGTAGTAGTGATAGTGGACTCATTTTAAATTGGGATCACTTTGCCTCTCTCTTTCACGCGGCCGTGCCCGGCCTCGCCTATCTAAGACACAGGTCACAGGGCGGGTCAGCTGTTTTAAAATATAATCAGCAGTGCACAGCTGCGGGGCTGATTGTGGGCCTTTGAGTTAGTATTCATGTTAATTGCAGCGCCCGTGTGCCCTGCAATTCACATGAATACTATCTCAAAGGGTCACAATCAGACCCGCAGCTGTGCACAATTAAGAAAAGAAAAGCAGAGTCTTAAACACGGCGTGTGCTAAAGCACACGTCGTGATTGAGACACTGTTTTTCTTTTCTTAACAGTGCACAGCTGCGGGGCTGATTGTGGGCCTTTGAGTTAGTATTCATGTTAATTGCACCGCCCGTGTGCACTGCAATTCACATGAATACTATCTCAAAGGCCCACAATTAGCCCCGCAGCTGTGCACTGTTAAGAAAAGGAATGCAGCAAGTGCAAGGGCCACTTGCTCGTGAACGCGAGCCCTCCCTAAACCCAGAGCCATAGGGAGACACTTACCTGCTACTCCCTCGTGTTCTCGTCGTCTCCCGCAACCAGAAAATGACAGTTTTTCGCGGCGCTCCGTTTTAAAAGCGGCGGAGGCGCGAACGGTCTCGCGGGATGTCGCTGTGTGTGCGCTAAATATTGAAAGGCGGGCCTACTCGGGCACACCGCCATTATGGCGGTCGCGCCGGGCCCCTGCAACCAGGGGAAGGCAGGGAGCGCCACGCACAGTAGTGACGTGGCGTCCTGCCTCCCCTGTACCATCACGCCTGATTGGCTGTCCGGGCGTGAACCGGAAGCACTTTCAAGTGCTTCCGGTTCACGCGTCGGAGCAACGTCGGGCAAGCCGGTCAGAACCGGCTTGCCTGGCACCAAGAGGTTAAAAGGCTGGAGAGCGGAGCGAACGGTCTCTGTTCACCGCTCCCCAGCCGACAGGACACACGTAGGGACAGGGCCTCAGTCTGAGGCCCCAACGAATCTTTTTCTTTTTTGTCTTTGCAGGTTTCTTCAAGATCGCGACGGAGAGAAGAGCGTGTTGTTCTCTTTTCTTGTCCCCTTGCAGGTAGACGACAAGGTGGCAGCGGCGAGCGGCGGATTTACAGTTTGGGGAGGCGAGCAGCTGTGTGCAGTGCGAGTTTTCAGCTGTTTTCGTGGCAGAGCGGAGCGGCGGTCCTGTTATCTCAGCGAGTGACTGGGGAGCGTGTCAGCTGTTTTCTGTGTCTAACGTATTTGGAAGCAGGTAGAGCTCGGCAGGCATTTTAGCGGGCATTACGACTCCGGGTAACTGCAGGTCCGCTGTTTTTGACAAGCGGAGCAGATTCAGCGCGTACAGCGCGAGCAGTGCAGTCGGGGCTTTTCATAAGTGCTGGGGGGC
The DNA here is from genome assembly GCA_963921515.1 of Calotriton arnoldi. Lineage (NCBI taxonomy): Eukaryota > Metazoa > Chordata > Amphibia > Caudata > Salamandridae > Calotriton > Calotriton arnoldi. The sequence goes on from CAWUFW010010987.1 coordinate 422,714, forward strand.
ATTCCGGGCAATATCATTTGCGCTTTATCTGCAAAGGCAGCAGCAGGAAGAGCGCGTGTGGGGGCGTTTTTTAGTGAATGCCAGATTTTGCAGGCATTCCTACTTTGAGAAGCACGACAGGGAATTTTCATCCAAAGGAAGGAGCAAATCGGGAGGATTAGCCCCCCCCTTCTTCTTCATTGTTTCCCCTTCAGTTGCAAAGCAGCAGGCACGCACCAGTCCGGTGGAACAGGTCAACAGGAATTTGTGAGGCATCACGGGCAGCAGGTCGCTCAGGACCTTACATTTAAGGCAGCACCGGCAGGCCTGCATTTACCATCGCTTCTGGGAGCCACGCGGGTTTGAGTTTACTCACCTGACCCACTTGACTGGCTGGTGGCCGTGGCTCTGGTTGCATGGGTGCGGTGGCCGGCTGGTGGGTGCTACTACTGCAAGGTAAGGGTTTGGGCAGTGGCTCAGACCTGGGCACGGGGGTTTTGGTGTGTGTGCCCTTGTGGGAGGTTGTCATTTAAAGGGTGGTTCTTGCGCCCTGTTTCAACCGGTTATTAAATTTGGTACACAGCATATTAGAAGGGTCTTGCTGCCAGCTATTGCAGGACAGTTTTTATTGTGTTTTCAGTACATTTGGTTGCGTACAACAATGGCCCCTAAGGTGAAGTGGATATTTTTATGGATACAATGATGAGGAAAAATGGGGGCGGTGGACTCCATGGTGAAGAAAGTGGATGATATGGGTCAGGCATTAGCAGCTCTGAAAGAGAGGGTTGAGGGCCAGGAGGGGACAGAGGACAGGCCCAGGCGGTTGGGGGTAGCACCTAAGGCAGCCTTTCCCCAGTACCAAAAGGATTAGACCTAGGAAAGGTGGGGCACTGCGACCTAGTGAGGGGGAGGGGACAGAGGGTGCCACAGCGCCAATTCCTGAGGAAGTGGTACCCAGGACTCGTGGCGCCCCTACCGGTCCCACATACCAACGGTCAGCCTAACGCGGGTGTTGGGGGTGATCTGCCTAGCAGCGAGGGGGCAGGAACTCTGGCTGGGGGTCAGCTAAGCACACCGGGAGAGACGGGGGGCAGCCCACAGGCCCCGCTGGTCCCTATGACTGGGGGCCCATCAAGGAACACGCCAGTCCAGCCTGATTTAGTAGCTAGTCTAGCAGCGGTACTTCCTTGGCTGGGTAAGGTGGGCAACTGGTCCCCGGCCGGTAGCAGGGGTGTCGGGTAGTGGGGAGGATGCATTGGAAAAGGCCAGACAGATAATGTCACAATTAGATGGGGTTCAGCCCGGAGGTGGATTAGCTGCACCAGCAGTGGGCACGACGGGGGCGAATACAGGGCCAAACGGCGCCACGGTCACCACACCAGCGGATGCAGGAGCAGCAAAGCCAGCGGCGGCAGCACCAACAGGTATGCCGCAAACATTGCCACCTTTGGGTTTAGGTGAAGTTCGCTCCGTTAGGGAGCAACTAGGCCGACATGTGTCTCAGGAGACTAAAGAAAAGATTTGGAAGGGCTCCTATGTGAATATGTTTTCCCTGTTGCTGGATGAGGCAGAAAGGGAGGAGGCCATAAAGAATAAAGAATGGACGCACCCAAGAGAGTGGGCGAGCATGTTGTTGAAGTTTAGGGTTGAGGAAACATTGGTTAATTGGATCAAAGGTTTCAAGGTTTTCACATCCATAATGGGCGAGCGTTTCCCAGGCCTTGCTACAGAGGTGGCCTGCTACCAAAATAGGATCACTTGTGCGCATGACACTTATGGGGGCAGTGGGTGGAAAGATTATGATATGGATTTTAGGAGAGCTAAGGCGTCTGACCCAGCTCTGGGCTGGAATCAGATTGACATGATCATATACCTAACGCATTTCAGAGGGGGTCCACAGGATGCCACCCGGGGTCAGTCACAGGACACCTTCAGGAGTCAGCCCTTTTGCCCAGGCCACCCAAGTGGATCAAGGGGCGGAGGTAAAAGTAAGGGGGCGTGCTGGGACTTTAACAGGTGCTCGTGTAACAGAGCAGCGGGCACATGTAAGTTCAAACACGCATGTTCTTTCTGTGGGAACTACTCACATCCAGAGTCAAAGTGTTTTAAGAAAACAAAGGACAAGGGAGGCAAAAAGCATGACTGAGAGTATGTCCCTCGGTAAGGCCAGATCTCCCATTATAACCAGCACTTTGATACCATGGTTGAACAGTTACAATTGCCCCAAGTCTGTGAGAATTTTGTTAGAAGGTTTCAGGGATGGTTTTAGGATCCCCGCGCCTGGGTATGTAGGGGTGTCACACTGCCAGAATCCGTTATCAGTCAGGACTAATGAAGTGGTGGCGGCAGCAAAAATTGAAAAAGAAGTTCGCTGGGCAGAGTAGCTGGCCCATTTGAGGCCCGCCCAATGCACGATTTTGTCTGCTTCCCATTAGGAGTAGTGCCCAAAAAAGAGCAAGGGGAATTCCGATTGATTCATAATCTCTCGGCCCCAGAGGTGTGTCACTAAATGACGCCATTGATGATGACCTATGCAGTGTCAAGTATGCTTCCTTTGATCAGGCAGTTGAGATACTCAGAGGTTTGGGGCGGGCGCTTTGTTGGCAAAATCAGATATTGAGTCAGCTTTCCGCCTACTGCCAGTGCACCCACTTGATTTTCACCTACTGGGCTTTCAATTCAATGGGAAGTACTATGTGGACAAGTGTATGCCTATGGGATGTTCAGTGTCTTGCGCATATTTTGAGAAATTCAGCTCCTTTTTGGAATGGGTTTTTCGGTGAACGACTGGGCACCAGTGGGTACTACACTACCTGGATGACTTCCTTTTCTTGGGGGCGCCGGATTCACAGGAGTGCAGGTGGGCATTGCAGAAGTTCTGTGCACTCATGCGAGACTTTGGCGTGCCTTTGGCACAGGGCAAGACTGTGGGACCAAGCACTGAAATTGAGTTCCTGGGGATTGAGATGGATTCAGTACAGGGAGTGTAACATCTACCGCAGGGTAAAATAGCGGCTTTTGAGGCTGCCTTGCAGCATTGCTTGACAAAGGATAAGGTTACACTTCATCAGTTACAGCAGGTCGTGGGACAATTGAATTTTGCTTTGAGAATAATTCCTATGGCACGACCTTTCTCGCGCACCATTGCACAGGCTATGTCAGGACTCAGGGAGACACATCATTACACCAGACTGTCCAGTGAGGTCAGGCAGGACATGCGGATCTGGAAAGCATTTCTGCGGAATTTCAACGGTAGGGTCGTGTGGCCCAGTGCTCCCAGGTCCAGCCCGGAGATGGGTCTGATGACTCACTCAGCAGGTAGCAAGGGTTTTGGCGCCATTCTAGGTACAGCATGGGTTGCCCAACGCTGGCCAGCATGGTGGGAGGACACTGGGCTTACAACTAACATAAGCTTCCTTGAACTGTTCCCCATCCTGGTCGCATTGACGGTTTGGCCAGAACAACTGAGGAATCAATCTGTGGTATTCTGGTCCGATAACATGGCTGTGGTGGAATGCATAAATAATCAAAATGCAAAATGTAAAATGATCCTGCATTTGCTGAAGGAGATAATACTGTTGTGCATGAGAATGAATTTGCTTTTTAGAGCCAAACATATGCCAGGAGTTTTAAACCACGCCGCTGATGCACTCTCTCGCTTTAAGATGCAGGTATTCAGGTCTCATCACCCAGAGGTGGCAGAGAACCCAACGCCCTTCCCAGAACAGCTTTGGCAACTTGGTGCACCCAGTTATCGGACCTCGTGGCAGCTAGCCTAGCACCCAGGACCAGGAGGGCATACGAAGGGGCGTTTGGGGCTTACTGCTATTTCCTGGGGGACAGTTGGCGGGAAAAATGGCACGACACTGTGTCTGTCATTTCCTATTTGAGGGCCATGAGAGATGAGGGGCGTTCGGTAGCAACGGCAAGGCGGCATATGGCAGCCATTTCCTTCTTTGCAAAAACTAGGGACAAGGGGGATCCCACTAGCACTTTCATAGTGCGGAGAGCCTTGAGAGGGTGGCAACGCCTACAGGGGGGACAGCCAAATGTAAGGAGACCCATAGATATACAGACATTGGCCACACTGTTGGATGCTTTACACCAGGTGTGTACTTCAGCTGGGGAAACACTTTTGTTCCAGACGGCTTTCTGTTTAGCTTTCTATGGCGCTTTCAGGATAGGGGAATTGGTAGCAAAAAACAAAATGGATTGGCAGGGGGGGCTGCAGTTGGCGCACGTGCTGCTTCAGGGGGACTCCCTATTGATATCTATACCCAGGTCCAAAACTGATCAAGAAGGCAGGGGTGAAGGGGTGGTATTGCGTAGGGCTGAAGGGAGCACTTGCTGCCCCATCGCCAGGTTGGAGAAATTTCTGGTGCAACGTCCAGGGGGCGCGGGGGGCCACTACTGGTGAACGCAGATGGGACTCCGCTCACTATCTTCCAGTTTAAGAGGGTCATGGGCCTAGCCATGCAGAAAGCCGGTTTAGACCCGGGCAGTTTTGGGACCCACTCTTTCAGGATAGGGGCCGCCACTGAAGCAGTGGCCAGGGGATTCTCCGGGAGTGAGGTGCAAAGGATTGGGAGATGGTCCTCAAATTGTTATAAACGCTATGTGCGCCTACACATGCTATAGAAGTGTCGAAATAATGCGCTGACGGTTGGTTTTCTTTCATGGTTCTTGCAGTTTCAACATCCTGTGACGCAGGGGGGAAGCCTGCATCGGTCCACCGTCCAACAAAGGCGGCAACAACCTGTCAGGCAGGAAGACAACAGGCAGCGGGTCATCATCAAGCACCGCACGTTACAGACCAGGTGCACGCCTGGGACCGCAGGGAACAGGAGGTGTGGATAATCGGCCACTCATATGTAAGGAGGTTAAAACAGTTTTTTGTTGCAGGTTCCTATGAGGCCACGGCACATCAGGCAGGTGCAAACATCTCATTTCACGGGCAAGGTGGTCTGCGACTAAGCCAGTTCAGGGCCCTGGTGGCACGCACCCTGGAAAAATGTGAGGGGCCTCCTGCGGTTTGTATTTTTCATTTAGGGGGTAACGACCTAGTACACCTGGGGCGGAGGGGTGTAATTGAGGCGCTGCTGACTGAAGTAGGGTGGTTGGCAAAGAGATGCCCCGAGTCAATGATAGTGTGGTCTGATATGATTCCTAGATTAGAGTGGAGAGGGGGAGAATCTGTGTGGGCTTTAAATAATTTGGTTAAACGGATTAACAAGAAAATGGAAAAGTTATTCAGGACCCCAAAACTGAGATCTATAGGTCATGGGTGCATCCAAGGGGAGCAGTTTTTCCTGCAGGATGGGGTTCATCTCTCAAGTCGTGGTAACCAGATATTCATGGAGAACATAATGGCATGGTAAGAGGGCACGAGGTGCAGGGCATGACCTTCCAGTAGGCAGAGGGGGGAGGCCAGATAGTCGGTCAACTATACTGGCCTGTGGCGGTAAGGTCATGATTGGTGAGCATAGTTTTCGGTCGTTAGAGGGCATCCCCATTGTAAAATGGGGACGCCCGAGGGGGAGACAGAGGGTCTCTCATGGAACTCCAGGGGCAGTTACAGCCGGTAGGCTGGAGGGGTGCGGGGGGAAGGGAAGTCTCGCTTCCAGTAGGCTGGTTGGCCAATCCCCACACGCGCATGCGCTCAAGGGCGCAAGGAGGCATAACTGCCGTGCCCCTTTTATGGAGTTTAACGTTGAGGGTGTAGGGGGGGCCCGGGGGAGGTATCCATCCGGTAAGCTGGGCCCCCTATGCAAGGTCACGCCGGTAAGGAGGTGGGGACCTAGCTGGATCAGGATCGGGGGCCGCCAGTCATTGACCTTGCCGTAGGCTCTAACAGGGATACGCAGAAAGTTAATATCTTCATCACTTAGATTACGATAGGATTGGCTGTGTATTAAAAACATGTTAAGGTTAGCCAATTGACATCTTGTACCTATCAATGTATTGGACTTTCTGCGTATTGTACATAATGTAAATAATATGATTATTAATGTTTTTAAGATTTTATGTAATAAAATACGGTCGGGGTACTACGACCCCTAATCCAAACAGTTGTGGTGTTTGCATTGTTTGCCTTGGGGGAAAGGAGGGGCGGCGAGCCTCCAGGGGAGTGGGGAGGGTCCCCCATTTCCCAAGGGTATATGTCTTATGAAAGGGAGGGGGTCTTAGGCAGTACCAGACCATATTGAAAGGCGGGCCCACTCGGGCACGCCGCCATTATGGCGGTCGCGCCGGGCCCCGCATCCAGGGGAAGGCAGGGAGCGCCGCGCACAGTAGTGACGTGGCGTCCTGCCTCCCCTGTACCATCACGCCTGATTGGCTGTCCTTAGCGGGCATCACCATTGTAAAATGGGGACGCCCTGAGGTTCTTTAATTTTGACCCCATCTTACAGTCACCGCCATTTTTGTGTTGCCTTTACACAGGCTGCTCGATGAGCAAAGTGTCTCTGCCCTTTTGGACTGCAACGTGTCAAAAACCCCCTCCGTCCTTGTCCTTAAACCAATCTCAGACACCAGCCGGCCTAACTAATCCTTGTCTGGACTACCTAATCCCCGTATCAACTATCTGTTAGCCTTTAGTATTCTCCTCTCGCCATATCTTATCTTCTGGCCTTCGCTATTCTCTCCCTGTGTTTTCCTACTTTGTAACCTTCCTCTTGAAGCATACAGATATGTCCTGCCATTGCAAACACCGAACTATGGGTACCAGTATTGATTAACTTTGGGGGCTGGATAACACACAACATGTAAGCAGAGAGCATTCTGGTGACACAATATCTTGTTTTCAAACTCTCCTGATTGGCTAAAAATTTGTGCGATGGGTGTATGTTTGTACAGATGTATTTCGACGATAAAAGCTTGTGAGCCACGGAGTCAAGTGGCAGTCTCCTGAGAACCTACTTGATGTACTTCTTGGACAACTGTGCTTAGCTGCAGCTAATAAACTTGGTTTTCTACGCCAACAGGGTATTCCGTGTCTCTGTGCAACAAGGCAGGTGAACCCGAAGATTTCAGGCGTGCCCTGCGCCGCCAGGCCCAAAGGCCAGGTTCTTCAATTGGCGCCCAACGTGGGGCGGCTTCAGAGGTAGCGGTTGAGCCCAAGGATCGTGAGGAGCCCCGCAGGAAAAGTCCAGAGGAGGCGCCCCCACACCAGCGACCCCTGTATGTCGAAGAGTGGGCCGATGGTCTTTTGAAGTGTGGCTTCTCCTTTCCCACGGCTGCTGGTGCCTGCTGCCCTGACTGCTGCCCTGCCTTGGTCCCTCTTTTGGTGATGACTGGTATTGCGAGACGTTAGACGGACCTCTGTTGGCGTGAAGAAGACATTTGTTAAGTACTGGTGGGTAGCTCCCACTCCTTTTTGTTTGTTTTTGGGTTCTTAGATTCGAAAATTGCAATTGTCGAAGCCAAGGGGTGAGTACGTTTGTGCTGTTTTGATTAGCCCCTTGTTGTTTGTAGGAAGCCAGTGAAAGTAACGATGCCTGGTTTCAGTAAGTTTAAAAAATGGTGTTGTTTTTGTTGCGATATGGACTCCCCACTGGAGGACTCTTGTCCAATTCCTCCGGCTGGAACTCCTACTTATGAGCTTTACTCTAAACATGGTATAGGCCCCATCACCTTTAATGAAATATGGGTCCGCTATACGAAGAAAGATGGTGTTTTACAGTGGCCACATAATGGTAGTTTTGAGCCTGATATTTTAGACAATTTAGAAGCTACTTTGTTTAAAAGAAAAGCCCGGCCGGCTATGTTTGACTCTTTTCGCCTTTGGCGCAAGGAAGCCAAACAGAAAGAAATTACACAGGCAAAAAGAGATAGGAAAGAAAAAGATATCACTGTCATACAGGCTGCCCAACAGTTTAAAAATAATGAAATAGATCATGCGATAGAGATCTTAGATAGGCAACATCACATGGCGATTGACAAATGTTACCCAGTGCTGCCAACTTCTTCCCCAAATCGCGATGCTGATCCTGAGAAGGATCCTTTAATGTCTCACTTATTACGATCGCCCCCGCCCTATGTACAAGGCGCTAATGCACCCCCGCTTTTGTTACCCGTCCAACAACCTGTTATTCTCCCACCAGCTCCAGCTCCTGCACCTCCAACACAGCCCTTTGTGGCACTGCCACTCCCGCCATTTCCTTTGCCTTCAGCTCCCTTGTTTCCAGCTCCCCTGCCTCCGACTTCTTTGCCTAGTCTTCTTTGCCTTCGACCTCCGCTCTACCTGTTGCCTCTTCTCCTGCTCCGTCTCATACATTATCTCCTGTTTTTCTGTCAACTTCCCCTTCTATCCGTCAGCGGATGGTTGAGACTGTTTCTGGTCTCTTTTCTCCTCTCTTTGGGTCAGTAAGTCTGACTCCTGTTCTTCCCCGTAGGCAGACCCGTAGTTTACTTCCTGACTCCCAAGAACGAGATACGTTCATGAGTCTTGCTCGCAGGTGGATCCTGAGTGATCTCGAATATACTGTTCGAGATATCATGGATACTTTTGAACAGTGGGATGCCCCTGTACAAAGATTCGTTTTCAATGCCATGGGTGAAATCCTAGGTCAGGAATGGGAGGCCACGGGATTGGGTTTAGCTCCCAAGGGTTTGCTGGATATTAGGACTGATTTTGATAAAGGAATTATTGTGGGTCCTGAGGTTGAGAATGCTATACGGACACTTATTACTTTTAGATCAATGTTCTTTTCCCGGTCTTTGTCTGAACCTGATCCTTCTGATAGGCGCAAACTGTAACACTATCCTATGCGAGAGGTTCCCCCAGTATGGAGAGAAGAGGTTGCAGCACAGGGTAATAATCCGCTTATACCGGCTCACTTCCAACGTATATGGGTACATGTACCTTGGAAGAGATCTGAGGTGCTGGCCCTTAAACAGTCTTTACCTGACCCCCGTAAAAACCCTGCTGGTTACTACAAGGAATTATCTCAGACTGTTGACGCTTGTATTATGAATTTGGCTGACATAGATATGTTAATGGGAAATGTTGTCCCACAACCATTGTGGGCTAGGATTCGGAAAGAGGACCACGCCCAAGAATTAGGAGGTGGTTGGAATGCTATACTGGCTGCTGATGGGCTCCAAGTGGGTGGTGCTAAACCCGATAATTTAATTGCAGAACTTCCTGGTAGAATAATTACCTTAATGAAAACTATGATGCCCGCTCTGCGAGTTAATTGGGATAAGTTAGCTGCCTGTAAGCAGAAGAAGGATGAGAGTGTCTCTGACTTCTTCACTCGTTTTGAAGAAACGTTTCTTGATCACAGTGGTCAGGATATGAGCACAGAGGGGGGACAGCAATTGTTCGTAGATAAATTTGTATTTAATTTGCTTCCTGAGCTCTCTAATAAATTAAAGGATTCTGAAAGTTCATGGGCTGTTTCTTCTTCAGCCCAGATATTGGCTACTGCCCAATATTACGAAAATAGGGATAAGGAGGAGAAGGACAAATTGGATAAAAAGACTAAAGATTTAAAGACGAGGGCTCTTTTACAACAGGCTTATCCTCCTCGTCCTGCTCAGCGCCAGTTTCAACCGACTCCCCAGTTTCAGAAGGTGTTTCAGAAACCTGAGCCTTTTGTTCCACGGCCTCCACTGGGTCCTAATCAATGTGCCTATTGTAAGGAAGAAGGTCACTTCAAGAATAATTGCCCGATATTATTGCAGCGTGCTGGTGGTACGCCTGGGCCGCGAGGCCGAGGTGGCTTCCAGTCAACACCTAGGGGAGGGGGCGAAGTACCATGTCCCAGGATCAACGTTCCTTTCCGCCGCAAAATTCCATGAATTATTTTGATCAGCAAAATACTCAGTCTGCCCATTATTATAATGACGATTATTATATGGAAGATGAGAATCAGGGTTTCTCTAGCTAGGACAGCCGTGGACAAAGTGAGGGAGTCATTTCAGTTCCAGTGGACCAAAATGGGCCTTATGTTGATGTCGTTGCGCTTGGTGTATCAGAACCATTTCTCTTGGATACTGGTGCAACGAAGAGTTCTATCATCCACTCTAAACTCCCTGGGGCACCTTTGTCTGGCTTAACAAATGTTTCTGTAGGATTTTCTGGCGCCCCGGTTCGTAACCCAGTTTCTTGTCTTTTACCTATCTCCATTGGCCCTTATGATTTGGAGGCTCCTCTTATTTTGACAACTGGTTGTGGTGAGAATTTGTTGGGGTTGGACTTGTTAAAGAGATTGTATGCGACACTGCATTGTTCTCCTTCTGGTGTACATCTTACTTTAGGCAAGAGATTAATTTCCCCGACATATTTGTCTAGAGACCAACTCCCTTCTGAATTACGTTCCCTGCCTACTACTCTTTGGGCTACAGGCCCCAATGATGTTGGTCTCTTGCAGATTCCACCCTATGTTGTCACCCTCAAGTCCAATGTTAGGTTACCTCGCATTCCTCAGTATAGAATTTCGAGTGATGGTGAGAGAGCGCTGATGGCTATCATTTATGATTTGGTTGAGAAAGGTGTGGTTGAAGAGACTAGAGGAAATGTGTGCAATAGTCCTGTTCTGCCTGTCCTTAAACGTACTGACTCTTCCCAGCCACCGGTTTATCGTTTTGTAATCGATCTCCGGGAGGTCAACAAGATCGTTGTACCCCAGTTTCCTGTCGTCCCAGATATCACTGCTTTATTGACAATGATACCTGCCTCAGCTGCCTGGTTTTCGGTCATTGACCTTAAGAATGCTTTCTTTAGCATTCCCATTGCTGAGGAAAGTAGGGATATTTTTGGCTTCTCTTTGGGAGGCCGAAGCTTCCGGTTCAAGCGCGCACCTCAAGGCTATTGTGAAAGTCCCTCCATTTATAGTCAGGCTTTGAAAACTCAGCTCGATGCTTTCACTTTGCCTCCAGGTACCACCCTTATTCAGTACGTAGATGATCTGCTAGTTGCTGCTGATTCTGAGGAAATTTGTAAACGAGTTACTGTTTCACTGTTGCATCACTTGTCTGACCTTCATCATAAGGTTTCACCCTCTAAATTACAATATTGTCGCCAAGAGGTTACCTACTTAGGTCATCTCTTGTCGAAGGAGGGACGGCGGTTGACCCCAGAAAGAATCCAATCAATTGCACAAATGTCTGTACCATGCACACAGAGAGAGGTGCGTGCCTTTTAGGTATTACCTCTTACTGCAGACAATGGATTCCGAATTTTTCTTTGTTAGCAAAACCTTTGTTAGCACTTACCCTTAAAGATACCCCCCAACCTCTTCCTTGGACAGAGGAATGCCAGAAAAGTTTTACTGATTTGCGTACTTCCTTGTGTTCTGCTCCTGTGTTCGGTACTCCGGATTACAGCAAACCTTTCACACTTTATGTGCACGAGAGAGAAGGTTGCGCGTTGTCAGTTTTGACACAACAATTTGGTGACAAACAACGCCCGTGTGCTTATTTTTGGCTACGTTAGACCCTGTAGCTAAAGCATTACCTAGTTGTCTGAAAGCTACAGCAGCAGCAGCAGTTTCTATTCGCCAATCTGCTGGATTGGTGCTAGACAATACGCTTATTGTCATGGTGCCACATGCAGTGGATATACTTTTAAACAGGACAAAAACCCAGCATCTTACGAACGCCCGTTTATCGGGGTATGAGCTGACGCTCTTGGCTAGTCACGTGCACATCAAGCGATGTAATACCCTAAATCCAGCTACATTGTTACCAATCCCATTAGAGAAAGACATTCAAGAGCAACATGATTGTTTTCTCCGTACAAAGGAGGAGACAAAAGGTAGGATTGATTTAAAAGATACGCCGCTCCTGGACCCGGATTGGATCCTATGGGTGGATGGTTCGTGTTTTAAGCTCCCCAATGGTGAAACGACTGCAACCTATGCTGTTACCACTTTGCATACGATTGTGGAGACAGCACGCATTAGGCAGAATTCAGCCCAAGCAGCTGAATTGATAGCTCTGACTAGAGCTTGTGTATTGGCCGAAGGGAAGAGAGTGAATGTGTTCACCGACAGCCAATATGCATTTGGGGTGGCCCACAGTTTTGGCCGCCTTTGGAGGGAAAGAGGATTCTTTACCTCACATGGTACTAAAATACAGCATGGTCAGTTAGTGAATGACCTTTTGGAACCACTCAGATAGCAATTGTGAAGTGTAGTGCGCATAAAAGGGTCACTGATGATGTGGGTGAAGGAAACGCTTTTGCGGATCAGATAGCGAAAGAGACAGCGAGAGATGTGACGAGTCATATGTATGTTGCTGGACCTGCTAGATGGGTCAGTCAAGGAGGAATGTGTGAGGACACAATAGAAAGTGTGAAAATGATTCAGGAAGAGGCTACAGAGAAAGAATTGAGTAAGTGGAGAGATAGTACGGGAATGTTGGATGCGACATGATGTTGGATAGAATTGTCAGAACACCAACGTTGGCTGTTACCAGACGCCTATGTACTTCCAGTAGTGACTATGGCGCATGGTCCAGCCCACATCAGTGCGAAAGGAATATGCAAGCTTTTGGCTCCGGTATGGCAGAATGCAGGGATTCCTAAATGTGCAGACAATCTTGTTAAACATTGCATTGTTTGTTTGATGCACAACCCAGGAAGAGGGACACCAACCCCAGCAGGCCATTTTGCTCCCCCAACGTATCCTTTTGAGGTAGTGCAGATAGACTACATTCATATGGAGAGATGCAGAAACCTAAAGTATGTCCTTGTGGTGGTATGTGCCTTTTCCAGATGGATAGAGGCCTACCCCCTAAAGGATAATACTGCCTTGTCTACAGCTAAGGTCCTTCTGAAAGAATACTTCCCGAGGTTTGGTTTACCTCGAATTGTCTGGAGTGACAATGGAAGTGAATTCGTGGGTCAAATCATGCAGAAAGTATGTGCAGGTCTTGGGATTAAGCAAAAATTCCACGCGGCAAACCACCCTCAGTCAGCGGGTTTGGTAGAGTGCTATAATGGCACTCTCAAGCTTAAACTTGCAAAGATACAAGCCAGCACAGGTCTTGCCTGGCCCGACGCCTTACCTCTAGCCCTCTTGTCAACTCGAACAACTGTTCATTCTCGTGTGGGACTTAGCCCATATGAGATTGTGTTCGGACGCCCGGCTAATGTCTGGGGTGTCCCTAGACCCAAGAAGTACTCTGACATAGAATACCCAATGTTAATTGACTATTTGCATGACCTCACCACTAAATTGCGTGTTCTCCATCAGCAGGTACAAGACACCTTGCCACAGGCTTCCTCGGATCCTGGCCACACCCTCCAACCTGGCGACTGGGTGTGCCTTAAGAATTTTCAGAGGAAGAGGAATTTGGAGCCTCGCTGGCGGGAGCCAAGACAGGTCCTGCTGACGACACGTACAGCCGTAAAAGTCGTTGGGAAAAAGAACTGGATCCATGGTGTGCACTGCAAAAGGGTACCCTTGCCTTTGCCTTTTGATCAGTGGGTCCGCGAAGGTATAGGTGATTGTGAAGGAGAGAGAGTTCCCCGGTTTGTAGCTTTTGGCGATGCACACCTAGAATGGACTCGGACTGAGAAAGAGGACGATGATGTTTTGCAAGAAGCTGTACCATCGCATCTCAGAATAGATACAACTGATCCAGAGACACTTTTTCAAGACCAGACTGTGCCAAACAAGGATAGATACAATCTGAGGCCTAGAGTGGCCAAAGACATTTGAAATTTATTTTTATTTTTTCTCCCCTTCGTTCCTAAACTGCATTTTTTTTATTTCTTAGATTGCATTTTTGAAATTTTTGAATTGTATATATTTTCTTCCTTATGTGATACTGGACTCATCCCATTTTTGCAGGGTCGTGGTAGGAGACTTGGTTTGTGACCTGAGTAGTGGCACTAGGTCTGCAGGACTTGCAGTGTCATAGGACGGCCAATAACCACAACTGAGCGAGATAGGAAGATTGCCACGAGCAACACTTTAGGGGATGACTTCCGGTGAATCAGAAATTGATAAAAAAACAAAATGAAGGAAAAATATTGTAAATTACTATTTAATAGATGTGGCGTAGTATTATGTGTTTTAACTCTGTTATGTGTTTTATTAGCTTGTGTGGGTTGGGTTATTCACACTTTGCAGCCAGCATCTGTACCTATATTTACCTCTCAGCCCATACCTTTTCGCACTACTATTTCCCCACACCAATTCTATACGCTACCAGGGCATGAACAAATTAGGAGAATGGAATATCTCAACAATTCATTCATCCAGCTATTACACCAGCATCAATTAGTAATCAATACCACCGATTGTTGGGTTTGTGGACTTTTTCCCCATAATACAGATAAAGGAATGCCATATTTAGTTCTACCCTTCTCCCTAAAAGGATCTGCTTGGGCTTACACCTCTATGTTTGCCAATGCCTATGAGAACCAACATCGACATCCTGTTGGTCCGTATAGGGATGGAATTGACGTTAGTCATAATTCACTAATAAAGGGAATAGTGGCTATGTCAAAACATTATAAAACATTTAGTGAATTCCCCACCGACGAGCGACAAGCATACATTGACTGGAATGTGACACATTATGTCACTAGCCTTACAGACAGAGCCAAAAGGAAAGGATCCCCACCTATATATACTGTACCCACCCAAGGTCACCTATGTCTCCAAGCCAATGGTCAAAATCCTAAGGCTCAATTGGGAAAGAGCACTTGTAATATTACATATATCTATACATCCCGAACGTCTCCACCATTGGTAGCATCTCAAGGAACATATTTCGTCTGCCATGACAGAGCCTATACATGGTTACCAGCCGATTTCTCAGGGACTTGTTATATGGCTTTTCTCCTCCCTCCAACATATTCAGCTCTTTCGGGACATCACAAGACAAGGTACGGCAGAGGGGTTATTGCTTTGGAGGACACAGCAGGACAGGAAGGAGGTGACTTCCTTAAAGGATTCCTCCCATTTTGGGGCCCTATGGCCAATAGTAGAAATATCAGACATCTCATTCGGGTAGTTGAGGCAACAATAAATGAAACTGTCGGAGCACTGAGTAATATCACTGCTGAGCTTCAGGCGGATCGCCTTATGACATTACAGAACAGAATGGTGTTAGACATCATTCTCGCAGATCGTGGTGGAGTCTGTACATTGATTGGATCGAGTTGTTACATTTATATACCTGATAACGCCCCTACAGTATACCAGGCCATCTCTAAATTGCACCACATTGCTGAGTCCATCCACCAGGACGAAGGAAATTGGTCTCTGATGGGATGGTTTTGGTAACTACTGTCCACATGGGGATGGAAGGTATTGACCTTTGTTGGAGTAGTTTTGGCCATCATCTTCTCGTGTTGCCTTTGTTTACAATGTGGCCCCGCAATATGTGGTCTGTGTGCTATTATGTGTGTCCCAAGACCCATGCCACAGAAAACGGAGAATATGAAGATGAAGATGATGTTGCAGCAACAGCTTGACGACTTCATGACCATCGACATTGATTCAGATTAGCGTGAGTCTTTGTGTATTGCCTGCGTAATGGCAAAAGGAGGGTCTGAGGATCTTTAATTTTGACCCCATCTTACAGTCACCGCCATTTTTGTGTTGCCTTTACACAGGCTGCTCGATGAGCGAAGTGTCTCTG
This sequence comes from Calotriton arnoldi, assembly GCA_963921515.1. NCBI lineage: Eukaryota > Metazoa > Chordata > Amphibia > Caudata > Salamandridae > Calotriton > Calotriton arnoldi. The sequence goes on from CAWUFW010010987.1 coordinate 438,296, forward strand.
CCCTTTTGGACTGCAACGTGTCAAAAACCCCCTCCGTCCTTGTCCTTAAACCAATCTCAGACACCAGCCGGCCTAACTAATCCTTGTCTGGACTACCTAATCCCCGTATCAACTATCTGTTAGCCTTTAGTATTCTCCTCTCGCCATATCTTATCTTCTGGCCTTCGCTATTCTCTCCCTGTGTTTTCCTACTTTGTAACCTTCCTCTTGAAGCATACAGATATGTCCTGCCATTGCAAACACCGAACTATGGGTACCAGTATTGATTAACTTTGGGGGCTGGATAACACACAACATGTAAGCAGAGAGCATTCTGGTGACACAATATCTTGTTTTCAAACTCTCCTGATTGGCTAAAAATTTGTGCGATGGGTGTATGTTTGTACAGATGTATTTCGACGATAAAAGCTTGTGAGCCACGGAGTCAAGTGGCAGTCTCCTGAGAACCTACTTGATGTACTTCTTGGACAACTGTGCTTAGCTGCAGCTAATAAACTTGGTTTTCTACGCCAACAGGGTATTCCGTGTCTCTGTGCAACAAGGCAGGTGAACCCGAAGATTTCAGGCGTGCCCTGCGCCGCCAGGCCCAAAGGCCAGATTCTTCAGCCCGAGGGGGAGACAGAGGGTCTCTCATGGAACTCCAGGGGCAGTTACAGCCGGTAGGCTGGAGGGGTGCGGGGGGAAGGGAAGTCTCGCTTCCAGTAGGCTGGTTGGCCAATCCCCGCACGCGCATGCGCTCAAGGTCGCAAGGAGGCATAACTGCCGCGCCCCTTTTATGGAGTTTAACGTTGAGGGCGTAGGGGGGGCCCGGGGGAGGTATCCATCCGGTAAGCTGCGCCCCATATGCAAGGTCACGTCGGTAAGGAGGTGGGGACCTAGCTGGATCAGGTTCGGGGGCCGCCAGTCATTGACCTTGCCGTAGGCTCTAACAGGGATACGCAGAAAGTTAATATCTTCATCACTTAGATTACGATAGGATTGGCTGTGTATTAGAAACATTTTAAGGTTAGTCAATTGACATCTTGTACCTATCAATGTATTGGACTTTCTGCGTATTGTACATAATGTAAATAATATGATTATTAATGTTTTTAAGATTTTATGTAATAAAATACGGCAGGGGTTACTACGACCCCTAATCCAAACAGTTGTGGTGTTTGCATTGTTTGCCTTGGGGGGAAAGGAGGGGCGGCGAGCCTCCAGGGGAGTGGGGAGGGTCCCCCATTTCCCAAGGGTATATGTCTTATAAAAGGGAGGGAGTCTTAGGCAGTACCAGACCATACAGCACACTGCGCGCTTGGGGTGATTTCAGTGCGCGCACGCGCGCCTTAATTGGAACAGTGTTTGTGACCTGTGTCACAGACCTTGTTGCACCGGGAGTAATTTGAGGGATCTGGGTCTCGGTGTGCATCTCTACAGGAGGAAATACAGGGGGAATTACTTGTTGGTCCTCCTGATTGTTGGGTGCTGCGTGGCCTGGCTAAAGGGAGACAATGTGTTATCAATTTTATCGAGCGTTGCCCTTGTTTTCGCCAGAACTTTCGAGAATTTATTTAAAAAATCATTCAAAAGGCCAGTCACTGTTTCCACAATTTTTTGTTTCAAGGGCCCCTACAAATCTTCAAAATCCTTGGCAGCCTTGATGTCTAAGCCTACGGTGCCTTCCCCTTTCTTCACCGGAATTATTTTCTTTGTTGCTTTCTGTTATTTCTTTGGAGCTGGTGGGCCACTTAGATCCACACCATGAGTGTTGGTGGGCATGGCCCTATTCCATGTGGTCTGACCAACTGCGGTGGTAATTAGACTGGTGCCAGGGTTGGAGCCTCCTGCGTCGTCCGCAACCTCATCTTGGCCTTGTCCCAACCCACCCTCTGCTGATTTTTCAGTCACCAGGGACATGCACTCCTACAGGACCGACACGGCAGCCCCTGCCTTTTCTAGAGAGAAACGCCTCTCTGCCCTATCTCTTTGGTAATTGCCCCCACTCCTTTTACCAAAAACGAGTCAATGGTTCTCTTGCTTAAGTCCTGTGGGGAACACGTGATGGCACCTTTCCTCTTCCCCATGGTGTGTTTCAACGATCAACCTAATAGACCCACCTCCCCAGTACGAGGCAAAGATGCTTAGGTGAGCTCCAGGGGAGGGGTAGCGAGGGGGAAAGTACTCACATAAGCTGGTTCAATCGTCACTGTCCTGCAGTCAGCAGTCAACAGCCCCAGGTCACTTCCTTGCCCTTCTGGCACCTTGCCAAAGTTCAACAGAATCACACCGCTCCAGCCGTGGATGACGTAGATGACATTACTGTCCCACTAAGAGGGTGAGCCTGGCCCAGCCTCGGTCGGCCGCGGACGGGTGCAGACGGGCCCGCCCGCACGTGTCCCACGCTGCGGGAGCCCCGTGATGACTTTATGCACCTCCAAGCGCGGAAAACCCACGTCGGCGCCTCCTGGCGCGAGGGCTATTGGGGGCTGGAGTCCCCGGTTCAGGCGGCAATGTGCTGCAGTGAGGGCTCCCGCGCTGCAGGAGCCCTGAATGACTTTATGCGCCTACGGGCGCGGAAGACACACGTCGGCGCCTCCTGGCGTGAGGGCTATTGGGGGCTGGAGTCACCTGGTTCAGGCGGCAATGTGCTGCCCCGGGATGACTTTATGCGCCTCCGGGGGCGGAAAACCCACGTCAGCTCCTGCTGGCGCGAGGGCTATTGGGGGGCTGGAGTCTCCGGTGCAGGCGGCAATGTGCTGCATTGAGGGCTCCCGTGATGACTTTATGCGCATCCGGGCGCGGGAAACCCACGTCGGCGCCTACTGGTGCAAGGGCTGTTGGGGGCTGGAAGTCTCCTGGTTCAGGCGGCAATGTGCTGCAGTGAGGTTAACAGAGGCGAGAGAGCGCTTACTGACAGAATGAAAGACCATGGTACAAATAAGATGATGGGAAATTTCAACCTAAACATTTAGCTGGAACCAAAAAGGCGACCCGGGTCTTAAATACGTAATATGGAAAACAGCTTTTCTTTCATTGTCTCTGCTCCTTTTTGTCCCTTGTGCTCATGTGCTTATAGACGATTACAATAAACACGAACTCTCTCCGCACCATTTTTCCATATAACAGTATTGGAAAACAAGAAGTGCACAATTTCTCAAAGAGACCTAACTTAGGGGCTCATTACGATCCGCCTGCCATCGTAACGTGAATTACCCACCGCCATATTACGATGGCGGTGGGTATTGCGGCGGACGGAAAGTCCGTCCGCCGCTTTTCCGCCGGTCGGCAATCATTACGATTGCCGGCCGGGTGAAGCTGGGGCTCATATATGGTGGCGATGCCTAGCAGGCACCGCCATCCATATTATGATGTTTAGATTTCAAGGTCTTTCCATGCCGCCATGGAAAGGCTGGCGGGGATTTGCTATGGGGGCCCGTTGTGGGCCCACAGGGGGGTAGGGGTGTGCACCTGGGGGGTACCTATGTACCCCCCTACATGTCCATGCACAAGGTGGCAGGCACCACGCGGTGCCTGCCACGTTGAGCATGGAAATGCACAACATGGCATTTTAGCATTGCGGCGGGTGCTGCAGCCAGCAGCACCCGCCGCAATGTTAAAATGCCAGATGCGACCGCCCCGGCGGCGGTCGCATCATGATCAGGGGTGCGGGACCGCCGCATGGCAGGCGGGCGGTCCCGTTCCCGCTAGGATGGCTGGCGGACTCAGGTCCGCCCGCCATCCTAATAGGCCCCTTAGAAATAAAATGTGGGTCCGTCTAATTGCAATGTTTGCCTATTTCTGCACAGACTGTAGAAATCTTTTTGCCTATGAGACGCAACATTGTATATCTTCGTAGGTAGCAACCTACTAACATGTTCAGTCCCCGTTGCAGGGGCGTAATGCAGGCCCCTGAAGCCCCTTCGGGGCAAGTGGGTCCCACCTTTCGAAGCCCCATGTATCCCCTGCCCCAGGCCAGTTAATATCTGTGAGACATCACACGGTAGACTCCACGGCCCTTTATCACATTCTGCTGAGTGTAGTAGGAGGCATCATTCTGTATTACGACGCAGCTGTGCTGTTCACCATCTTCTGATTCTAAACAGCACTAACTTTTTCAGGTAGTTTAAATTGCTGCATCCATAGAAAATGCATCCGGTTAAAAAATAAAACCCTCCTGGCACTAGGGGGCGGCAAAACCACGGACATTAATCTTGCAGCATTTTTTTATTTCATTTTTATTATTTTTTATTACTGGTTGTCTGGAATTCTCTCATTTTCTCACACTAATTTTAATCCGGGAATGCCCGCTCGTTCTGAAGCTACACTAATCATGTTTGTTTTCTGCGAAAGGAAAATACTTGAAAATATTAAAATCCATGAATCATAGTAACTTCACGGCAGTTGTGACAAGCGCGCATATTTACAAATATAATTACTCATCTGGTATGCTGTAGTCCTGAGTTGGTGCATAGCATCTTTAGAGGCATCACAGATTTTGGACTGCTTTCAATTCCACATCAAAATGTCTTTTTACTTCACCGAAGAGAGGCAACGTTGCACAGGTTACATTTAATTGAATTTTGACTATCTGGTGTGTTTGAAAAGACCCTGGCAAACGTCTGCTGGGCCCAGGTCTGCTTTGTATACAGCCACTTCCATGTACAAATTTAATAGTTTGGAATGAAATGAAGCTGAAGTGATTTTATGTCAAATACGCATATTTCGCTTGCACGGATGCCCTGGGAATCTCCCTCGTTGGAATGTGGTAGGCCTCAGCGCTTGTTACCTGCAAGTGCTTCGAGATCTTGACCAGACGCTAAACAGACCAGCATGTGCTGCCTTTGCGTCTCATCAGACTGACGCCGCCTCAAGCCGCCCTGGCACTGCTTAATTTATACCAAGGGTGTTCTGGGTGAAATATGTCTGTTATTTTTCAACAAACTCTGACCTGCTGCCCTTTCGACCCGCAGCCAATCAGACAACCAGATACTGGTATGCTATTGACTGCACGCGCACATATGCAAAATGGGCATTTTCTGAACACCACTGTGTTATTGCTACACTGCTCATATTTTCTCTGAAAAAATGCTTTACTTTTTTTTGCTAAAAGCGTATTATATTTCGGGTTAAATGTATGCCATAATAACAGTTCAGAGTGTGTGAATCCAGGGATTGACACAGGTGGCTCGGAATGCAGGGGCTGCCTGGCTACCGGGCTTCTGCCGCGTTTCTCCTGCCTGCGCCCACTGCACCGTGATTTATATTGAAGGCTCTTTGGTGAAATTTATGAACTGTATTTAGTGAAAGAGGAATGAAAAACGCGCGGAACCGGCTAAAGGCAAATCTTTACGCCCTGCAGTTCTGCAGATGAATATTTTTTGTGTGGACATAAATGGATGATAAATGTATGCGGCTACCGAACGAATTTTTTCCAGACATTTGAGTGCTTTTTATTCTGTATGCTCTTTTGAAATATAACTTAAGTTAAACTCAATTCAACCTTTGTAGAGCATGTGTTTTTTAAATATGGAATCGTAAACAAAGTGTAGGAAGACGTTTTAGAATGACGCACTTGGGCACAAGATAGGACTTCATCCTTGAGAAAGGCAAGGCCTTTATTTGTAAAAGGATTTTTGAGTAATGCAAAGCAACTTAACGGAAGCCTTCTCTGAACCGGAAGGTCGGGGCAACTTTTCTTTTACCTATTGGATTAATGAATTTGTTTATCTGACACATTCAGTTGTGTGGGTGCGATGCATAATGGGTGAAATACTTGACCACTCAACAGGCTAGTCAAATAGCTATCAGTAAGAATGTTAGACAAACTAGCAAAAAACTCCATGTTATGTTGTTATGTTATATATTGCTTGTAAAGCGCACGCACACCAGATTGGTTTCATGGCGCTACTCTAAGGGATGCCATAGTCCTGGACGTTACTCGTATGCCTGTCTAAATAGCCATGTTTTTAAAAGTCTCCTGAAGCTCATGAGATCCGTGCAGGATCTAATTTCTAAGGGCAAGGAATTCCAGTATCTGGGGCCTAGTACGGCGAACCTTGTTCCACCGAGATGCTTCAACTTGAATGACAGAGAGGCCAGAAGATGCAAGTGGGCGGATCGCAGATTGCGAGTCGGGGTGTATCTTTCAATCATACTGTCAACAAACTTGGGGCTCTTGCCGTTCAGGGATTTAAAGATGATACATCCCACCTTGAAGGCGCATCTCTGAGTTATGGGGAGCCAGTGCAACTTCCTCATAAGAGGGGTGACATGTTGACGCCTATTTTCCTGCAGGATCAGTCTTGCTGCCTGATTCTGTACCAATTGGAGTCGGTGGACAAGATTAGCTGGAATGCCGAAGTATTGAGAATTGGCATAATCTATATGCGATATCACCATAGCTAAAACCACCTGTATTTTAGCTTCCTGTGTAAGGAACCTACAGATTTTCCTTATTTTTCTCAACTGGAAAAAACACGTTGCGATCACAGAGCCAATTTGAGTCTTCATTGTGAGGTCGCTATTCATAATAACCCCCAGTGTTTTGGCAGAAACCGAGGGGGTGGGGGGCTGTCCCAGCTCCTTAGGCCAAAAGAGGGGACTCCAGGGATTCAGAGAGCCCCCTGTTAAAATCACCTCCGTCTTATCTGGATTTAGCTTCAGGTGATTGCTGTTCATCCAATCACGGATGAACAGCATCGTAGTCTAAAATTCGTTGATGGATTCTGGGGAGTTGCTAATAGAAAACACAAGTTGGAAATCATCCGCATAATTGAAGGTGCAGACTTTCTTTTCTTTAAGAGCATACATAGATCAGAGGAAAGAGGTATAAATTGAATAGGTCACTCGGGCACAAGATAGAAGTTTATTCTTGAGAAAGGCAAGGCCTTATTTCTAAAATCTGGCAGCAGTAGAGTAGCTAGTCTTTCATTGGCCCTAGTGCAAGGAAGGAAACGTAACCCTGGCTCCTGTCTGATTTTTAAAATAATGCAATAATCAGGGTTCAGTGGGCCCCTCAGGCCTGTGGATTGCTGCACCAATGGAAGCTACGCTCCTGCTGGCAGTAGTAACTGTGGATGTGATGAAGGATTCCAAGGTCATAGTTGAGTTGAAGTGTACTCCAAAAGTTAGGAATGATAGTATCAGAGTAGGAATTAGAAGATTTATGGGTTCCAATTTGGCAAGAAAGTAAATTATTTCAGTCGTAGAGGAGTAGAGCTCAAGAGCCTAGTGCCACCTAGTGCCGAATGGCTGTCTGAGACTTTAGATTGATTATCAGGGGTGAATGTTGGAAAGGAGAAACGTATTTGCACATAATCAGCATTAGGATGATAACAGAAGCCAAAGGATAGGATGATGTCACCAAGGGATGTAATGTAGTGAGAACCTCTCAATGAGACTCATCTGGGTCCAGATATTGAGTAGAATTGCATGTCGGATGGCATATAATCCAGTATATAGCCCCAGCAGTGCCAGCCCATTGAGACCTTTTCCATATGCTGTCTGCATTTTATTGTCCGCCACAGAAACAAACACTGATTCAATGCCCTGGCCAGGCGTTGGCTCTATCTAGAAAACCATCAGTGGGCAATGAGAAGCAATTCTCATACAACTTGCTCAGTAAGTGCTCAACTCATTCTATGATTTAAACATATGATCGGACCAGAGAATTTGTCCAGACGTCACTATATGGAGTGCTAGTAAGTATTATACCGTATGAGTTTAGATAAATATGACAATATCGAGAGTATTAGTTCTAGAGCGATAACCACAGGCTGTGTGTTTTGTCATTTACTTTGAAGAAAAAATGACACATATTTAAGACGGATATTGGTAAGATTTGGCAGTACTCCTGTAGTGACGGTTTATACACATCCGGACTGTTGTTCTATGACTTATAGCAGGTTTTTGTTCCTCACTTTTAGCATGAATCATGTATTAGAGTTGCCATCCGATGTGGAGCCGAATTATTTTGGAAGCAAGGTATTGTAGTAGAGACATTATAGACATTGGGCTTCTGTTCAGACATGGGGTGCTTTATACTATGTTTTAATTCATTGGCACATCATGGTGTTTTTGTTTTTTATTGGATGGATGCACTTGTTTTTACACTTGGTAGTGATTGTGTCACTTGAAGGTGTTTTATTGTGGGCAGGTGATGCACAAACTGACTGGATGTATTGGTTGGATTACCCTTGACTTATTGGTATTATTATGTCAGTACTTACAGGATTGATTGCTTTTCAACGCTGAGTCCTGAGGATGGTCTCGCCACTTGAGACCTAAACGTCGACAACTCATCCTCCTTAACATTAATAGTTACACTTTGTGTTATGTTCAGTCGCATCTTGATTTTCAGAATGTTTGTAAATTAATTTGATGGTACACTCAATTTTGCTAAACTAATTTTGTTAAGTGGATTGATTATGCTTCCATAGATCCCTATACTGTATGTATATTGGAAATAATATGGGATAACATGGTGGCACCAGTGTCAACATCTAAACTTGTTTATGTACTGCTTTGAATTTTGGTATATACAATGTGGTTTGTACTAATGACATGTACAACTTAACTGATGATATAGAGATTAAGTTAAAACATAATATACTTGTTTTTACTTCAGTACGTCTGTTTGGTATTTATGAGTCACTAGTTGAAGATAATAGGTTTATTTTTTGTGACCAGCTAAATGATTAAGCTTTTTGAGAAACGATTCCTCACGGAACATTATTTGTGAATGAACTATTATACCCAGTTCCTTGGGAAAGATTGAGTTGCCCTATTGTGTTATTTAGCAGGCCCACTAGTAGCATTTAATTTACAGGTCTTGGGCACATGTAGTGCACTTTACTAGGGACTTATAAGCAAATTAAAAAGCCAATTGGGTACAAGCCAATGTTACCATGTTTAGGGGAGAGAGCACAAGCACTTTAGCACTGATTAGCAGTGGTAAAGTGTTCAAAGTCCTAAAGCCAGCAAAAACGAATGCAGAAAAATGGAGAGAGGCAGGCAAAAAATGTGGGGGAAGACCACCCAAAGGCTGTCAGGTCTAACAGTGAAGAATTGTCTCTACTCATATGTTGAAGTTGTAAGAATCATATTTGGAGAAGAATATTCACTAGCAGACAGAGCAGAGATTTATGGGCAAAGACCAGCGTTATTTTAGACACAAGACTATCAAACGTATTTCCTTACCTCCTGCTCACCACCCTCCAGAGAAAGTGCCAATCTCCAAGGCAATCGCAAAGATATTTTTCAAGAGTGAAGTGGGAATCACATTTTACTAAATTATTGTGCCTCACCGTTTCTCAAGAACTCACGAGGTGCATTTTCTTAATACTGACCAGCTGATCTAAATTTGAGCTAGACAGATAAGAAAAATAAAATTTGAATTTGCCCCAATGAAGCAATACTATAAAATTAGTGATCCTAGTGCAACTGCTCTTTTTGGAAAATTCTAAGTTGGCCGGCACCCAAATTGTTGCTGTACATATAGGCACAGTACTGCTCAGCATTTCCACAAATATGCTTTTTATTATCTTAATACAAATTACATTCAAATACAAATTGTTTCATTTCAAAGGAGCTTCTTGACCCAGTAGTATATCACAATTTCGTTGACCCAATTAATTAATCCACATAGTAAGGCTCCATCGCTTGGTTATTCAAGCAAGATATGGTAATCTCGCCGAAAGTGATTCTACATATTGAGGATTAGAATGTCATGGTGTAGGAAAACACATTGTTTATCACATACCCACGTGTGTCAAGTGAAATTTCTCTATGTTTTTGAGAACTTGGTCAAAAGATGTAATTTGCCAGTTGTTGGCCGAAGAGGTTATTACCTAATCTTCTCATAGAAAAGAGGTAGCTTGGGTTTTTATTTTCAATATTGGTTTCTACAATTGGATAATTTTGGCTTAAGTAAATGTCTTCGCTTGGAATAGATTGTTTTAAAGTTTGCACTGTTTGGCTTGTGCTATTTAGATCAATTCAGTGGCGGAATACAGTGAGTTTGGAGAGTGTGCTGGCTGTTATGTAGCCTTCCAGTTCTTTGTGAAATTCGTAAAAGTGAAAGCAAGAGGAACTAAACAATTTTTATATAAACAATAAAAAAACAGAACTAGAAGAAACTTTGCATAGCTGAACACTCTCAATCCTGGCTGGTTTTATGTTCTTCGAGCAGACATTTGATAGTAGCAAGTCATTACATTTTACTGAATTATAAAATAAATTCCATCCTGTAAAGAGCGAACAACCGAATTGCCTGTCTCTGAGGTGAATAATGGAGAACAAAGAGATGGCATTCGTTTTTCCATCTAATTTGTTAAATGTTTGCATTTAATAAAGCTTTGGATCAGCTCTAAACAGATCTTCAGACATTTTGCATTTTTTATGAAAAAGTATCTCATGGCTTTTATAAAGAAGAAATGTAATTAGGAATATGAACTTTAATATGTCATTACTAAAAATTTCTGGAATTTGACACTTTCCTGTATTGGTAAATTTGAGTTGAATTAGTTAAATCATACAATCTTTACATATATTACTGAATGATGTATTAATCATTTAAGATTGGTCTCACAGGTTAGGTCCATGGTTGAAGGCATGTCTGCCTTGGTCATGAGTTACTGAATCATTTTATAATATGCATTTAGTGGGATAACTTATTTTATCAATTCATTGGAAATACTGATCAGCAATGCTTTTTATGAGCAGCTGAGAACAGAATCATTCACATTGCTACCAGGCAGTTGATCATTAATCGCTTTATGATTGGAAAGAAAATGTCCTCCTAAATGGAAGACATGGGGATTAAAAATATTACATTTGGAGATAGGATAGCCTTCAGCAGTTAAGCTCTGAAAGATTGTATTACATCAGCTCTGGGAAACTTTAAAACTGCAGAGAAATATAGTTCATAATATTAAATCTGAAATATATTTGTATTATTATTATTGTTATTATTATTATTAGGCTCATTTTTATTATTACTATTGTTGTTGTTGTTATTATTATTATGCTGTTGTTGTAAGTATTATTAATAATATTATTTTTATTCCAGGATATTTATTATGCCCTTACAACAATCCCATTGTCTTTAACAGTCAAATTGTTATCAGTCTTGTTTGAGAGGAATGAAGGAATTAGACAAGTATGTTTTTTAATCTACACTTAAATGTTTTCACTTTGGGTTCTTGTTGCGGATTTCCTGCAAGACTATTCCACCAGCGAATTCACTGATGTCCCATTAATTGGCCACCCACAGAAATGCACTTTGTGGGTGAAAGATCCAGAGCAGTGGGGCGAGAGTAACCACCTCAATCCATGTTATCATGGACAGGGTTTACAGTTCTGGATTTCACTGAGACATCTTAATGCATTATGGATGTTGTAGTCTTGGTTTCCTTCTACTGATATATTATATAAACATCCCTCAGAGCAATGATTTGTAGGTGAAAGGTTCAGGACTGAAAAAGATTTATGTGACAACAAGCAGTGAGGAGGCCACCCTAGGAGGAGAACCTGTTTAGGCACATATATCTGCGGTTAGTTGTACACTCCTGTTTTGCACAATTTGTAGTAGAGTTGACCTGTTTTAGTGATCCTCAATGGCTGAATGGCTTGGCGACCTGTCCCTCGTGGGTGGCTCCCGCCGCTCCATCCTCCACGGCCACGACTGGCCTGTTTCAGCTATACTGCAGCTGAAGCCCATCGGGAAATGCCTCCTACAGCTTCTCTCCACCCCTGGAACCCCCAATATAGATCTTGATACTGTTTGCCCTACTATCATCATGCAAGTAGCAGGTGCCGTCATGTCTTCACTGAGAGTCCACACTGAAGACAACTGAACAAACTGCAATCCCTACAGAACGCTGCTGCCTGTACCCTATTGAACCTTCCTAAATACAGTCATATATCTGGGGCCATTAGAAAACTTCACTGGCTTCCAGTCAAGGAGCGGATTGAATTCAAGGCGCTATGTTTGGTTCATAAAGCCTTGTACGGCAAAGGACCAACGGAATACCTTAAATTATTCCAATGGTACACCCCGGGACGCTCCCTGAGGTCAGCAAAGCAAGCACTGGTTAAGGTCCCAAGTGTCAAGAAGACAAAATGGGGTGGCAGATGCCTCTCCCATCTAGCTCCCAAGCTATGGAACAAGTTGCCATTCGATATTAGATAATATCACAAAGAAAGGGGGTTCCCGGGTCCAGTTAGCTAGGGGGTTATTCAGCGGAGAGTTGAGTGTACTTTTACGCACAACAGGGAATTCCCTTTTTAGGACGGTTCCCCTCACACACCAGAGGTGTCATGCTTCATCATGAGGGTGCCTCCTCACGTGAGAGACCTAGTCTCTACGCGGGCTACAACCCCCTCACTGTGAGGGAGGAGCTCAGGGATGTTTTATAGCGAGGTCAGCAGGTGTACTAACACCCTATGTGAGCCTGGTGTGCTATAAAAAACGTGCAGTGCTATAATGTGAGTGAATTAAAACTAACTACGGGGTTACCTATGCTGCAACTTTAATTCCGCTACCCGGTGTCAGGATTAAAAACAGAGTTTTGCTGATAACACAGGTGCCGACATTAGAGGCTTCTGTGTTGTATCAGGACCAACATGTTTCGGCCTACAGACCTATAAACAGTGTCATGGCCTTCTTCAGGGTCAATGATATAGCTATCTGCAAAAATTGAAACGTGTGAGCTATGTGAAAATAAAATTCGAAAAACACGTGCAACAAATAATGGTGTGATACTGAACCAGTGAGTTTAGCCTGTTCAGTATGTTCAATGCACAACCAATTTGGTTTATAGGTCTGTAGGCCGAAACATGTTGGTCCTGATACAACACAGAAGCCTCTAATGTCGGCACCTGAGTTATCAGCAAAACTTTGTTTTTAATCCTGACACCGGGTAGCGGAAATAAAGTTGCAGCATAGCTAACCCCGTAGTTAGTTTTAATTCACTCACATTATAGCACCACACGTTTTTTTATAACACACCAGGCTCACATAGGGTGTTAGTACACCTGCTGACCTCGCTATAAAACATCCCTGAGCTCCTCCCTCACAGTGAGGGGGTTGTAGCCCGAGTAGAGACTAGGTCTCTCACATGAGGAGGCACCCCCATGATGAAGCATGACACCTCTGGTGTGTGAGGGGAACCGTCCTAAAAAGGGAATTCCCTGTTGCGCGTAAAAGTACACTCAGCTCTCCGCTGAATAACCCCCTAGCTAACTGGACCCGGGAACCCCCTATTTTTGTGATATTATTAATGAGTGGGGAGCCGGTTCTCGCTGGTCCTTAAATCTCCTCAAGCCCCCCCCTAGTGTGACTTAATTCAATATTAGATCCCAACCGGTCCTCACACGTTTCCGTGCCTCTTTGAAAACCTGGCTCTTTCCCACTCAGTAACAATCTGTTCTTTCTTGGGCTTTCTCATATCTCTGCTATCTTAGCGCCAAGACGCCTTGGCAATCGAGCGCTTTATAAATCTTTTACTTACTTACTTACTTACTTACTTACTTACTAACTGTTTTTCACTCCATATGTAACTCGTACAATTATCACTGTTTATAGTTACCTCTGTGTCTACTGTTGCGATGTCTTTGTTGCCACTCTATGTAATTGTTTCTACCCATAGGTAACTCGGGTATCTGCTTCTCTGCCATCTATGTAAAGTGCTCTGATACCTTCGGGTCAAGTTTGCGCTATACAAAACTTTATAAATAAAGAAAATAAAATAAATTAAAAGGATGTTATGTATTACATATTGGTGTGTAAATAGATGTTCATACAGCCAAATTCCATGTTTTTTACTTATTGTTTTTGGGGAATAGGTTGTTCGAACAAGTTGCAATCCAGCTCCAGTGGATAGATCTTATTGAATCCTTGCCTTCCCGTCACCAAGATGTCCTCTGTGTTACTTCCAGTGAAATGTAATGAATCGTAATTCATCCAGGACTGTAGATTTTAAAATATTGTAAAAGTAGCACTGTTTCTCAACCTCTTCTGATGTTATAAGAATTTGATTATCATCAGTGTAAGAAAGATTAAAATTTTATATTACATTTTCTGGTAACATTCATGAGAGGTTTTTCATTAATGTTAGGAAGGCATATATAGGTGCCTATTGTGGTAACCTGAGGGATCGTGCAGAAGAAGAGACAGAGGCTCCCATTTGTATATGTTGGCTGCTCCCACTAACAAACGAAGGGTAACATTTGATGATGTGATTGTTCACCTGAGGTGCTAGGTCATATTGTTGTTACAAGCCACCATGTCAAAGGCCGTGAAGAGGTTTAGAAGTACAATAGCCCATCCCCTTGTTGGAGCTGATTTAAGAATAAGAAATAATACCACAAATACGAATCTCTGTCAGCACAAAAGATAGCGCAATTTATTGGAGACCAACAAATAATGCAAATACGTGCAGCACGGAGACAGACAGCAAAGTCACTGAATGTCCAAAAATGTGACGTTCCTTTCAGTCTTTATAGGCATAAATCACAAAGGATGTAGCATCATAACATACGTAGCACAAATTAAGCATGGGGCATTGGACCAATTAGCAACTGCCTAAGCTGCGCCATACCATCTATGGTCCGAAATACACTGTTGCTGACCACGTGTCTTAAGTAGGCAGCTTCGGGGACTTTCCACTGTAATGCAATGTATTATGTTGGTACTTTTCCATAACACGTACCAGAAACATTTCGAAATGCGATATGCTGAAATATGTGTAGCTAAGCTCTTCTATTTTCGGATCTCTCTTGTGCAAGCCTTCCGTTACAATAGCAGTTTTACTTAAGACAAAATGGAAACGTACAACCATTTTGTGCAGAGAATTCTGTGTTAACTTAGCAGGGCCTAAGGAACAAACTTCAAGCATTTGGTATCATATAAGAAGGATGGCTTCTACACCCTCTTCGTCCATTATCTCCAGTAGATTATCTGAAATCTCCGCTAAAGCAGTTTCTGAGTAATTCGACATACTTATGCCAGATTGGTTATTATTTAATAAACCACATTTTTCCAACTTAATTGAAGCTGAAAGATGGCAACTTTTTTGTAGGATCTTGCTGACCATGGGGACACCGCAACTGGATGGAAATTGAAAGAATCTGCACGGTCCAAGATAAGTATTCGCATTAGTGTTTTTGTTAAGAACGGCCTGGATCTCATCCTGTGTCATAGTAGCAAATCAAATAGATCAGTTATAGACTCAGAACATATCATTTTTCAGAGAGCTCTGCCCCTTCCAATTTCTCTTGTCAGACAGTTTGCCATATGACTAGAAAACTGATGGCTGAGGCATGAGGAGTATGTGGCTATGGGCAGTGCTATTTGCACTATGTTTTCAATATATGCCCTGATCTCAGGGAATTAGAGTTTACTCTCTGGATAGCTTTTGAAGATTGTGATGCAATTGTACTGATTATACTGTGCGAAGTCAAAACCTTAATATTCATCTACTAATATGGCTGTTGAAAGGCTGTTTACAATACATGGGGGTTGTGGCATTTGTAGAGAGCGGAAACATGTGCATAAAACCCATGAAAGAATTCATCACTTTTTGGTCATCGCTTCATGAACTCAAAAGTCAGAAGAATGAGCACAACATTCTCATACCATGCTCCTGTCAGTGGTAAAGTGGTGAGATAGTCTGACAGTAGAGTAAAGAGAATTGTGGAAGAGGTGAACTTCCAGGTACAAAAGTACAAAAAAATGTATGGCAAAAAAGTACATAGACTGGGTCACGAAGAGTATTACATATGCTTATCATAAACCTTTGTCAGCTAGGATTTATTTTAATGAGGTTTAGGGAAAGATTCCATGGAAAAGTAAAAAAGTAAAGAATAAGATCAAAGCGGGTATTTGTGTATGAAATTGTTTAGACATCATTTGCATAATTCATAGAGTTATTATTCGGTAAGGATGACTACTCTTACTCACAGTAAAACCTTTGTAAATTCATCTACATATTTTTAATTAGATAATTCGAACTTATTGTATTCTTTCTTGTGAGCAAAACTTCTTTAGAATCACGTGGTTAGTCTTTTTGAAATTGCACAGGTTACTTTGGTTATTACATGTCCTTTTGACTATATCAAGAGTTGAACTCCTGTGATTATAACAGGAACAGCTCTTAAACCTATGAAGACAGTGGAGTGCAGTGCTAGTTCCAAACCCGTCCTTCACACTTGAATTACTCTAAATTCAGTTTTTAAAGCAGAAGCTGTCTAGAACCCAATGCTTCAGAACTTTCTCCTGCCCCTCCAAACACCACTTGGTAGATGTTGGAAAGTGGATTATTAGTCGTGGTAAATATATATCTACCACTGGCAATAAGGACACTAACACAGTCTCGAGCTCAGAAAAGGTCTCATAAAATAATTCCCATGCTCAACCCTTAGTAGTTTGCCTGCGAGCAGTCAGGCTGAACTTCAGAGACAGGTATGTAAAGCATTTAAAAACACCAATTCAGTAAACAATTAAGACACAACACACAATAAAAATCCAACACCAAGTTATAAAAATAGGAAATATTGTTATCTTTAAAATGACATCAAAACAAAAAATATCCAAAGTAGGGAACCGGAGATATGAATTTGTAAAGATTTAGCACTATATAGCACATAGAAACACATTGCGCCTAGTGGGACATCTGGTTGTGCTAGAACGCGACAAAGTCAAAGTTTCAGACTGACTGTGGTGGAGTCCTGCGCAGCTACCCCTCGCGGTAGCCTTGGCCACAGTTTTACCTTCTGACTTAGAAACTTTCCTGGAGCTTTTTCTGCCAGGGTCCCTTAATGCTCTTCACGAGGTGAGGGTTCGCCGGCTTGGCTTTCGACCAGCTTCTGGTCAAACTCCAGAAGTCGGACCTCTGGAGCTTTTGAGCGGGACACACCTGGAGGGCAGGCCGGCTCGCGGTTGATGGTTGCCAGCTTGGCTGGCCAGGTCGATTCGGTCCAGTTATGGAGCTTTTTTCCAAAGTTGCTCCAAACTTCTGGGACTTCTTCCTGAAGTTCCTCTGAGGGTCCCAAAGTGTCCAAAACTTACTCCAAGGGTCTGGAAGCTCCAAGAGGGTATTTGAAAGTTTGGGACTTCAGTTCCCACAAACAACTTTGACAAAACCCTGACAAATCCACTGGAAGCACTCCAGGCTGGGGATTCTTGATGGTGATGGTCAAGGTGAGCTATGTTAACCTGTAGCTTGCAGGGAGTCCTCTCTTTAGTCCTTTTAAAGCAAGTTAGGCCCACAGGGCTGTAGTTCTAGATTGAGCAGCAGGCACAGTCAGTCAGAGTGCAGGGCCTGGTTGGTGCAAATCAAACTTCAAGCATAGACCCTTCTTCTTCTCTTGTTTAAAGCAGCAGTTCTTAGAGGCTCTGCCCCTCTCAGATACTTATTCTGTGTTCTCTGGGGTCAAGCAGGAGGGCACTCTTGTACAATTAGGTGCAGGGCAACACCCCAGAGCTTGACCATTTCCTCCAAAGTGTGGCACAGTGGTCTCCCAGAAAGCACTATATCTCCAAAATTCAATATGGCTGAAGTCTCAGCAGAGAGGCAAGAGATAGCTAAACCAACCTCCAGGATGGCTCATCTCCATAGTCTGCCTTCCCCTGGCATCTGAAAATTCCTTCCTTAAGCCTGCCATCTGGCTGACTTCAGTAGGGATGGGTGTAGATGAACCTGGCCTATTCTGCCTGACCTCTTCTTCCTTTGAAGCTCATGGTTTATGATCCCCGCCCCCTTGCTCTGGCATTCCTGTGTAGCAGAACCCTCTCCTCCCAGGTGGCTCCTCACCCTGGCTGCCACTTATCACTTCATTAAAGCAGCCTGGCTAATCCACTTAACTGACCAATCAGAGCAGACCACTGGAAGGCTGAATTTTGACTTACAGACAAGAAAGTCTTAAAACTTCCTTTCTGTACATTTTAGGATAAATCCAACAACAGCATATTGTTGGATTTATCAATACCATTCTACTAAGTCCTTGAATCATATTTTTCGGTTGTCCCCTGCGTTAGTTATGAATTCTTAAACTATTGCAAGTTTAGCCTATGTGGTTGGGGATCTACAATGGGGAAAATGAAATGTCCAATTTCTCCAGCACGAGGGCCTATAAAACTGCTTTTATAAGGACCCTGCTTATGACTACATGACCCCCTACCCCTGCGACACCTAGGGGAGACTTTAGGGGTCCTGAATATACAAAAATAATGTAGATCCTCACTCCAACGTGCTCCTAGCACAAAAGTCGATTTTGAGAATCACTTTACTACAATGAGGAAAGTGAAATGTGCAATTTCTCTATCCACAGGGCATATAAAACTTATTTTATAAGGGTCCACCTTATAAGTACCTGACCCCCCACACCTGGGACACCTAGGGGAGACCCCGGGAGTACCTAATATGCCAAAATATTGTAGTTTATCATTTTTTAAGTGCTGCTAACACCAAAGTCGAGTTTGGGCAGAATTTACATTCAAAAGCAGTCCTGCAAAACAGGGCTGCTTTTAAAATGACCTCAGGCTCTCAGCAGTGCACACATGCAAGCGCAGAAGGGCTGCTGGCCTCTAAACTGCAATGCCCTATTATATACTAGGGACTTAAAGGTAGTTTCAATCCCCCTGCCCTATTATATACTATAGCCTTATAGGGGAGGTCATGCCAATCATTTGAGTACCCTAACCCATAGTGTACCCTAGTGTATGTAGGTGTTTTCACTGTATTCTAAGTGTGTTTTCAGCATAGCACTGGCCCTGGGCCTGGTTAAGCAAAGCCCAGGGGCAATCAGAGTCAGTTACCATTAGTAGCAAAAAATGGGGGTACCCAGGACACAAAGATGACTTTGCAACAGTAGAACTGACCAGATTTCTAATATAGCCTTAGAGCCCGCCGTAGTGGGCTCTACCAGCCATTAAAGACCCGCTCCAGCGTTAAAGGCCCAAACCGAAAGGCTCTAAAGCTATTACAACATTCCGCTCCTAGAGGGCAGAATGCTCTAACTTGTTATCTGAAACAGTGTAAAGAATAGACAATTGCTGATTCAGACTAAAATCGAAATTCCACTGAGGATATTGAAACCCCATTGCATGCCTGAATTTAAAAAAAAGCTTAACTGCATTACCACTCCCTCAGAGACTTTTGGCTGAACAATAGATTTTCTTTCAATTCCTACATTTCATACACAAGACTAAGAGGTGCTCTGTCTTGACACTTACAAAATTTGGTCTCACTCTACATTCCCTCTAGGAACCTGAAGTCTAAAAGCCTGCATTAATAAAGTGGAATGGGAAAGATATTGGGAGTAAGCCCCTGGGTGACCTGCAGCTCTTTAAAAAAAAATTAAATAAGTAAATAAATCAAGTAATTGAGACGGGCCATCAGAAGGCCAGTTTGTGTGCAGAGAATGTATTTTGTTATTTTATTTTTGTCAAAAATAACAATTTTAGCTCTAACCGGACTGGAGCTTGCTGTGGCGATCTCACCCGTTACCCAGGACTGATCTCACATTGAAAAGTAAAAGGAATATGCGGATAAAATCTCATGCCTACATTCACGTAACACAAGAAATATGTAAATGGCAGTTACATTCAGGACATTTATAATGTTAATCGAAATGAAATATGGGTTTACTCTAAAAATAAAGCACCTGATGTTTTACGGTTTCCCATTAAACCAAGGTTTCTGTTTATTTTAATCTCGATCATAAATCACAATGCAACACTGTGCCCTCTGAGGCGACCCCCGTCAGAAATACACAATATGTTATCATTAAAAAACATACCTGAAAGGAACCCACGGACATTCCCACCAACATATCTTTTTTTGTAAAAAAGGAGAGAGTAAAGAAGGGGAATACATATTTTGCCTCTTTTGTTATGCTTTTTCAAGAAATATGTCGATTTCGTCTGTTATAAATGATTACGTGCGGAAGAAGTAGAGGCCGAAATAAAGCCCCCTCCCCCCTGAGTCTTACAGAAGGCTCTGCCCGAATACAGTGCTAGCACTAAGGGGGAGGTGTGGAGCAGCGGCCAACGTGGCTGACTTCGGATCCCAGCTCGCGGTTCGGTCGCCAATGCCAGCTCAACTCAGCACCATGCTGAGCAATACTGGGCAATAGCTCACTTAATCTCCCCGATGGCCCGCAGCGCCTTGAAACCTAAGGGTTTGTGTTTTACAATAGATTTACTAAAAGTTTGTAGAACAGCTGTGCAAAGATCTGCAGTGCTGCATTGCATGAATGCAGCACTATCTTTACAAAAGTCACGTCACCTTTATAAAAGGCACGTTTTGCTGATGTCATTGGCAACACTTGCACAAAAATGCTAATTTAGGAGGACTGCGTGGGCAAGTCAGCAGCCTCTTGCATGACATTTGCACTCGATGCACACTCTCCCGTACACATTTCTGCCCAAGTGTAAGACACCGTCATGTTACACATGGGAATATCACGTGATATTCAACGTGGCCATTCTTTGCATCTGGTTTCATTTGGCACTAGAAATTAATGTAATGCCAAGCCAGGTCATGCTGCCTTAATGGATCTGGCTTTACGTGAAACCTATTAGGTGTTTGAGCTGTTCCCACTCCATAACGCCCCCTCAAGATTCATAATCAAGATTTGGGTGCTAGTAAATGCAACATTTGGCATGTCACTTGCGTCAATATTTTAGAAGCAAAATATATTTTGCGCAGGAAAGTTGGTCATTTGCACTGCTCTTGTGAGAGCTCACGCAAACAGTGGCGTCATGAACCCCCCGCTTTAGCAGCTTAAGTGGGGGTAACCACTCAAAGTTGATTCGTTTTACATTGCCGTTTGTAGGGCTGCAGACAAAAGCTCATAAACACTAAGAACAAGGCTAAGAGGTAAAGGAGAGAGAAGGAAATGATCCAAACAAGAAATAGTGGGCATCACAGAAAGGCAAGTTAGAAAAAATAATGTAATAAAAGACACAATTGTGGTAGTTAGAAACTAGATAGGAGGGAGGAGAGAAATAAGAAAAGGTGGAAGGAAGGAAAGTAAACATGACGGGCGAAGGAGAGATGAAAGGAAAAGTTGAAGGAAGGGTAAGTGAAAGGAAAAAAGGAAAGGTGAGTGCAGGGACAGATGATCGAAAGGATGAAAGGCTGAATGGACTGGTCAATGATCAGTTGTTAAAAGGATGTAAGGATGAGAAAAGAATTGATGGAATGATGGAAAGGGGAATGGAAGGATGGTTAGACAAGTGAAAGGATGAATGGCTGGAAGAGTGAAAGGATGGACAGATGTATGTGTGAGGGGAATAGTAATTGGATGGATGGTTGAAAAAATTTAAAGATGAAAATGATGGATATAAGGGTGAAAGGAGTGATGAATGTGTGAAAGGACTGAGGAATGTGTGAACACATGGATGGATAGACCTTCAATGGATTGTTAGAATAATGAAAGGATGGATATGTGAAAGAATGATAAATGGGTGGTAGGATGAGTGGGTGTAAGGTGAAGGGAACTATTCTAGGGAAGGTCGGTCTTGATTGCTTTGCTCACTCAGGGGCATATTAACAAGGCGGCGTTAATGAATTATCGCCGCTTTAGCGTCCGTTTTCGGACGAAAAGCGGCGATAATTTTATCGCCGAATTAACAAGGACACGCTAGCGCGTGATTCCTGACTTAGCGTCCGTTTTCTGCACGCCTCCCATCGCATCGCTAATGAGATGCAAAGGGGGCGTGCCTGTGTAAACAACAGGGGAAATATCGCTAACCCAGGTATCGCCATATTAGCAACGTGGGTTAGCGATATTTTAAATTGCGTTAAGTATGCCTTAACGCAGGAATTTAACGTCTGCTAAATTCCTGACTAAGGCATACCTAACATGGGGGGTGGATTGTGTGGCTAAGACCACAGGCCCTATCACCAAGTATATCGCCGTTTTCCATGGGACATCGCTGGAAAACCAGCGATGTTCCATGGAAAACATCGCTATCACTGGAAAATTATCGCCTTTGCGCTAAGCGTTGTTAATACAGCGCTAGCATGGCGATAATTTCCAGCGATAGCCGGCGATAGGATTCCTCACGCTAAGCACGGCCAGCGATAATTATCGCTGGCCGTTGTTAATATGCCCCCAAGTATCATTAGAGCTTAGGGTTAAAGTGGGGGCTGTTTCAATTTTCTGGCTACTCCCTTGCATGCAAACGCATGTAAACTTGTGTCCAGATTTACAAAACTCTCACACAAAGCAGCGCAGCACCCAAAAAAGATGCATATTACACAAAATATACCCCGGCACTCCAAACATTTTATGCTATTTTAGTGATATATTGTTTAAGCAGTTTGCTAGAAGATTCTTGTTACTTTTTCACAGGTAACACAGATACTAGAGAGAGTCACTCTTGTTCAATGATTTAATAGTCTCGTTGATATCAAATTAACAATTTCAATTTTTTAGAGAAAAATTTATACAAGGACTGAACACTTTGATGGTGGCATTTCCAAGTCCAGAGCAGTACATCAATTTTCGGTG
This sequence comes from Calotriton arnoldi, assembly GCA_963921515.1. Taxonomy (NCBI): domain Eukaryota; kingdom Metazoa; phylum Chordata; class Amphibia; order Caudata; family Salamandridae; genus Calotriton; species Calotriton arnoldi. The sequence goes on from CAWUFW010010987.1 coordinate 460,799, forward strand.
AAAAGACAACAGCCGACATGTGTTTTGTCACTAAGGTGACTTTTTCAAGGCTTTAACACATGCTCAAGGTTGAGTCAAGGTTGAGTCAGGTTAAGTATGAAGTATATGGCGCAACGATTAAAACCCTTCTGGAGAGCCTCTAGATTTCCGATCTGGCTGATCTTTCAAATGGCGAAAAATAGTATATGTTCGATTTTGAGTGGTACTAAAGATATCAGTGTCATTATTTCTCAAGAAAAGTCAAGCTGCAAAGAATATTTGCCTCATTAGAAAGCATTCCGTCAAATTCGGACCATGGTAAGTCCCTGTAACTATGGTGACAACGAGCTTAAATAGTAGCTGCTGCGTATTTTCAAGCCAAAATGCTGCTCTGTGAGAGAGAGAGAGAAAGAGAGAGAGAGAGACAGAGAGAAGGATAGTGCCATATCTACAGAGATATAATAATCTCGTCCCCTCTCTCTTGCGCCGGTGCACAATTAGCCTGCTGAGCGCGATGCACACACCTTTGCTCCAAGTGCAAGGGTGTGTGCGTGAGTCTAGCATAGGTTTTGCACTGGAAGTGTACCCTTCCAGTACAAAATACTATGCTTAGACTAACCTAAAACGTTTCCCACGTACAATGTATGCTGTATAGTACAGCAATCATGAAAGAGTGGGAAGAATTTGGAGAAATAAAAGCATTTCTCCTTTTTCACGCCTGCTTCAAAGCAACGTTATTTCTGGGTAGCAAAACTGTGTCTACTATTGGTAGTAGATAGGGTTTTGCATCAAAAAGCATGGGTGGTTGCATGGGAATGTCCATGTAAGGCCCCCTTGATGTAGAGAAGTGCAAAGAGTAGCTTTGCGCTGCTTTATGTTACTTTTAGGTAACTTTCCAGAGCCAAACAAGTTTGGCACTGGAAAGTAAATTAAAAAAAAACATTTTGCACTGGTTTGCATCACTTTTGTGACAAAAACACAGAGCAAAAAGGGCGAGATTTATCATTTGTTAGATACCTTGCTGTGCTGCATGAAAGGGTGAGCAAAAGGCACACAAATGATGGACGAATTGCGGAACAAATCAAACATTCACCCCCAGTCAAGAGATCTGGGTTAAATCCATTGTCCTTTTGCTCACCATGCCACTCCAGTTTAGACCCAGCCATATGCAAATCAGTCTTGACCCTGCACCTCATGGGAACAGTCCAGCCCAAACTGCCAAGCCAGGTCCTCCCGGACCAGAAACAAGCATCCAGGTACCGATTTCTGGGTATCACCCCTCAACAGCCAGGCTAGCTTGAATCCAGTGGCACAGTGAGGCAGGGATCCAATTCGTCTTAGGGTGAGAAAGCAAAAGACACACAAATGATGGACGGCATGCGGAACAAATCAAACATTCACCCCAAATCAATAGATCTCGGTTAAATCCATTGTTCCTTTGCTCACCATGCCACCCCAATTTAGACCCAGCCATATGCAAATCAGCCTTGACCCTTCTCATCATGGGTACATGCCAGCCCGAACTACTAAGCCAGGTCCTTCCTGGACTAGAAACAAGCATCCTAGGATCGGTTTTGGGTATCACCCCTCATCAGCCAGGCTAGCTTGAATCCAGTGGCACAGTGAGCCTGGGACCCATGTCTGGGCATACCCGGCACACTTAGGGTGACAAAGGAAAAGACACACAACTGATGGACGGAATGCGAAACAAATCAAACATTCACCCCCAGTCAAGAGATCTGGGTTAAATCCATTGTTCTTTTGCTCACTATGCCACTCCAGTTTAAACCCAGCCATATGCAAATCAGTCCTGACCCTGCTCCTCATGTGAACAGTCCAACCCCAACTGCCAAGTCAGGTTCTCCCTGGACCAGAAACAAGCATTCTGGGACCAGTTTCGGGGTATCACCATTCATCAGCCAGGCTAGCTTGAATCCAGTGGCACAGTGAGCCCAGGATCCAATTCGTCTTAGGGCGGGAAAGCAAAACACACACAAATGATGGACGGAGTACAGAACAAATCAAACATTCACCCCCAGTCAAGAGATCTGGGTTAAATCCATTGTTCTTTTGCTCACCATGCCACTCCAGTTTAGACACAGCCATTTGCAAATCAGTCTTGACCCTGCTCCTTATGGGAACAGTCCAGCCCGAACTGCCAAGCCAGGTCCTCCCTGGACCAGAAACAAGCATCCTGGTACCGATTCCTGGGTATCACCCCTCATCAGCCAGGCTAGCTTGAATCCAGTGGCACAGTGAGCCCGGGATCCAATTCGTCTTAGAGTGAGAAAGCAAAAGACACACAAATGATGGACGGAATGCGGAACAAATCAAACATTCACCCCCAATCAATAGATCTCGGTTAAATCCATCGTTCTTTTGCTCACCATGCCACCCCAATTTAGACCCAGCCATATGCAAATCAGCCTTGACCCTTCTCATCATGGGTACATTCCAGCCCGAACTGCTAAGCCAGGTCCTCCCTGGACTAGAAACAAGCATCCTGGGATTCGTTTCGGGTATCACCCCTCATCAGCCAGGCTAGCTTGAATCTAGTGGCAAAGTAAGCCTGGGACCCATGTCTGGGCATACCCGGGTGCACTTAGTGCGAGAAAGCAAAAGACACACAAATGATGGATGGAATGCAAAACAAATCAAACATTCACCTCCAGTCAAGAGATCTGGGTTAAATCCATTGTTCTTTTGCTCACCATGCTACTCCAGTTAATACCCAGCCATATGCAAATCAGTCCTGACCCTGCTCCTCATGGGAACAGTCCAAACCGCACTGCCAAGCCAGGTTCTACCTGGACCAGAAACAAGCATCCTGGGACCGGTTTCGGGGGTATCACCTCTCATCAGCCAGGCTAGCTTGAATCCAGTGGCACAGTGAGCCTGGGACCCACGTCTGGGCATACCCGGGTGCACTTAGTGCGAGAAAGCAGAAGACACACAAATGATGGACGGAATGTGGAACAAATCAAACATTCACCCCCAGTCATGACGTCTGGGTTAAATCCATTGTTCTTTTGCTCACCATGCCAACCCAGTTGAGACCCAGCCTATTGCAAATCAGTCTTGACTCTGCTACTCATGGGAACAGTCCAGCCCGAACTGCCAAGCCAGGTCCTCCCTGGACCAGAAACAAGCATCCTGGTACCGATTTCTTGGTATCACCCTTCATCAGCCAGGCTAGTTTGAATCCAGTGGCACAGTGAGCCCGGAATCCATGTCTGGGCATACCCAGCGCACTTAGGGTGACAAAGGAAAAGACACACAACTGATGGACAGAATGCAAAAAAAAATCAAACATTCACCCCCAGTAAAGAGATCTGGGTTAAATCCATTGTTCTTTTGCTCACCATGCCACTCCAGTTTAGACACAGCCATATGCAAATCAGTCTTGACCCTGCTCCTCATGGGAACAGTCCAGCCCAAACTGCCAAGCCAGGTCCTCCCTAGACCAGAAACAAGCATCCTGGTACCGATTTCTGGGTATCACCCCTCATCAGCCAGGCTAGCTTGAATCCAGTGGCACAGTGAGCCCGGGATCCAATTCGTCTTAGGGTGAGAAAGCAAAAGACACACAAATGATGGACGGAATGCGGAACAAATCAAACATTCACTCCCAATCAATAGATCTCGGTTAAATCCATTGTTCTTTTGCTCACCATGCCACCCCAATTTAGACCCAGCCATATGCAAATCAGCCTTGACCCTTCTCATCATGGGTACAGTCCAGCCCGAACTGCTAAGCCAGGTCCGCCCTGGACTAGAAACAAGCATCCTGGGATCGGTTTCGGGTATCACCCCTCATCAGCCAGGCTAGCTTGAATCCAGTGGCACAGTGAGCCTGGGACCCATGTCTGGGCATACCCGGCGCACTTAGGGTGACAAAGGAAAAGACACACAACTGATGGACGGAACGCGAAACAAATCAAACATTCACCCCCAGTAAAGAGATCTGGGTTAAATCCATTGTTCTTTTGCTCACCATGCCACTCCAGTTTAGACCCAGCCATATGCAAATCAGTCTTGACCCTGCTCCTTATGAGAACAGTCCAGCCCGAACTGCCAAGCCAGGTCCTCCCTGGACCAGAAACGAGCATCCTGGTACCGATTTCTGGGTATCGCCCCTCATCAGCCAGGCTAGCATGAATCCAGTGGCACAGTGAGCCCGGGATCCAATTCGTGTTAGAGTGAGAAAGCAAAAGACACACAAATGATGGACGGAATGCGGAACAAATCAAACATTCACCCCCAATCAATAGATCTCGGTTAAATCCATTTTTCTTTTGCTCACCATGCCACCCCAATTTAGACCCAGCCATATGCAAATCAGCCTTGACCGCCTTGACCCTTCTCATCATGGGTACATTCCAGCCCGAACTGCTAATCCAGGTCCTCCCTGGACTAGAAACAAGCATCCTGGGATCGGTTTCAGGTATCACCCCTCATCAGCCAGGCTAGCTTGAATCCAGTGGCACAGTGAGCCTGGGACCCATTTCTGGGCATACCCGGCGCACTTAGGGTGACAAAGGAAAAGACACACAACTGATGGACGGCATGTGAAACAAATCAAACATTCACCCCCAGTAAAGAGATCTGTGTTAAATCAATTGTTCTTTTGCTCACCATGCCACTCCAGATTAGACCCAGCCATATGCAAATCAGTCTTGACCCTGCTCCTCATGGGAACAGTCCAGCCGAACTGCCAAGCCAGGTCGTCCCTGGATCAGAAACAAGCATCCTCGTACCGATTTCTGGGTATCACCCCTCATCAGCCAGGCTAGCTTGAATCCAGTGGCACAGTGAGCCCAGGATCCAATTCGTCTTAGGGTGAGAAAGCAAAAGACACATAAATGACGGACGGAATGCGGAACAAATCAAACATTCACCCCCAATCAATAGATCTCGGTTAAATTCATTGTTCTTTTGCTCACCATGCCACCCCAATTTAGACCCAGCCATATGCAAATCAGCCTTGACCCTTCTCATCATGGGTACATTCCAGCCCGAACTGCTAAGCCAGGTCCTCCCTGGACTAGAAACAAGCATCCTGGGATTGGTTTCGGGTATCACCCCATATCAGCCAGGCTAGCTTGAATCCAGTGGCACAGTGAGCCTGGGACCCATGTCTGGGCATACCCGGTGCACTTTGGGTGACAAAGGAAATGACACACAAATGATGGATGGAATGCAAAACAAATCAAACATTCACCTCCAGTCAAGAGATCTGGGTTAAATCCATGGTTCTTTTGCTCACCATGCTGCTCCAGTTAAGACCCAGCCATATTCAAATCAGTCCTGACCCTGCTTCTCATGGGAACAGTCCAGCCCTAACTGTCAAGCCAGGTCCTCCATGGACCAGAAACAAGCATCCTGAGACCAGTTTTGGGGTATCACCTCTCAGCAGCCAGGCTAGCTTGAATCTAGTGGCACAGTGAGCCCGGGACCCAAGTCTGGCCCTACCCGGGGCACTTAGTGCAAGAAAACAAAAGACACACAAATGATGAACGGAATGTGGAACAAATCAAACATTCACCCCCAGTCAAGAGATCTGGGTTAAATCCATCATTCTTTTGCTGAACATGCCACCCCAGTTTAGACCCAGCCAAATGCAAATCAGTCTTGAACCTGCTTCTCATGGGAACAGTCCAGGCAGAACTGCCAAACCAGGTTCTCCCTAGGGCAGAAGCAAGCATCCTGGAACCGTTTTCGGGGTATCACCCCTCATCAGCAAGGCTAGCTTGAATCTAGTTGCACAGTGAGCCCGGGACCCACGTCAGGGCATACCCAGTGCACTTAGAGTGAGAAAACAAAAGACACACAAATGATGGACGGAATGTGGAACAAATCAAGCATTCACCCCCAGTCATGAGAGCTTAGTTAAATTCATTGTTCTTTTGCTCACTATGCCACCCCAGTTTAGACCCAGCCATAAGAAAATCAGTCTTGACCCTGCTCCTCATGGGAACAGACCAGCCTGAGGTGTCAAGCCAGGTCCTCCCTAGACCAGAAATGAGCATCCTGGGACTGGTTTTGGGGTATCACTTCTCAGCAACCAGGCTAGATTGAATCCAGTGGCACAGTGAGCCCGGGACCCAAGTCTGGGCATACCAGGCGCACGTAGGGCAAGAAAGCAGAAGACACACAAATGATGGACAGAATTCAGAACAAATCAAACATTCACCCCCAGTCAAGAGATCTAGGTTAAATCAATCATCAGTCCTGCCAAGTACCACGCATCAGGCGTTAGACTAACGCATTTCAGTGTGGTGCTCCGCGTCACCGCACTGAAATGCATTGTCAAACATAATGCATAGTCTCAGAGCTGTCACAGAAAGCATGCTGAAAACATTGTGTGGCAGCTGGCAGCACGCATCAGTGCTTGCGCTGGCTGCTCCCTTAGGCTTGGGCGGCCTCCTAGCAGCTCAGGCTCAGCCTCACAGAGTGGCAGCCAGTGCTGCTATAATGTATCTTTTTCGATTCTCACGGGGCGCGCAGCGGGGCTCTGAGTCACTAAACAGCCTGAGTGATGTCATAGGCCGGCCCAGATTCAGCGAGTGACAGTCTCAGACTGGTCGTAGCGCCACAGAAGGACATGACGTCACATCCTGCTTCCAGAGAGCGCAGGGATTTATTACATTTAGTGAGGACTCACTCTGCTGCGGACTGGCCCGGCTGCCCAGTCTCACTCACTGGTTGGCGTGTGGCCGGGGAATCATGGTGCTCGGCCCCGCAGCACACTGTTGTTCGCACCTCACTCAGACCTGTCATGCCCAGCCGGGCCGCCCGCGCTGTGGGGCCGGCCCAGGAAGTAAATGGTCACGCCGCCCGCCAGCGAATTATTTCTGAGCAGCCTGGGCCGGCCGACACGAGGCAACATGCAGTCAAGAGACCGCGATGAGAGGCTGAGAGCTGGTTGTCACCGGTGCAGAGTGATGCTGCCTCAGCTTGGGGGCATAAGAAGGACAGAACTAGCACTGTAAGTTAACCAGCCACTAGTTGTCAGTGACAATAACACAATCAAATTCATTTAATTTTAGGAGAGCTTGCAACGTATTTATTCTAGTACTGCTGCGGCAAGCAGTGCATTCATTATGGCTCTCATGAGGCAGAACAAGGAGGACAACAGTAGTCGAGCGCTGCTCCCCAGCACAGGCACCGGCAGAATTCAGTGGTGCACAGTCAGGAGTGGAGGCAGTGTAGAGCATGGTTGCAGGGGTTATTCCCAGCCAGGGATACATCCAGGTGCAAAGAGGTGGGCTGGCTGGGGGATCATAGCAGGCATATATAATTTTGGTGCTCACATGGAAGAGATGAGCCGCACTACAGCGCAAACAGGGCAAGTCTATGAGTCTAGCCAGGGGTTGAGGTGACAAGGCAAGTTCACAAGGAGGCCCGCAAACCGCGTGTGTCCTAGACAGCTGCAGCCAGGACAGCTAGCAGGGGGTGGTATCCAGTGGACAGAAGCAAGCATGTTCTCTAGCAAAGCAACAGACACTGCAGCTGGTTCAGGCATAGGAGCTCCCTGGGAGGGCTCTAACGGTACTAAAGATGCCATTCTGGCCGGTAGCGCGGGTTACTGGCCCGGGCTAGTGGCGATCGGGCATGTTTCTGCTAAATAGCTGGAATGTCTTAAAGTAAACAATTCTCTGCCACATGTGTTTTTTAGACTAGTCTTACAGCCTGCTGCAGGACACACACTGGTACAAGTACTCTTAGGTTCTAGAGCGGGCGACACACGGATCCTGCCAGGGCGGTTGGACGCTCAGCTTTAGGATTATTACTGCTCAGTGTCTCAGAAAGTGTCTTTTTGAAATAATACAGCCTACATAGCTAGCCTATGTGTACCTCAGTCATCCTTTTCTCCTGAGGCTTGCCCTGACCCCCCTCCCCCAAGCATGCCTCATTGTATTGTAATGTTAATTGCTTAGACTAGCCATGCAACATACTCTCAGCCTCAGGTTAAAAATAGCGGGTGGCGCCGTGCTAAATCAGCTAATTGATTTTCATTAAACTGCTCAATGTGTCTTTTTTAAATAAATGACAGTCTGTGGTTGGGTTGTGACCCCTAGCTATGTGTGTGCCCTTCCATTTCTGGTGCTTTCCAGCAGTTTTAAAATCTTCTTACTGTTTCTCGTTGCTCAAATGGGTGTAATTTCTGATATTTATATTTTTCCCTCATCTTCATTGCTTCATTTTGCTTGCGAGAAAGTGTCACTCATAGTTGTTGAAAGGTCACTCATAATTACACTGAAATTATAAAAATGTCACTCATAGCAATCTGAAACCTTGGCAGCTATGCATCATTATTTTGCTCACCATGCCACCCCAGTTTAGACCCAGCCATATGCAAATCAGTCTTAACACTGCTCTTCATTGGAACAGTCCAATCCGAACTGTCAAACCAGGTCCTCCCTGCACCAGAAACAAGCATCCTGAGACCAATTTCAGGGTATTACCCCTCATCAGCCTGGCTAGCTTGAATCCAGTGGCACAGTGAGCCCAGGAACCATGTCTGGGCATACCCGGCGCACTTAGGGCGAGAAAGCAAAAGACACACAAATGATGGATGGAATGCGGAACAAATCAAACATTGACCCCAGTCAAGAGATCAGGGTTAAATCCACTGTTCTTTTGCTCACCATGCCACCCCAGTTCGCCCAAGTACCACCCATGTAATGCCCCCTTAATGTAGAGTAATGCAAAGCAGAGTTGCTTTGTGTTACCTTTAGGCAACTTAAAGTAATTAAAAAAAAACATTTTCCTCTGGTTTGCATCACTTTTGTGTCACAAACATGGAGCAAAAAGGGCCAGATTATCATTTGTTCATACAACACAACAAAACACCTTGCTGTGCTGTGCTACGTGAAAGGGAGAAGGCAGGAATGTGCCATATCTACTAAGATATGGCGCACTCCCGCTTTCCCTTTGCACTGGTGCACTTTTGGCAGCCTAGCACCAACACAGGAAAACTTGCACCATGGTGCAAGGGCGCCTGCATTGCAGGGAGGATTGATTTGTGCAGAAAGGCACGCCTTCCTGCATAGAAACAATACCTTGAGGCTTTTTCCTCTTTCTATGTGTAAAAAAGGAAAAAACAAGGTGAAATAAACATATTTCTCCTCGTTACTCCTTCACTGTGAAGACGTAGCATTTTGACGCATTCTCAGGTTTACCACTCATGGTAAATCTGGGAATGCAACCAAAATCCATGGGTGGATCCGTGGGAACACCAACGCTGCACCCATAGAACGCCTCCCTGTGGCAGAGTAATGCAATTGCTGTGCCTTGTGTTACTCCAGATTTACCAAGCCACGCAGGACCACGCAAGGTGGCCTTGTTTGGTTTGGAAAATCACATTCTAAGTTTTGCGTCGCCCTGTGCCACTGGCGTGGCACAAGAGCGGCACAAAACCTTCGATAAATATGGACTAAGGTTTGTATATCTGGGCCCTGGGCTCAAGTTTATTTCATTAAGGACATTAAGGACATTACTGTGATACTTTCATTGTTGTTCAGCCCATTTTATTTTAAAACGAGAATTCATAGTCAGTTGCTTGTGCAATTTATTCTATTTTTTTTTTATACAGAATTAATTTGGGTTGATATTTATCACGGGACAGTGTTTTTTGTGATACCTAGTTACAGGAGTCTGTAATTATTCCAAAGAGTGATAACATTTTACACTTTCTGGGGTATATTCACAAGAACGTGTGCTAAACATCTCCAAAAAATGTCAACATAACTTTACACATCGCAGCCTATCACGGGAAAATAACCCAGTGTTAACGTGGAATTCACAACATGGTGGTACCATGCAATAGTCCGCCGAAAACGCGGACAATGTCCGCGATACAGCCACCTCGACGGAGATAAAAACACAAACCACAACACAACAAAACGTGCGATGAGCCCATTCGCGATGAGGAAAGCAGCGATAAGCACCTCCAGGCCCGCGACACACACACGGCAGGCGGGAATAAGCACAACAAAACCCTGAAAATGAAAGACAAACCAAACAGAAAACAACAGCCAAGCACAATGGAGGCAACCGGAGCTAGTACACAACCCCACAAGCCCCATTGGCAACAAAACATTGTACATGGCAGGCCATCGTGGACAAGGTGAATGCAGCCCGAGAGCGGAGGAGGACAATGGAAGAAAACCAGAACAGCCGGAATGATGCGAAACGCACAAACAAGCAGAAACACGCCAACAACAAGAAGGCAGCAATGCACACCGGAGGTGGGAGTCCAGCGCCACACCAGGAGCTGGATGACATGGAGGAAATGGTGTCCACCACATCAGTCTGGAGATGGTGGCAGGACCCGGGGACTGGAAACTCCCCAAAACAACAGACACAACAGCAACAGGGAGAGGAACGACCAGGGACTAGGGGGACGGGGGGAGATGGGCACAATGGCACACATGCACAATTAAGCACAGCACAACTGCAGACAAACCATGCCCAAAAGTAACAACACCAACCAAGAGCACAAGTCACACAACCCGGCAATATCACACCACTGAACTAGCACAGAAGTGAAAACCACACTGCCTGAAAGGGAGAAGGGTGAGCCAAATCAGAGCTGAAGGGACAACTCACACACAATGCAGCACACACACATAGGAAGCAGAGCACCCCACCATCGAACACAATGTGGTACAAACACCAACATTTGCACAACAGAACACAGGACACAAGTGCACCCGCTTGTGGCCGGCAAACGGCCATACGCATCTGGCAAAGCACGAAACAGGGACATGATAATGCACAAGTACAAACCCACAGCCCTGATGGGGGAGCAACGCACGTATGGCAGGGAGCCAGAGAGTCCGTGACACACACATTGGCATACAAATCAAGACACAGCACAGTTGGAGACAAGTGAAAGCGCGGAAACTTTATCAACAAGTGCGTGTCAGTACGGCCAAGAGAAGTGCCACGATATGCAGACCAATGCAGCAGCATGTCTGAATGAGGAACGTAGGAAAGCGCCCATGTCCACCCCGGGGAGTCCATCACCAACACAAGTCAGTGTCAACCCGAATTGGTTCTCCGCGCATGGATCAGGAGTCCAGGCCGATACAGCCATGTCCACTGTCGTCTTGGGACATGTGACCAGATTCCCAACATGCAACCAGGCGTCGGGACACGTGCAATGGGTCACATCCAGTTGTGGCTGCAGATACCTTGTCACTCGTCCATGAACGCGAGTGCAGCAGCGTAGGCCAACATCTCCAATGAGAGACCGTTCTCCACCACATCTGACATGTCGTTGACGTAATCCATCAGCTGACCCGGACAGATGTGCTGACTTCAACCCCTGGCCCCAATGTGCACCAAAGCCCAATCGGGTAGCGGCTCAATGTGCTCACTGCACACGACGACTCGTGCAATCTCCCAGGTCCAGTTGCCAGCATGCATGCCAAACATCTTGCTCACTTTGCTACTGGATTCAAGATAGCCTGGCCGATGACGGCTGTAAGCCAGAAACCGGTCCCAGGACGCTTGTTTCCGGTCCAGGGAAGACATGGCTTGGCAGTTCGGGCTGGACTGTTCCCATGAGGTACAGGGTCAGACTGATTTGCATATGGCCATGTCTGAACTGGGGTGGCGGAGTGAGCTAAAGAATGATGATGGATTAAACCCAGATCAGTTGACTGGGGGTGAGTGCTTGCAATGTTCAACACTCCGTCCATCATCCCCTTTGGTTTTGCTATGTTCGCGCTAAGTTGGCAGGGTATGCCCAGACGTGGGTCCCTTGCTCACTTTGCCACTGGATTCAAGATAGCCTGGCTGATGACGGCTGTAAGCCAGAAACCGGTCCCAGGATGCTTGTTTCCGGTCCAGGGAAGACATGGCTTGGCAGTTCGGGCTGGACTGTTCCCATGAGGTACAGGGTCAGACTGATTTGCATATGGCCATGTCTGAACTGGGGTGGCGGAGTGAGCTAAAGAATGATGATGGATTAAACCCAGATCAGTTGACTGGGGGTGAGTGCTTGCAATGTTCAACATTCCATCCATCATCCCCTTTGGTTTTGCTATGTTCGCCCTAAGTTGGCAGGGTATGCCCAGACGTGGGTCCCTTGCTCACTTTGCCACTGGATTCAAGATAGCCTGGCTGATGACGGCTGTAAGCCAGAAACCGGTCCCAGGATGCTTGTTTCCGGTCCAGGGAAGACATGGCTTGGCAGTTCGGGCTGGACTGTTCCCATGAGGTACAGGGTCAGACTGATTTGCATATGGCCATGTCTGAACTGGGGTGGTGGAGTGAGCTAAAGAATGATGATGGATTAAACCCAGATCAGTTGACTGGGGATGAGTGCTTGCAATGTTCAACACTCCGTCCATCATCCCCTTTGGTTTTGCTATGTTCGCCCTAAGTTGGCAGGGTATGCCCAGACGTGGGTCCCTTGCTCACTTTGCCACTGGATTCAAGATAGCCTGGCTGATGACGGCTGTAAGCCAGAAACCGGTCCCAGGATGCTTGTTTCCGGTCCAGGGAAGACATGGCTTGGCAGTTCGGGCTGGACTGTTCCCATGAGGTACAGGGTCAGACTGATTTGCATATGGCCATGTCTGAACTGGGGTGGCGGAATGAGCTAAAGAATGATGATGGATTAAACCCAGATCAGTTGACTGGGGGAGAGTGCTTGCAATGTTCAACACTCCGTCCATCATCCCCTTTGGTTTTGCCAAACATCCATGCATGCCATAAACGGGCATCACGGTGACACTCCTGGTCGTGGGCCAACACGGGGCGCATACACACATCGAAATCCAGGTCAGCTACAGTCACGTTGGAGAGGCAGACATCCATGGTCCACTCGAATATGCACGAGCGACAATGCAACACAGGCTGAAAGCAGGTGACGTTCGCAAGGCGGAAGCTCAGCCGGTAACTGATCCGCAGCACTGCCAACGGCAGTGCCCCCAGTACATGCAGCAGACGTGCACGGTACAGGTCCACGTGACTGGAGTCGAGCATGTGTCCGGGATGGTCTGCCATTGCGTCAGTGGCTCTGCTTGAAGTGGCACTGGCTTGCCCTACGCCAGTCCTGTGGATGAAATGGCACAGCTCGGAGCAATGAGCAGTGTCTGTGTGCAACGGGTGCAGGCCTGGGGTGGGGTGGGAGTACGTGTGAAGGCCATCTCATGCACACTAACTACGACCAAGGACCTCTGTGTGTGGGATGTGTACACGTTGGTCTCACGTCGGGCAGTGCATAGTGTGGGAGTCGCAAGTAAATGCTATTGTATCTGTCGGGGTGCTGGCCACATGCAAGTCGCAGCTCGGAGCTGCAGATGTGCCACCGCCTGATAGTACAGACAAAGGACCCTTCATCCCTACAGTAACTTCGATATCTGCATGCATTCAGGAGATGTACAGAGGCCTGTCGTGGGTGTGGTGGGATGTCTGCGACCCTGGGAATCATGGATGATATGCCCAGCACATGGCACATGAGCGGCCTCACTGTGTGTTACGTTGCCTCACAGCTGCTCCTCCCTCCCACGAGCCCCCACACTTGTGTGCGCTGCGCGGTTGTATCATGTGCACTCCTACAGCACACCATTGTCATGCCTGTCCGCGCATGTCCAGCGGCATGCCAACAACACCCTGACGCTGGCCTTTGAAGGTGTGCGGCCACATGAGTGTAGGCCAATGGTCCGGACAGGGCGGACACAGGTGTACAGTCCATGGCTGGCTGTGATCGCACTGCGAATGAGGCTAGGCAACTGACTCATGCAGCTGCAGGACTCATACACATAACACCTGGCATGCATGTGCCAAGACCCCGAGCGGTCTTGCACTCCTACATTTCCTCGTACGTGCGGGCCCGCCCTCCTGGTGCATGCTACATTGCAACATCGACTACTGTGGCCCTGGTGGCGACAACACCCCAACACAGAGACACACTTACCGCACATCCTGCCCAAGGCCAGGTCCGAGCCACGCCCTGCTCCCCCTACCGAATCAGCACACCCCTGCGCTGACCTGACGTACGCCGGACCAGCACACGCCGCTTGTGCATGCAGGGGGGCGTGCGAAGCTACATGTCCAGGATCACTGCCAACGCTGAGGTGACATGGTATCATCCGCTGAAGACAGCACACTGTGATGTTGCAGGGCCTGTGCCCATCATGCTGACACAATGACCACACGGACACACTTGCTCAGATGGTGTGAATGGCTACGGGCACGTGCGCCCGGCCACATTTATTAGCAGGCACACATATCGAGTGACACCTGTGTTGGATGTGTGTGGGGTGTGTGCACACCAGCCGGTAAGGGCTGCCTGGTGCAGTCAGAAATCGACAACAGTGTACATCGTAAAGGACACAACCATTGAACCATAAAGGCCCCATGACTTGTGCTGCACAGAGTTAGTGGCCCCAGATGCACAGCGTCCTGCACGGGCCTACCGCCCCGGGCCGCTGACTTGCGGGGCACTGGGGCAGGGTCAAGAGAGCAGAGCAGGTTTCCGTAGATGACAAAGGGGCTTGTCGCGGAGTGTCTCGGTGGACAGTGGAAGGTGTACCCCCAGGGCATGATGCAGAGGGCAGAACCACGCTGAAACAGTCACTATGGTGGAGATGAATGGAACAGACACATGTCGGACACCAAGTCCGGTCCAGCCAGATGAAGATGCAGAAAACCACCAGGCCATGGACTCAGACGCCACCAAAGTCCAACCAGAAAGTGCCCATGACTCATTGCACACAGAGTTAGTGGCACCAGTGCTGTTAGGGGATGCCGCCTGCGATGAGGCGTGTCCAATGGTGTGGACTCCTCCACATCTTACCCAAGACACAGTTCCACATGTGTGACCTACTGGACCGCAGTGTAGGCCTGAGGCAGCGGTCAGCACGGGCCATTCACCGAGTGTCGCCGGCTTAGGTTGGATGGCCCCACCGGCCTGCGTAGTTCAGGTTCAGTGGCACCACGGGATGCGGACTTGCGGTGAACAGGGTTGATGGTACCAGGTCAGTTGTTGATAATGTTGGATCACCTCCGTGACTCTGATCCGGCTTTCATCCGGACTGAGCCGCATCTTCCTCTTACTCCTCTCCGTGCGTTCACTGGTGTGGACTCTGCCATTCATGATTCGCGACTAAGTGCTGGATGTGGGACCTACTGGTCCGCAGGGTAGGCCTGAGCCCTCATCCACGTGTCGCCGGCTTGCGTTGCACAGGGTTAGTGGCACCACGTGTCGCCGGCTTGCGTTGCACAGGGTTAGTGGCACCACGTGTCGCCGGCTTGCGTTGAACAGGGTTAGTGGCACCACGTGTCGCCGGCTTGTGTTGAACAGGGTTAGTGGCACCACGTGTCGCAGGCCTGCGATATGGAATTATGCCTCACTGATCGAAGGGAGTCTGGTGCTGTGGCCGCTGCCACGGACTTGGGGTCACTGCCATTCAAGACTCAGGACACAGTTCCATATGTGGGACATACTGGAGCGCAGTGTAGGTGTTAGAAATGGGATCTCTAGTTGGCAAGGGCTTGCACCTTTGTCCAAGTAGGGACCCTTCTTCCCAGTCAGGGTAAGGGAGTTACACTCCTAAAATAACCCCTGCTCACCCCCTTGGTAGCTTGGCACGAGCAGTCAGGCTTATTCTAGAGGCAGTGTGTAAAGCATTTGCACATAACCAACAGTAATACAGTGTAAGCACTACAAACTAACACCACACCAGTTTAGAAAAATATCCAATATTTTTATATACTCAAGACAAGACCAATTACGACAAAAATCCACACTACAAATACTTTAAAAATGTATGCTTGATAAGGTAACTTCTTCTTTGCAGGAATAACACAAAAGCAAAGTTCGTACGAGTCGGTTCTGAAATACACAGAGTCCAACAGTTCCAGCCGACGCGTCGCTACGGGCCAGCAGAGTCGTGAACAGACTCGGTCATAGTACCTTTTCTCGTTGTGGCGGGCACGGAGTGTGCGAGCCGGTCGGCGTTCGTCGCGGTTGCGGTGCAAAGCGGAGCGGTGCACGGTGCGGTGTCCCTCGATGCGGTGCAGGCAGCGGCTCGATGAGCGTCGTGCAGACGGAGTCGGTGAGTCCAAGGCGTGCGGTGCAGGGCGAGACGGTGTGCGATGCGGTGCTGACAGGTTGCGATGCAGGCGACCAAGCCGGAGTGCGGGAGCTGGCGTCGGACAGCGGTGCGAGTCGGAGAGGTGCGTCGCAAACGTGCGATGCGGTCACGACTGTTGAGCCAGTTGCAGCGACAGCGTCGGTCTGGTCCGGCTGGCACAGTGAAGCGATGCGATGCGAACTGCGGTGCCCACAGGTCACGGTGCAAGCAGCGGCTCGGTGGCGATGGCGTCGGACGTCGTCGTCGGTGAGACCAGGGTTGCGGTGCGAGATGCGGACGGTGCGGTCTGCGGTGCAAACAGGACACTGGGCCAGCGATGGAGTCGGTTGACGGAGTCGGTTGTGGTTCCCTTCCTCTGTGGCAACTGAAACAGCGTTCCAGAAGCGGTACCCAGAGGCTTGTGAAGTCTTTGCAGTCCCTGAGACTTCTTAACAGGAGGCCAGCTCGGTTTCAGGCCCTTGGAGATACTCAGCACAAGTTTGTAGAAAGTTCAGTCCAGTTCTTTCACTGCCCAAGACAGAAGCAGCAACTGCAGGCCAACCCAACAAAGCAGTCACTCAGCAAAGGGGCAGTACTCCTCCTAGCAGCTCTCCAGCTCTTCTTCTTGACAGGTTCCTTGATTCCAGCGACATCTAAATTCATGGGGTCAGGGCCCCAATATTTATATCCCAAATTCCTTTGTTCTCTGAAGGCAGAGAGGCCTTTGCCTGGCCCAAACCAGTTCTGGTCAGTCTTGGAGCACTTTGTTGACAAGCCTCCGTATTTCCTTTCAGGGTGCAGGCCAGGGACATCAGACGCACCACAGGAGGTGGAGCCAGCACTGTGGAGGGAAGGCCCAGCCCTATTCAGGTCCCAGGTGTACTCCTCCCACCCATCTACATGTAGATCTTGCTATTCAGCCCTGTGCTGACTCACCCTGTCTCCTGGCATCCCCAGCACCTGTCACTCACACTCCAGACAAGGAATACACAACCTAGCAGAGGCAGGCTTGGATGGTTAGACAAGAAAATACCCACTTTCTAAAAGTGGTATTTTCGAACACGGAATGTTAAAACCAACTTCACTAAAAGATGCATTTTATCATTCTGAGTCCAGGCATACTAAACTCGAATTTCTACCATGTTCCCGGGGTCAGTTAGGATTATAAGCTGTAATAATCAAAACTGCCCATTCTGGCCTATGGGGAACAGGTAGCCTTGCAATAGTGAAAAATGAAGTAGGCTGTATTTCACTATCAGGACATGCCACACACACCAGGGCATGTCCTACCTTTCACATACAATGCACCCTGCCCACAGGGGTACCTTGGGCCTACCTTAGGGGTGACTAACATGTAGAAAAGGGAAGGTTTAGGGACTTGCAAGTGTGTGCACTTGCCAAGTCGACATGGCAGCCCCAGGCTGCACGCAGGATCTGCAATGGCAGGCCCGAGTTACACTTTACGGGCTGTCTGCGTGGGTGGCACAATCCAGTGCTGCAGCCCACCAACAGCATTTGATCTATAGGCCCTGGCACTCGCAGTGCGCTTTACTAGGGACTGACACATAGATCAAATAGGCCAATCATGGAAATACCAATCCATACACATTTTATACAGGAGCACTTGCACTTTCCCACTGGACAGCAGTGAGGAAAGTGCGCAGGATCATTACACCAGCAAAAACAGAGTCAAAAACCAGGAGGTCAGAAAGTAAAAAGTCAGGGGAAACACGCCAAAAGATGCCAAGTCTAACACATGTCCCCTCCAGCGAAAGTAGGGAGAACTACCCAACCCCATTGGAGTTCTCTTCACTAAGGCGGAAGAACCTGGACAGACCATCTGCGTTGGCGTGTTCTGTACCAGGGCGGTGTTCCACCGTAAAGTCCATTCCCTGTAGGGAGATGGACCACCTCAGCAGCTTTGGATTCTCACCCCTCATTTGCATCAACCATCTGAGGGGCCTGTGGTCTGTCTGAACCCGGAAGTGAGTCCCAAACAGGTATGGTCTCAGCTTCTTCAGTGCCCAGACCACAGCAAAGGCTTCCCTTTCTATGGCACTCCACCTCTGTTCCCTGGGGAGTAGTCTCCTGCTAAGGAAGTCTACAGGCTGATCCAGGCCCTCTTCGTTCAGTTGTGAGAGCACCGCTCCCACACCATGCTCTGAAGCGTCAGTCTGCACAACGAATTCCTTGGAGAAGTCAGGGGCCTTGAGCACGGGCGCCGTGCACATGGCTGCCTTCAGGGCATCAAAAGCTTTCTGGCAGGACTCAGTCCAGATCACTTTCCTGGGCTGCCTCTTAGAGGTCAGCTCTGTTAAGGGGGCAACGATGGTGCCATAGCCCTTAACAAATCTCCTATAGTAGCCGGTGAGACCTAAGAAGGCTCTCACCTCTGTCTGGGTCTTGGGGGCTCCCAAGCCAGAATGGTGTCAATCTTGGGTTGTAGGGGCGCC
Source organism: Calotriton arnoldi (assembly GCA_963921515.1). Classification (NCBI taxonomy): domain Eukaryota; kingdom Metazoa; phylum Chordata; class Amphibia; order Caudata; family Salamandridae; genus Calotriton; species Calotriton arnoldi. The sequence continues at coordinate 479,328 of CAWUFW010010987.1, forward strand.
ACCTGGCTGCTTCCTACCTGGTGTCCCAAGTACACCACAGAACCCTGCCCGATCTGGCACTTACTGGCCTTGATCGTGAGGCCTGCACCTTGCAGAGCCCTCAACACTTTTTCAAGGTGCTGTAAATGTTCTTCCCAGCTGGAACTGAACACAGCAATGTCATCCAGGTAGGCGGCACTGAAATCCTCCAGCCCAGCCAACACCTGATTGACCAACCTCTGAAAGGTGGCAGGGGCATTCTTCAACCCAAAGGGCATCACCCGGAATTGGTAATGACCTTCTGGGGTTGAGAATGCTGATCTCTCCTTGGCCCCATCGGTTAAGGCAATCTGCCAGTACCCAGACGTTAAATCAAACGTGCTGAGGAACCGGGCAGCTCCCAACCGATCAATGAGCTCATCAGCTCTGGGGATGGGGTGCGCGTCAGTCCTGGTGACGGCATTGAGCCCACGGTAGTCCACACAAAACCGCAGTTCTGGAGTGGCACCGGGTGCAGCAGCCTTTGGGACCAAGACCACTGGGCTGGCCCAAGGACTGTTGGAGGGCTCAATCACCCCTAATGCCAACATCTTAGAGACCTCCTCCTTGATGCTGGCCCTGACCCGGTCAGTCAACCTGTAAATTTTGCGCTTCACAGGAGGGCTGTCACCAGTGTCCATGTCATGGGTACACCAGTGAGTAACACCGGGGGTCAGAGAGAACAGTGGGGCGAACTGTCCCAACAACTGGTGACAGTCCCCCTGCTGCTCCTGAGTCAGAGTAGGGGAGAGGATCACACCCTCTACTGACCCATCATGCTCCTTGGTAGACAGGAGGTCAGGGAGAGGCTCACTCTCCTCTTCCACCCCATCATCTGTCGCCAAGAGCATACTCACTTCGGACCTCTCGAAGTGGGGCTTGAGGCGGTTCACGTGAAGGACCCTCAAAGGGTTCCTTGGAGCCTGCAAATCCACCAGGTAGGTGAGGTCACTTTTGCGCTCCACCACCTCATATGGCCCAGTCCACTTGTCCTGCAAGGCACAAGGTTCCACTGGGGCCATGACCCACACTTTTTGCCCAGGTTGAAATTCAACCAGAGTGGCATTCTGGTCATACCATCTCTTCATTTCTTCCTGGCTTGCTTCTAGGTTCGCCTGAGCGAGTTTCCTGAAGCGGGCAGTTTGGTTTCTAAAGGCCAGCATGTAGCTAAACACATCCTGGGGAGTTTTCCTGGGAGCTGCCTCCCAGCCTTCCTTTACCAAACTCAGAGGTCCTCTGACAGGGTGGCCATACAGGAGCTCAAAGGGGCTGTACCCAAGAGACTTCTGAGGCACCTCCCTGTATGCAAAAAGCAGGCATGGCAAGAGGACGTCCCACTTACGCCTCATGGGTTCTGTTAGACCCTTGATCATGCCTTTCAAGGTCTAGTTGAATCTCTCCACCAGACCGTTTCCTTGTGGGTGGTAAGGAGTGGTGAACTTGTAGGTTACACCACACTCCTTCCACAGGGATGTCATATACTTGGATATGAAATTGGTCCCCCTATCAGAAACCACCTCTCTGGGGAATCCCACACGGGAAAAGATCCCCATTAACGCCCGGCCCACCACTGGCGCCGTCGTTGTCCTGAGAGGGATTGCCTCCGGGTACCGGGTGGCATGGTCCACCAAGACCAGGATGTACCTGTTGCCCATGGCTGTCTTGGGATCCAGTGGCCCCACAATATCCATCCCTACCCTTTCAAAGGGTGTTCCAACAACAGGAAAAGGTTGGAGAGGAGCTTTGACCTTCCTCCCACTCTTACCACTTGCCTGGCAAGTTTGGCACGACCTACAGTGCGCATCTGACTGCCTTCGCATTTGGGGCCAAAAGAAGTGGGTGACAAGCCTGTCAAAGGTCTTGTCCTGCCCCAAATGTCCTGCCAAAGGCACGTCATGAGCCAGACCCTGTAGGAAGGTCCTGAAGCGCTGGGGTACCACCAGCACACGGGCTGACCCAGGCTCAGCAACCTTAGGCTCACTGTATAGGAGACCATTCTCCCAGTAGATCAGATGTGACCCGGACTGATTACCAGCTGCCTGGCCTGCAGCCTGCTGCCGCAGACCCTCCAGAGTAGGGCACTCGTTCTGCTCCCTGCAGAACTCCTCCCTGGTGGGACCCCCTTCTTGCTGCCAATGGGTCAGCTCAGAGATGTCTCCCAGTTCGGCTACCTGCTCCCCTGTAGGCACCGGGGCGTCCCCCTTCGAGGTCCGCCTCCTCCCGGTCCGTGGGAACTTCGGGGGCCGGTTTCCCGCGCCCCCTGCCCTTCCTCTTGGCAGGGACTTGGGCCACTGTTCCAGGCTCCAAGTCCTCTTGATCACCCTTCCTGGCTGCCATTGACCGAGTAGACACGCATGCCCACTCTGGCAACCCAAGCATCTCCAAGTGCGACCTGAGCTCAACATCCTTCCATAAGGACTGCTCCAGGTCGTTACCTAGCAGACAATCTACAGGCATGGTGGGGCTCACAACCACCCTCAAGGGACCTGAGACCCCCCCCCATTCAAAGGGAACCTGCGCCACCATACACTGGTGCTCAGAGTTGTCTACAGCCACTACTTGGTGGAATGCCCCTGGGACTACCTGCTTCTCAGAGACCAGGTGACACCGGACTGAGGTCACACTGGCTCCAGTATCTCTGAGAGCCTCTACCCTGTTCCCATTAATGGGACCATCTCACTGTCCCCTAGTGAGACAAGGGTCATTTCTGCGGGATCCCCACCCTCCTGTGGGCACCCCTCCTCCCCAAGCGCTACACTAGCCAACACTTTGGACTGTCCACCGGTGGGCGGCTGCGTCCCCTTTGGGCACTTGGGGTCCCCCTTAAAGTGACCTACCTGGTCACATGCATAACACTTGCGGGGGCCGGTCTCAACAGGCTTCCCTGTAGAGACCCCTTTCTTCTTATCACCGGGGGCTGGGAACCTTTACCCTGGGTACTAGTTTGGGGCCCTTTAGAGAACTCCTGTGCTTTACCCTTGTCCCCCCACCTTTCTGCTGGGGACCCTGCCCACCTTTGGCTGAGTCTCCCCCAAACGCTTTCTTGTGGACCCTGGTACTCACCCAGCGGTCCGCCTCCATAGCAAGCTTCCTGGGGTCAGTTAGCTTACTATCAACTAGGTGCTGGCGCAGATCTGCAAAACATAGACTAGACAAGTGCTCCCATGCAATCAAATTGTAGAGCCCCTGAAAATCTGTTACATTACTGCCCTTCACCCAACCATCCAGCGACCTACAGAACATATCCACACATTCCAACCAAGTGTTGGCCTCAGACTTTTACTGGACCTAAACTGATCCCTGTACTTCTCAGGTGTGAGCCCATATCTAGTGAGGCGAGCGTCTTTCATGTCAGCATAGGTGAGGTCCTGCCCCTTACCCAAAGCTATCAGAGTATCCCTAGCTTCCTCTGGAAAGAGAGGCCACAACCCCGCTCCCCAGTTCCTCTCAGGGACCCCATTCATATGAATAGACGACTCGTACCCTTGAAACCACCTTTGTATGTCATCACCCTTTTTGTACTCTTTACCTACATTCTTGGGGATGTGTACAATCCTGTCTGTGTGTGCTGAAGAATTGCTGCCACCATCTGAACCGGATCTACTCTTTAGTTCCAGCACCTTGATCATTCTCTCATGATCTAGTATCATTTTCCTTTCCTCCATGGCTATTCTTTTCTCTTCCCTCTCACTTTCTATTCTGAGTTTCTCCAATTCAAACCTCCTTACTTCCCGCCTGTCCTCCAGCTCCTCTGGGGACAAACTACTGCTGCCTGGCCTGGAGGGTTCCCCCCCTCCCAAAAGCACATCCACCCTAGGAACATGCTCCTCCACCTCTCCATTGAGATCACCAGGTTGCCCACTGGCACCTCTGGCTGCTACCCAGGCCCTCAGCGCCTTTTGTAGCTCATCCTTCCTGGTGAGGCCTCTGACCTGGACTTTCAGGTTCTTGCAAATCGATTTTAACTCCTTGACACTGTAGGCTTCCAATCGATCCTCCTCAAAGGCAATTTCTACTGATGCAATTGATGATACTATTGATTCAGGCATGTTGAAGTAGCAAGTTCAAACTGGCAAGATCAAAAATAGGCCAAAAGAAAAAGAACCTGTAAGTGGTACGTAATGGTCTGCGATATGGTAGTAGTGCACACCAATCACTGCAAGTCAAGTGCAAACACAAGTCCTATCCTCACCGCTGACAACCAATGTTAGAAATGGGATCTCTAGTTGGCAAGGGCTTGCACCTTTGTCCAAGTAGGGACCCTTCTTCCCAGTCAGGGTAAGGGAGTTACACTCCTAAAATAACCCCTGCTCACCCCCTTGGTAGCTTGGCACGAGCAGTCAGGCTTATTCTAGAGGCAGTGTGTAAAGCATTTGCACATAACCAACAGTAATACAGTGTAAGCACTACAAACTGACACCACACCAGTTTAGAAAAATATCCAATATTTTTATATACTCAAGACAAGACCAATTACGACAAAAATCCACAATACAAATACTTTAAAAATGTATGCTTGATAAGGTAACTTCTTCTTTGCAGGAATAACACAAAAGCAAAGTTCGTACGAGTCGGTAGCCCCGTCCGGGTCTACCGCGATGCTGAAATACACAGAGTCCAACAGTTCCAGCTGACCGCGTCGCTACGGGCCAGCAGAGTCGTGAACAGACTCGGTCACAGTACCTTTCTCGTTGTGGCGGGCACGGAGTGTGCGAGCCGGTCGGCGTTCGTCGCGGTTGCGGTGCAAAGCAGAGCGGTGCAAGGTGCGGTGTCCCTCGATGCGGTGCAGGCAGCGGCTCGATGAGCGTCGTGCAGACGGAGTCGGTGAGTCAAAGGCGTGCGGTGCAGGGCGAGATGGTGTACGATGCGGTGCTGACAGGTTGCGATGCAGGCAACCAAGCCGGAGTGCGGGAGCTGGCGTCGGACAGCGGTGCGAGTCGGAGCGGTGCGTCGCAAACGTGCGAGCGGTGCCCCAAATGCGATGCGGTCACGACTGTTGAGCCAGTTGCAGCGACAGCATTGGTCTGGTCCGGCTGGCACAGTGAAGCGATGCGATGCGAACTGCGGTGCCCACATGTCACGGTGCAAGCAGCGGCTCGGTGGCAATGGCGTCGGACGTCGTCGTCGGTGAGACCAGGGTTGCGGTGCGAGATGCGGACGGTGCGGTCTGCGGTGCAAACAGGACACCGGGCCAGCGATGGAGTCGGTTGACGGAGTTGGTTGCGGTTCCCCTCCTCTGTGGCAACTGAAACAGCGTTCCAGAAGCGGTACCCAGAGGCTTGTGAAGCCTTTGCAGTCCCTGAGACTTCTTAACAGGAGGCCAGCTCGGTTTCAGGCCCTTGGAGATACTCAGCACAAGTTTGTAGAAAGTTCAGTCCAGTTCTTTCACTGCCCAAGACAGAAGCAGCAACTGCAGGCCAACCCAACAAAGCAGTCACTCAGCAAAGGGGCAGTACTCCTCCTAGCAGCTCTCCAGCTCTTCTTCTTGACAGGTTCCTTGATTCCAGCGAGATCTAAATTCATGGGGTCAGGGCCCCAATATTTATATCCCAAATTCCTTTGTCAAAACTGCCCATTCTGGCCTATGGGGAACAGGTAGCCTTGCAATAGTGAAAAATGAAGTAGGCTGTATTTCACTATCAGGACATGCCACACACACCAGGGCATGTCCTACCTTTCACATACAATGCACCCTGCCCAGAGGGGTACCTTGGGCCTACCTTAGGGGTGACTAACATGTAGAAAAGGGAAGGTTTAGGGACTTGCAAGTGTGTGCACTTGCCAAGTCGACATGGCAGCCCCAGGCTGCACGCAGGCTCTGCAATGGCAGGCCCGAGTTACACTTTACGGGCTGTCTGCGTGGGTGGCACAATCCAGTGCTGCAGCCCACCAACAGCATTTGATCTATAGGCCCTGGCACTCGCAGTGCGCTTTACTAGGGACTGACACATAGATCAAATAGGCCAATCATGGAAATACCAATCCATACACATTTTATACAGGAGCACTTGCACTTTCCCACTGGACAGGAGTGAGGAAAGTGTGCAGGATCATTACACCAGCAAAAACAGAGTAAAAAACCAGGAGGTCAGAAAGCAAAAAGTCAGGGTAAACACGCCAAAAGATGCCAAGTCTAACAGTAGGCCTGAGCCCTCATCCACGTGTCGCCGGCTTGCGTTGCACAGGGTTAGTGGCACCATGTGTCACCAGCTCGCGTTGCACAGGGTTAGTGGCACCACGTGTCGCTGGCTTGCGTTGAACAGGGTTAGTGGCACCACGTGTCGCCGGCTTGCGTTGAACAGGGTTAGTGGCACCACGTGTTACCGGCTTGCGTTGAACAGGGTTAGTGGCACCACGTGGCGCCGGCTTGCATTGAACAGGGTTGGTGGCAGCACGTGTCGCTGGCCTGCGATATGGAATTATGCCTCACTGATCGAAGGGAGTCTGGTGCTGTGGCCGCTGCCACGGACCTGGGGTCACTGCCATTCAGGACTCAGGACACAGTTCCACATGTGGGACCTACTGGGCCGAAGAGGACGCCGGTGGAGTATGTAAATGAGAAAGGAGTAATGTGGGCCAGCGTCGGGGGGGCCAGCGATGGTCTGCGGAGGCTGCAGAGGTCGCGGGACTGGTGCTTGGAGCTTGCACCAGCACGTGGTGGGCCCTCTTTGACACACGCCGGTGTAGGCAGGTGAGTGGAGCCTCGTTGGTGCGCTGGGGCAGGCATGACGGGTCTGGGGACCAGCGGCCCCAGGTGCAGCAGGCGCACAGGGACGCAGGCCCCGCTGTGCTCGGTGCAGGACTCGTGGCAGGCTGAGAGGCGCTGCCCTAGCAGACATGTTGTCCATTCCGAATGAGAAACACGCCCAGTGCGACAGGCTTTTTGTTCCACCCCTACGCAGGCCTGGCGTACGCAGGCCCAACCCACTACGCACACGCATGCAGGGGGGGACGTAATGTGCGACATTTCCGCGTTCTACCCCACAGCCTGTGGGGACATGGTAGCGTCCACTGGCCACTACACTCCATGCACCAGCAGTTGATCTCCACATGTCCATTTCCGTGGTTTGCACTCTGTGGTCTGTTCGGCACCTCCACGCCACACCTGGCATTGGGTAGGTTCACATTCCTTAGTCACTTGCCGCTCTCTCACATGCCTGCTCCATGCCTCTCCTCACATCCTGCTATTGTGTGTCTGTGGTGCCATGCCGTGGCTGGGTTGTGGGCATGGCAAGGCCAGATTCCCAATGGAGTTGTGTTGTGGTGTCTGGTCGGTTGGCATGTTGTGTGTCATGTTGAATGTAGTTGTGCTGCGTGCCCATTGCCAGTGTCGTGAGTTGCATGACTGTGGGCTGGAGGTGTGTGGTGTGTTCATTTGGTACTTACCAACGGGCACTGCATTTCCATGGGTGCCATCCTGGGAGCGCTGGGTGATGATGGACTGTCGGGAGATGTGAGAATCATGCACTCTGCCTGGGGAGTTGGCCACGACATTGTTGAGGAGTCCCGGGCGGTCCACTATTGCCAGCACATTCATGGTATGCGTGTGCTTTCTGTTGTGGTAGTTGTGTGCAGTGTCGGCAGGGGGTACGAGGGGTACATGTGTGCAGTTGATTGGCCCTGACACGTGAGGGAATCCAGCTATGGCGTAGGGGCCTTGCTTGGTCTCCAGCTGCTCCTGCGCAGTGTGGGTGAGGTGGAGGTGCTGGGTTACCAGGCTGTTGTTGGCATCCAGGATAGGTGTGATGACCTTGGATGGGGCAGGCTGTGTGACTCCTCCGACTCTGGCAGTTGTGGGTTGGATGGTACCAGACGCCGACATGTGCTGCGCAGCCGGCAGCTTTGTCTGTGGAGGGATGTTGGTTGTCCGCTGGGTTGGTACCGTCAGCAGGTGGGGGATGTGGGTCAGGATGCGGGGGATGGTTGTCCTTTTGGGCCTGTAGTGGGCAATGTCCTCCTCTGGCGTTGGGTCTGGGTGGCAGGTGCGTTTCAGGTGGGTCCGCTGTCTTTGTGTACGCTGCCTCTGTGGTGTTCCCGGGGGGTGGGGGAGGGCGGGACGGGTCCTGGGGGTGGTGGCGGGCCTGGGGTGGGTGGGGGTGGGTGTTGTGGCCCTCATGGGTCTCGGAGCTGCATGATCATTGTCTCCATGGCATCTTTGGGTCTTCAGATGTGGCTCTTGACTGGGCTCCCTTTCATGCTGCAGGTAGTCGTCCTGATAAACACCAGCAAAAGGCAGGTGTTAAATCCCTGCTGCTACCGCGGCTTATCGCCTGTTTTTGGTTCGCATCGCAGATCTGGCAGTTCGTTGTGAAAGTGGTGTTGTGGTTTTTCGTGTGTTTTTGCACGGGAACGCCTACTCTGCATCTCATTAGGGTTAGTTGGTGGTGTCCACCGTGGAGATAAATTTTGGGGCAGTTGTCGCGGGAATACTTGCGTTGTCTGCAGTTTGCACCCGCTTGTGAATGGGGTGTTAAATCTATCTCCACTTTTGATGGGTTAAGGTGGAGATAAATCGGCGGTAGGTCCTTGTGAATATGCCCCTCAGTCACTTATCTTCAGACTATGGAGTGAAAAGAGGTCTCCACCCTTTGGTAAGAAGGAGGAATGAAACTTTCACAGCCACTCCAAAACCAATAGTATTTTGCCGAAGTACTTGGAAAAATGTGCTTTTAAAAGTTAAAACTGAACATCATCGTAATGTTCTAAATCTTAAATATGTTAATTTGAGAAAATAAAAGGTAACAATAAACATTATATTAAAAAATCCTTTATAATACATATCTCCTGCTTCCAGTGTTTCATGATCTCCGCTCTGTCATTTACAGTATATTTTCGATTTCTTGTGGTCGATTTATTGTAAGAATAAACATCGTAGAACCTAGTTTTAGACTTTTAAGATTCCTGCTTTGATTTCACTTTATCTGTTTGTCTCTCATGCAGTGTTTTACAGAACACACATTGTGATATAATGAAATGCACTACAGAATATCAGTCTTTCTCTACATTTCTTAGAGGCAATGGGTTAGTATGCTTGCAATATTTTTAATCGAAGCTTAGGGAAGCAGTGGCATAGCAAGACCTATGGCCGCCCATGGCGTCCCCTGCATTTTCTGCCCCGCGGCCGTGTGTAAGAGCGGGGGGAGGGTGCTGCCGATTGGCAATTTCCTCGGTGCTGCCCCGCGACGGCCGCAGATAAGAGCGGGGGGGGAGGCCGCCGCCCCCAAAACTCATGCCGCCAGGGGCGTACTGCCCCCCCCTTGCTACGCCACTGTATAGAAGATGCTATTATGTCGTTGTGGGGGGGATTGACTACATTATATCAGTCACGGAGAAGGGCTTAGCATGAAAAAGTGTTAAAGAAAAGCTTTCAGTGAAAGTCAGTAATTTCTAAATTGAGGCATGACCTGTGCTAATATGTAAAATAATAAGTGTTGGTGCCCAAAGTTTTTCCCAGAAGCCTGCAGCTGGCGCTGACTAATGTTGGAGTTTCCGAATCCCAAGGCTGTCTAGTCTTGATTCCAACTCATGCCTCTTTCTTCCACCTCCATATATTCCCTGGAACTTTATTTCACAGTTTTTCCGTATTTCTCTTCCTCCTTCTTTTCCTCTTTTGTGTTTTTCTCTCTCTTGCTGTGGGCCAACAGCTGATGAGGAAAATTAAATGCCGGTCCGCAAAAAAGAGTGCCAAGGTTCTCAACTGCAACCACTGGCTCAAATTAAGCACTGAGCATTACACTAACTAAAATGTGTACAACAGTAACAAGGGGGAGTAGTCGGAGTTAATAGGATCACTATACACCCGCCCCAAATAAAATAGAAACTAATAAAACACAAGTATGGCAACACTCCATTTTTTTTTAGAAAAACAAAAAATGTAAAGTATGGCATTCCCTGGTGTAGTTTAAGTCAGTCCTCTCCTTGGCGCATCTGTATTACAGCAGGCTATAAGTCCTCACCAGCGACCGCTCCCAGATGTAGTGTACACAACTTTAATCATGAATGTTAGAAAGCGGATATGTGTAGTGATTAAACAAATTATGTTCTGTGTGTTTCATCAGTCATTCACAGCCTTTGGAGAGACCGCATCCACCAGGGAATCCCACACTTGTATTGTTTGTTTGCTACAGAAGAGGGTTGCATGCTTGTGTGTTAGTAGTAAATAAACTGTGCGTCCATCAGAGGTTTTAGGAGAGTGTTGCTGTTAACCTAGAATTCATATAAAAGACTTCATCCATTGGCCAGTGGTGTATTTCTTATGTAAGATATGGAAATGAGATAATGAAATGAAAGTGGCTGAACCAAGAACGGAGTCATTAAGTGCAGGAAAAGCAGGAGAAATAAATTAAGTTTGACTTTATTGGAACCCACACTTTTCAGTGAGGTACATTCATCATTCAATAGTGCACATACCATGTAACCCCCGAGTCAAAGGAAACATTCTAATTCTATAGAACTCATTCTAATATCGAACAGAGGGTCTCAGGCACAAGAGTAATCACATGCTGGAAATATTTCTCTCCTCTGGAGACATTTCCTACACCCCACTGATTTTGGATGGTTTCCTGTTCCTTTCACACCCTATAACAATGTATTATTGGCCTTAACAAGAATACATCTCCAACTGTTTTAAGAATGGGAAAAACCTACAAAGTTTATGAAATATTGTGGGTGTTCACCAACTATTGAGGCTGTTCCCATCCTGGAAGGCGCACTATCCGCGCATGTGAAATGACTTGTCACACTTAAAATCCCACAAAACTGGTGTAATTCTACATATGAGGAAGTCCATTTATTAATGCAAATTGACATTTTGTGAGTAATCACTCTGGGCCCGATTCACAGAACTAACTTAAGACAAAATCCTAAACTTACTACTCATTGATGAGTAAGTGCCTTCTGTGAATACCAAAATGAGTAAGTTACTCAAAATGATTAAGTGCCTTCTGTGAATACCAAAATGAGTAAATTACTCAAAATGAGTAAGTTACTCAAAATGAGTAAGTAAGTGCCTTCTGTGAATACCAAAATGAGTAAGTGCCTTCTGTGAATACCAAAATGAGTAAGTGCCTTCTGTGAATACCAAAATGGTAGTAAGTTTAGGATTTTGTCTTAAGTTAGTTCTGTGAATCGGGCCCATTGAAATTGTATCCATAAATGCTATTTGCGCACCAAAGTATCACTTAGGTGGACAAACGGCTTTGTGAATCAGCACTATGTTCTCAACTTTAGAGCTGAAGGCTCTAACCTCATCTTCCTCATGTAACCAAATTGCCTCATTTCTCTCTCCAAGCAAAAATGGAAGTGCTCAGAAATAGGCTGAGCCCTAGAGTTAAGCCTAAGTTGGAAACTCAACCTTGATATTGAGGATAGCCTTAGTTATTTTGGAGTAGAGGTTTCTGTGGGATAGGGTTACCTTTCTTCTGGGAGACTAACAGATGCATTTCAGGGAGGCTGATCGCACTTCCTAGACACTCTATGGTTTCTAACAAGCCAGCAGTATAGAAACTGGGCTAACCTTGGTACAGCAAATTGCTCCTGCCAGAAGATGAGGTTGACCAGACCATGCCACGTTAATTCACCCTGACCTCTCAGTCATGTTCACAATTGCTGATCGCGGAGTCATAGTTTATAGAGTGGGATCCGTGCCAGGAATATCCAGCCAGATGCATACCTTGTGTTGCTCATTGGTGGCCCTTGTGTTGCTCATCGGTGGCTCAAGGTTTTCAGGGGGGGTGAGCGGGCTCCTTCTCATGAGGTGCATGGCTGGTTCTTTGTGGAGTGTCTTAGGTTCTGTTGCTGCCCCCCTAACTACAACCTTCATAGGTTGCCTCATGCGACTGAACTTCTCAACCTCCTATATCGTTCCTTCGCTGATGTCATGTTGGTTTACTTGTGGGCCCGGGGGACGGGACAGCAATTTCATTATCAAAACCTGAATTAAAAGGAACAAATCACTGATGTGCATTTGATAGTTTACAGACTTAAGCCTAGCCCCAGCAAGAGCGAGAGTCTCAAGGCCCCTGGGGCTCTACAGCCTTCGGTGTAGGCAGGCACCTACTTGTCTCTTACAAAATTACACAAAGAGTTCAAGGCAAAGTTCGAAACTTTGGGAGTTGTTTACTCTGATCTCGGCGTTCAGGTCTTCTTCCATGTGAGAAAAATATAACCCAGTAGTAATCTCCGCGGTGTGCATCCCCAAACCACTACAATATCACAATTATACACCCTTAAAGTTATTCTTTTAAAAAAGAAATATATATATATATTGTTATAAATTAAATTGACCGACAGCTGACTTTGTGGTGCTCGGCAGCCGTCAAAGGTAAACCAAACTAACAAAACATTTCCCAGAAGAACTTGTGGTCTGGTTTAATGCATGATTATAGGAAACAGTGGGTTTAGAAAAGTAAAATGTTTAACATCAAGCAAATTGGTTTGGTCTGTCAGAAAACCCATGCATTCTATGAGCAGTAATGTTCACACACAGGAAACATGCAGAGGTCAGATCCATTTCATTCAGACACTAATCAGCCTCGCGGTGCCCTGTGCATTTGTGGATAGTCCATTTGGCAAAGTGTCCTTCAATGGGTGAATAAGGTGGGTTATTGGGTCCAGTGTGTTGGCCTGGGGTTTGGGGCAGGGCCGGGATCGCGGTGCATTGGAAAGAAAAGCTGCCAAGAAGCCCTAAGAAGCTTTCACATTTACATCATTTTGCACGCGGCGGCTTGTAACCTCATATTTCTCTGCAAAAACCTAAACAATTAGGTTGTCAGCCATGAGAATGCAGAGACACGCGTCTGATAGGAAAGTTATCTTTGTCAGCTCTAAAGTGTGACCCTTGTTCCCATGTGGCAACGATGTGGGAAAGAAAGATGGGAGATTTGATCTTCCGATCCACCACTTCCCCATGGTGTCTAGAGACACGAGTGAGGTAGGGGAAACACAGGGGAAGTGAGCTCTTCCTCGTGGTTTCACCTCAATAAAAAAAACGAATTGGGTTTTGGATCCAGTACTCGCCAATATGGCTTCCAACAGAAGCTATTTATTACGAATTACTTGCAGGGCTAGTAACATGGTGACACTCTTACTCCTGTCTTTAGTTATTTCCACAGGAGTAAGCGGATAGTGAATCAGGATTTTAGTTTTGCATACACAAATTCTGTTTCACACCCATAGGTGCCACTAGGTGAATCCATCCTGCAACACGGAAGAGGCGAGACCAAGAAAGCATTGCACAAAATAGTTGTCTTTTGAGCCAAAGATGGTCCAAACACTGGACTCTCTTTCTCACTGACTCCTTCGTACTTCCCTCCCTTCCTCCATCCCTTCCTTCCTTGATGCCGTCTATCTTTCTTTCCTTTCTTCCATTTTCTTTCTTGCCACACTTCCCTCCCTTATTTCTCTCCCCTTTATTTTCTTCCTTGCTTCTTCACTCCATTTTTCTGTTCCAACCATGCACTTCTTTATTCCTAATGTTCATATTTTGTTTACTCCTAAATGCCCTCCCTCGTGTCTTTCAATTCTTTCTCGCTTCCTACTAAGCTAGTTTTGCCTCCTACAGTTCTTCCCGGTCTTCTTCCACCCGCAACTTTTTCCTTCCTTCCTCTCTGCCCCTTCATCTCTTCCTCCCTTTTTCCTTTCTCCCTCACTTCCTTCCGTTCTCCTGCAAGTTCCTTTTCCTACCATCTACCCTCTATCCCCCCTTTTATTTCTTCCTTCCTTTCTGTCTTCCTTCTTCCCTCCTTCTTTAACCCTTTTCTTCCATCCTTCATTCCTACTGCACTATCCATTCCTTCTTTACAGCCTCACTTCATTCCTCCTATTTACCTTGCCTCTATACTTCCCTCACCTTTCCATGCCTTCCTCATCCATCATACCCTCTTCTCTTCTCCTCGTTCTCTTTCCTTCTTTCTTACATCCTACTTTCCTCTTTCCCTTTCTTTTTCCCACCTCATTCACTTCTTTCCTCTCCTTTTCTTTACCCTTTTTGGTTGTCTCTCTCTCTCTCTTCTTCCCCCCATTTCTTTCTTCCCTCTCACCCCTCCCATTTCCTACCTCCATGTTTTCCTCCTCCTTGTACAGCCTGCTTTCCTTTTTTTCTCGTGCTCCCTGATTTGCTTCCTCCCTCCTTCATTCTGTCCTCTCTCTTTCCTACACCCATCCACTTTTCCTTACTCCCTTCCTTTTCCTTCATCCCTCTTTCCTTCTCTTCCTACACATTTCCATCCTTCCACATCCTTCCCTTCATCTCTCAATTTTCTTTTCCTTCCTTCCTCACATTCCTCCACTACTGCTTACTTTATTCGTACTCTCCCTCCATGCTTACTCCATCCTGTCTCTTAGAGTTTCCGTCCTCGCTCTCCTTCCTCTCCCTTTTATTCTTCTTCCTCCTATGCTCTCTCCTTTCTGCTTCCTTTCTTCCACCTTCCTACCTTTCCCTTTCCTTTCTCCCTTTTTGCCTTCCTTCCTCTCCCTTTCTGTTTCCCCTCTCCATTGTCTCCCTCTCCTTCTTCGCACCCTCCTCTCGCTTTTTCCACTTCCTCCCTTTCTTCTTTTTTCTATTTGTTCGGAACATCATGCACCTCAATAGGTGCAGGCTAATACCAATCAGAGCAAAGAGAGTTTGGGAACAGAAACAGGAGAGGAAGTTGAATATAAGACAAATGGGGAAGCTTAGGGTGAGTGAGGACAGAGGAATTTTACTATGACAAAGGGGAGAGAGGAGAGCAAGAAGGAAAGGAGGAGTGAAAGGAGAGGGAAAAAAGGGGACGAAGGTGCAGGAGAACAGAACGATAGGAATAGACTGAAAAGTTGAGAGGAAAGAGTGAAAGTACAGAAGTTTACAGTTAGATACTACAGTGTTTTGGTCGCTGTGAGCTGGCCACACACAGGCTCTGCTGGTTTTATGCATGCAATGCTAAGGGATGGGAGAGTTAGGGGGAAAGAGGGAGGGGCGATAGGAAGGGCAGTGGGAAGAGACCGGGAAAATGGGAAGGGGCTGGAGGAAAAGGACACAACAAGGAAACAAGAAAGGGGCAGGAGTTTCGGCAGAAGGAGTTCATGGACAAATAGGAAGAAGGCAGAACAGCAAAATATTGCTTTGTCTTTTGAAAGCATGTTTGAAATAATAGAGTGCAACGCAAAAAAGTATGCAGTTCCTCATAAAAGTTACAGGTGAATGTATGTGAGGAACACTGATGTGTTCATCAAGGGCAGGAGAAAAGTATTCTCCTTTCGGAAAAAGACCCTCACACACCCAATAAGCTAGGTGTCTTGCTTCATCATTGGGTCGGCGCTGCAATACCCGATCGGCACCCATGATGGGGCCTTTTAGCGGAGATCTTTTTTCCTGGCCGTATGGGTGCAGTGCGTGTGAGGGCCCTAGTGAGTGTAGATGTGAGATAGTGAGGCTAAAACAGGAAATAGGTGTCCACTCAGAACAACTTAAATGAATGTGGCATCTATCCTGATTAAAATAAAACAATGCACGCGTACCTGTTCTAATGTTACAGGGTATTGCGCTATTAAGATCTGGCCAACATGTTTCTTGCCCTTAGTCAAGTAGACGGCAATTCATCAGGACCGATGTGAGATCTATCTACACTTTTTGGTGGTGGTCCAAAGTAGTGCAAAATAAGTGACCACCATTACAGCACCCTAAAAAGTGATACCTGTAGATCTAGAACATCACCCCTTAAGGGTCATCAATATGCGTCAACGTGTATCAGCAGGAGTTGAACACTGAAAAGTGCAGTGTCGTGTGCGCGTCCGTCGTACAGCAAAAGACCTACCCTTCACTCCGCCGATACCGGGAGGTGTCTCAATAATAGAGTGCATGTGACAAGATGTTTTGAAGTTTTATACTTCCCAGATATAAAACAGTCCCTCATTCATTGGAATGCAAGCCCTTCATTGGAGGCGGAAGGATAGCTTAAAAAACAAAAGTTTAAGGTGAGACACCTGTACTCCTCTGGGCAGAGGCAGAAGTGATTGGCTTGTTCAAGAAAGCCAATGGTTGAATTGTGCAGACCCAAAGCCCACTCAATTTATGTGGTATACAATAGGTCTGGTCAGACAACTGCTCTTTCAAACTCAGAACTAAAATGGGTTTTTAATTATACTGGGTGTGTGCAAACGTTTGACTAGATACAGCCGGTCATGTTTGCTTTTGGGTGGTGGTGTGGTCTCTTGGGTTGCCCAAGTCAGAGCACAAAGGGGCATGGAAAAATCAGAGCAGTCTTTGTAAATTTCAATAACTGCTGCTAGTGTCAGTCGGAGAGCTGATATGTTTGTGTTATATCAGTGTCAGCACATGGCCCAGGCCATGATGTACTCAATGGATGGATTCAACCTTTTGGAGATATCCAATCTACACCTGAAACCAGCTCTGCCATTTTTGTGGCGTTGAGGCTTCATTCAGAGAAGAAAGTTACTACATATTTCTGGTCTGTGATTAAAAATAATATAAAATATATATTTTAATGTTGTTTTGGGCAACTGCAAATCATTTAGTGACAAGAATTGACTATTTCAGGAGGATCTAATATGTCTTACAGTTCAATAGATCTTGTGGCTGCAACCAAATATAAATGCTCTCTATCCAGTGTATACGCAAAGACTATTATTTTTATTTTCCTGAGATTCAAATTCTTTATTATCTGTAATGTTTCCAGCCATATCACCAGCATTGAGATCACTCAGTGGGCCTGCACTGAGATTTGGTGAAGCATGTAGACGTTGGTGTGAATGCCCAGGTGGATAATTTTGCCTTTAATCTTCGAAGATCTGGTCCATAAAATGAGCGCCAGTGAGTCGTGTAATAACACCTGTCAATTACAGTGCTCTATAAATCGAAAAATGATCTGCAGTATCAACTTCTGCTCCAAACAAGGTATTATGTGAGCAGTTTGCAAGCAAAGGGCCTCATTTACAATATTTTGATGCACAGAAGCGCAGCAAACCTCTCTGCTGGGCTGCCGTGCGCCGAAATAAACAGGCAGGAATGCGCCGTAGGTACAAGAAACGGCACACTCTTGTCCTTCTCCCCTATGCCAGCGCAGACACCCTTGCGTTATTTGCAAGGGTGCCTGCGCTGAGGGATTATTATTTTTGTGCAGAAAGGGACACCTTCCTGCACAAAAACAATAATTAAAGGCATTTCCCTCTTTCTATGAGTGCTGCAGAATGCAGCAAACATAGAAAGAGGAAAAAACGAGGAGAAATAAAAGTATTTCTCCTCGTTGTGCCTCCTTATGTCCCCCCTGGGGAGGCGCAGGATTCTGACGCATTCCCAGGTTTATTAAATGTTGTAAATCTGGGAATGCATCAAGTTCCATGGATGTTGCGTGGGAACACCCATGGAACGCCCTTTTCACGCAGAGTTATGCGTGAAAGGGAAACATATTTGCAAGGCCATGAAAAGTCATGCAGGGTGACTTTACATGGCCTTGTAAATATGGGGAAGTCCTAAGAGCTGCCAGTGCGCCAATATAAGTGACGCACCGGCTGTGCAATGGGCTTGTAAATATGCCCCAAAATATTTGACATAGCGCTGGTTTGAAATGATCAGCCCAAATAACGTGAATCATATGATGGTTTGTCATTAGCTAATAAAATGTTCAATGGAAATCAGTGAGGCCTTAACTTTAAGTAACAGAGAGGTGGTAGCTGGGGGTCAACTTGCATCCACAGACACTGAAGACCAGGTCTTTTTTCCAAGTTGAGGATTGAACCAAATGGGAGTGTCTGAAGGCTGGATGATGCTCTCTGAAGGGCCGATGGTTGTGTTTTCAGGTGAGCTCTGAGGTCCGGCTAAGTATCTCTGAGGATAAAAGAAGGATCTTCTGAGGGCCTGCTATAGGTGTCTGGTGGCACACTGAGGGTCTCTAAGGGCTGCCCGCTAGAGTGTTAGGAGCAACTGGAAGTGACTGAAGATAATCTCAGGGTCTCCTGAGGGCATGATCGAGGTATTTGAGAGCATGACATCAGGCCATGTGGGCTGAGTGGGAGCTTTTAAGGACCATATGAAAGTAGGGTCAGTCTTAGGGCACAGGAGAGCATGCTCATGGAAACTAAGGGCATGCTGGATATGTCTCAGGACAGCAGAAGGGTCTCTGACAGCAGGCCTGGGTTGTTTAAATACCAGGTAGTGGTGTTACAAGGCAGGCCGAAGGACAGTTAGGCATGCATAAAGACTAAAGGAAGGACTCCAGGGAGCCAGTTGCCAACCATCTGGGGGTCTCTGATGGTCAGTTGGGAGTTTCTAAGAGTGGGCTGGGACTGTCCTCAAGGAGAGTGTGGGTATCTGATTGATGCCTGTGGGTTTCTGAACACCAACTTTGAATTCTAGAAGGCAGGCTGAGTCTCTGAGGGACATGATCATCAGGTGTCTATGTGGAGACATTTGAATATGGATTGAGATCTGGCTGCTGGATGGTCATGTAGGGTATGCATTGATCAACTGGCTTGTCAGAATGCTGGCTGAGGGTCTCTGAGGGACTGCAAGCAAAATCTGGATGTATGCTGAGAGTTTCCGAGGGCTGGCTGATGTTCCTGATAACCAATTGTTTTTTTTTAAGGTTGTTGGAGACTAACAGTGTCTCAGGACATGCTGAGGATCTCTAAGAGCTGGTCCACAGTGCCTGAGGGTGGGCCAGGGTTGTGGGAGACCTGGCTGGAGAGTCTGAAGGAAGATGAAGGGTCTCTATAGTATGTGTGAATGATCTATTAATGCCTTTTATTAGTGCCAGAGCACATGCCAAGGGTCTCTGTGCTGAAGTGCCATGAAATGTTGTAGGACTAGCTGGGTGTTTCTGATTAACAACTAAGGGCCTCTGATGGCTGTTGTTTGACGTTACAATGCATGCCTTCACCATGCATACCTTTTCCAAATAGCTTTTAGCAGACAGATACCTGTAGCACGTATTTCTTTACCACGCATGTTAAGTATCTGTGAGGTAAGAAAAATCCCTATATATATTTTATTTTTCTCCAAGTGAAGTGAATCCTGTTGCCTTTACTAAATCCTCTGCAGTGTTCCTCTTGGAATCTGAGTGCTCTCGAGTGCTCTATTGTTTTGCATGATTAATTACGGCAGGCCTCCGTGAAGAGAGAACCACCCTTGAACTGTGAGGGGCCAGGGAGATAAAGTACTGGGCTGGAATTCTCCTGATGGTGCGAAGGATGGCATTATAGAGGAGGATCTGAAACTGCGGAGGCCCACTGGAGGGCGAAAAGAATTAAAATTAATGTTGTGAAAGCGCAAAGCCAACTGTTGGGAACAATTGGGAAGGGCACTGAAAGCCTACTAAGGCAATAATTACTACAAATCCCAGCATGCTGCATCTGTGGACTCATCTGGTGCCTAATGAAGGGCTTAATAAATGACGTGCTGGCAAAAGTGTTATTCCTGCTTTTTTGCGCCTACACATGGAAATGCCTGTGAACAAGGAGCAAACTGGCTCCGAAACGTGTAAGGCTTTTTATTTTTCTCCAAGTGAAGTGAATCCTGTTGCCTTTACTAAACCCTCTGCAGTGTACCTCTTCAAATCTGAGTGCTCTCGAGTGCTCTATTGTTTTGCATGATTAATTACGGCAGGCCTCCGTGAAGAGAGAACCACCCTTGAACTGTGAGGGGCCAGGGAGATAAAGTACTGGGCTGGAATTCTCATTATGGTGCGAAGGATGGCATTATAGAGGAGGATCTGAAACTGCGGAGGCCCACTGGAGGGCGAAAAGAATTAAAATTAATGTTGTGAAAGCGCAAAGCCAACTGTTGGGAACAATTGGGAAGGGCACTGAAAGCCTACTAAGGCAATAATTACTACAAATCCCAGCATGCTGCATCTGTGGACTCACCTGGTGCCTAATGAAGGGCTTAATAAATGACGTGCTGGCAAAAGTGTTTTTCCTGCTTTTTTGCGCCTACACATGGAAATGCCTGTGAACAAGGAGCAAACTGGCTCCGAAACATGTAAGGCTTTTTATTTTTCTCCAAGTGAAGTGAATCCTGTTCCCTTTACTAAATCCTCTGCAGTGTTCCTCTTGGAATCTGAGTGCTCTCGAGTGCTCTATTGTTTTGCATGATTAATTACGGCAGGCCTCCGTGAAGAGAGAACCACCCTTGAACTGTGAGAGGCCAGGGAGATAAAGTACTGGGCTGGAATTCTCCTGATGGTGCGAAGGATGGCATTATAGAGGAGGATCTGAAACTGAGGAGGCCCACTGGAGGGCGAAAAGAATTAAAATTAATGTTGTGAAAGCACAAAGCCAACTGTTGGGAACAATTGGGAAGGGCACTGAAAGCCTACTAAGGCAATAATTAATACAAATCCCAGCATGCTGCATCTGTGGACTCACCTGGTGCCTAATGAAGGGCTTAATAAATGACGTGCTGGCAAAAGTGTTCTTCCTGCTTTTTTGCGCCTACACATGGAAATGCCTGTGAACAAGGAGCAAACTGGCTCCAAACGTGTAAGGCTTTTTATTTTCTCCAAGTGAAGTGAATCCTGTTGCCTTTACTAAACCCTCTGCAGTGTTCCTCTTCGAATCTGAGTGCTCTCGAGTGCTCTATTGTTTTGGATATATATATATATATATATAAATATATATATATATATATATATATATATATATATATATATATCCAAAACAAACACCAGTTCTCCTTTAGTAACTGGACACCGCAGATTCAGTTGAAGTTTGGATCCCCTGCCTTGTTCACACACTGAGCTTCACTATTCTCCTCTCTTTGTTGGGAGTAACGGGTCACATGACATAACTAACATAGACAACATACTATCAAACAACAGTCAATGCATTTATGTATAAGTTTATAAAATACATCTCTTATGGCAATGCTTCACAAATATCACATTTCGCTATACACTTCCTTAATTTCATTTAGTTTAAACGTGAATATCAGAATGAATATTTTTCTTTTTCTTATTTACTTTTTCACTTTTTTTCTTTTACTTTATTACCAATTTTCTAATTTTTACATTTTTTTTATTATTTATTATTAATCAAAAAAAGAAAAAAGGGGGTGACTTTTGTACTGTTGTTCGTTGAAACCTATACTTTATCAGTACCTCCCACAAACATAAATTAAAGTGAAACAATTCTGTACCCATTAGTCAGCGGGGTGCATCTTATGCTGTTGGCCTTACACTGGCATTTGCCCTTTTCAATTTTCATTTTATATTTATACATATATATATATATATACGTTTAACAAGAAGTTACGGAGCACTCACAGTGGTAAGTAATCTTTTTAATTGTAGCAGACGCGTTTCAGCGAAAATGCCTTCTTCAGTGCTTTTCCAATTAAAAATACAAATGGCACACACAGCTCTTGGTCTTTAAAATGTCATGATCATTGCTCCCATTGGAGGATTTCTCATCCTGTAGACGAAGGTCTACAGCTGTTTATCACTTCTTGTTGTTATCTTTAGCTGCCATATTTGTGTGGTGACATTACACTGGCTCCAATGATTTAGTCCTGCCGTGCCTCTTGGTGTGCCAATTACCCCTCGCCACAGCCGCACAACATGAAAATATTGACCGCAGGTGTCAGTTCAATGACTGGGCATCCTTCAGTTTGAATAACTGACGCATAGGCGACGGAAATAACTTCAAATGCAGCAGTTCAGGCACATAGCAAACAATCCAGTAGAACTAGTCCCACCTTCAGTGCCGAACTCAGGGTGGGTGCGTCCGTGGAATCGTGAGGGTGAGTCTCACGCATAATACGTTTAACAAGAAGTTATGGAACACTCACTGTGGTAAGTAATATTTTTAATTGTAGCAGACGCATTTCAGAGAAAATGCCTTCTTCAGTGCTTTTCCAATTAAAAATACAAAGCAGAGCTAACTATAACTTGCGCGCCCACCATGCACTTATTATAACCTCACATACTTCATCACTCATGCCATGTTCTACGACATCATTTATGGCATCACTGACGACATCACAAATGACATCACTGATGACATCATCCAATGAGTGTGTTAGTTTGTTTGATAGTTTACATAGTGGTGGGTAACTACCAAATTACTTTTCTACCTAATTTTGTACAGCCTGTGCCCAGCTAATTGGTGTAAGTGTTTACAAAACGCATGTGCTCCTAATGCACCATAGGTGTGTAGAGATATTGAACACATTATAAATCTTTGTATTGAAAAGTACCTCTGCGTGCAGGTGAAAGTTGACAACTTGTGTTCAGTATGTTCCACACAAGTTGTTTGGTACAGCAGGGCAACTTTTCTACGTACTACATACTAAGTATTGTAAGCAGCCTTGAGTTATTAGACAGAATCATCACAGCATGACAATTTCTACTTAACATAGAAGGCTGCGTGCACCAGGTACTAACCTATGTCCATGTGCTTGTTTTGCTTCAGAAAATGGGCTACCTGTAAAGTTTTCACCACACTATGAAGCCTGCAGGTAGTATGATCTTTAGCACCTTCAGACTTTGGCTATTTTAAGTGAATAGGGCCTGTTTAGACATGTTTTGCATAGTGTACCCTGTTCTTACTAGATACTTTAATGTATTTCTCATAAGAGTTTCACTGCCAGCAAACAGTGTGGTACAAAGTAAACTCTCTCCATCGAGTAAACAGTGCCAACACAGTGCTTAATTTGAGCGGGTGGTTTCCGGTGCTCAGCACCGGCACTTAATTATCAACACTGGATACTTTTCATGAGCACCAGTTAAGGACATTTATGGTAGGCAAGGGAGATTAAGTGATTTGCCCAGAATCACAGGATGTTGAGCCGACGCCGAGACTCGAGCCTGGTTCCCCAGCTCCGAAGTCGGCGGCTCTGGTCATTACACCACATCCTATCCCCACTTTCATGGTTAGTAGTTGGTTCTGTTTTAGGTGGCGCTAACAGGAGAAATGGGCTGTTGCAAGCTGCCTTCTAACGAGAGCCCCAACACTAATCTTTTAACAAATTAACCACTGGTTAACAGTATCCACTTTTCTACTTATAGCCACTTGATTTCTCAATGTAGTTCAGTGGCTGTAAGGGTTTGACAGATGTAAAGATTGTCCTTAGTAGGGCATTAGTTATGTAACAGGGCTTGAGTAACTTGGAGCTGGAGGAACTTGATTTTCCCTGAACAGTTGTATAAAGATTGAACACCATGTGCATGATAGGCTACCCTTTCATCTGTGGTTCATTGTCATTATGAATTCGGCAACCCATGAAGTGTATTATATAAGGTCAATGCTGCACATAACACAAGCTTGCTTTACCTTTGGGGGCTGTATGTATGATAGGAGTAATGATGCTTCATACTATTCTGAGCTATTTTGCACTTACTTTCATAGCTCTAATACTATACCGGTTTATAAAGCAATGTGTACAAAAGAAGCTTGGATGATCTCATCAGTGATGTCATCAATAATGTCATTTGAATTCACTGAAAAAACCAAAGGGTAAAGTAACACTATAGCTATGTGTAATAAAAATATCTGTTTTCATTTTTTTTAAAAACCCTAGAAATTCACTGAAAAAAATAAATATTAAAGTAACGTTATAGTTAGGTGAATTTCTCAGTGACAATGTTAATGTTTTAAACTAAAAAAAACAGAAATCCAGCAGTTATAGTTAATAGCACTAACTATAACTATGCGCCTTCCCATAAATACACTGCTTATAACCTCACATATGACATCACTCATGACATGTTCTATAAGATCATTTATGATATTACTGATGACATCTCAAATGACATAATTGACATCACTGATGACATGTGCCTGGAGTGTTAAAAGGCTTTTGTCATTTTATAGCTCTGCGTGGATGGCACAGTGCTAATCCTATGCTTAAAGATTTTGCTGTAAAAATGGCAAAAGGCTTTGTCACTTTTTAGCTTGGCGTGGATGGCACTGCGTTAATCCTATGCTCGTAACACTGCTAGAAAAATAGGCATTTAAGGTGAGCAGATTCAGAGTGTTGCTGGTGTTGTACGCGTTGCCCCTAAATAAAACGTTTGGAAACACATCAAGGAGTGCATACGTGGTGTGCATGGAGATATGGCGCCAGTAGTCAAAACTTTACTGCAAATCAATATATATATATAATATATATATATATACAAACAGCTCAAAAGGATTACTCCAGAGACGGCACTCCCGTGGTATGGCAAATTTATGTATATGTATATATATATTACACATTTGCTCCAAATGGTTGCCCTCCACTCGGGCTCAGCTTTCCACACGTTTACCAGGGCAGAAATGAAGCACGGCACTTACAGGAACTGACTTCGAAGGGCTTTATTTGCATATGACGGTAAGCCTCTCCATACGAAGCCTTCACAAGCAAAGTGCAAGAGTGCATACAAAAAGATGACCTACGCGTTTCGGCTTGCGCCTTCTACTATATATGTATATATATATATATTCACTGAAAAAACCATAGGTTTCAGGAACGTTATAGTTAGTTGGACATTTCACTCGTACAAAACCATAGAAATTCCGGTGTTATAGTTAGTTCAGCTAACTATAACTCGCGCCCCCGCAATGCACTGCTGATGACGTCACATATTACATCATTCATGACATGGTCAGTGACATCACTGATGACATCACTGATGACATCTCAAATGACATCACTGATGACATCATCCAGTGACTGTGTGTTTCTGTAAAGTTTAAATTTGTTTTATATATATGCCAAGCTGTATTGAAGAATGAGTGGGTGTATAAGTGTCTGTATGGAGGATTTAGTAGGTACGTGACTGACTGTATAAGTGAGTGATTAAATGTGTCTTTCTGAATGCATGGGTTAGTGACTAAACTGTGTGAAAGTCTGTATCAGTCTGTCTGTTGTTGTGTAAGCTGCTGCATGGGTTGGTGAGTAGCTGCATGAGTGTCTATATGGGTTATTGATTGCTTGCCTGAGTATTTGTATGGCTGCCTGAGTGTGTGTGTGGGTGGGTGGGAGGTGTGTGACTCTGTGCATAGATGTGTGAGTGGTTGATTCACTGGGTGTATGGGTTCAAGAGTGCATGTGGAAACAGCTGTATGGGTGGGTGAGTGTGTGTATGGGTGTGTTGGTGAGTGAATGGATGTCTCAGTGGTACATGTGCAAGTAAGTACATATGTAAAAGGCAGTATATGTGAGTGATGGTGTATATAAATAACTATATGTGAGAGTCAGTAATTGTGAGAGTGGCTGCATGGATGAGTGTGTATTTGTATCAGTGATTCTATAAGAGAGTAATTATGTGTTAGTATCTGTATGAATAAGTGAGGTGGTGTCTGTATAACTGTATAGGTGAGTAAATGGAAGTATGATTGATTCTTTGCATGACTGACTAGGTGTGTGAGTAACTCTGGATATGTGGCAGTGTGTGAGTGTCTGTATAGGTGTATGAGTGCATATGATAGTGTTGTATTGATGAGTGACTGCATGTATGAGTGACTGTATGGGTGAATGAGTGGATGTGTGTGTAGACCTAGGAATCAGTCAGTGCGTATTTAGTAACTGGTATTGATGTGTCTATTTTTTCGAAAATGGTAGTCTGTATTTTAGAGTGGGTGTATCAAAGGTTATATTCAGGTGTGAGGAGGTGCATCAGATTTTCACGTGGATGATGTCATCAGTGATGTCATTTGAGATGTCATCAGTGATGTCATCAGTGATGTCACTGACCATGTCATGAATGATGTAATATGTGACGTCATCAGCAGTGCATTGCGGGGGCGCGAGTTATAGTTAGCTGAACTAACTATAACGCCGGAATTTCTATGGTTTTGTACGAGTGAAATGTCCAACTAACTATAACGTTCCTGAAACCTATGGTTTTTTCAGTGAATTTCTATGGTTTTTTAAATGCTAATTTCTAACTATAACGTGCCTGAAACCTATGGTTTTTTCAGTGAATTTCTATGGTTTTTTAAATGCTAATTTCTAACTATAACGTGCCTGAAACCTATGGTTTTTTCAGTGAATTTCAAAGGTTTTTAAATGAAAATTTGTAAGTCTAATGTACCTCAATCCTATGTGTTTTTATTTTATATATATATACATATATATATGTAAAAAAAATTGTGAATAATTTTTAGTTAGGAAAACTATATTCATTCTTTTTTTTTAATATTATACAGAAGTCGCGCACCCTTCGCGCATCCTACACGATGGCTGCGCGCATTCCGGTAGCCATTTTGAAAAGTCGCGCTGGGGTTGCGACTTCGGCGTAATTTGTAAAGTATGAAATATCTTTAAATTAATTATAAATAAAAGTTTTCCTTTAAGTGTTTGTCTAAATTTATTAATAAAAGTATTTTTAAAGTATTATTTTCAATATAATTTCGATGAAAGTAAAGTTACGAAATGCGCGGTGTAGCCGCTTAATGTGCGCAACATCTCCCCGCGCGTATTTCCGGGGTCGTGCCGTGATCGCGCTGAGATCGCGCCGAAGTCGCGACTTCGGCGTATTTTTAAAGTTGAAAAAATGACTATAGAAAGTTTGAATATGATATTAGACTGAACAGTTTTGCTAATATACTTATTAAAAGTTTATAGAAATTTTTATTTATAGTGTATAATGATATATATGATTTTCGCGGGTGCGCGAAGGGTGCGTGACGAGTGCGCGCACCCTACGCGACTTCATGTCAGCAAAAGAAAAAAGGAATCTGATTGGTTGAAATCAATTTCATTGTGAAAGAGGGAGGATCCATCCTTCTGATATTTCCCTTACTTTTTGTCCTTGATAGAGAGAAGACCTGTTTCTTGCTTCTCTTTATATTGATATACCTTTTTTGTGTGTTTGTTTATTTTTAATACAACTATGGCTTCTAGTTTTGCCGAAGTTGATCCACTTGCAGTAGAGGAGGAAGAACAGATGGTGCAGCAGAAGAAGAAAAGAAAGGAAAGCATCGTTTGGTCCTTTTTAGTGTACAAGAGGACCTGCGATGGATGCCGCTTCTGCCTCCCGTACCCTGGAACGGCACGGTACGGTCATACTGTGGTGGGACGCACACTCGTTGACCTCTCATGGCACTGCTCCACACTTCGGGGAGGACGCTTTCCATTAGCTGTGTTTTCTGATGACGTGTCGCGCCGGCCCCGTCCAACAACAGAACTCCTTTAGATCCAAACAGACTCTTCCACTCTCTCACCGGAAGTGAAACCAGGCCACGCGGACACTTTCACAATACAACAGCCGGGAATGCACTTTTCGGTAAAAAAACACATTCCTTCCTCCTAATTTATCAAATAAACGACTCACTGAAGAACAGGGGCCAGCTTCGATCGGTAAACAGCCGTTACAACGACTTTTTTACTTCGCAATACCATTACAACGCATGCATTACCACGCATGCGTTGTACATCGCGAAGTCATTACTACGCATTTTTTTAGAACGCATGGTCATTTACCACGCATGCCTTTACAACGAATTTCATTGTAAAGGTATGTATGGTAAATGACCATGCGTTCTAAAAAAATGTAGACGATCCACGTCGTTGTAAGGAAACAGAGGCTGTTCCGTTTCCTCACAACGACGTGCACCGCCCCTCAGAGACGACGTGAAGCAGGAACCACGAGGAGAGAGGAACCACGAGGAGTGAGAGGTAAGGGGGATTGGGCATGGGGTGGGGGTTACTTTTCTAGGGTTTAGGGTAGTGCAGTGGTGTTTGGGTAGTGTAGGGGGTCGTGCTGGGGGTAGTGTTTTAGGGTTTAGGGTAGTGCAGTGGTGTTTGTGTAGTGTAGGGGGTCGTGCTGGGGGTAGTGTTTTAGGGTTTAGGGTAGTGCAGTGGTGTTTGGGTAGTGTAGGGGGTCGTGCTGGGGGTAGTGTTTTAGGGTTTAGGGTAGTGCAGTGGTGTTTGGGTAGTGTAGGGGGTCGTGCTGGGGGTAGTGTTTTAGGGTTTAGGGTAGTGCAGTGGTGTTTGGGTAGTGTAGGGGGTCATGCTGGGGGTAGTGTTTTAGGGTTTAGGGTAGTGCAGTGGTGTTTGGGTAGTGTAGGGGGTCGTGCTGGGGGTAGTGTTTTAGGGTTTAGGGTAGTGCAGTGGTGTTTGTGTAGTGTAGGGGGTCGTGCTGGGGTAGTGTTTTAGGGTTTAGGGTAGTGCAGTGGTGTTTGGGTAGTGTAGGGGGTCGTGCTGGGGGTAGTGTTTTAGGGTTTAGGGTAGTGCAGTGGTGTTTGGGTAGTGTAGGGGGTCGTGCTGGGGGTAGTGTTTTAGGGTTTAGGGTAGTGCAGTGGTGTTTGGGTAGTGTAGGGGGTCGTGCTGGGGGTAGTGTTTTAGGGTTTAGGGTAGTGCAGTGGTGTTTGTGTAGTGTAGGGGGTCGTGCTGGGGGTAGTGTTTTAGGGTTTAGGGTAGTGCAGTGGTGTTTGGGTAGTGTAGGGGTCATGCTGGGGGTAGTGTTTTAGGGTTTAGGGTAGTGCAGTGGTGTTTGTGGTAGTGTAGGGGGTCGTGCTGGGGGTAGTGTTTTAGGGTTTAGGGTAGTGCAGTGGTGTTTGTGTAGGTTGTATGATGTTATAGCGCATTCAGTGTAGTGCATGGCGTTTCGCGTAGCTGTACGAGGTCATGCCTGGAGCATAGTGTTTACTAGGGT
This sequence comes from Calotriton arnoldi, assembly GCA_963921515.1. Classification (NCBI taxonomy): domain Eukaryota; kingdom Metazoa; phylum Chordata; class Amphibia; order Caudata; family Salamandridae; genus Calotriton; species Calotriton arnoldi. The sequence continues at coordinate 507,920 of CAWUFW010010987.1, forward strand.
TTAGGGTAGTGCAGTGGTGTTTCGTGTAGTGTAGGGGGTCATGCTGGGGGTAGTGTTTTAGGGTTTAGGGTAGTGCACTGGTGTTTGAGTCGTGTATGGGAGTCGTGCTGGTGGTAGTGTTTTAGGGTTTAGGGTAGTGCAGTGGTGTTTGTCTCGTGTCAGGGGTCTTCCTGGTGAGTGTTTTAGGGTTTAGGAGTAGTGCAGTGGTGTTTCGTGTAGTGTAAGGGGTCGATGCCTGCGGGTACCGTTTTAGGGTTTAGGGTAGTGCAGTGGTGTTTGGGTAGTGTAGGGCGTCTGTTTTCACGCTTTTGGGGGTAGTCCCCCAGTTTTTTTAGGCTTTAGCGTAGTGCAGTGGTGTTTGCGTAGTATAGGGATCGTGCTGGAGGTAGTGTTTTAGGGTTTAGGGTAGTGCAGTGGTGTTTGTGTAGTGTAGGGGTCGTGCTGGGGTAGTGTTTAGGGTTTAGGGTAGTGCAGTGGTGTTTGTGTAGTGTAGGGGGTCGTGCTGGGGGTAGTGTTTTAGGGTTTAGGGTAGTGCAGTGGTGTTTGTGTAGTGTAGGGGGTCGTGCTGGGGGTAGTGTTTTAGGGTTTAGGGTAGTGCAGTGGTGTTTGTGTAGTGTAGGGGTCGTGCTGGGGTAGTGTTTTAGGGTTTAGGGTAGTGCAGTGGTGTTTGTAGTGTAGGTGTCATGCTGGGGTAGTGTTTTAGGGTTTAGGGTAGTGCAGTGGTGTTTGTGTAGTGTAGGGGGTCGTGCTGGGGGTAGTGTTTTAGGGTTTAGGGTAGTGCAGTGGTGTTTGTGTAGTGTAGGGGGTCGTGCTGGGGGTAGTGTTTTAGGGTTTAGGGTAGTGCAGTGGTGTTTGTGTAGTGTAGGGGTCGTGCTGGGGTAGTGTTTTAGGGTTTAGGGTAGTGCAGTGGTGTTTGTGTAGTGTAGGGGTCATGCTGGGGGTAGTGTTTTAGGGTTTAGGGTAGTGCAGTGGTGTTTGTGTAGTGTAGGGGGTCGTGCTGGGGGTAGTGTTTTAGGGTTTAGGGTAGTGCAGTGGTGTTTGTGTAGTGTAGGGGTCGTGCTGGGGTAGTGTTTTAGGGTTTAGGGTAGTGCAGTGGTGTTTGGGTAGTGTAGGGGGTCGTGCTGGGGGTAGTGTTTTAGGGTTTAGGGTAGTGCAGTGGTGTTTGGGTAGTGTAGGGAGTCGTCCTGTGGGTTGTGTTTTAGGGTTTAGAGTAGTGCAGTGGTGTTTGTGTAGTGTAGGGGGTCGTGCTGGGGTAGTGTTTTAGGGTTTAGGGTAGTGCAGTGGTGTTTGTGTAGTGTAGGGGGTCGTGCTGAGGGTAGTGTTTTAGGGTTTAGGGTAGTGCAGTGGTGTTTGGGTAGTGTAGGGGGTCGTGCTGGGGGTAGTGTTTTAGGGTTTAGGGTAGTGCAGTGGTGTTTGGGTAGTGTAGGGGGTCGTGCTGGGGGTAGTGTTTTAGGGTTTAGGGTAGTGCAGTGGTGTTTGTGTAGTGTAGGGGGTCATGCTGGGGGTAGTGTTTTAGGGTTTAGGGTAGTGCAGTGGTGTTTGTGTAGTGTAGGGGGTCGTGCTGGGGGTAGTGTTTTAGGGTTTAGGGTAGTGCAGTGGTGTTTGTGTAGTGTAGGGGTCGTGCTGGGGTAGTGTTTTAGGGTTTAGGGTAGTGCAGTGGTGTTTGTGTAGTGTAGGGGGTCGTGCTGGGGGTAGTGTTTTAGGGTTTAGGGTAGTGCAGTGGTGTTTGTGTAGTGTAGGGGTCGTGCTGGGGTAGTGTTTAGGGTTTAGGGTAGTGCAGTGGTGTTTGGGTAGTGTAGGGGGTCGTGCTGGGGGTAGTGTTTTAGGGTTTAGGGTAGTGCAGTGGTGTTTGGGTAGTGTAGGGGGTCGTGCTGGGGGTAGTGTTTTAGGGTTTAGGGTAGTGCAGTGGTGTTTGTGTAGTGTAGGGGGTCATGCTGGGGGTAGTATTTAGGGTTTAGGGTAGTGCAGTGGTGTTTGGGTAGTGTAGGGGGTCGTGCTGGGGGTAGTGTTTTAGGGTTTAGGGTAGTGCAGTGGTGTTTGGGTAGTGTAGGGGGTCGTGCTGGGGGTAGTGTTTTAGGGTTTAGGGTAGTGCAGTGGTGTTTGTGTAGTGTAGGGGGTCGTGCTGGGGGTAGTGTTTTAGGGTTTAGGGTAGTGCAGTGGTGTTTGTGTAGTGTAGGGGGTCGTGCTGGGGGTAGTGTTTTAGGGTTTAGGGTAGTGCAGTGGTGTTTGTGTAGTGTAGGGGTCGTGCTGGGGGTAGTGTTTTAGGGTTTAGGGTAGTGCAGTGGTGTTTGTGTAGTGTAGGGGGTCGTGCTGGGGGTAGTGTTTTAGGGTTTAGGGTAGTGCAGTGGTGTTTGTGTAGTGTAGAGGGTCGTGCTGGGGTAGTGTTTTATGGTTTAGGGTAGTGCAGTGGTGTTTATGTAGTGTAGGGGGTCGTGCTGGGGTAGTGTTTTAGGGTTTAGGGTAGTGCAGTGGTGTTTGGGTAGTGTAGGGGGTCGTGCTGGGGGTAGTGTTTTAGGGTTTAGGGTAGTGCAGTGGTGTTTGGGTAGTGTAGGGGGTCGTGCTGGGGGTAGTGTTTTAGGGTTTAGGGTAGTGCAGTGGTGTTTGGGTAGTGTAGGGGGTTGTGCTGGGGGTAGTGTTTTAGGGTTTAGGGTAGTGCAGTGGTGTTTGAGTAGTGTAGGGGGTCGTGCTGGGGGTAGTGTTTTAGGGTTTAGGGTAGTGCAGTGGTGTTTGGGTAGTGTAGGGAGTCGTGCTGGGGGTAGTGTTTTAGGGTTTAGGGTAGTGCAGTGGTGTTTGTGTAGTGTAGGGGTCATGCTGGGGAAGTGTTTTAGGGTTTAGGGTAGTGCAGTGGTGTTTGTGTAGTGTAGGGGGTCGTGCTGGGGGTAGTGTTTTAGGGTTTAGGGTAGTGCAGTGGTGTTTGGGTAGTGTAGGGGGTCGTGCTGGGGGTAGTGTTTTAGGGTTTAGGGTAGTGCAGTGGTGTTTGGGTAGTGTAGGGGGTCGTGCTGGGGGTAGTGTTTTAGGGTTTAGGGTAGTGCAGTGGTGTTTGGGTAGTGTAGGGGGTCGTGCTGGGGGTAGTGTTTTAGGGTTTAGGGTAGTGCAGTGGTGTTTGGGTAGTGTAGGGGGTCATGCTGGGGGTAGATTTAGGGTTTAGGGTAGTGCAGTGGTGTTTGGGTAGTGTAGGGAGTCGTGCTGGGGGTAGTGTTTTAGGGTTTAGGGTAGTGCAGTGGTGTTTGTGTAGTGTAGGGGTCGTGCTGGGGTAGTGTTTAGGGTTTAGGGTAGTGCAGTGGTGTTTGGGTAGTGTAGGGGGTCGTGCTGGGGGTAGTGTTTTAGGGTTTAGGGTAGTGCAGTGGTGTTTGTGTAGTGTAGGGGGTCGTGCTGGGGTAGTGTTTTAGGGTTTAGGGTAGTGCAGTGGTGTTTGTGTAGTGTAGGGGGTCGTGCTGGGGGTAGTGTTTTAGGGTTTAGGGTAGTGCAGTGGTGTTTGGGTAGTGTAGGGGGTCGTGCTGGGGGTAGTGTTTTAGGGTTTAGGGTAGTGCAGTGGTGTTTGGGTAGTGTAGGGGTCGTGCTGGGGGTAGTGTTTTAGGGTTTAGGGTAGTGCAGTGGTGTTTGGGTAGTGTAGGGGGTCGTGCTGGGGGTAGTGTTTTAGGGTTTAGGGTAGTGCAGTGGTGTTTGTGTAGTGTAGGGGTCGTGCTGGGGTAGTGTTTTAGGGTTTAGGGTAGTGCAGTGGTGTTTGTGTAGTGTAGGGGTCGTGCTGGGGGTAGTGTTTTAGGGTTTAGGGTAGTGCAGTGGTGTTTGTGTAGTGTAGGGGTCGTGCTGGGGGTAGTGTTTTAGGGTTTAGGGTAGTGCAGTGGTGTTTGGGTAGTGTAGGGGGTCGTGCTGGGGGTAGTGTTTTAGGGTTTAGGGTAGTGCAGTGGTGTTTGGGTAGTGTAGGGGGTCGTGCTGGGGGTAGTGTTTTAGGGTTTAGGGTAGTGCAGTGGTGTTTGTGTAGTGTAGGGGGTCGTGCTGGGGGTAGTGTTTTAGGGTTTAGGGTAGTGCAGTGGTGTTTGGGTAGTGTAGGGGGTCGTGCTGGGGGTAGTGTTTTAGGGTTTAGGGTAGTGCAGTGGTGTTTGGGTAGTGTAGGGGGTCGTGCTGGGGTAGTGTTTTAGGGTTTAGGGTAGTGCAGTGGTGTTTGTGTAGTGTAGGGGGTCGTGCTGGGGGTAGTGTTTTAGGGTTTAGGGTAGTGCAGTGGTGTTTGTGTAGTGTAGGGGGTCGTGCTGGGGGTAGTGTTTTAGGGTTTAGGGTAGTGCAGTGGTGTTTGGGTAGTGTAGGGGTCGTGCTGGGGGTAGTGTTTTAGGGTTTAGGGTAGTGCAGTGGTGTTTGGGTAGTGTAGGGGGTCGTGCTGGGGGTAGTGTTTTAGGGTTTAGGGTAGTGCAGTGGTGTTTGGGTAGTGTAGGGGGTCATGCTGGGGGTAGTGTTTTAGGGTTTAGGGTAGTGCAGTGGTGTTTGGGTAGTGTAGGGGGTTGTGCTGGGGGTAGTGTTTTAGGGTTTAGGGTAGTGCAGTGGTGTTTGTGTAGTGTAGGGGGTCATGCTGGGGGTAGTGTTTTAGGGTTTAGGGTAGTACAGTGGTGTTTGGGTATTGTAGGGGTCATGCTGGGGGTAGTGTTTTAGGGTTTAGGGTAGTGCAGTGGTGTTTGGGTAGTGTAGGGGGTCGTGCTGGGGTAGTGTTTTAGGGTTTAGGGTAGTGCAGTGGTGTTTGTGTAGTGTAGGGGGTCGTGCTGGGGGTAGTGTTTTAGGTTTAGGTAGTGCAGTGGTGTTTGTGTAGTGTAGGGGTCGTGCTGGGGTAGTGTTTTAGGGTTTAGGGTAGTGCAGTGGTGTTTGGGTAGTGTAGGGGGTCATGCTGGGGGTAGTGTTTTAGGGTTTAGGGTAGTGCAGTGGTGTTTGGGTAGTGTAGGGGGTCGTGCTGGGGGTAGTGTTTTAGGGTTTAGGGTAGTGCAGTGGTGTTTGTGTAGTGTAGGGGGTCGTGCTGGGGGTAGTGTTTTAGGGTTTAGGGTAGTGCAGTGGTGTTTGGATAGTGTAGGGGGTCATGCTGGGGGTAGTGTTTTAGGGTTTAGGGTAGTGCAGTGGTGTTTGTGTAGTGTAGGGGTCGTGCTGGGGTAGTGTTTTAGGGTTTAGGGTAGTGCAGTGGTGTTTGTGTAGTGTAGGGGGTCGAGCTGGGCGTAGTGTTTTAGGGTTTAGGGTAGTGCAGTGGTGTTTGTGTAGTGTAGGGGGTCATGCTGGGGTAGTGTTTTAGGGTTTACGGTAGTGCAGTGGTGTTTGGGTAGTGTAAGGGGTCATGCTGGGGGTAGTGTTTTAGGATTTAGAGTAGTGCAGTGGTGTTTGGGTAGTGTAGGGGGTCATGCTGGGGATAGTGTTTTAGGGTTTAGGGTAGTGCAGTGGTGTTTGTGTAGTGTAGGGGGTCGTGCTGGGGGTAGATTTAGGGTTTAGGGTAGTGCAGTGGTGTTTGGGTAGTGTAGGGGTTGTGCTGGGGGTAGTGTTTTAGGGTTTAGGGTAGTGCAGTGGTGTTTGGGTAGTGTAGGGGGTCGTGCTGTCGGTAGTGTTTTAGGGTGTAGGGTAGTGCAGTGGTGTTTGTGTAGTGTAGGGGGTCGTGCTGGGGGTAGTGTTTTAGGGTTTAGGGTAGTGCAGTGGTGTTTGTGTAGTGTAGGGGGTCGTGCTGGGGGTAGTGTTTTAGGGTTTAGGGTAGTGCAGTGGTGTTTGTGTAGTGTAGGGGGTCGTGCTGGGGGTAGTGTTTTAGGGTTTAGGGTAGTGCAGTGGTGTTTGTGTAGTGTAGGGGGTCGTGCTGGGGGTAGTGTTTTAGGGTTTAGGGTAGTGCAGTGGTGTTTGTGTACTGTAGGGGGTCGTGCTGGGGGTAGTGTTTAGGGTTTAGGCTAGTGCAGTGGTGTTTGTGTAGTGTAGGGGGTCGTGCTGGGGTAGTGTTTTAGGGTTTAGGGTAGTGCAGTGGTGTTTGTGTAGTGTAGGGGGTCGTGCTGGGGGTAGTGTTTTAGGGTTTAGGGTAGTGCAGTGGTGTTTGGGTAGTGTAGGGGGTCATGCTGGGGGTAGTGTTTTAGGGTTTAGGGTAGTGCAGTGGTGTTTGGGTAGTGTAGGGGGTCGTGCTGGGGGTAGTGTTTTAGGGTTTAGGGTAGTGCAGTGGTGTTTGTGTAGTGTAGGGGTCGTGCTGGGGGTAGTGTTTTAGGGTTTAGGGTAGTGCAGTGGTGTTTGTGTAGTGTAGGGGGTCGTGCTGGGGGTAGTGTTTTAGGGTTTAGGTTAGTGCAGTGGTGTTTGTGTAGTGTAGGGGTTGTGCTGGGGGTAGTGTTTAAGGGTAGTGCAGTGGTGTTTGTGTAGTGTAGGGGGTCGTGCTGGGGGTAGTGTTTTAGGGTTTAGGGTAGTGCAGTGGTGTTTGGGTAGTGTAGGGGGTCGTGCTGGGGGTAGTGTTTTAGGGTTTAGGGTAGTGCAGTGGTGTTTGGGTAGTGTAGGGGTCGTGCTGGGGGTAGTGTTTTAGGGTTTAGGGTAGTGCAGTGGTGTTTGGGTAGTGTAGGGGGTCGTGCTGGGGGTAGTGTTTTAGGGTTTAGGGTAGTGCAGTGGTGTTTGGGTAGTGTAGGGGGTCGTGCTGGGGGTAGTATTTAGGGTTTAGGGTAGTGCAGTGGTGTTTGGGTAGTGTAGGGAGTCGTGCTGGGGGTAGTGTTTTAGGGTTTAGGGTAGTGCAGTGGTGTTTGGGTAGTGTAGGGGTCGTGCTGGGGGTAGTGTTTTAGGGTTTAGGGTAGTGCAGTGGTGTTTGGGTAGTGTAGGGGGTCGTGCTGGGGTAGTGTTTTAGGGTTTAGGGTAGTGCAGTGGTGTTTGTGTAGTGTAGGGGGTAGTGCTGGGGGTAGTGTTTTAGGGTTTAGGGTAGTGCAGTGGTGTTTGTGTAGTGTAGGGGGTCATGCTGGGGGTAGTGTTTTAGGGTTTAGGGTAGTGCAGTGGTGTTTGGGTAGTGTAGGGGGTCGTGCTGGGGGTAGATTTAGGGTTTAGGGTAGTGCAGTGGTGTTTGTGTAGTGTAGGGGGTCGTGCTGGGGGTAGTGTTTTAGGGTTTAGGGTAGTGCAGTGGTGTTTGTGTAGTGTAGGGGTCGTGCTGGGGGTAGTGTTTTAGGGTTTAGGGTAGTGCAGTGGTGTTTGGGTAGTGTAGGGGGTCGTGCTGGGGGTAGTGTTTTAGGGTTTAGGGTAGTGCAGTGGTGTTTGGGTAGTGTAGGGGGTCGTGCTGGGGGTAGTGTTTAGGGTTTAGGGTAGTGCAGTGGTGTTTGTGTAGGTTGTATGGGGTCGTGCATGCGTGGTACGCATGCTTTTCAGCGGTTTAGGGTAGTGCAGTGGTGTTTGACCTGTACCACGAGTAGTGCTTGGGGTACATGCTTTTAGCGTTTGTGTTGTAAGTTCGTGTTGTAGGGCATACTCTGGTAGGTTATTCCCCGCCTAAGCCTGCTTCAAGTGCTCTCTGGGTAGTGTAAATCGGACCCTGCTTGTGTTCTTAGGTCTAATGCTTTACGGGTACGTCGTCTCTTTCAATGTTTTCCGTGTTGAGTGCAGCGGTGTTAGGAGGTAGCGTAGTGTCTTTCGTGTCTCTAACGGCGCTGAGTGCCTCAGGTTTCCACGTAGGATCTTCAGCAGGTGCGTGTTTTATTGGGGGTCAGCCCCTGTTTTTCACGCTGTTTGGGGTAGAGCCAATCACTTTTTGTGTTTAGTGTAGTACAGTGGTGTATGTGTATCGTAGTAGGGGTCATGCGTGCGGGTAGGTTATTAGGTTTAGGGTAGTGCAGTGGTGTTTGGGTAGTGTATGGGGGTCATGCTAGGGGTAGTGTTTTAGGGTTTAGGGTAGTGCATTGGTGTTTGGGTAGTGTAGGGGGTCGTGCTGGGGTAGTGTTTTAGGGTTTAGGGTAGTGCAGTGGTGTTTGTGTAGTGTAGGGGGTCGTGCTGGGGGTAGTGTTTTAGGGTTTAGGGTAGTGCAGTGGTGTTTGTGTAGTGTAGGGGGTCGTGCTGGGGTAGTGTTTTAGGGTTTAGGGTAGTGCAGTGGTGTTTGTGTAATGTAGGGGGTAGTGCTGGGGGTAGTGTTTTAGGGTTTAGGGTAGTGCAGTGGTGTTTGTGTAGTGTAGGGGGTCGTGCTGGGGTAGTGTTTTAGGGTTTAGGGTAGTGCAGTGGTGTTTGGGTAGTGTAGGGGGTCGTGCTGGGGGTAGTGTTTTAGGGTTTAGGGTAGTGCAGTGGTGTTTGGGTAGTGTAGGGGGTCGTGCTGGGGGTAGATTTAGGGTTTAGGGTAGTGCAGTGGTGTTTGGGTAGTGTAGGGAGTCATGCTGGGGGTAGTGTTTTAGGGTTTAGGGTAGTGCAGTGGTGTTTGTGTAGTGTAGGGGGTCGTGCTGGGGGTAGTTTAGGGTTTAGGGTAGTGCAGTGGTGTTTGGGTAGTGTAGGGGGTCGTGCTGGGGGTAGTGTTTTAGGGTTTAGGGTAGTGCAGTGGTGTTTGGGTAGTGTAGGGGGTCGTGCTGGGGGTAGTGTTTTAGGGTTTAGGGTAGTGCAGTGGTGTTTGGGTAGTGTAGGGGGTCATGCTGGGGGTAGTGTTTTAGGGTTTAGGGTAGTGCAGTGGTGTTTGGGTAGTGTAGGGGGTCATGCTGGGGGTAGTATTTAGGGTTTAGGGTAGTGCAGTGGTGTTTGGGTAGTGTAGGGGGTCGTGCTGGGGGTAGTGTTTTAGGGTTTAGGGTAGTGCAGTGGTGTTTGGGTAGTGTAGGGGGTCGTGCTGGGGGTAGTGTTTTAGGGTTTAGGGTAGTGCAGTGGTGTTTGTGTAGTGTAGGGGGTCATGCTGGGGGTAGTGTTTTAGGGTTTAGGGTAGTGCAGTGGTGTTTGTGTAGTGTAGGGGGTCGTGCTGGGGGTAGTGTTTTAGGGTTTAGGGTAGTGCAGTGGTGTTTGTGTAGTGTAGGGGTCGTGCTGGAGGTAGTGTTTTAGGGATTAGGGTAGTGCAGTGGTGTTTGTGTAGTGTAGGGGGTCGTGCTGGGGGTAGTGTTTTAGGGTTTAGGGTAGTGCAGTGGTGTTTGTGTAGTGTAGGGGTCGTGCTGGGGTAGTGTTTAGGGTTTAGGGTAGTGCAGTGGTGTTTGGGTAGTGTAGGGGTCGTGCTGGGGGTAGTGTTTTAGGGTTTAGGGTAGTGCAGTGGTGTTTGGGTAGTGTAGGGGGTCGTGCTGGGGGTAGTGTTTTAGGGTTTAGGGTAGTGCAGTGGTGTTTGGGTAGTGTAGGGGGTCGTGCTGGGGTAGATATAGGGTTTAGGGTAGCGCAGTGGTGTTTGGGTAGTGTAGGGGGTCGTGCTGTGGGTAGTGTTTTAGGGTTTAGGGTAGTGCAGTGGTGTTTGGGTAGTGTAGGGGGTCGTGCTGGGGGTAGTGTTTTAGGGTTTAGGGTAGTGCAGTGGTGTTTGGGTAGTGTAGGGGGTCGTGCTGGGGGTAGTGTTTTAGGGTTTAGGGTAGTGCAGTGGTGTTTGTGTAGTGTAGGGGGTCATGCTGGGGGTAGTGTTTTAGGGTTTAGGGTAGTGCAGTGGTGTTTGTGTAGTGTAGGGGGTCGTGCTGGGGGTAGTGTTTTAGGGTTTAGGGTAGTGCAGTGGTGTTTGTGTAGTGTAGGGGGTCGTGCTGGGGGTAGTGTTTTAGGGTTTAGGGTAGTGCAGTGGTGTTTGTGTAGTGTAGGGGGTCGTGCTGGGGGTAGTGTTTTAGGGTTTAGGGTAGTGCAGTGGTGTTTGGGTAGTGTAGGGGGTCGTGCTGGGGGTAGTATTTAGGGTTTAGGGTAGTGCAGTGGTGTTTGGGTAGTGTAGGGGGTCGTGCTGGGGGTAGTGTTTTAGGGTTTAGGGTAGTGCAGTGGTGTTTGTGTAGTGTAGGGGGTCGTGCTGGGGTAGTGTTTTAGGGTTTAGGGTAGTGCAGTGGTGTTTGTGTAGTGTAGGGGGTTGTGCTGGGGGTAGTGTTTTAGGGTTTAGGGTAGTGCAGTGGTGTTTGGGTAGTGTAGGGGGTCGTGCTGGGGGTAGTGTTTTAGGGTTTAGGGTAGTGCAGTGGTGTTTGGGTAGTGTAGGGGGTCATGCTGGGGGTAGTGTTTTAGGGTTTAGGGTAGTGCAGTGGTGTTTGGGTAGTGTAGGGGTCGTGCTGGGGGTAGTGTTTTAGGGTTTAGGGTAGTGCAGTGGTGTTTGGGTAGTGTAGGGGGTCATGCTGGGGTAGATTTAGGGTTTAGGGTAGTGCAGTGGTGTTTGGGTAGTGTAGGGGGTCGTGCTGGGGGTAGTGTTTTAGGGTTTAGGGTAGTGCAGTGGTGTTTGTGTAGTGTAGGGGTCATGCTGGGGTAGTGTTTAGGGTTTAGGGTAGTGCAGTGGTGTTTGTGTAGTGTAGGGGTCGTGCTGGGGGTAGTGTTTTAGGGTTTAGGGTAGTGCAGTGGTGTTTGTGTAGTGTAGGGGGTCGTGCTGAGGGTAGTGTTTAGGTTTAGGGTAGTGCAGTGGTGTTTGGGTAGTGTAGGGGGTCGTGCTGGGGGTAGTGTTTTAGGGTTTAGGGTAGTGCAGTGGTGTTTGGTAGTGTAGGTGTAGGGGGTAGTGTTTTAGGGTTTAGGGTAGTGCAGTGGTGTTTGTGTAGTGTAGGGGGTCGTGCTGGGGGTAGTGTTTTAGGGTTTAGGGTAGTGCAGTGGTGTTTGTGTAGTGTAGGGGGTCAGTGTTTTAGGGTTTAGGGTAGTGCAGTGGTGTTTGGGTAGTGTAGAGGGTCGTGCTGGGGCTAGTGTTTAGGGTTTAGGGTAGTGCAGTGGTGTTTGGGTAGTGTAGGGGGTCGTGCTGGGGCTAGTGTTTTAGGGTTTAGGGTAGTGCAGTGGTGTTTGTGTAGTGTAGGGGTCGTGCTGGGGGTAGTATTTTAGGGTTTAGGGTAGTGCAGTGGTGTTTGGGTAGTGTAGGGGGTCATGCTGGGGGTAGTGTTTTAGGGTTTAGGGTAGTGCAGTGGTGTTTGGGTAGTGTAGGGGGTCGTGCTGGGGGTAGTGTTTTAGGGTTTAGGGTAGTGCAGTGGTGTTTGGGTAGTTTAGGGGGTCGTGCTGGGGGTAGTGTTTTAGGGTTTAGGCTAGTGCAGTGGTGTTTGGGTAGTGTAGGGGTCATGCTGGGGGTAGTGTTTTAGGGTTTAGGGTAGTGCAGTGGTGTTTGTGTAGTGTAGGGGGTCGTGCTGGGGTAGTGTTTGGGTTTAGGGTAGTGCAGTGGTGTTTGGGTAGTGTAGGGAGTCGTGCTGGGGGTAGTGTTTTAGGGTTTAGGGTAGTGCAGTGGTGTTTGGGTAGTGTAGGGGGTCGTGCTGGGGGTAGTGTTTTAGGGTTTAGGGTAGTGCAGTGGTGTTTGGGTAGTGTAGGGGGTCATGCTGGGGGTAGTGTTTTAGGGTTTAGGGTAGTGCAGTGGTGTTTGGGTAGTGTAGGGGGTCGTGCTGGGGTAGTATTTAGGGTTTAGGGTAGTGCAGTGGTGTTTGGGTAGTGTAGGGAGTCGTGCTGGGGGTAGTGTTTTAGGGTTTAGGGTAGTGCAGTGGTGTTTGTGTAGTGTAGGGGGTCGTGCTGGGGGTAGTGTTTTAGGGTTTAGGGTAGTGCAGTGGTGTTTGGGTAGTGTAGGGGGTCATGCTGGGGGTAGTGTTTTAGGGTTTAGGGTAGTGCAGTGGTGTTTGTGTAGTGTAGGGGGTCGTGCTGGGGGTAGTGTTTTAGGGTTTAGGGTAGTGCAGTGGTGTTTGTGTAGTGTAGGGGTCATGCTGGGGTAGTATTTTAGGGTTTAGGGTAGTGCAGTGGTGTTTGGGTAGTGTAGGGGGTCGTGCTGGGGGTAGTGTTTTAGGGTTTAGGGTAGTGCAGTGGTGTTTGTGTAGTGTAGGGGTGTGCTGGGGTGTTTTAGGGTTTAGGGTAGTGCAGTGGTGTTTGGGTAGTGTAGGGGATCGTGCTGGGGGTAGTGTTTTAGGGTTTAGGGTAGTGCAGTGGTGTTTGGGTAGTGTAGGGGGTCGTGCTGGGGCTAGTGTTTTAGGGTTTAGGGTAGTGCAGTGGTGTTTGTGTAGTGTAGGGGGTTGTGCTGGGGGTAGATTTAGGGTTTAGGGTAGTGCAGTGGTGTTTGGGTAGTGTAGGGGGTCGTGCTGGTGGTAGTGTTTTAGGGTTTAGGGTAGTGCAGTGGTGTTTGGGTAGTGTAGGGGGTCGTGCTGGGGGTAGTGTTTTAGGGTTTAGGGTAGTGCAGTGGTGTTTGTATAGTGTAGGGGGTCGTGCTGTGGGTAGTGTTTTAGGGTTTAGGGTAGTGCAGTGGTGTTTGTGTAGTGTAGGGGGTCATGCTGGGGGTAGTGTTTTAGGGTTTAGGGTAGTGCAGTGGTGTTTGTGTAGTGTAGGGGGTCGTGCTGGGGGTAGTGTTTTAGGGTTTAGGGTAGTGCAGTGGTGTTTGTGTAGTGTAGAGGGTCGTGCTGGGGGTAGATTTAGGGTTTAGGGTAGTGCAGTGGTGTTTGGGTAGTGTAGGGGGTCGTGCTGGGGGTAGTGTTTTAGGGTTTAGGGTAGTGCAGTGGTGTTTGGGTAGTGTAGGGGGTCGTGCTGGGGGTAGTATTTAGGGTTTAGGGTAGTGCAGTGGTGTTTGGGTAGTGTAGGGAGTCGTGCTGGGGGTAGTGTTTTAGGGTTTAGGGTAGTGCAGTGGTGTTTGTGTAGTGTAGGGGGTCGTGCTGGGGGTAGTGTTTTAGGGTTTAGGGTAGTGCAGTGGTGTTTGTGTAGTGTAGGGGGTCGTGCTGGGGGTAGTGTTTTAGGGTTTAGGGTAGTGCAGTGGTGTTTGGGTAGTGTAGGGGGTCGTGCTGGGGGTAGTGTTTTAGGGTTCAGGGTAGTGCAGTGGTGTTTGGGTAGTGTAGGGGGTCATGCTGGGGGTAGTGTTTTAGGGATTAGTGCAGTGGTGTTTGGGTAGTGTAGGGGGTCGTGCTGGGGGTAGTGTTTTAGGGTTCAGGGTTGTGCAGTGGTGTTTGGGTAGTGTAGGGGGTCATGCTGGGGTAGATTTAGGGTTTAGGGTAGTGCAGTGGTGTTTGGGTAGTGTAGGGAGTCGGTGCTGGGGTAGTGTTTTAGGGTTTAGGGTAGTGCAGTGGTGTTTGTGTAGTGTAGGGGGCTACGTAGTGTTTAGGATTTAGGGTAGTGCAGTGGTGTTTGTGTAGTGTAGGGGGTCGTGCTGGGGGTAGTGTTTTAGGGTTTAGGGTAGTGCAGTGGTGTTTGTGTAGTGTAGGGGGTCGTGCTGAGGGTAGTGTTTTAGGGTTAGGTAGTGCAGTGGTGTTTGGGTAGTGTAAGGGGTCGTGCTGGAGGTAGTGTTTTAGGGTTTAAGGTAGTGCAGTGGTGTTTGTGTAGTGTAGGGGTAGTTTTGGGGTAGTGTTTTAGGGTTTAGTGTAGTGCAGTGGTGTTTGTCTAGTGTAGGGGGTCGTGATGGGGTAGTGTTTTAGGGTTTAGGGTAGTGCAGTGGTGTTTGTGTAGTGTAGGGGGTCGCTGGGGTAGTTTAGGGTTTAGGGTAGTGCAGTGGTGTTTGGGTAGTGTAGGGAGTCGTGCTGGGGCTAGTGTTTTAGGGTTTAGGGTAGTGCAGTGGTGTTTGGGTAGTGTAGGGGATCGTGCTGGGGGTAGTGTTTTAGGGTTTAGGGTAGTGCAGTGGTGTTTGTGTAGTGTAGGGGGTCGTGCTGTGGGTAGTATTTTAGGGTTTAGGGTAGTGCAGTGGTGTTTCGGAAGTGTAGGGGTCATGCTGGGGGTAGTGTTTTAGGGTTTAGGGTAGTGCAGTGGTGTTTGGGTAGTGTAGGGGGTCGTGCTGGGGGTAGTGTTTTAGGGTTTAGGGTAGTGCAGTGGTGTTTGTGTAGTGTAGGGGGTCGTGCTGGGGGTAGTGTTTTAGGGTTTAGGGTAGTGCAGTGGTGTTTGTGTAGTGTAGGGGGTCGTGCTGGGGGTAGTGTTTTAGGGTTTAGGGTAGTGCAGTGGTGTTTGTGTAGTGTAGGGGGTCATGCTGGGGGTAGTGTTTTAGGGTTTAGGGTAGTGCAGTGGTGTTTGTGTAGTGTAGGGGGTCGTGCTGGGGGTAGTGTTTTAGGGTTTAGGGTAGTGCAGTGGTGTTTGTGTAGTGTAGGGGTCGTGCTGGGTGTAGTATTTAGGGTTTAGGGTAGTGCAGTGGTGTTTGTGTAGTGTAGGGGGTCGTGCTGGGGGTAGTGTTTTAGGGTTTAGGGTAGTGCAGTGGTGTTTGGGTAGTGTAGGGGGTCGTGCTGGGGGTAGTGTTTTAGGGTTTAGGGTAGTGCAGTGGTGTTTGGGTAGTGTAGGGGGTCGTGCTGGGGGTAGTGTTTTAGGGTTTAGGGTAGTGCAGTGGTGTTTGGGTAGTGTAGGGGGTCGTGCTGGGGTAGTGTTTTAGGGTTTAGGGTAGTGCAGTGGTGTTTGTGTAGTGTAGGGGGTCGTGCTGGGGGTAGTGTTTTAGGGTTTAGGGTAGTGCAGTGGTGTTTGTGTAGTGTAGGGGGTCGTGCTGGGGGTAGTGTTTTAGGGTTTAGGGTAGTGCAGTGGTGTTTGTGTAGTGTAGGGGATCGTGCTGGGGGTAGTGTTTTAGGGTTTAGGGTAGTGCAGTGGTGTTTGGGTAGTGTAGGGGGTCGTGCTGGGGGTAGTGTTTTAGGGTTTAGGTAGTGCAGTGGTGTTTGGGTAGTGTAGGGGGTCGTGCTGGGGGTAGTGTTTTAGGGTTTAGGGTAGTGCAGTGGTGTTTGGGTAGTGTAGGGGGTCGTGCTGGGGGTAGTGTTTTAGGGTTTAGGGTAGTGCAGTGGTGTTTGGGTAGTATAGGGAGTCATGCTGGGGGTAGTGTTTTAGGGTTTAGGGTAGTGCAGTGGTGTTTGGGTAGTGTAGGGGGTCGTGCTGGGGGTAGTGTTTTAGGGTTTAGGGTAGTGCAGTGGTGTTTGGGTAGTGTAGGGGGTAGTGCTGGGGGTAGTGTTTTAGGGTTTAGGGTAGTGCAGTGGTGTTTGTGTAGTGAAGGGGGTCGTGCTGGGGGTAGTGTTTTAGGGTTTAGGGTAGTGCAGTGGTGTTTGTGTAGTGTAGGGGGTCATGCTGGGGGTAGTGTTTTAGGGTTTAGGGTAGTGCAGTGGTGTTTGGGTAGTGTAGGGGTCGTGCTGGGGTAGTATTTAGGGTTTAGGGTAGTGCAGTGGTGTTTGTGTAGTGTAGGGGGTCGTGCTGGGGGTAGTGTTTTAGGGTTTAGGGTAGTGCAGTGGTGTTTGGGTAGTGTAGGGGGTCGTGCTGGGGGTAGTGTTTTAGGGTTTAGGGTAGTGCAGTGGTGTTTGTGTAGTGTAGGGGTGTGCTGGGGTAGTGTTTTAGGGTTTAGGGTAGTGCAGTGGTGTTTGTGTAGTGTAGGGGTCGTGCTGGGGGTAGTGTTTTAGGGTTTAGGGTAGTGCAGTGGTGTTTGTGTAGTGTAGGGGGTCGTGCTGGGGTAGTGTTTTAGGGTTTAGGGTAGTGCAGTGGTGTTTGGGTAGTGTAGGGGGTCGTGCTGGGGGTAGTGTTTTAGGTTTTAGGGTAGTGCAGTGGTGTTTGGGTAGTGTAGGGGGTCGTGCTGGGGATAGTGTTTTAGGGTTTAGGGTAGTGCAGTGGTGTTTGTGTAGTGTAGGGGGTCGTGCTGTGGGTAGTGTTTTAGGGTTTAGGGTAGTGCAGTGGTGTTTGGGTAGTGTAGGGGTCGTGCTGGGGTAGTGTTTTAGGGTTTAGGGTAGTGCAGTGGTGTTTGGGTAGTGTAGGGGGTCGTGCTGGGGTAGTGTTTTAGGGTTTAGGGTAGTGCAGTGGTGTTTGTGTAGTGTAGGGGGTCGTGCTGGGGGTAGTGTTTTAGGGTTTAGGGTAGTGCAGTGGTGTTTGTGTAGTGTAGGGGGTCGTGCTTGGTGTAGTATTTTAGGGTTTAGGGTAGTGCAGTGGTGTTTTGTACTGTCGGGGGTCGTGCTGGGGGTAGTGTTTTAGGGTTTAGGGTAGTGCAGTGGTGTTTGTGTAGTGTAGGGGGTCCTGCTGGGGGTAGTGTTTTAGGGTTTAGGGTAGTGCAGTGGTGTTTGGGTAGTGTAGGGGGTCATGCTGGGGGTAGTGTTTTAGGGTTTAGGGTAGTGCAGTGGTGTTTGGATAGTGTAGGGGGTCGTGCTGGGGTAGTGTTTTAGGGTTTAGGGTAGTGCAGTGGTGTTTGTGTAGTGTAGGGGGTCGTGCTGGGGGTAGTGTTTTAGGGTAGTGCAGTGGTGTTTGTGTAGTGTAGGGGGTCGTGTTTTAGGATTTAGGGTAGTGCAGTGGTGTTTGGGTAGTGTAGGGGGTCGTGCTGGGGGTAGTGTTTTAGGGTTTAGGGTAGTGCAGTGGTGTTTGTGTAGTGTAGGGGGTAGTTTTAGGGTTTAGGGTAGTGCAGTGGTGTTTGTGTAGTGTAGGGGGTCATGCTGGGGGTAGTGTTTTAGGGTTTAGGGTAGTGCAGTGGTGTTTGTGTAGTGTAGGGGGTCGTGCTGGGGTAGTGTTTAGGGTTTAGGGTAGTGCAGTGGTGTTTGGGTAGTGTAGGGGGTCGTGCTGGGGCTAGTGTTTTAGGGTTTAGGGTAGTGCAGTGGTGTTTGGGTAGTGTAGGGGGTCGTGCTGGGGCTAGTGTTTTAGGGTTTAGGGTAGTGCAGTGGTGTTTGTGTAGTGTAGGGGGTCGTGCTGAGGGTAGTGGTTTAGGGTAGTGCAGTGGTGTTTGTGTAGTGTAGGGGGTCGTGCTGAGGGTAGTGGTTTAGGTTTAGGGTAGTGCAGTGGTGTTTGGGTAGTGTAGGGGGTCGTGCTGGGGGTAGTGTTTTAGGGTTTAGGGTAGTGCAGTGGTGTTTGGGTAGTGTAGGGGTCATGCTGGGGTAGTGTTTTAGGGTTTAGGGTAGTGCAGTGGTGTTTGTGTAGTGTAGGGGGTCGTGCTGGGGGTAGTGTTTTAGGGTTTAGGGTAGTGCAGTGGTGTTTGTGTAGTGTAGGGGTCGTGTTTTAGGGTTTAGGGTAGTGCAGTGGTGTTTGGGTAGTGTAGGGGGTCGTGCTGGGGCTAGTGTTTTAGGGTTTAGGGTAGTGCAGTGGTGTTTGGGTCGTGTAGGGGGTCGTGCTGGGGGTAGTGTTTTAGGGTTTAGGGTAGTGCAGTGGTGTTTGTGTAGTGTAGGGGGTCGTGCTGTGGGTAGATTTAGGGTTTAGGGTAGTGCAGTGGTGTTTGGGTAGTGTAGGGGTCGTGCTGGGGGTAGTGTTTTAGGGTTTAGGGTAGTGCAGTGGTGTTTGGGTAGTGTAGGGGGTCGTGCTGGGGTAGTGTTTTATGGTTTAGGGTAGTGCAGTGGTGTTTGTGTAGTGTAGGGGGTCATGCTGGGGGTAGTGTTTTAGGGTTTTAGGTAGTGCAGTGGTGTTTGTGTAGTGTAGGGGTCATGCTGGGGGTAGTATTTTAGGGTTTAGGGTAGTACTGTGGTGTTTGGGTAGTGTAGGGGGTCGTGCTGGGGGTAGTGTTTTAGGGTTTAGGGTAGTGCAGTGGTGTTTGTGTAGTGTAGGGGGTCGTGCTGGGTGTAGTATTTAGGGTTTAGGGTAGTGCAGTGGTGTTTGGGTAGTGTAGGGGGTCGTGCTGGGGGTAGTGTTTTAGGGTTTAGGGTAGTGCAGTGGTGTTTGGGTAGTGTAGGGGTCCTGCTGGGGGTAGTGTTTTAGGGTTTAGGGTAGTGCAGTGGTGTTTGGGTAGTGTAGGGGGTCATGCTGGGGGTAGTGTTTTAGGGTTTAGGGTAGTGCAGTGGTATTTGTGTAGTGTAGGGGGTCATGCTGGGGGTAGATTTAAGGTTTAGGGTAGTGCAGTGGTGTTTGGGTAGTGTAGGGGGTCGTGCTGTGGGTAGTGTTTTAGGGTTTAGGGTAGTGCAGTGGTGTTTGGGTAGTGTAGGGGGTCGTGCTGGGGTAGTGTTTTAGGGTTTAGGGTAGTGCAGTGGTGTTTGTGTAGTGTAGGGGGTCGTGCTGGGGGTAGTGTTTTAGGGTTTAGGGTAGTGCAGTGGTGTTTGTGTAGTGTAGGGGGTCGTGCTGGGGGTAGTGTTTTAGGGTTTAGGGTAGTGCAGTGGTGTTTGTGTAGTGTACGGGGTCATGCTGGGGGTAGTGTTTTAGGGTTTAGGGTAGTGCAGTGGTGTTTGTGTAGTGTAGGGGGTCGTGCTGGGGGTAGTGTTTTAGGGTTTAGGGTAGTGCAGTGGTGTTTGTGTAGTGTAGGGGGTCGTGCTGGGGGTTGTATTTTAGGGATTAGGGTAGTGCAGTGGTGTTTGTGTAGTGAAGGGGGTCATGCTGGGGGTAGTGTTTTAGGGTTTAGGGTAGTGTAGTGGTATTTGGGTAGTGCAGGGGGTCATGCTGGTGGTAGTGTTTTAGGGTTTAGGGTAGTGCAGTGGTGTTTGGGTAGTGTAGGGAGTCGTGCTGGGGTAGTGTTTTAGGGTTTAGGGTAGTGCAGTGGTGTTTGTGTAGTGTAGGGGGTCGTGCTGGGGGTAGTGTTTTAGGGTTTAGGGTAGTGCAGTGATGTTTGTGTAGTGTAGGGGGTCGTGCTGGGGGTAGTGTTTTAGGGATTAGTGCAGTGGTGTTTGGGTAGTGTAGGGGTCGTGCTGGGGGTAGTGTTTTAGGGTTTAGGGTAGTGCAGTGGTGTTTGGGTAGTGTAGGGGGTCGTGCTGGGGGTAGTGTTTTAGGGTTTAGGGTAGTGCAGTGGTGTTTGGGTAGTGTAGGGGGTCGTGCTGGGGGTAGTGTTTTAGGGTTTAGGGTAGTGCAGTGGTGTTTGGGTAGTGTAGGGGGTCATGCTGGGGGTAGATTTAGGGTTTAGGGTAGTGCAGTGGTGTTTGGGTAGTGTAGGGAGTCGGTGCTGGGGGTAGTGTTTTAGGGTTTAGGGTAGTGCAGTGGTGTTTGTGTAGTGTAGGGGTCGTACTGGGGTAGTGTTTAGGGTTTAGGGTAGTGCAGTGGTGTTTGTGTAGTGTAGGGGGTCGTGCTGGGTGTAGTGTTTTAGGGTTTAGGGTAGTGCAGTGGTGTTTGTGTAGTGTAGGGGGTCGTGCTGAGGGTAGTGTTTTAGGGTAGTGCAGTGGTGTTTGGGTAGTGTAGGGGGTCGTGCTGGAGTTAGTGTTTTAGGGTTTAGGGTAGTGCAGTGGTGTTTGTGTAGTGTAGGGGGTAGTGTTTTAGGGTTTAGGGTAGTGCAGTGGTGTTTGGATAGTGTAGGGGGTCGTGCTGGGGGTAGTGTTTTAGGGTTTAGGGTAGTGCAGTGGTGTTTGTGTAGTGTAGGGGGTCGTGCTGGGGGTAGTGTTTTAGGGTAGTGCAGTGGTGTTTGTGTAGTGTAGGGGGTCGTGCTGGGGGTAGTTTTAGGATTTAGGGTAGTGCAGTGGTGTTTGAGTAGTGTAGGGGGTCATGCTGGGGGTAGTGTTTTAGGGTTTAGGGTAGTGCAGTGGTGTTTGTGTAGTGTAGGGGGTCATGCTGGGGTAGTGTTTTAGGGTTTAGGGTAGTGCAGTGGTGTTTGTGTAGTGTAGGGGGTCGTGCTGAGGGTAGTGGTTTAGGGTAGTGCAGTGGTGTTTGGGTAGTGTAAGGGGTCGTGCTGGGGGTAGTGTTTTAGGGTTTAAGGTAGTGCAGTGGTGTTTCTGTAGTGTAGGGGGTAGTGTTTTAGGGTTTAGGGTAGCGCAGTGGTGTTTGTGTAGTGGAGGGGGTCGCGCTGGGGGTAGTGTTTTAGGGTTTAGGGTAGTGCAGTGGTGTTTGTGTAGTGTAGGGGTCGTGCTGGGGTAGTGTTTTAGGGTTTAGGGTAGTGCAGTGGTGTTTGGGTAGTGTAGGGGGTCGTGCTGGGGGTAGTGTTTTAGGGTTTAGGGTAGTGCAGTGGTGTTTGGGTAGTGTAGGGGGTCGTGCTGGGGGTAGTGTTTTAGAGTTTAGGGTAGTGCAGTGGTGTTTGTGTAGTGTAGGGGGTCGTGCTGTGGGTAGTATTTTAGGGTTTAGGGTAGTGCAGTGGTGTTTGGGTAGTGTAGGGGGTCGTGCTGGGGGTAGTGTTTTAGGGTTTAGGGTAGTGCAGTGGTGTTTGGGTAGTGTAGGGGGACGTGCTGGGGTAGTGTTTTAGGGTTTAGGGTAGTGCAGTGGTGTTTGTGTAGTGTAGGGGGTCATGCTGGGGGTAGTGTTTTAGGGTTTAGGGTAGTGCAGTGGTGTTTGTGTAGTGTAGGGGGTTGTGCTGGGGGTAGTGTTTTAGGGTTTAGGGTAGTGCAGTGGTGTTTGTGTAGTGTAGGGGTCGTGCTGGGGGTAGTGTTTTAGGGTTTAGGGTAGTGCAGTGGTGTTTGTGTAGTGTAGGGGGTCGTGCTGGGGGTAGTGTTTTAGGGTTTAG
Organism: Calotriton arnoldi; assembly: GCA_963921515.1. Lineage (NCBI taxonomy): Eukaryota > Metazoa > Chordata > Amphibia > Caudata > Salamandridae > Calotriton > Calotriton arnoldi. The sequence continues at coordinate 528,186 of CAWUFW010010987.1, forward strand.
GGTAGAGCAGTGGTGTTTGTGTAGTATAGGGGGTCGTGCTGGGTGTAGATTTAGGGTTTAGGGTAGTGCAGTGGTGTTTGTGTAGTGTAGGGGGCTGTGCTGGGTGTAGTGTTTTAGGGTTTAGGGTAGTGCAGTGGTGTTTGTGTAGTGTAGGGGGTCCTGCTGGGGGTAGTGTTTTAGGGTTTAGGGTAGTGCAGTGGTGTTTGGGTAGTGTAGGGGGTCATGCTGGGGGTAGTGTTTTAGGGTTTAGGGTAGTGCAGTGGTGTTTGGGTAGTGTATGGGGTCGTGCTGGGGTAGTGTTTTAAGGTTTAGGGTAGTGCAGTGGTGTTTGTGTAGTGTAGGGGGTCGTGCTGGGGGTAGTGTTTTAGGGTAGTACAGTGGTGTTTGTGTAGTGTAGGGGTCGTGCTGGGGGTAGTGTTTTAGGGTTTAGGGTAGTGCAGTGGTGTTTGTGTAGTGTAGGGGGTCGTGCTGGGGGTAGTTTTTTAGGGTTTAGGATAGTGCAGTGGTGTTTGTGTAGTGTAGGGGGTCGTGCTGGGGGTAGTGTTTTAGGGTTTAGGTAGTGCAGTGGTGTTTGGGTAGTGTAGGGGGTCGTGCTGGGGGTAGTGTTTTAGGGTTTAGGGTAGTGCAGTGGTGTTTGGGTAGTGTAGGGGGTCGTGCTGGGGGTAGTGTTTTAGGGTTTAGGGTAGTGCAGTGGTGTTTGGGTAGTGTAGGGGGTCGTGCTGGGGGTAGTATTTTAGGGTTTAGGGTAGTGCAGTGGTGTTTGGGTAGTGTAGGGGGTCGTGCTGGGGGTAGTGTTTTAGGGTTTAGGGTAGTGCAGTGGTGTTTGTGTAGTGTAGGGGGTCGTGCTGGGGGTAGTGTTTTAGGGTTTAGGGTAGTGCAGTGGTGTTTGTGTAGTGTAGGGGGTCGTGCTGGGGGTAGTGTTTTAGGGTTTAGGGTAGTGCAGTGGTGTTTGTGTAGTGTAGGGGGTCATGCTGGGGGTAGTGTTTTACGGTTTAGGGTAGTGCAGTGGTGTTTGGTGTAGTGTAGGGGTCGTGCTGGGGTAGTGTTTTAGGGTTTAGGGTAGTGCAGTGGTGTTTGTGTAGTGTAGGGGGTCGTGCTGGGGGTAGATTTAGGGTTTAGGGTAGTGCAGTGGTGTTTGTGTAGTGTAGGGGGTCGTGCTGGGGGTAGTGTTTTAGGGTTTAGGGTAGTGCAGTGGTGTTTGGGTAGTGTAGGGGGTCGTGCTGGGGGTAGATTTAGGGTTTAGGGTAGTGCAGTGGTGTTTGGGTAGTGTAGGGAGTCGTGCTGGGGTAGTGTTTTAGGGTTTAGGGTAGTGCAGTGGTGTTTGTGTAGTGTAGGGGTCGTGCTGGGGGTAGTGTTTTAGGGTTTAGGGTAGTGCAGTGGTGTTTGTGTAGTGTAGGGGGTTGTGCTGGGGGTAGTGTTTTAGGGATTAGTGCAGTGGTGTTTGGGTAGTGTAGGGGGTCGTGCTGGGGGTAGTGTTTTAGGGTTTAGGGTAGTGCAGTGGTGTTTGGGTAGTGCATGGGGTCATGCTGGGGGTAGTGTTTTAGGGTTTGGCATAGTGCAGTGGTGTTTGGGTAGTGTAGGGGGTAGTGCTGGGGATAGTGTTTTAGGGTTTAGGGTAGTGCAGTGGTGTTTGGGTAGTGTAGGGGGTCATGCTGGGGTAGATTTAGGGTTTAGGGTAGTGCAGTGGTGTTTGGGTAGTGTAGGGAGTCGGTGCTGGGGGTAGTGTTTTAGGGTTTAGGGTAGTGCAGTGGTGTTTGTGTAGTGTAGGGGTCAGCTGGGTGTTTTAGGATTTAGGGTAGTGCAGTGTTGTTTGTGTAGTGTAGGGGTCGTGCTGGGGGTAGTGTTTTAGGGTTTAGGGTAGTGCAGTGGTGTTTGTGTAGTGTAGGGGGTTGTGCTGAGGGTAGTGTTTAGGTTTAGGGTAGTGCAGTGGTGTTTGGGTAGGGTAAGGGGTCGTGCTGGAGGTAGTCTTTTAGGGTTTAAGGTAGTGCAGTGGTGTTTATGTAGTGTAAGGGATAGTGTTTTAGGGTTTAGGGTAGTGCAGTGGTGTTTGGATAGTGTAGGGGGTCGTGCTGGGGTAGTGTTTTAGGGTTTAGGGTAGTGCAGTGGTGTTTGTGTAGTGTAGGGGGTCGTGCTGGGGGTAGTGTTTTAGGGTAGTGCAGTGGTGTTTGTGTAGTGTAGGGGGTCGTGTTTTAGGATTTAGGGTAGTGCAGTGGTGTTTGAGTAGTGTAGGGGGTCATGCTGGGGGTAGTGTTTTAGGGTTTAGGGTAGTGCAGTGGTGTTTGTGTAGTGTGGGGGTCATGCTGGGGTAGTGTTTTAGGGTTTAGGGTAGTGCAGTGGTGTTTGTGTAGTGTAGGGGTCGTGCTGAGGGTAGTGTTTTAGGGTTTAGGGTAGTGCAGTGGTGTTTGGGTAGTGTAGGGGGTCGTGCTGGGGGTAGTGTTTTAGGGTTTAGGGTAGTGCAGTAGTGTTTGTGTAGTATAGGGGGTAGTGTTTTAGGGTTTAGGGTAGCACAGTGGTGTTTGTGTAGTGTAGGGGGTCGTGCTGGGGGTAGTGTTTTAGGGTTTAGGGTAGTGCAGTGGTGTTTGTGTAGTGTAGGGGGTGCTGGTGGTTTTAGGGTTTAGGGTAGTGCAGTGGTGTTTGGGTAGTGTAGGGGGTCGTGCTGGGGCTAGTGTTTTAGGGTTTAGGGTAGTGCAGTGGTGTTTGGGTCGTGTAGGGGGTCGTGCTGGGGCTAGTGTTTTAGAGTTTAGGGTAGTGCAGTGGTGTTTGTGTTGTGTAGGGGTCGTGCTGTGGGTAGATTTAGGGTTTAGGGTACTGCAGTGGTGTTTGGGTAGTGTAGGGGTCGTGCTGGGGGTAGTGTTTTAGGGTTTAGGGTAGTGCAGTGGTGTTTGGGTAGTGTAGGGGTTTCGTGCTGGGGTAGTGTTTTAGGGTTTAGGGTAGTGCAGTGGTGTTTGGGTAGTGTAGGGGGTCATGCTGGGGGTAGTGTTTTAGGGTTTAGGGTAGTGCAGTGGTGTTTGTGTAGTGTAGGGGGTTGTGCTGGGGGTAGTGTTTTAGGGTTTAGGGTAGTGCAGTGGTGTTTGTGTAGTGTAGGGGTCGTGCTGGGGGTAGTATTTTAGGGTTTAGGGTAGTGCAGTGGTGTTTGTGTAGTGTAGGGGGTCGTGCTGGGGGTAGTGTTTTAGGGTTTAGGGTAGTGCAGTGGTGTTTGTGTAGTGTAGGGGGTCGTGCTGGGTGTAGATTTAGGGTTTAGGGTAGTGCAGTGGTGTTTGTGTAGTGTAGGGGGTCGTGCTGGGTGTAGTGTTTTAGGGTTTAGGGTAGTGCAGTGGTGTTTGTGTAGTGTAGGGGGTCTTGCTGGGGGTAGTGTTTTAGGGTTTAGGGTAGTGCAGTGGTGTTTGGGTAGTGTAGGGGGTCATGCTGGGGGTAGTGTTTTAGGGTTTAGGGTAGTGCAGTGGTGTTTGGATAGTGTAGGGGGTCGTGCTGGGGTAGTGTTTTAGGGTTTAGGGTAGTGCAGTGGTGTTTGTGTAGTGTAGGGGGTCGTGCTGGGGGTAGTGTTTTAGGGTTAGGGTAGTGCAGTGGTGTTTGTGTAGTGTAGGGGGTCATGCTGGGGGTAGTGTTTTAGGGTTTAGGGTAGTGCAGTGGTGTTTGTGTAGTGTAGGGGATCGTGCTGGGGGTAGTGTTTTAGGGTTTAGGGTAGTGCAGTGGTGTTTGGGTAGTGTAGGGGGTCGTGCTGGGGGTAGTGTTTTAGGGTTTAGGGTAGTGCAGTGGTGTTTGGGTAGTGTAGGGGGTCGTGCTGGTGGTAGTGTTTTAGGGATTAGGGTAGTGCAGTGGTGTTTGGGTAGTGTAGGGGGTCGTGCTGGGATTAGATTTAGGGTTTAGGGTAGTGCAGTGGTGTTTGGGTAGTGTAGGGAGTCATGCTGGGGGTAGTGTTTTAGGGTTTAGGGTAGTGCAGTGGTGTTTGGGTAGTGTAAGGGGTTGTGCTGGGTGTAGTGTTTTAGGGTTTAGGGTAGTGCAGTGGTGTTTGGGTAGTGTAGGGGGTAGTGTTTTAGGGTTTAGGGTAATCCAGTGGTGTTTGTGTAGTGTAGTGGGTAGTGCTGGGGGTAGTGTTTTAGGGTGTAGGGTAGTGCAGTGGTGTTTGTGTAGTGTAGGGGGTCATGCTGGGGGTAGTGTTTTCGAGTTAGGGTAGTGCAGTGGTGTTTGGGTAGTGTAGGGGGTAGTGCTGGGGGTAGATTTAGGGTTTAGGGTAGTTGTAGTGGGTTGTGCTGGGGGTAGTGTTTTAGGGTTTAGGGTAGTGCAGTGGTGTATGTGAAGTGTAGGGGGTCATGCTGGGGGTAGTGTTTTAGGTTTAGGGTAGTGCAGTGGTGTTTGGGTAGTGTAGGGGGTCGTGCTGGGGGTAGTGTTTTAGGGTTTAGGGTAGTGCAGTGGTGTTTGGGTAGTGTAGGGGGTCGTGCTGGGGGTAGATTTAGGGTTTAGGGTAGTGCAGTGGTGTTTGTGTAGGTTGTATGATGTTACAACGCATTCCGTTGTAACGCATGCCTTTTCCACGCATGCTTTACAACGGAATGCCTTTCCCACGCATAACCTTTACCACGAATATTCCTTTACCACACATACTTTTACAACGATTTTTGTTGTAAATTCATGCTTGGTAAGGGCATACTCTTGGTAACGGTTATTCCCCACCCCTAAACCCTTCTTACAAATACCCCTCCCTGCCCTTAAGCTCTTAAATCGGACCCCTGCTTTTTTTTCTTAAATCTAATATTCCCCTTACCTCTCCACGTCGTCTCTTCTCAATGTTCTTCCCTGTTGACGTCGCACGTCGTTAGGAGGAAACGTAAGTGTCTTTCCGTTTCCTCTAACGACGCCGATTGCCTCCCGATTCCCTCCACATAGAATCTTCAACAGGTGCGTTTTTATTGGGGAAACCCCCAAGCCCCTGTTTTTTTCACGCTTTTTGGGGGAGAGACCCCCAATCACCCTTTTTTTTTAGCCTTTAACACACATGCCTTTACTACGTATCTCGTAGTAAAGGTATGCGTGCTAAAGGCTATTCGTTGTAACCATGCATGCGTTGTAATGCATGCGTGGTTAAGTTATGCGTGGAAACGGCCGCATTGTAGTGGCCGTTTCCCGTTTGTGTAGTGAGGGGGGCCGTGCTGGGGGTAGTGTTTTAGGGTTTAGGGTAGTGCAGTGGTGTTTGTGTAGTGTAGGGGGTCGTGCTGGGGGTAGTGTTTTAGGGTTTAGGGTAGTGCAGTGGTGTTTGTGTAGTGTAGGGGGTAGTGTTTTAGGTTTTAGGGTAGCGCAGTGGTGTTTGTGTAATGTAGGGGGTCGTGCTGGGGGTAGTGTTTTAGGGTTTAGGGTAGTGCAGTGGTGTTTGTGTAGTGTAGGGGTCGTGCTGGGGTAGTGTTTTAGGGTTTAGGGTAATGCAGTGGTGTTTGGGTAGTGTAGGGGGTCGTGCTGGGGGTAGTGTTTTATGGTTTACGGTAGTGCAGTGGTGTTTGGGTAGTGTAGGGGGTCGTGCTGGGGGTAGATTTAGGGTTTAGGCTAGTGTAGTGGTGTTTGGGTAGTGTAGGGAGTCATGCTGGGGGTAGTGTTTTAGGGTTTAGGGTAGTGCAGTGGTGTTTGTGTAGTGTAGGGGGTCGTGCTGGGGTAGTGGTTTAGGGTAGTGCAGTGGTGTTTGGGTAGTGTAGGGGGTCGTGCTGGGGGTAGTGTTTCAGGGTTTAGGGTAGTGCAGTGGTGTTTGGGAAGTGTAGGGGGTCGTGCTGGGGGTAGTGTTTTAGGGTTTAGGGCAGTGCAGTGGTGTTTGGGTAGTGTAGGGGGTCATGCTGGGGGTAGTGTTTTAGGGTTTAGGGTAGTGCAGTGGTGTTTCGGTAGTGTAGGGGGTCATGCTGGGGTAGATTTAGGGCTTAGGGTAGTGCAGTGGTGTTTGGGTAGTGTAGGGAGCGGTGCTGGGGGTAGTGTTTTAGGGTTTAGGGTAGTGCAGTGGTGTTTGTGTAGGGTAGGGGGTCGTGCTGGGGGTAGTGTTTTAGGGTTTAGGGTAGTGCAGTGGTGTTTGTGTAGTGTAGGGGGTCATGCTGGGGGTAGTGTTTTAGGGTTTAGAGTAGTGCAGTGGTGTTTGTGTAGTGTAGGGGGTAGTATTTTAGGGTTTAGGGTAGTGCAGTGGTGTTTGTGTAGTTTAGGGGGTCATGCTGGGGGTAGTGTTTTAGGGTTTAGGGTAGTGCAGTGGTGTTTGTGTAGTGTAGGGGGTCGTGTTTTAGGGTTTAGGGTAGTGCAGTGGTGTTTGGGTAGTGTAGGGGGTCGTGCTGGGGGTAGTGTTTTAGGGTTTAGGGCAGTGCAGTGGTGTTTGGGTAGTGTAGGGGTCGTGCTGGGGCTAGTGTTTTAGAGTTTAGGGTAGTGCAGTGGTATTTGTGTTGTGTAGGGGGTCATGCTGGGGGTAGATTTAAGGTTTAGGGTAGTGCAGTGGTGTTTGGGTAGTGTAGGGGGTCGTGCTGTGGGTAGTGTTTTAGGGTTTAGGGTAGTGCAGTGGTGTTTGGGTAGTGTAGGGGGTCGTGCTGGGGTAGTGTTTTAGGGTTTAGGGTAGTGCAGGGGTGTTTGTGTAGTGTAGGGGGTCGTGCTGGGGGTAGTGTTTTAGGGTTTAGGGTAGGGCAGTGGTGTTTGTGTAGTGTAGGGGGTTGTGCTGGGGGTAGTGTTTTAGGGTTTAGGGTAGTGCAGTGCTGTTTGTGTAGAGTACGGGGTCATGCTGGGGGTAGTGTTTTACGGTTTAGGGTAGTGCAGTGGTGTTTGTGTAGTGTAGGGGGTCGTGCTGGGGGTAGTGTTTTAGGGTTTAAGGTAGTGCAGTGGTGTTTGTGTAGTATAGAGGGTCGTGCTGGGGGTAGATTTAGGGTTTAGGGTAGTGCAGTGGTGTTTGTGTAGTGTAGGGGGTCGTGCTGGGGGTAGTGTTTTAGGGTTTAGGGTAGTGCAGTGGTGTTTGGGTAGTGTAGGGGGTCGTGCTGGGGGTAGATTTAGGGTTTAGGGTAGTGCAGTGGTGTTTGGGTAGTGTAGGGAGTCGTGCTGGGGTAGTGTTTTAGGGTTTAGGGTAGTGCAGTGGTGTTTGTGTAGTGTAGGGGGTCGTGCTGGGGTAGTGTTTTAGGGTTTAGGGTAGTGCAGTGATGTTTGTGTTGTGTAGGGGGTTGTGCTGGGGGTAGTGTTTTAGGGATTAGTGCAGTGGTGTTTGGGTAGTGTAGGGGGTCGTGCTGGGGGTAGTGTTTTAGGGTTCAGGGTAGTGCAGTGGTGTTTGGGTAGTGTAGGGGGTCATGCTGGGTGTAGTTTTTTAGGGATTAGGGTAGTGCAGTGGTGTTTGGGTAGTGTAGGGGTCGTGCTGGGGGTAGTGTTTTAGGGTTCAGGGTAGTGCAGTGGTGTTTGGGTAGTGTAGGGGGTCATGCTGGGGTAGATTTAGGGCTCAGGGTAGTGCAGTGATGTTTGGGTAGTGTAGGGAGCGGTGCTGGGGGTAGTGTTTTAGGGTTTAGGGTAGTGCAGTGGTGTTTGTGTAGTGTAGGGGCACGTGTTTTAGGATTTAGGGTAGTGCAGTGTTGTTTGTGTAGTGTAGGGGGTCGTGCTGGGGGTAGTGTTTTAGGGTTTAGGGTTGTGCAGTGGTGTTTGTGTAGTGTAGGGGGTTGTGCTGAGGGTAGTGTTTTAGGGTAGTGCAGTGGTGTTTGGGTAGGGTAAGGGGTCGTGCTGGAGGTAGTGTTTTAGGGTTTAAGGTAGTGCAGTGGTGTTTATGTAGTGTAGGGGGTAGTGTTTTAGGGTTTAGGGTAGTGCAGTGGTGTTTGTGTAGTGGAGGGGGTCGCGCTGGGGGTAGTGTTTTAGGGTTTAGGGTAGTGCAGTGGTGTTTGTGTAGTGTAGGGGGTCGTGTTTTAGGGTTTAGGGTAGTGCAGTGGTGTTTGGGTTGTGTAGAGAGTCGTGCTGGGGCTAGTATTTAGGGTTTAGGGTAGTGCAGTGGTGTTTGGGTAGTGTAGGGGGTCGTGCTGGGGCTAGTGTTTTAGAGTTTAGGGTAGTGCAGTGGTGTTTGTGTTGTGTAGGGGGTCGTGCTGTGGGTAGATTTAGGGTTTAGGGTACTGCAGTGGTGTTTGGGTAGTGTAGGGGGTCGTGCTGGGGGTAGTGTTTTAGGGTTTAGGGTAGTGCAGTGGTGTTTGGGTTGCGTAGGGGGTCGTGCTGGGGTAGTGTTTTAGGGTTTAGGGTAGTGCAGTGGTGTTTGTGTAGTGTAGGGGGTCATGCTGGGGGTAGTGTTTTAGGGTTTAGGGTAGTACAGTGGTGTTTGTGTAGTGTAGGGGGTTGTGCTGGGGGTAGTGTTTTAGGGTTTAGGGTAGTGCAGTGCTGTTTGTGTAGTATAGGGGTCATGCTGGGGGCAGTGTTTTAGGGTTTAGGGTAGTGCAGTGGTGTTTGTGTAGTGTAGGGGGTCGTGCTGGGGGTAGTGTTTTAGGGTTTAGGGTAGAGCAGTGGTGTTTGTGTAGTATAGGGGGTCGTGCTGGGTGTAGATTTAGGGTTTAGGGTAGTGCAGTGGTGTTTGTGTAGTGTAGGGGGTTGTGCTGGGGGTAGTGTTTTAGGGTTTAGGGTAGTGCAGTGGTGTTTGTGTAGTGTAGGGGGTCCTGCTGGGGGTAGTGTTTTAGGGTTTAGGGTAGTGCAGTGGTGTTTGGGTAGTGTAGGGGGTCATGCTGGGGGTAGGGAATAGTGCTGGGGGTAGTGTTTTAGCGTTTAGGGTAGTGCAGTAGTGTTTGGGTAGTGTAGGGGGTCGTGCTGGGGTAGTGTTTTAGGGTTTAGGGTAGTGCAGTGGTGTTTGTGTAGTGTAGGGGGTCATGCTGGGGGTAGTGTTTTAGGGTAGTGCAGTGGTGTTTGTGTAGTGTAGGGGGTCGTGCTGGGGGTAGTGTTTTAGGGTTTAGGGTAGTGCAGTGGTGTTTGTGTAGTGTAGGGGGTCGTGCTGGGGGTAGATTTAGGGTTTAGGGTAGTGCAGTGGTGTTTGTGTAGTGTAGGGGATCGTGCTGGGGGTAGTGTTTTAGGGTTTAGGGTAGTGCAGTGGTGTTTGGGTAGTGTAGGGGGTCGTGCTGGGGGTAGGGTTTTAGGGTTGTGCAGTGGTGTTTGGGTAGTGTAGGGGGTCGTGCTGGGGGTAGTGTTTTAGGGTTTAGGGTAGTGCAGTGGTGTTTGGGTAGGGTAGGGGGTTGTGCTGGTGGTAGTGTTTTAGGGTTTAGGGTAGTGCAGTGGTGTTTGGGTAGTGTAGGGGGTCGTGCTGGGGGTAGATTTAGGGTTTAGGGTAGTGCAGTGGTGTTTGGGTAGTGTAGGGAGTCATGCTGGGGGTAGTGTTTTAGGGTTTAGGGTAGTGCAGTGGTGTTTGGGTAGTGTAAGGGGTTGTGCTGGGGGTAGTGTTTTAGGGTTTAGGGTAATGCTGTGGTGTTTGGGTAGTGTAGGGGGTAGTGCTGGGGGTAGTGTTTTAGGGTTTAGGGTAGTGCAGTGGTGTTTGTGTAGTGTAGTGGGTTGTGCTGGGGGTAGTGTTTTAGGGTTTAGGGTAGTGCAGTGGTGTTTGTGTAGTGTAGGGGGTCATGCTGGGGGTAGTGTTTTCGGGTTTAGGGTAGTGCAGTGGTGTTTGGGTAGTGTAGGGGGTCGTGCTGGGGGTAGATTTAGGGTTTAGGGTAGTGCAGTGGTGTTTGTGTAGTGTAGGGGGTCGTGCTGGGGGTAGTGTTTTAGGGTTTAGGGTAGTGCAGTGGTGTTTGTGTAGTGTAGGGGGTCGTGCTGGGGTAGTGTTTTAGGGTAGTGCAGTGGTGTTTGGGTAGTGTAGGGGGTCATGCTGGGGGTAGTGTTTTAGGGTTTAGGGTAGTGCAGTGGTATTTGGGTAGTGTAGGGGGTCATGCTGGGGGTAGTGTTTTAGGGTTTAGGGTAGTGCAGTGGTGTTTGGGTAGTGTAGGGGGTCATGCTGGGGGTAGATTTAGGGTTTAGGGTAGTACAGTGGTGTTTGGGTAGTGTAGGGAGTCGTGCTGGGGGTAGTGTTTTAGGGTTTAGGGTAGTGCAGTGGTGTTTGGGTAGTGTAGGGGGTCGTGCTGGGGGTAGTATTTTAGGGTTTAGGGTAGTGCAGTGGTGTTTGGGTAGTGTAGTGGGTCATGCTGGGGGTAGTGTTTTAGGGTTTAGGGTAGTGCAGTGGTGTTTGTGTAATGTAGGGGTTGTGCTGGTGGTAGTGTTTTAGGGTTTAGGGTAGTGTAGTGGTGATTGGGTAGTGTAGGGTGTTGTGCTGGGGATAGATTTAGGGTTTAGGGTAGTGCAGTGGTGTTTGGGTAGTGTAGGGAGTCATGCTGGGGGTAGTGTTTTAGGGTTTAGGGTAGTGCAGTGGTGTTTGGGTAGTGTAAGGGGTTGTGCTGGGGGTAGTGTTTTAGGGTTTAGGGTAATGCAGTGGTGTTTGGGTAGTGTAGGGGGTCATGCTGGGGGTAGTGTTTTAGGGTTTAGGGTAGTGCAGTGGTGTTTGGGTAGTGTAGGGGGTAGTGCTGGGGTAGTGTTTTAGGGTTTAGGGTAGTGCAGTGGTGTTTGTGTAGTGTAGGGAATAGTGCTGGGGGTAGTGTTTTACGGTTTAGGGTAGTGCAGTGGTGTTTGTGTAGTGTTGGGGGTCATGCTGGGGGTCGTGTTTTCGGGTTTAGGGTAGTGCAGTGGTGTTTGGGTAGTGTAGGGGTCGTGCTGGTGGTAGATTTAGGGTTTAGGGTAGTGCAGTGGTGTTTGTGTAGTGTAGGGGGTCATGCTGGGGGTAGTGTTTTAGGGTTTAGGGTAGTGCAGTGGTGTTTGTGTAGTGTAGGGGGTCGTGCTGGGGGTAGTGTTTTAGGTAGGGTAGTGCAGTGGTGTTTGGGTAGTGTAGGGGGTCATGCTGGGGGTAGTGTTTTAGGGTTTAGGGTAGTGCAGTGGTATTTGGGTAGTGTAGGGGGTCATGCTGGGGGTAGTGTTTTAGGGTTTAGGGTAGTGCAGTGGTGTTTGGGTAGTGTAGGGGGTCATGCTGGGGGTAGATTTAGGGTTTAGGGTAGTGCAGTGGTGTTTGGGTAGTGTAGGGAGTCGTGCTGGGGGTAGTGTTTTAGGGTTTAGGGTAGTGCAGTGGTGTTTGGGTAGTGTAGGTGGTTGTGCTGGGGGTAGTGTTTTAGGGTTTAGGGTAGTGCAGTGGTGTTTGGGTAGTGTTGGGGGTAGTGCTGGGGGTAGTGTTTTAGGGTTTAGGGTTGTGCAGTGTTGTTTGTATAGTGTAGGGGGTAGTGCTGGGGTAGTGTTTTAGGGTTTAGGGTAGTGCAGTGGTGTTTGTGTAGTGTAGTGGGTCGTGCTTGGGGTAGTGTTTTAGGGTTTAGGGTAGTGCAGTGGTGTTTGGGTAGTGTAGGGGGTCATGCTGGGGGTAGATTTAGGGTTTAGGGTAGTGCAGTGGTGTTTGTGGAGTGGAGGGGGTCGTGCTGGGGGTAGTGTTTTAGGGTTTAGGGTAGTGCAATGGCGTTTGTGTAGTGTAGGGGGTAGTGTTTTAGGGTTTAGGGTAGTGCAGTGGTGTTTGTGTAGTGTAGGGGGTCGTGCTGGGGGTAGTGTTTTAGGGTTTAGGGTAGTGCAGTGCCGTTTGTGTAGTGTAGGGGGTCGTGTTTTAGGGTTTAGGGTAGTGCAGTGGTGTTTGGGTAGTGTAGGGGGTCGTGCTGGGGGTAGTGTTTTAGGGTTTAGGGTAGTGCAGTGGTGTTTGGGTAGTGTAGGTGGTTGTGCTGGGGGTAGATTTAGGGTTTAGAGTAGTGCAGTGGTGTTTGGGTAGTATAGGGGGTGGTGCTGGGGTAGTGTTTTAGGGTTTAGGGTAGTGCAGTGGTGTTTGGGTAGTGTAGGGGGTCGTGCTGGGGGTAGTGTTTTAGGGTTTAGGGTAGTGCAGTGGTGTTTGGGTAGTGTAGGGGGTCGTGCTGGGGGTAGTGTTTTAGGGTTTAGGGTAGTGCCGTGGTGTTTGGGTAGTGTAGGGGGTCGTGCTGGGGTAGTGTTTTAGGGTTTAGGGTAGTGCAGTGGTGTTTGGATAGTGTAGGGGGTCGTGCTGGGGTAGTGTTTTAGGGTTTAGGGTAGTGCAGTGGTGTTTGTGTAGTGGGCAGCGCATGCGCTGCGTCGCTAGGCGAGACCTAAAAAGCATTGCACCAAGATGGCTGCCAACACTTCCTGGATTGTAGTGTTGGCAGCCAATTAGAGCCAAGCTTGTGCTTGTGTAGTTAGGTCCCGCCCAGATATATAAAGATTTTTTTCCTTTAATATCTCAAAAACTACTGAACGGATTTACACCATTTAAAAAAAAGGACGCTTTCTGAACCAAGCACTACATTTTTGCCAAATTTTCTGTAATTCCGTTTAGCAGTTCGAGCTGTAGCCGTGTCTAAAGTTTCCTATGGTAAATTGATTTTCCGACCTCTATTTTTTGAATTTCTCAGGAACTACTAAACGGATTTACACCATTTAACAAAAAGGACTCTTTCTGAACCAAGGGCTACCTTTTAGCAAAATTTGGTGTACTTCCGTTCAGCAGTTCAGGCTGTAGCCATGTCTAAAGTTTCCTATGGAAAATAACATGGAGAAAACACGTTTTGGGACCCACCTTTTATCTTGACCCCCGCTTGGCTAATGACCCCGAAACTTTCAAGACAGGAGCTGACCGGAGCGCCCCACTAGTTTTGAAAATTTCGCGATGATTCGTCAAACGACGCCAAAGTTATTGGGAAAACTAAAAATGCTTTTCCTATGGAAAATAGGTCCTAACTATAACTACCTACTGGCGACCGCCAGTAGGTAATATATATATATACACACCCACACATATATATATCAAATTACACTTACCTCCATTACTTGCCATGCGTGGTAAAAGCATCTGCATGGTAAATGATGCCTGGTAAAGACATGCGTGGAAAGAATTGCATGGTAAAAGATGTTTCCTGTAATGGTAAGATGACATTGCCATCGGGCTAGCTGGTGGTGAGGTGACTGAGAGCTAGTGGGGGTCTTTCAATCTCAATGAGGAAAGACTGGCGGTGACGTGCTTAAGGACCGGTTGAGGTGTCTGAAGGAGAGTTGTTACAAAGGAATGGGCAGCCAAATATTTTTACTTAGGCCAGTACCTTGAATAGCCCTGTGATGAATTTCAGATTCAGTAAGGCAGAACGAGGTTAAAATGTAGCTCCTCTTTCTCTAGGCTTTGGCCAATGTAGACAAAGAATGTGTTAAAAAAGAATAAATATTGTTTAAAATCTATCGCTGATTTGAGCTTTACTGAAGCTCAAGAATTTTTAGCTTCACTTTACATCTTCAGCACTGTGTGGAAGCTCTGCTGGCTAGAAGCTTTAAAGCTGTGCCTCCAAGGTATATTTGTGATTTTCCATCTTGTACACAATTCCCTAAGTTTGCTTAATAATATAATTTCAAATTTGGTGAGGGTATATTTCAGAGTTATTTGAAATATTATTATGTTTCAGTAAATTTGCTATGTATGTACACTTAGGGGCCTATTAGGATGGCGGACGGAAAACCTCCCCGACCGCCATGGTAGCGGGAAAAGACCGCCCGCATGGACCGCGACATCACCGCCGGTCGAATTACGATGACCCGCGGTCGGCAGTCTGATCGCGGGTCTTAACATTGCGGCGGTTGCTGCTGCCCGCAGCACCACCGCGATGCCGAAAGGAGCATTTCCCTGCACTGCGTGGCAGGCACTGCACAGTGCCTGCCAACTGGTACAGGGAAATGTAGGGGGGGACCATGGGTACCCACCCAGTGCACCCACAGCCCCCCAACACATTGGGGGCCCGCAACGGGCCCCCAGAAGACAATCTCTGCATGCCTTTCCATGGCGGTTTGACCGCTGAGGAAAGGCTGGCTACTGCCGGCATCATAATCCTGCCGGCGGAGCCTGCTCTGCACCGCCACCATTATCCCGGTCCTGCTCCGTCCGCCAGGCAGGAGTGCGGATGGCAACCGGTGGGAAAGCGGCGGTCGGAATTTCCCACCGCCGCGGTCACCACCGCCATCCTAATTTGACCGGCGGTTTTCTTGGTTGCGATCGCGGGCGCATGTCCACCGCCGGTCCGGCGGGCGCCACCGCCGGCCCGGCAGTGGACATCCGCCCGCCATCTTAATGGGCCCCTTAGTTACTTTGTGTGAAATTTAAAAATCACCAGGACACCCCTTTACTTCCAATGTTTCTGTTCTGATTACAGGTCACCAATATGGCTCATAATGCATGCCAGCACTGCCAATTTAGGTGGGAAACTCTGACTTTAAGCTAGAAAATTATGTTGTTTTAGCTCTTAAAACATCCTTCAGTTTTTTTTTACAGAATTAGTTTTTTCTTACTCTTAAATTGATTATGCTAATGAGGCTAAGTCTTCCAGCAGTTCATGTTTCTTCTATTTCGTTTCCTAAATAACATCTATTGTGGTCTGCTATGATGGAGTTTCTACTATCATATGGAGCAACTTCATCACATATTTCCATCATTCTTTTGGGAGAAATACCTGTAATGTTGATGCCCTGTTCCCCAGACAGTTGTAAGTTTGCCTTAGCTAGTAATTGAGCCATATTAGGTCTTCTCAATTGACAGCAACAGCAGGGAAAGTGTTTGGCTAAAAAAAGGATTACATACATGAATACAAATCCTATCAATAGAGTAAAAATATTTGAACACATCACAAAACGTTATTAAATTAGTGTACACAGAAATAAATATATATAGGTTTATATATATTTATTAAAAAGGTTAATATATAGGTAAAAAAATTAAAATAAATTTCATATAATAATACCAACTTCACTAACTACAAAAAATAACACTATTATGAAATCATTACTCATTTGTTTAATTTCAATTAATACATAAAAAACATCTCAGAAATGAAATTTCAGAAACACCAGTAAATAAATTAAAAAAATAAATAAAATAAAACCATTATACGTAATTAATTACCAATCAATAAATTACATATAAATAACAATTAGTATGAAAATATAATTTGTATTTTCTTAGCAACCTACTCACCTAAAAAATAACACAGCATTAAAAATGCATGTTTAATAAACATATACATACTAAAATACATATTAAAAAAATAAAACATTACAATATCAGAATAATAAATAACTTAAGCAACATACATAGTTAATAATCAAATGTATATATTTTAAATTGCATTAAATTAAAATACATTTAATTTAATTCAACTTCCCACCCTACTCCCCAACAAAATCAGCAGCCCACAACTAAAATATAGCTTAAATAAATTAGTATTGAACTATTTACATAATTAACAATCAATTATGTACATATTAACAGTTAAAAACGTATTAACTAAATGCATAATTGTTTTAATAAATTAATGAACTTTCCACTTACCACCCTTACAAACCCAACAACCCACTACTAATGTATAACCTAAATACATTGGTACTAAACTATGTACATAATTAACAATCAATGAAAGAAATATTTAACAATTAAAAATGAATTAACAATGATTTACAAGTTTTTATAACCTAATTAACTTTCCACCACATACCCCTTCAAACCCAACAACACGTTACTAAAATATTTCTTACTATTACTAATATTGTTTTTAAATCAATTTTAAATTCAAAATATAATATAACACGTACAAAAAGTACATAATACTCAATAATGATTTTTATTAATAATGAAAAACGAACTAACAATTAATTAAGCATATTTTTATTTGAAATAACTTCCCACTTTGTCCCCTTACAAACCCAACAACCCACTATAACACTATAAATCACTAATAACATTAAAAAAACAAAATCACTTACAATGACAGAACTCTGGCCCAGATTGACTAAATTATCACGCAGCACAGTGCAGCAGCCGCAAATGCTGCTCTGCGTGAGAAGGAGAAAGCAGGAGAGAGCCTTAATTACAGAAATATGACACTCTCCTCTCCTCTTCCTAGCGCAGGTGCAGAAATGTGCTGCCGTGCAAAACACACACACCTTTGCCATAGTGCAAGGATGTCTGCGTGAGTCTACCCTAGGTTTTGTACTGGAAGATTACTCTTCCAGTACAAAAGGCTATGCTTAGACTAACGTTAAAACTTTTCCCACCTTTCATGTGTGCTGTATAGCAGAGCACACATGCATAGTCGGAAAAGAAAGGAGAAATAAAAGCATTTCTCCCTAGTAGAGCCTGGTTGAAGTGGGCTCTATTTTTGACACAACACCATGTCTACTTTTTTTAGTAAATAGAGTTTTGCGTCAGAAACCTTGGGTGGTGTATAGGAACGCCCATGCACCACCCATGGAACGCAAAGCAATTCTATGCGCTGCTTTGCGCTATTTTAAGGCGATTTTATTTTGCAGCACAAAACTAGTTTTGAGCTAGAAAGTAAATTACGAAAGAAAGGTTTTTGCATCAATTTGCGTCACTATTGTGATGCAAACACAGTGCTCAATTTTAGTTAATATGCCCCTATATTTAAAAAATATAATAACAACTATACCAACAATGCTAACATTTAAAATTACTATATGAACTAAAACACACTAAAATAATTAACAAAACAATATTTTTTGCAACTAGATTACCAAAACGATATTGAAAACAACCATATTCTTAAAAACAATATTACTTACAAAAAACAGTGTTCTCGACAACAATATTCTATACCATGATATTTTTGCATTCGGTTATTTTTTTTTCAGATATTTATGTGTTCCAACATTTTGAACTCACTATTTTGTCCAAACACCCTTTAAACCGTCTCTCTCTCTCTCGTGGGCTAATTGAAGATATCACATTTTTTGTAGTCAGTTTAAAAGATAGATCAGGGATATCTCAGTAACGTGATTGAGGAGTGTTATTTGGAACTCTTTCTGAGAAACAGATTGCCTCACAGCAGTGGGATTCAGTTTATCTGTAACATTCCAGTGAGAGCTGTTAACCAGCATTATTGCCTTGGTAGGCCACGTAGCAGTTGGTTTGACCCTGAAGACGCAGGCAGTGCCCCTTGCACTGGAAGATGCGTGTGCAAGATGTGTGTGCAGGGTTACACGAAATGTGAGAATACGGTGGTACGCATAGCAGGTATGAGACACAAGAGGGGACCTTGTGGGCTACATGAGTGGGTCACGAGGTCAAAATGCAAACTTTGTGGCATATTTGCAAATCCCTGTCGCCATAGGAACGTCACTTTTAGTGACATTCCTGTGGCGATATGTGTTTCGCCTTATTTACAAGGCAGCGTTAAACCACGTTAAGTGGCTTAACGCTGCCTTGTAAATAAGGCACCCTTTCACGCTGTACTTAGCGTGAAAGGGGAGGGCAATGGGTGTTGCGGTGGGCGTTCCACTGCAACACCCATTGATTTTGACGCTGCCCCCTATTTACAAGGGCAACGTAAATAGGAAGCAGCGCCAAAATTAAGACCAGGGAAAACCTGGTCTTAAACAGGCGAAACGAGGAGAAATGCTTTATTTCTCCTCGTTTTTGCTGTTTCCATGTGTGCTGCGTTGTGCAGCACACGTAGAAACAGCAAAAGGCCTTTGATTGTTTATGTGCAGGAAGGTGTCCCTTCCTGCACATAAACAATCTTAAAAAATACATTTTGTAACTTCTATGTGTGCTGCATTAAGCAGCACACATAGAAGTGACAAAACGCCATTTAAAGATTGTTTATGTGCAGGAAGGGACACCTTCCTGCACATAAACAATCTTCCCCTCAACGCAGGCACCCTTGCACTATGGTGGAAGGGTGCCTGTGTTGGTGCTAGGCTGCTAAATTTAGCGCCAGTGCAGGGGGAAATGCAGGGCTGAAACATATTCTTGTAAATATGGTGCAGCCCTGCGTTTCAGAAGTGGTGTAGTGTGGCGTTAAGCGAAGGAGGCTAACGCCACGCTCCGCCACTTTGTTGTAAATATGCCCCTTCATTTGTCTAAATTCACCATGTCATTACTGTTATGCGTGGGGAACATTTCAGTGAAGCACGAGGAGTATGCCATATGATACAGCATCAAACTGCTAGTAATTAACACAACATCAAGAGGTCACATTTGGAGTGGGCGCTGGAAGGTCAGTCTCAAGGTCATTACCACCTTGCAATAGATAACATGCAATAAATCCTTCATCTGAAGCCAGTTAAGTATGACCATTAGCAAGAAGATGTACCTTCCAGCCAGGCACTGTATCCGAGTCTGCCAATCTTCCTTGCCTCCAGCTTGTGGCAGGGTGTAGCCCCACTGTTTAGGGGGACGTGCCACTGGCTGTGTTATTTGTTGAGGGGGCCACACTAAGGCCCTGATTACGAGTCTGGTGGTCCTTCCTGGCGCGACGCCCTCCTCCTCGCTCGGGTCTTCTCCAGGCAGGCAGGCTCCAGGAAACTGCAGTAACCAGTCCTGGCACTACTCTCATGCTGCATGAGAGCAGCACCAGGATTGGAGTGAGCCGCCTCTCTCGCCGCTCCTGAGGACACTGGAGCCCTATGCTGTGTCAAATCCAGCTGTCTATGACAGCTAGGTTAGAGAAGTTTAAAATGAGCTTGTCAGGCTTGCCGCCATAGATGGCCAGCCAAAAAGACATGCACACTTTAAATTTAAAGTGCCCTGCCCATCACTGCTTTCTGCTGCTGCCTGACTGGCAGCAGCAGAAACCAGAAAGCCCCGCCCCACTGTCTTGACGCTCAGCTCGGGACGGGGTTTTGAAAAATAAAATGGTAAAAAATGAACTTTTATTACCATTTTATTTTACCATCTCTGGGGGGAATTTTTGCAGTGGGGCGACGCTCCTCCGCCTTAACGGAGGAGCTGCCTCTGCCTGTTATTATTCAGTCAAATGGCATCCTTCTGGCTTTTCCAGGAGGGGTGTTTGTCCAATAAATAAAACTCACTGGATGGGGAGTGTCTGACCTGCTGGCGGTCTACATCCTCCAGCGGAGGCAGGGCACAATATGGGTTGGAGGGGGAACTGACCTGCTGGTGGTCCAGAGTCGTCACCTCTACCTCTCGGCTTCCCTCCAGTTTGCCTGTTGCAGGGAGTGGTCATTATAGACACGAGAGACACCTGGCATTGACGGTGCAGCGAACCAGTTCCCTGATTATGTAATATATGATTTTGACTTCACTTCATGGGGTATGTAAGATGGTAAACATTACATTTTCAAAGCAAATTATTGACTCTTGTGCCTGACCTGCAGCAGGATGTAATAATAAACCAGGTATGCTTTATGATAATTTCACTGCTGTACAAAATTGTGTTGATATGTAAAATTGTTTGCATTTTTCTTGAAATGTTACAAGTTTACATTGTTGATGTCAAGTGCTGGTTTCAATTGAAGTAAATGAAAGCTACACCTGTAACGAATACCAATAAAAACGATCTCCAAGTGACCTTAGTGTATAGCCTGAGTTCTCATCTCCAATAAGAGGCATAGTTACTTTATTGTGGAGGGACTTGGGGGAATACGGCTAACAAAATAATATTTTGACAGGGAAGGGGCGTGTTCATCAGTGACCTCCTCAGCAGAAAAATAACAAAAAATATATATATTTATGACTTACAACTCTTTCTTTTGATATACCCCAACTCTCTTCATGAGAGTTCAAGTTGGACACAAAGCTGGTTAGGGGTGAACTGAGCTGCTGGTGGGCTAGACCCTGTAGCGCTACCCTGTGGTTTCCCACGGTATTATCTATTATGGTGTTTGATAGGTGGTGGTCATGCAGTATTCTGAGCAGGGACAATGTGGGAAGCAGTTACCTGGTTACTGGTTCGGAACAGATCCCTGGTTACTGGTTCTAAACATACAACTCTATATTTAGCTGGTCATGTTCTTGCTTGATTATTTCTTAAGCAAATGTTTCTTGGCCATTGAGCCTGCCCTGCAAGGGGGATGTAAGTGCTGAATATGTGTTAATTTTATGCCAGCATTATGTGCTTTCTCAAACGATGTAAGATATGCCTGAGATATATTTTCCAGTGTCACTATTTGCAAAATCAATTAATAAAACTGATCAAGTACCAATATGAGCATTTGTATTTCTGCTGGTTAATGTGGGAGGTCTGTCCAGATCTCCTGAACCCACTTGACATTTTGGCATACTGTAAGAACTGCCCCTCACCTAAAGCCCTAGAAGGTGGGAAGAGGTGCTACCAGAACCACTAAATAACGGGGCATGGGCATTCCGACATATGACCTGGGAATGAGCTGCCCTACAACACTTTTGGCTGCTAGTGGTGTACACACTCATTGAAGTGACAGGGCTACGACTGCTTTTAACAGTCAAACAACTGCCTGTTAGGCTTACTACCACTGTCGAAGCAAGGTTACAAAATGAGTACCAGATTTGAATTGCTAGGATTACTTCTGGCAAAACAACAAATTACCATTGACTGGCTTGCAAGCCCCCTCTCCCCCAAGGGGCGATGTAGCTCGGACCTGAGCGAGTGGGCTGTAGTGGAGGAACAACGACTGCACAAGGTGCGCAGGGATGAGAATGCAGAAAGAGAGAAAGGATTGTGGGAGGAGATGTTAGATAAGATGGGAGAGACATCAGACACTGTAGGAACACAGCCAAAAAGTGAGCCAGTGAGGAGCTACCACACAGGGAGATGAGACATAAAGCACACAAATGCAGGAGTTGGGAGGAACTCAGCGGCGGCTGGCATGTCCCAAAGGGGGTGCGGCTGAGTGGACACATAAAAAAACAATCAAAATCAAAAGGCACTTACCTTTTCTCGAGCGAGACGTCCTCCTCGAATCTTCTCTCATTGAGGCAGGTAGGCTCCTGACTCCAAAGCCAATCCTGGCGTTGCTCTCATGCAGCATGAGAGCAGCACTAGGATTGGTGGGAGCGGCCTCTATCAGCACTCACAAGAGCACTGGAGGCCTTTGCTTTTTCTAACCCAGGTGTCTTAAGACAGCTGGGTTAGAGAGGTTTAAAATGTGCATGCCTGGCTGGCCGTCGCAAGTCGGCCGGCCAAAGAGACATGCGCATTTTAAACTCCAGAGAACAAAGCTCCCTGCTGCCACGCAGCAGCAATGGCCCCGTCCTGACGCTCAGTTCGGGACGGGTCAGTTGCTGAAAAATAAAATGGTAATAAATAAACTTTATAACCATTTTATTTTCCAGCTCTGGCCTGGGGCTTTTGTTTGTGGGGCGACGCCCCTCCACTCAAATGGAGGAGCTGCCCCTGGAAGAACTACGGGTGAGCGCGACTCACTGCAAACCTCCTCCTCCACCCCCCCTTTCTG
This sequence comes from Calotriton arnoldi, assembly GCA_963921515.1. NCBI lineage: Eukaryota > Metazoa > Chordata > Amphibia > Caudata > Salamandridae > Calotriton > Calotriton arnoldi. The sequence goes on from CAWUFW010010987.1 coordinate 549,414, forward strand.
GAATCTAGCAGAGTGAATTTGAGTATGAGAAAACACCCTCATTGAACATCGTGACTTTGCTGTAACAACCCTATAACTTTTTTTGCCGCTGTACTACTAGATTGCTAATAATTTGATACTCCCTGAACCTTGAACCGAGATTCCGATGAGTAACTGCCATGATACTGATGAGCTGAGTTGTTTTTTGTTACTTGTTGCTGTAACCAAAAATGACAAATAAGAGTTTTTAAAAAAAGTCAGTGACAGAAATAAATTCATTCTAGGGTGGGAATCGAAAGAGAACACCTCCAAGATCGGCAATGGTGTTTGGCAAGAATGTCCCCATGGAGAAGAGTAACAGATAAAAAAAAGTGCAATTGTACTCATTCAAATGCATTTTTCAGTTGCACATTATTGACAATTATAGGTAATTGTAGGGAAGTTGGAATTTAGGAAAATTGGAATCCAAGACTTTACCAGGTAAATTGGAATTTCCAAACTTTTCAGTGGTAATCTGACAAACTATTGTGAATTCCTATAAATTCATGAATCTACACCTGTGTGAGGCTGTACATGATTGCATGCAGATTTTTTTTTTTTTTTACTGAGTCAGTGAGGATGGAGGAGAGGCGGTGGCTGGTGACCGGCGACGAGCAGGTAATTCTTCTTTTTCTCAAGGACCAATTTGTGTCACCTTGGCTCGCTTTGTCAAAAAAAGGTAACGCAACGCAGTAAAGGTGTAGCGGTACACTGCATCCGGTAGTCGTTACATGGGTGGAGCATGGGTTTTCTGATGCATCCACTGATGTATTTGGATGCAAACCCAGATTTACTAAGGGCAATAAACCTGGATTGGCACCAAAATAGTGAACGTACCTGACAGAAGATTAACGAGGAGAAATATCTTCATTCCTCCTCATTACTTCTCTTCTATGTCTGCTGCGTTCTGCAGCAGACATTGAAAGAGAACTATGCCTCTAAGGCACAAAACCATGGCGCAAGGCTGCCTTCATTGGTGCTAGGCTGCCTGGAGTGCGCCAGCACTATGAGAGACCATGCCGTATCTTTGTAGATTTGGTGCATTTCTGCTCTTTCTCTTTCACACAACGCAGCACAGCAAGTTGCCTTACTGCGTTGTGTGAAAGGTTAGTAAATTTGGGCCTTAAACCTGCATGCTATTCCGGATCTTACCAATTTAAAAGGGGAAATTTGTAAATGGCATTATTTATGGTATCCAATAAACAACAATCCCTAAGATATTTATATTTATCAGGTGCTTTAAATAACTCTCAAATACCAAGGCCTCGTAATCGAGGCCTATGTTCTTTCCATCATCAATAATACCTAAGATGTCAACATATGGCTAAGGTAGAAACTTTGAGGGCCACCTACATCCCTCACTTGGAGATGAACTGAAAGATAATTTCTGAGTATAAATACGTGAGGGTGAAAAGAGACACTGCTTTCTGCATATATATTGTATTTCACATTGCCAGAATAGTGGCTTACAGCCACAGTGATTCAAAAGAGCTATGAAATATTTATACATTATTTTATTAATTTAAAATGTACCCAGTGATCAAATAGTGAGGGTTTACCATGTCAGTCCATAATCTTTACAACTGGTAAAGGTGAGTGTAAACCTTCTATACATGCCATAAATAGACACCTAAAAGGATTGAAGTGGAGATAAGATTATGTATACAAAGGATTAATTTACCATGTGCTTCTCTACACAGTCATTTCCACAGTGGCTACAAGCTATCTTTTCAAACATATGCCATGGGTTTCTACATGACTAACATGTTCTACTCTCATCTTCTCGTTGTGAACACCTAAAAACCTACATTCTATATATTTCTGCAATTGTAAATTAAAGACTAAACTATCCTTGGGTAAAGGCCTAAACACCTGCAGTCTCAGCAACACCTTTGGTTGCTTAACAGCACTCTAATGCCCACTGGGACATTGTTTCCTCTCTATAACACTATAATAATAAAAATAAATACATATGTAGTGGCCATTGTTTTTCTCTATCGTGGTGACATAACGTCGCCTGGGGCTCCATCATGGTAACACATATTATGTCATAAGATAACATTAATAAATGGCAAAGCTTGGGTCGATGTTCCATGATGAGATGTGACATAACATGATGAAACAGTAGAAAACAAAACAAAATATACTTGAGCTGAGCTGATGAATCCTTATTTATGTTCATTTTTACTTTAAATATTTTTATAGGTCAACCAGACCAGGGAAGTATACGGGCACTTTACATATAGCCAATGAACCCTTTACATACAGCCAATGTACCAGAACAAGGAATACATCAAGATCTGGAAGGGGAGACAAACTTGCAACATTTAGGGCCAAGTGATTCAGAAAATTCCAACCTGTGTACAAACCTCTGCTTGAGGAGATATAGAATTTCAAGTTGTACGGTGTTTACGGGATCTGGTAATTAACAGGTGCAATGAAGTCCACACTCTTCATTAAATTTCAGTCCATCAAACTTGCTAGAATCTAAGTGGGTAAAAGAGTTCAGTATGTACTGTAACATGTAGATTTTGACTCTTAAATCAGTATGTCATTCCCCCAAAATTTGGAATTGGTGTAGTTTATAGCACCTGATAAATTCCAAACCATGGAGAGTCAGATTTTATGGGGTGCAAATGAATAGCATCTACCCCTCTAGGGTACTATTAATCAGGGCCTTAGTCAAATACGAATAAATTTGGGATCTAGCCGATGAAGAGTTCCAAGCAGAATAAATAAAAAGAATGGTGGAAAAGGTGATTATCAATTGCTCTGTTTTGATAGAGACTTCTGCTTTATGTCCACACAAAAATACTTTACTCCTGGTGTCTCATCTTCAAGAAGGTACCTTTACTTGGGCTTAGCGGTGGTAGGAGCCTGCCGGGACAACATCTGTCCTTTCCCTTAAGGCTCATGCATGAACTCTGCCTTTTTCCATTTGATCTAGAACCAACAAGGGGACAATCAGGAGCTCTTGCTTGCTAAAGTCATTCTCAAGCAAAGACACAGGTTCTTAATTTTTCAGTCTGTTTAACCATAATACAGCTGTTTCAGTGCAGGGGACAACATGTATTCAAAGCTGGGATATTTACATCTGGAAATATAAGGCAGGACTGAAATTGGTATTTCTCTGAAAGGGCACGGTTTGTGTATAAAAGGGAACATGTTATTCAACACAATTAACACAGTTTGTACTTTGTCCAAATGAGTGCTGTAGGCACAATTATCTGTCTAGAGAACCCATTTGACCAGCACTTTAAAACAATACACCCAAATAATAGTTTAGAGAGATGGGCTTTGGGCCAGCTCATTTCAGCAGTTGGCTTTCATGTGTTTTTCATGATTTGCCATTGCTTGGCAGATTTGAAGAAATGTTTTCTCTCTCCTTCTATATAATATATATTTGGTGTTTATTAGATGACCTCAATCACCCTCTTCACCTCTTTTTAAACATTTATGTAAATTATTAGAACCTATTTTTCCTAGTTTGCCTAACGACATTGATTCTTTTCTCAATTCTACAATTTGACATAATACTTCCTGTGAGAAGTTGGCCTGGTATATGCTGTTCACTAATTAAAGTGGACACCTTGCACCAGTACAATTCGACTCTTATGGTAGATAGGTTTAAGACAACCTTTAAAGAAAGCTATCCAAGTGGTAGCTGTGGAGAGCAGCCTTCAGGCTAAGTCTTGAAGGAATGTAAAGCAGCTTGTTTTACCACACAATCTCTTGAATCACCAAATGAAAAGACACCACACAGGTATATATATCAAATATATATGTATTTATTACTAACAACTCTCTACTAATCTCTTTATGAGATTAGAAGTCAAGGACATATGCACAAATCAACGTTTCACAATAAATTAAGCACAAATATGGCTGGGGCCCTAGGGGCGTACCAGACCATATACTAAAAAAGAGACTTAGAAACAACGACTTGCAAAGAGACAAGGCCTAGGGCCTTCAGAAGTGCTGGGTCCTCACGAAACCACCCAAGGCAGGTAAGTAAAGGACCCACGGGGGACGCGTGCAGTGTGGATACACAGGCGCGAATCGCCGTTGACTTCAATGGGGCAAGTCGCGGTTGGAAATTAAGAGTTTTAGGATACTTCGGGAGAACCTACAAGCAAGTCACTTACAGGGTAAGTAGTTCTAGGGCCAACACCCACAGGAGCACCGTAGTGCTGGAGTTACCTCACCCAGGGAAGCCGGGTGCATAGGTGTCCTTTGGTGTCGGGTCACGGCGTCGTTTTCAATGGAGGACAATGAAGACTTGCTGCTTGTGAAGTCCGAAGAAGTGTCCGGTGGAATCCAAGCCTGGATTCAGAAGATGGAAGACCTGAAAGCAGAGGGGACAGTGTTCAAAGTCACTTGGCAGTGACTCGGGGCAAGGAAGATGGATGCCCACCGTCGTCGCAAGATTCAGGTCGTTCACGGGTGCCTTGACTCTTCAGCCACAAGGTCCAGGAGGTGTCGACGACAACCAAGAGCTGGATTCGGCGTGTACCACGATGTTTGCAGCTTACTGCGGTGTCGACGACTTGATTGGAGCCAACAAGCCTTGGTAACAGCAAGTCTTGGGGAAAGTGAAAAAAGTCTATGGTGCAGACCAGCAAGGTCTGAGGAACTCACCCAGCGAGGGTAAGTCAGGGCAGGCCTGGAGCAACCAGGGGAGCCCTTTGGTTCTGTAGGAAAGCCTTCAGGGGACCCACAAGCCGGCTGGCAAGGGATCGCGAAGATGCCTTTGTGAGGATTCGCTCAACAGGGGCCCACGGTCTCTCGGGACGTGGTAAGCCTCTGATCTTCGGAGGGATTCCTGCTAGAGGCTAGCACCACACGTGGTCCAAAGCACAAGTTTGTAGAACATTGTGAAGGGGTTGCACTCGACAATAGGGCATGGTACCCAGGGGTCGCGGTTCCTCATCACTCTTGGGGTCCACTGGCCTCAGCTTCGCTGGGGACTCACGATGGCCTTTGAGAAGTCAGGAAATCTACTTCTTGGGCTGCAGGGACTTCGGACTCCAGCGGGAGCGGCGTAGTTTGCAACCGTTGTTTGTAGTTTTTGGTGCCTGCCAAGCAGGGGAGTCACTCCTTGACTCCAAGGGAGATTCTTCAGTCTTCCAAAGGTAGTGGAACGTCGAAGGTCCAGGATTCTTCTTCAGAGCGTCGTCCAGGGATATCTAGTTTGCAATGCACAGGTTCCCCCTCTTATACTAAAAGAAAGGGAGGGACTAGCTCTATGACCTCACCTATGGGAGGGTCAGGGGAGTGGGTGGCTACACCCACTTCCCTTTGTCCAGTTTTGCACCAGAGCAGGGGCAGGTAGCCCCTGAGCTGGTTTGAACTGGCATATGCACAGAGGAGCCTTCTGCTCCCCCAGTGCAGGACTTCAAAGCACTCTAAGAGTGCACCCACCCAGCCCCAATACACTAAACCCTGTCTGGAAGGTGGTCACACCCTCCTGTGACAGGATACCTATTGTTGGGCTTCCTCCACTGCGAGTTTCGGTCATCAGCAGGAGGGCAGCCCAGTGTCTGTGACTGGTGGCATCCATTTTGTGATGCCAGGGCTCTGCAGGATTCTACCGCGTTTCCACAGTAGGTACATGTCTATCCCTCTAGAAGGGTGGAATGCTACCCCCACCACCAGAACTGGCGGGGGGTAGTATTCCAAGATGTTTGACACCAAACACGACATGTTTTGATGCAGCCATTCCAAAGTTAGCATTCTACCGCGAGGATATAATGCACTTAAGAGTATATGGTTTAACCGCATCCACAAACAGCCCCAGAGAATGGACTCTGAGAGCTGCAGAGGGGCCCTGCTCAGGCAGAGGCACCCTCTCACATAGGAACCAAGCACCCTGCCCTCAGAATTGATAGGGCCTGCCTTAGGGGTGACTGATAGGTTTAAATGTGTGTGCAGAGGAGATATTGGAAACCTATATCTCAGTGAGGAGTGCTAGCACCACCTCACCCAGGCTGCAGTAGCAGGCTTGTGGTGTCAGATTTAGTCTGCTTCCCAGGGATGGCATAATACATGCTTCAGCCCCTGGTAGGCCTGTGAAGTACCTATGCCCTTGGTACCTAAGGTACCATATACTAGGGACTCATAAGGTACCACAGTATCCAATCACTAGTGCACCTAGAGTGCACTCCAAGTCATTTAGAGAGAACAGGGAGGCTGGGGCCCTGATTGGCAGGGACCCAGCCAGACTATAGCCAGAAACCAGTGTAAACATCAGAAAAAAAGTGGGGGCAACATAAGAGACAGATCCTACTCTCCTACACAACCCCCCCCAAACGCAAGGACACTAAACTAACCTTGACCAGTTGAGTCTTCGTGTTCTAAGTGGAAATACCTTGAGAGTCCATCTGCATTGGCATGTTGGGTCCCAGGTCTATGTTCCACTGTATAGTCCATCCCCTGTAGGGAAATGGACCACCTCAAAAGTTTTGGGTATTCACCTTTCATCTGTTTAAGCCATAGGAGGGGCTTGTGGTCAGTCTGAACTATGAAGTGAGTGCCAAACAAGTATGGCCTCAGCTTCTTCAGGGCCCACACCACAGCAAAGGCCTCCCTCTCTATAGCTGACCAACGTTTCTCTCTAGGGGTCAGCCTTCTGCTAATAAAAGCTACTGGCTGGTCTTGACCTTCATCATTCAGTTGAGACAGTACAGCTCCCACACCCAGCTCAGAAGCATCTGTTTGGACAATGAACTTTTTGGTGTAGTCTGGACTCTGTAAGATGGGGGCAGTGCACATGGCCTGCTTTAGGTCTTCAAATGCCTTCTGACAGCTAGCTGTCCACTGAACCTTTTTGGCATTTTCTTTGAGGTCAGATCATTCAAGGGGGTCACTATAGATCCATATCCCTTGAAAAACCTCCTATAGTACCCAGTCAGGCCTAAGAAGGCTCTCACCTGTGTCTGGGTGGTTGGAGCAACCCATTCCATTATGGTTTGGATTTTGCTCTGTAAAGGCTGAACCTGGCCTCCACCTACAAGGTGGCCCAGGTACACAACCTGACTCTGCCCTATCTGGCACTTAGTGGCCTTGATAGTGAGGCCTGCTTTCTGCAGAGCCTCCAAAACATTTCTGAGGTGGACCAGGTGATCCTGCCAGGAGGAACTAAAGACAGCAATATCATCTAGATAAGCTGAGCAATACGTTTCCATTCCTGCCAGAACTTTGTTCACCAACCTCTGAAAAGTGGCAGGTGCATTTTTCAATCCAAAGGGCATCACCACAAAGTGGTAGTGCCCACTAGGGGTCGAAAATGCTGTTTTGGCTTTTGCATCATCAGCTAATCTGATCTGCCAGTAGCCAGCTGTTAGGTCAAATGTACTTAGATACTTGGCTGAGGCCAAAGTATCAATCAGCTCATCTGCCCTTGGTATGGGATAGGCATCAGTCCTAGTGACAGCATTGAGGCCTCTGTAGTCTACACAAAACCTCATTTCTTTCTTACCACCCTGGGTATGAGGCTTGGGTACCAGGACTACTGGGCTAGCCCAAGGGCTATCTGAAGGCTCAATTACACCTAGCTCCAACATTTTCTGGACTTCAGTCCTGATACAGTCCCTGACATGGTCAGGTTGCCTGTAGATTTTACTCTTGACAGGCAGACTGTCTCCAGTGTCCACCTCATGGGTGCACCAGGTAGTCTGACTAGGGTTCAGGCTAAACATATGTCTATACTGTTGCAGAACTTGTCTGCACTCAGTTTGCTGATGGTCAGTGAGGCTGCTTGCCAAAGCAACACCATCTACTGACCCATCATCAGGGTTCTGAGAGAGCAGGTCAGGGAGAGGGTCACTCTCCTCCTCCTGGTCCTCATCAGTTGCCATGAGCAAGCCCATGTCAGCCCTGTCAACATATGGCTTTAATCTGTTGACATGGAGCACCCTCAGGGGGCTCCTGGGAGTTCCAAGATTCACCAGATAGGTGACTTCTCCCTTCTGTTCAACTATTGTATGGGGGCCACTCCACTTGTCCTGGAGGGCTCCTGGGGCCACAGCTCCAACACCCACACTTTCTGCCCTGGCTGGTACACAGTCAGCACAGCCTTTTGGTCATGCCAAGCTTTTTGCAATTCTTGGCTGGCCTCCAGGTTTTTGGTTGCCTTTTTCATGTATTCGGCCATCCGGGAGCGGAGACCAAGTACATAGTCCATCACATCCTGTTTGGGGGTTTGAGAGGTAACTCCCAGCCCTCTTTAACCAAATACAATGGACCTCTTACAGGGTGCCCAAACAGAAGCTCAAATGGGCTGTAACCAACCCCCTTCTGTGGAACTTCTCTGTATGCAAACAACAGGCAAGGAAGAAGAAGGTCCCATTTCCGCCTAAGCTTCTCTGGGAGTCCTTTAATCATTCCCTTCAGGGTTTTGTTGAAACGTTCAACCAACCCATTGCATTGTGGGTGATAGGGGTGGTGAACTTATAAGTTACACCACACTCCTTCCACATTGCTTTCAAATATCCTGACATGAAGTTTGCATCTCTGTCAGAGATTACCTCCTTTGGGAAACCCACCCTGGAGAAAACTCCAATGAGGGCTCTTGCCACCACAGGGGCTGTGGTGGTCCTCAGGGAATTGCTTCTGGGTACCTGGTGGCATGATCCACTACCACCAGGATAAACCTGTGCCCAGATGCAGTTTGAGGGTCAAGGGGACCAACAATGTCAATCCCTACCCTTTCAAAGGGTACCCCCACCACAGGTAGTGGTATCAGGGGGCCTTTGTTGTGCCACCTGCCTTACCACTGGCTTGGCAAGTGACACAGGAGCGACAAAACTCCTTTGTGTCCTCTGACATATGTGGCCAATGAAAATGTGGAACAAGCCTGTCCCAGGTCTTGTTTTGGCCCAAGTGACCTGCTAAAGGGATGTCATGTGCTAGGGTCAAGAGGAACCCCTAAACTTCTGAGGTATTACCAACCTCCTGGTGGCTCCAGGGGCTGGATCTCTACCCTCAGAATGTAGGAGTCCCTCACCCCAATAAACTTTATGGGACCCACTAGCACTCCCAGCAGCCTCAGCAGCAGCCTGCTGTCTGAGGGGTTCAAGAGAGGGGCAGCACTGTTGCTCCTTACTCAGATCGTCCCTAGAAGGGCCCCCTGCCCCCAAGAACTCAACCTGATCAGGCTCAAGTCCCTCTGGGGCAGTTCCTTCTTCAGGATCTGCTTCACCACCCTCTGGAGGTGAATCTGTGATCTGAGACAGAGGGGAAGGCACTGCCTTTACCCTACTGCTCCTCCTCTTGGGAAGCATCTGGTCCATTGTTCCAGGGTCCAGAGCTGGTTCAGTGTTATGCATTCTTGCTTGTGACCTGGTCACAGCAAATACCTCTGCAGGGATGCCCAACATCTCAGCATGAGTCCATAACTCTACTTCAGACCAGGCTGAAGTCTCTAGATCATTGCCCAATAGACATTCTACAGGGAGGTCTGCACTGACTACAACCTTCTTGAGGCCAGTTACCCCTCCCAGGAGAAATTCACAACTGCCAGACTATGGTTGGTCCTGACATTACTTGCATTGGTCACCTGGTACATTTCGCCCAGGATGATCTGTCCAGGGTCCACAAGATCCTCTGCCACCATGGTGACACTAGCACCTGTGTCCCTAAATGCCAAAGCCTGTTTGCCATTTATTTCAGGCTGCTGTTTGTATTTGCCCAGATTACTGGGGCTCACAAGGAAGGACATGTCCATGTCTCCATCACAAATCAGCATTGCCTGAGTGGGTACTCTGACTAGGCCAGAGTCCACTTCAGAACCCAGGGTCAACCCTACTACACCCTTATTCTGAGTCCCACCTCCACCAGTAGCTGAACTAGGGGGAACAGTTGCCTTAGGGGCAGGAGTGGTGGTGGTTTGGTCTTTGGACTTGTTACAATCAGAGGTCCAGTGCCCTTTCTGTTTACAGAATTTGCACCAGGGCTTCTTTTGGCCTTTTCCCTTGTTGGATTGTGACTCCCCACCAGATGCAGATTTTTGGGGCCCTTGTGAAGACTTCTGGTCTTTTGACTTATCCCCACCTTTCTCAGAGCCCTTAGGATCCTGCTTCTTGGTGTCACCCCCTTGGTTCTGGGGTTTCTGCCTTACCCTGGTTCTGACCCATTTGTCTGCCTTCTTTCCCAATTCTTGGGAAGAGGTCAGATCTGAGTCCACCAGGTATTGATGCAACAACTGGTTCTGGCAATTATTAAGGATCTGTTCTCTCGTCATCAGATTATACAATCCCTTGAAATCAGTAACCCTACTGCCAACCAGCCAACCCTCCAGAGCCTTGGTTGCACAATCTACAAAGTCAGTCCAGTCCTGAGTCTGTGCCTTCTGGGTGTCTCTGAACTTCAACCTGTACTGCTCAGTGGTTAAGCCAAACCCATCTATCAGTGCACTCTTCAGGACTTCATAATCATCAGCATCCTCTTCTCTAACAGTGAGGAGCTTGTCTCTACCTTTGTCTGAAAAGGAGAGCCACAAGATTGCTGCCCACTGCTTTTGGGGGACCTGCTGTACTCTGCAGGCCCTCTCCATAGCAGTTATCCACTTGTGGATATCATCCCCACTCTGGTAGGGAGGAACAACCTTGCTCAGGTTCCTATGGTCTGGAATATATTCTCTGCCTCTAGGGACACTGTTGCTGCCACCAAGGGGTTCTAACCCCTCTCTTCTAGAAGCTCTCTGGATCTCCAGGGCTTCTCTATCAAGTGCCAACTGCTTGGTTCTGAGGGCAACTCTTGCTTCCTCATACTGCAGCAGTTTGCACATTCTGTCAGAGGAGCTCTCTCTTATGGGAAAGTATGAGCTCCTCTGCTGGACAAATTCTCTGCCAGAGTGATAAGAGTGGTCAGATTCCCTGGAAGGGGACCTATGCCTCTCATCCACTCTGTCAGTTCTCTTAGGGAGAATTCCTCTGTCCTTTTCAGGCCCCTTGGAGCCTGGCCCTCCAATCACAGAGTCTTGGTCATTCTGATTTTCATCATCTGACCCAGACACTGTAATTGACCCACCCACTGATTCAGACCCATTAGCTCCTAGAGCCAATCTAAGATCATCTGCTGTCAGCAGATCTATCAGGTGTAGTGTGGAGGGACTCTGTCCTAGCTTCAGTTGTCTTTCAACACACATGGCTCTCAAGTCAGAGAAAGCCATGTCCTTATACTGAGGCTGAGTGGATCCACTGGTTCCACCCTTTAAGGACATTCTAGTGTTGTGCAGTGTTGTACTACCTACACTAGTTTGTGGCCTACTGATACTAGCTTGAGCTGTAGAAAAGGTGTGCTATCCCTTGGCACACAGCTCTAAGTTCAGTAGAACTTATTGATACTAAGCTTGACTTTATATGTACCTTAAGTACCTATAGTGGTTTTCAGTTAGTAATTCAAATATAGATTTTCTGGTAAAACAATAGCAAGCTGGAATCCCACACGCTGCCCACCAATGTGAGAAGTTGGCCTGGTATATGCTGTTCACTAATTAAAGTGGACACCTTGCACCAGTACAATTCGACTCTTATGGTAGATAGGTTTAAGACAACCTTTAAAGAAAGCTATCCTAGTGGTAGCTGTGGAGAGCAGCCTTCAGGCTAAGTCTTGAAGGAATGTAAAGCAGCTTGTTTTACCACACAATCTCTTGAATCACCAAATGAAAAGACACCACACAGGTATATATATCAAATATATATGTATTTATTACTAACAACTCTCTACTAATCTCTTTATGAGATTAGAAGTCAAGGACATATGCACAAATCAACGTTTCACAATAAATTAAGCACAAATATGGCTGGGGCCCTAGGGGCGTACCAGACCATATACTAAAAAGAGACTTAGAAACAACGACTTGCAAAGAGACAAGGCCTAGGGCCTTCAGAAGTGCTGGGGCCTCACAAAACCACCCAAGGCAGGTAAGTAAAGGACCCACGGGGGACGCGTGCAGTGTGGATACACAGGTGCGAATCGCCGTTGACTTCAATGGGGCAAGTCGCGGTTGGAAATTAAGAGTTTTAGGATACTTCGGGAGAACCTACAAGCAAGTCACTTACAGGGTAAGTAGTTCTAGGGCCAACACCCACAGGAGCACCGTAGTGCTGGAGTTACCTCACCCAGGGAAGCCGGGTGCATAGGTGTCCTTTGGTGTCGGGTCGCGGCGTCGTTTTCAATGGAGGACAATGAAGACTTGCTGCTTGTGAAGTCCGAAGAAGTGTCCGGTGGAATCCAAGCCTGGATTCAGAAGATGGAAGACCTGAAAGCAGAGGGGACAGTGTTCAAAGTCACTTGGCAGTGACTCGGGCAAGGAAGATGGATGCCCACCGTCGTCGCAAGATTCAGGTCGTTCACGGGTGCCTTGACTCTTCAGCCACAAGGTCCAGGAGGCGTTGACGACAACCAGGAGCTGGATTCAGTGTGTCCCATGATGTTTGCAGCTTACTGCGGTGTCGGCGACTCGATTGGAGCCAACAAGCCTTGGTAACAGCAAGTCTCTGGGAAAGTGAAAAAAGTCAATGGCGCAGACCAGCAAGGTCTGAGGAACTCACCCAGCAACAGTAAGTCAGGGCAGGCCTGGAGCAACCAGGGGAGCTCTTTGGTTCTGTAGGAAAGCCTTCAGGGGACCCACAAGCCGGCTGGCAAGGGATCGCAAAGACGCCTCAGAAGGATTTGCTCAACAGGGGCCCACGGTCTATCGGGACGTGGTAGGCCTCTGATCTTCGGAGGGATTCTTGCTGGAGACTAGGACCACACGTGGTCCAAAGCACAAGTTCGTAGAACGTTGTGAAGGGGTTGCACTTGACAATAGGGCATGGTACCCAGGGGTCGTGGTTCCTCATCACTCTTGGGGTCCACTGGCCTCACCTTCGCTGGGGACTCACGATGGTCTTTGAGAAGTCAGGAAATCTACTTCTTGGGCTGCAGGGACTTCGGACTCCGGCGGGAGCATCATAGTTTGCGACCGTCGTTTGTAGTTTTTGGTGCCTGCCAAGCAGGGGAGTCACTCCTTGACTCCAAGGGAGATTCTTCAGTCTTCCAAAGGTAGTGGAACGTCAAAGGTTCAGGATTCTTCTTCAGAGCATCGTCCAGGGATATCTAGTTTGCAATGCACAGGTTCCCCCTCTTATACTAAAAGAAAGGGAGGGACTAGCTCTATGACCCCACCTATGGGAGGGTCAGGGGAGTGGGTGGCTACACCCACTTCCCTTTGTCCAGTTTCGCGCCAGAGCAGGGACAGGTAGCCCGTGAGCTGGTTTGAACTGGCATATGCACAGAGGAGCCTTCTGCTCCCCCAGTGCAGGACTTCAAAGCACTCTAAGAGTGCACCCACCCAGCCCCAATACACAAAACCCTGTCTGGAAGGTGGTCACAACCTCCTGTGACAGGATACCTATTGTTGGGCTTCCTCCACTGCGAGTTTCGGTCATCAGCAGGAGGGCAGCCCAGTGTCTGTGACTGGTGGCATCCATTTTGTGATGCCAGGGCTCTGCAGGATTCTACCGAGTTTCCACAGTAGGTACATGTCTATCCCTCTAGAAGGGTGGAATGCTACCCCCGCCGCCAGAACTGGCGGGGGTAGTATTCCAAGATGTTTGACACCAAACACGACATGTTTTGATGCAGCCATTCCAAAGTTAGCATTCTACCGCGAGGATATATTGCACTTAAGAGTATATGGTTTAACCGCATCCACAAACAGCCCCAGAGAATGGACTCTGAGAGCTGCAGATGGGCCCTGCTCAGGCAGAGGCACCCTCTCACATAGGAACCAAGCACCCTGCCCTCAGAATTGATAGGGCCTGCCTTAGGGGTGACTGATAGGTTTAAATGTGTGTGCAGAGGAGATATAGGAAACCTATATCTCAGTGAGGAGTGCTAGCACCACCTCACCCAGGCTGCAGTAGCAGGCCTGTGGTGTCAGATTTAGTCTGCTTCCCAGGGGTGGCATAATACATGCTTCAGCCCCTGGTAGGCCTGTGAAGTACCTATGCCCTTGGTACCTAAGGTACCATATACTCGGGACTCATAAGTAGGCCTGGGCGGTAGATTCCGTTCCGCTCGCGGAATTTGCGGAATTTGGGTAATTTCGCGTCCCGCGGAGAACGCGAAATTGCCAAAAATTCCGCGATTTGCGGCTTTGCAGAATTTTTTGCTTGTTCGCGCTTTCAAAATGCGTGTTCGCAAGATATTTCTCCCCAAGCATGCAAACAGCGTTCGCGAACAGGAAAAAAGCATCGCGAACGGGCGGAACAAGCAATTCCGCGTGTTCGCGGAACTTTTGCGTGCTCGCGGAGATTTTTTACCGTTTCGCGGAGCTTTGTGTAGCGCGACTACGCAAATTCTGCCCACCCCTACTCATAAGGTACCACAGTATCCAATCACTAGTGCACCTAGAGTGCACTCCAAGTCATTTAGAGAGAACAGAGAGGCTGGGGCCCTGATTGGCAGGGACCCAGCCAGACTATAGCCAGAAACCAGTGTAAACATCAGAAAAAAAGTGCGGGGCAACATAAGAGGCAGATCCTACTCTCCTACACTTCCTTATTGTGTAATAATAAATCTTTTTATTGGAAGTCCTAGAGGAAATCCGGACTCATATGGGTTAACCAACTCTTTATTGGTAATTCCTTTCTGACTTTCCTGCAAGCCGAATATCTTTTTCATTTACCACCCTTGTGTTATAATACATTTCAAATCCTCAAGAATATTGTACTTCCTGTTTATTATCATTTTCATTCTTGTATCATCCAACCTACTTTAGCCTCTTCCAAGCTGGGAACTCTTCTTCTGACATATCCAAAAGCATCAACTATATATAGGTTCTTACAACAAAATTGTATAGATAGATCTAAAACTAACACTGAATTAGCCTTGGAACGTGATTTAGAAGTAATTTGGAATGTTTCAACTTGGAGACGTATTTGGTTAAAATTACGGAAAACTTGTTGAGCTGCTAGCACCACACAAACATTACTTTACATTGACAACAGACTCCTTTTTTTTCTCCTGTCACGCTTCATCACATATACTCTGACACACCTGATAGTTGTTGGTCTTGCCATTCCCACCCTGCTGACATCAAACACCTATTATTTACTTCCCTTAGTACATACTTTTTGGTTGCAGATTTGGAACCAAATTAATTCAATTTTAAAACTTCATTGCCCTTTTCTATTAGTAATATTTTCTTGGGAAGTTTAGCAGATTGTTGGGTTGCAGTTCCCACTTTTACTAGAATTATAGATTTATTATTAGCAGTAGCATTCCAACAAATAACGAAGAATTGGAAGGATGTCTCCCAATTATCCTTTCAAAGCTTGCTGGTACGCAGTCTGTCATAATCATAGACTTGACACATCACACTGTCATCCTCTTTCATTGGCCCTTAAATGTTCTATTTTGTGGTCCCCAATCACAAATTTTTTAAACAAACAGGTTCGCCCCTCTTTGCATCATCAATCCAATGTAGAGGACGTTTTAAAGCCTCCCAGCTGTTCCTTTCTTTTCTAATTCTGATTGATGATTTCTTATTGCTTATATATAATGATATTAATGCACATTCTCATTTTATGATATCCTCAATCTGTATTTGGATTGACCATGTATGATTATTTTGTAATAGTAGCCCCCTTTTACCCCTTTTTCGCCCTTCCCTTTCCACCTTATACTATACCTTCTCCATTGGTTTGAATACCTAATTATATTGTACTTTATTTACTTCTAATAAACAAATTTTGAAACTGTATGATTTGCCATTGCTTGGATCGGCTGTCCATCAATGTAATGCTGTTTAATAGATAGATAAATCATCCCTTTAGCATTCCCAATGGGCTTTGGTGATAGGCCCAAGTAGTCCTTTTGTTAGACTGCAGAAGCAAGCTTACATGTTGCATGCAGTTCATGTGTGTTTTTTGATGTAGTTACTTTTTGGAAATAATGACATTTTAAATGCTGGTTTATGGTATTTTAATTTAGGAAGTCCTGTCTTATTTGTCTTTATGACAGGCTAAGGCTACCAACTAATCATCCTTTGATGTTCGTTTTAGTTAGCTATCATGACAACATGATCATGAATTTACAGCTTTTTTATAATCACAACGTAAAGGTGAGCACACATCGACTTCCATGTAGCCACAGCCAAAATACTGGCCCATTATCTGCTGTGCAATATTGTGCTGATTATGGCTAAGTTTGCAACTTACAACTCAAACTTTATTTTCTGAATCCTTGTTTTAGGTCTCTTCTTTGAGGTGACATCATAACTCTGCTTATGAAGTCTGTTCAATATTCAGGCCCTGCTCCCAGCTTACATATTGTTGTAGCCCAAAAGGGTTGCTTTATAATGGTAGTTTCTGTCTAGTACAGCTGAGGGCAACAGACACAAAGTCACCCACTCTTACCAAACACTCCCCCTAAAAACAGCCAAACCGATTGGCTTTGTCTTTCGCGGAGCAGTACTTGAACAGAGAAATCAAATGTTATGTTGCTTGATCTGAACACAGGGAGTTTATATTTATTTATTTACTAAGGCTTGCAAAGCTCTAGTTTATTACCTTCTGACCACTTCACTGTGCTTGTTTATATTAAATTATGCTAGGGTTTGTTGTACAGTGTAATATAATATACAAAGTGTTAAATGTTTTGCAACACTTTGTATATTGGTTATTGCTACGCTTTTCCCTGGTTGTTGGTTTGGAGCTCAGGGGTAATGTTACTGTGGGGGAAGATAAAAGTTACCAAATAATCACCTCACTGGCTGTAGTAGTCCATTCCATATGAAAACTGGAGTCTCTATTTGAGCTTCATTGATAGTCTTTTAGTTACTGCCTGAAACATGGATCTATCAAATTAAATTTAGCAAATATATTGTCAATTCTTCTTTTAATTATAATATGCTGCATGCTCTGGACCAGGCGTGTTGCTTTCACAGTCATTTCACTGTGGTTCCTTTGTGTTCTTGGGTGCCTGATGATTGCTTGTTTGACCCCACAGAATGGTGCAATCTTTGCTGAAGTTATCTCTTGTTCAAAATGTCTGTGCTGTCTGAGCTTAGTGGAGGAAACACCTTTCAGGTCTGTGCTTATGAGTTTGAGCTCCCAGTTAAATGCAAAAACTGTCACAAAGTATTGGATTCCAAACGCATGTCTCTATGAGTCAGCCACTAGGATGTCAGTGATACAGAGTTTATAGTTGTCTGATCCTAGCTGTGGCACTTTCTTTTTGCAGTCTGGTGGGCTGCTCCTTTAGACCTTGTGCATCATGTGAAATGTTTAGAATATAATTTTAGAGCCCACTAGCAATCAGTGAGGAGCTGTCAGGGCATCTGTCATGTGGTCAAGCACTTTTGTTGGAACCTTAGTCAGAAGTTGCGTGGTTTTGCCCCTCTTGATGCATGTCTATGAGTTTTATGGAGAGGCCAGTTTGGATTATGCTATGTTAAGGTGGCAGCAGTAAAGGCCAAGTCTCCTGATAGCTCCATTCTACTGACGGTTTGTAGATGTGGTGTGATCATTCTGCTCAAGGAGAGATGAAAGGTGGGCCATGAAAGAGAGGTTTAAGTATAAAATAAATCCTTTTTTTTAAAACTTTTTGTTTTGATGCTGGGTTTGCCCTAGATGTTTTTTTCTCTTGCTTTTCTTTGTAACATTTCAGTAGTGGCTAGGTTTTGAAGTCTGTTCTCATTGCAAAGTTGTATTCTGAACTTGGAATAGGTGCTTTCTAATTTAGTTTGCTTCCCTTTCATGATCTCTCTGACCTGCCTCTTGGACAGTGAAAGGTGGTCAGTAAAGCATTGTACCGGACAATAGTTGAGCTTTTGACAAAATGGACTACATAATTGCCGAGTTTGAGGCTTCATTGGAGGCAAGATTATGAAATTTGTAAATTGACTAACGTGTACATTTACTAGTCTGCCACATTCATTTGCACGTGGATTCAAAACAAGAGTGAAACAAGGACCACTTCTTGATGCTGTAAACTAAGCTGCTGGAGTGATTTAAGTCTTGTCTGGCCAATGTTCTTGCTTTTGAACCAAGGGTGAGTATCTTATGTTATCTGAAGTCAAGACTTAGATTTGATTTATGGGGAACTGAGTAGTTACCGTATGCACATTTACTTTACGTTTCTGCTTGTCAATCTCTCTAAAGGAGCGATACGAGGCAGAGATAAAAGTAAGTGTGTTCCCAAATTTAGGTATCAAGGAATAATGGTGGTGGCAATGCCTGAGAAGCAGTATCGGTATAATGTGGGGAGGATGTTGGAGTGGTTGCAGTCATCCATCTGGTTCTGGAGCACTTTGCCCTTGTCCACGATGGGAAGAGCTGCCTTCGCTAAGATGATGTTTCTCCCCAGATGCCTCTATAATCAGCAGAACTCTTTATGCCATTTGCTGCAAGAAATGTTCAAAACATTGAACAGCCGTCTGGTCTTGCAGGTATGGGCTGGAAAGAGGAGTTGTGTGGTGCTAGCTATGCTCAAATTGGACTAGCAGGATGGCGGGTTGGGGTTCCCTAACAGAACTGTACTAGTATGCAGACCATATACACTACATGGGGCTAAATGGGTTGCAGATGTTGATAATTGGGAGAAACGGTTGTTAATTGGGACATGTGCTGATACACCCCTGATGGAGTTGCTAATGAGGGGATCGAGTGTGGGTGGGAGTTTCCCAGTCTGGTGTGACACACTGCATGAATTTGGGAAAGGATAGTTACCAGGGTCTTTAAGCTTCCTTCCTTCTGCAGGGGCCTTGGGTTATGGGATTTGAGGCCTCTCAAATCCCATAATCCACTGGGATTTTAACTACTGGGTGACTTATATCCTAGGGAACTGTTTATCTCATTCCAGGAAGCACAGGAGACTTTCTCGGTGGGGGTGGGTCAATATTTGCAGTATGCAAAACTTGTGAGGACCGCCAGGGAGATCTGGACTGAGTTTCCGGGGGCACCACCCCAAACCTAGACCCTTCAGGCAATTGTTAGTGAGGGTGGGCTCTTAGTGTTGTGGTCTATAAGACATAAGGCCTCAAGTCAGATAGAATTAAGGAGCTGATAGCTAGATCGGCAGAGTAAAGACTTAAGTGACAATTGACAGATGACCTGTGCCTGGATAAAAGGAGTTTCAGGTAATGCAAGATTCAAACACATTAATTTTAATTATGTGCCTCGTGCCTAGCTAACCCCAATTAAGTTGAGCTGAATTTATTCGGGCTGGTCGGCGACTTGCAGGTAATGCAGACATGGGAGAGCTCCTTTTGTGCACCTAGCAGTACTGTAACAAGATTTCGGCCTACTGGCGGGAGGTGGTAACTCGACTACAAGGAGTGACGGGAATTGTTTTGGATCTCTCCCCTCACAGTGCATGTTGGGCATAATAGGTAAACCAAAAAGCTGGCAAATGCAATATAAATTACTACACATAGCATTACTCTTAGCGAAACGGTGCATAGCCATAGGCTGGTTGGGGACTGGAGGCCTACCTGTGTCTCTCTGGGTGAGAGTCACCCTGAATAGGCGTTGTTAGAGGAGACACAGATTAGGATATCCCAGAGGGATGGTAAGGTAACTGAGGATTTACCTGTGTGGGGAAACACATTGAGAGCATTTGAGGAGGTGGGGACACAAGTGGAATAAATGTGCACGCAGTCTCAGACCTCAGAGGGCAGTATCTGAGAGTAGTCGCACTGGACAAGGACCGGTTGGTGGGAGGTGAATGACAGGGCATACGGGGAAATAGTGTATCCATGGACAAAGGAAAGAATATGCATTGTGTTAAATTTCCAGCGAGGGATCGGTTGAGCATTGTTGAGGATGGTGAGGAGGGACAGTACTCTAGCATGGATACTTAAGGTCTTTGCAGCATAGAGTATTGATAATGGGGGACAGTTTGACATTGCTATTCCTGTAATCCATTAGTTTGTTTGCATGCAAAATGGAAATAATAATAAATAAATATTTTTTAAAAGTAAGTGCCTGATTACAAATATAGGAGCTGGTTTTCGACCTGGTTCGTTATATATTGGGTGCGATAAATGGCACCTACTACGCATTTCTGGGGAACAACATGTGGATTTTGGTGTTTAACACACCAAAATCTGCATGATATGATAATTACATATGTTTGGCCCCTGTTAAATTTCGGCAGGTTTGATCTGCCGAAATGTAACGAAGGTTGAGGTATTTAGCGGATCTGATAGTTATTGGATGCTTTAAATATCACTCACTTCGCAATTCAGACCCGTGTGTAAAGAGGGGTTTACGCATGGGTCGGAAAAAAATTACTGACTCGTAATCGGGTCGTAAGTGTGTTCCAGTAGATGGTAATCCCTGATGAAATTTACTGCTGGTGTAAACATAATGTTTTTTGATGGTCCTTTATGTGCACCAAGAAAAAAAAAAAAAAGCTTACCTCAACGCCGCCAACACCGCCGTTGCCGTGCATCGTGCTCTTCCTTCTGGGCACAGGCTCCCAGACTGCACTGCAGCCAATCATGACGCTGCATGAAAGCAACGTCAGGATTGGCCTGAGCGCTGGCAACTTGCGCTTCCAGGCAGACTGTGCCTGCTTTCCCCAGCAATGCAGCTGGGGCTGGAGAGAACTTCACTGCCCATGAGGGTTAGGCCAGCCTGAGATGGCCAGCCAAACTCTCATGCGCAGTGAAGGGAGTGCACTACCACTCCCCCACCAGCAGTGTCATCCCCCTGGACCAGCCCCCAAGACTCGCCAGAGTTCTGGGGGTGGATCCAGGTGATTAAAATAAAACGATTTAAAAAAATGGGTTTAAAACCAGTTTTATTATTGTTTTATTGTATTATTGTGGTGGCAGGGGGGACGGCGGTCCTCCGCTCTAATGGAGGGGCTGCCGCTATTCAGGAGTTTGCCTGCAGAGTTTTATTATCTTAGAAGTGTAGTAAGCAGGGGAAAGCAAAAAGTACATCTACCCAGCAGAAAATAGGCTTGCCCAATTATAACTGGGCCAGATGGAGGGTAAGGTATTTACCACACCCAGTAAACACCGATAGGCCAGGGTGTGGTATTTACCAGGTTAAAAATACCTCTAGTTTTGATTTTTTTCCAGGAAAATGTGGAATTACATAGGGGATTGATGATTTCAAAATCGATTTCTTCATGACTCGGTCTGACCTGCAGGAATGTATCTGAGAAAAATAGTATGGGATGCTGTGTTTAATGCACAATTTATCATTCTTATCCCGGTGGAAACAGGTTTGTGTGGGGATTGATTTTTACAGGCCCACTCGTAATTGGTGCCTACACTGAAACAAACTCAGAATGAGAAGGATTTAAAGTAACGCAAAAGTATCATATTTGGGTAACTACAACACTAATGGACCCGGTCCGAGTGCCACATGAACTTTAAAGTCAGGCACAAATGTGTTTGTGCCCAATTTAGTTTATTGATTTCCTACAAAGTGTGGAGTGAATTGTGCAAGCGACAATACATTGTGTTAAGGGCAATATCATGTGGAACAACCAGTTGCATAACCCATTTTCTCAGGTTTTTCCTCATTGCGAGGGGAAAATGTCATTATCTGAGGCAAAAATTACCGACACCGGGAGGGTTTTGCATCTAACTGTTGCACACAGTTTGGAACAAGGCCAAAATTGGGAGCAAGATCTGTCAGCTCTGGTTCTAACTCACCAAGATCTATTAGTGTAAAACGAAAGCTGCAAAAATAGGTTTGTAGGTTTCAGTCCGGCTAAACCACTAGTTCTAGACTCCTGCCTTCAGAGCCATCCAAAGCAATAAATGTTTCAGAAACTGGACCCGTCCTGTTGAGTTATTGGGTTACAGGTCTGTGTTCCTAAAGTTCTATGAGCATTTGAGCCTTGGGCTTTAGTCAGACCACTGTGCCAGCAGATTCCGCGCGACTTCTCTTTATTTTCAAAAGAAATTGGCAACTTCTTTTTCATATTAAAGAAAAATGCTTAAAATACTCCTTTCCTGTGTTTTTTTTTACGCCTAATTCATCCTCCAGTTGGGATGGGACCAATTGGCTCCTGGTAACTTTTGTTTCAAATAAATCATGACGTTTTTTTTTTAGACGGGTCCATGTGGAATAGAAGGGGAATTTGTTTAGCCATTCTGGGGTTTAGCCATTCACTTAGTGAGACCATACATTATTGTCCGGTTCTTTTCGTAGAGGAACATAAACAAGCCCCCAGACTGTGCCGCTCTTGTCAGTTAATGTAATCAGTCAAACAGGGCCGCTTGGCTCATAACTCAAAAGGGAAAAGGTTGATAAGTTAGCCAGCTTCCCCTTTCATGGGCTATCAGTTCATACATCACGCACGACGTAAATGGAAGGCCCTATTCCCGCCAAACAGACCACTCTGGTGTTACTCCACGCGCCTCTCCTGAGGGGACATTTTTCATCGCACTTTCACTGCGTAAACAGTGGTCCCAATATATCAGCTCCCGAGCCTACATCAACTCGAATATTTACATTTATTTTTAAATATACATTTATATCAATAAATGTCAATATTCCTAAACATATTTCATCTTAAAATTACATTGCGCATGTTACACCGGACAGCCGCCCAAAAAGTTTGTTTTTCGTAGGGTCTGGTTATTTTTTTCCGTTCTTAAATGCATGAACTTTAACTGTCTATAATAAATGCCCCTGGAAAGAATAATTACCGATTCACAGCTCAGGTTTCAGATAACTGCTCTGCCAAACACTCTTTGATGTGATCTGACCGACCCCAAAGCATACCAGCACAACCCAGCTAAGAAAACAAGCCTAGATAGTAAAACGTGACCAGTTTATTCCAAACCATTTCATCAGTTGAAAAGATCAAATGATATTTTAACTAAATGTAAATAAGATTCAAAATGAGATGTCTGCATACACCACAAAAACCTATTGCCAAACGTACTGTGCTTTGCCAATGAATGTTAGGTTTCACACGTAATGATGCTGACATCATTCTTGGCAAACATAATGTAGATGCATGCCCCCTTCAGCCATTGCTTTGTTGATGTGTCAGTCACAATGTGGATCCGCCCACAGAACAGCATATAGAATGAAGACATGGGTTAACCCCTTTCAACCATTGGGTGTCATTCAGATTTTGGTTCAGCCTACAGGTCATGATTGGTTGTAGCCCCGGCTACTTACCGGTAATCTTCATTACTCCGAGTACAGTCTTCCTCGCCACATGATAAACGAAGTGAGCTTCAGCTCCACACCAGAACCCTCCAAAGCAAAAGTTAGCCTCCCATGCCTCCCATCCCTTCCCAACATGGCCGACCCCTATCACCCCTGACCTCTATAAGAGGAGGGCCGGCCCAACCCTTCAGCCTGAAACTACCAAGCACAAACATGAAGCTGATAGCCAGACAGGGAGGGAGGGATGGGAACTCATGTGGCGAGGAAGACTATACTCGGAGTAATGAAGATTACCGGTAAGTAACCGGGGCATTACCTTCTCGTAAGACTTCCCCGCCACATGATAAACGAAGTGAGCACATACCAAAGCCAAGCGGCTTCATGGAAACTCACAAGAAACCAACGGACCACAAGGGGAAGCCAACGAAGCAGGCAAACCCAAAAGACCAGACGAGTGGAAGGACCACCCAAGAGAGAGGCAACCACGAGCAGGAAGAACCAGCCCGGGACAGAGAGACACCGGGAGGGCCGAAAACCCAGACCCCCAAGACTCGGAGGGCCGCCAGAAAATCCGCCTGAACAAATGACCGAAGGAGGACAGAGAAGGTACAGAACCAGACCGTATGGAGCCAAAAGCAACAACAAACAGGCCCCAGAACAGAAAGCAGCAAGCAGGTCCAAACACACCAAGACCGCCCAACGGACAGCCACAAGCGAGAGGGGAGCAAAAGTCCAGACAGCGGAACCGAAGAAACAGAGGGCATCCCCACCACAGCGACCCAACAAAAAGCCACAGCAGAAAAGAGACGCAGTCCGACCGAAACACAGCAACACCGCAAGGTGGACCACCAACCGCGAGAGAGCCGAAACCACCAGAGGACCGAAGCAGCAGAACCAGACGCAATCAAACAGACTGGCAGGAGCCGCAAGAACGGATAGAGGTGCAGAAAGGAACCCAGCACGCCAACCGAACAACCAAAAAAACGAAGGTCACCAAAACCCCACCTGCAAGGAGATAAACAGGTGGGACACGGACCCCAGTCGCACAAAGGACCCCCCGGAAGGGAGCGAGACACCAAGGAGAGAACCCAGGCAGAAACAAGGCAAAACAGACCCAAGAAGCCGCAGGAAACGACTCCGAAGAGACCCTTCCACCAAGGGAACCCAACCGGCCAACAGCGAAAAGCGGAAATCCCACAAGGCCGCCCACAGAGCCCGAAGAGCGGAAGGGACCAGGCCCAAGGCCAAGCCACCAGAGAGGAAACGAATGTCCACCAGAGGCCACCACGCACAAGAAAGCATTTAGAAACCGGCAGGGAGGGGAACGAAGCACAGAGGAGCAAGACCGCCCCACACAGGGACCAAGCAAACCATCCCAGTAACGTTCCACATGAAGGAAGCGAGCCCCCGAAGCGAGCACCCAGGTGGCCACACAGCCAGCCAACAACCAGGCCTGACCCAGCCAAACAACGAAGAGCCGACAGGAACAGGAGCGAACAGGGAGGAAAAGCCACAGGCAGAAACACACCAAAGGTGAGAAGGACAGAAGAGCTGGGCGAAACGAGCCCGAGCAACGTCAACACCTCCAGGGAGCAAACCCGAGCCAGCAGGCCCCAGCACCCCAAAACCAGGGACAAAGAAGAAGAAGCAAATTCCGCACAGGAAGCGCAGGGCCCCGCCCGGGGAAGAAGAACCGGGAAATCCCAGCATCCCCGGACAAGTAAAAGCACCGGTCGAACCCATACCACCTAGGGAAAATTAGAAAGCAGTGGCAGGATACAAACCCCTGGCCTGTGCCCCCAGAAGCACAATACTCACCAACGAGCCATAGCTCCATGGTCCAACACTCGCAGCAGCAGAAACCAAGGGAGAAGCACCCAGGCGAGCACCACCAACAGGTCAAATGCCCCGTCCAGGCTAGACAAGCCCAGACCCCCGTAAGCAAAAGGGACCAGAGGGAAGCGCAAAGCCGTGAGCCCGGGCGAGAAGGCAGATAGAGCCCCCACCAAGGACTCACACTGCAACAAGTGGCCCAGTCAAGGACCGCACAACCGTGCCAAAACAACCAAAAGGGCAAACAGAAGACAACAGCACCTGGTATTCCCAGGCAGTCTCCCATTCAGGAACAAAACAGGCCTGACCCTGCTTAACGTCTGAGACAGACGAGAACAGAAGCTTTCATGGTGGTATGGCTGTAGGCCCAGCAACCCCGCGGAGAACGAGGCAGGTGAAAAAACTGCCCAGAAAAGCAACAAGAAGCCCCCACAGGGCAGGGGCAAACCCCAGACAAACCAAGGAACGGCCAACAGAAGCCAGACGGGAAACCCGCCATCAGGTGTACCAACCGACCCAGTACATACCGGGAACCCAAGCACGCCCCACAGGACGGCAAAGGCCGTCAACACCCAGGAAGGGGATACCAGAACAGAAAGACCACCGGCCGCACCAGTAGACAGGGCGGGAAGGGAGTCACCGGGGCAAGAGAAGGGACACCCACGGGAACCGGCGAAGCCTGGAATGAACCGGAACCCAGGAAGGCCCAGAAGCATTGAGACCAACTGGACGTGGAGGACCCACAAGGGACAGAACCGGGGAAGCACCGCCTGTCAACAAGGCACAAAGACACCCAAAACACTCCCCGTGGAAGGCCCCTACCAAGGCAGACAACCCCAACATGAACAGCCGGGGGGCCACACGAAACCAGCCGAAGGGGGACAGGCACCAGGAGGAAGGCAACCAAAAACCGGAAAACCAGAAACAGGATGGGGAAAACACCAATACCCCACCGGTAAACCGGAACCGGATGAACAGGACCCGCCGGAGAAGGACCAGCGAGACAGCCAATAAGCGACCCCGCAAGAACAGGCCAAAACGCACACCCCAGCAGAGGTGTGCGCTGAATCCCAGGCCCGACCAAGCAGACACCACCCAAAGGTAGTAGACCAACCAAAGAGCCACAGCACTTCGGACATGAGCAGGGGAGCCCAATAACCGACAACCGGTGACAACCGGAGCGGCCCGCAGTAGTCAGGACCCAAGGAACCGTGACAGAGGCCACCCAGGACGGGAGGAGAGGCAACAGAGGGCCCTAACAGAGCCCCAACTCCCAGGAAGCGAGGAGAAGTACGGCCTGGATGGGGGTGCAAGAGCTGCCTGCCGAGCCAGGGAGCAGGAGGAGGAGCCACAGCCGTGGCCCTGGACAAGAAAGAGTAAGCCCACCGGGAGCAGAAACAGAAGCAAGAGCCCACCAGGAGACCACCGAAGCAGCCCAGAGACGGACAGACAGGCGCCAACCGCAGCCCGCCCCCATCAGCCATGTAGCGGCCCACAGCCCCCGGAAACCCCCGGAGGACGTCCAACCAGGGACCGACCGGGACAAACCCCGTACAACAACAGAGATTAGGCGGGAACAGGAGTACACAGGACGTAAGGACCGCAGGCCCAAAGCCCGGAAGGGAAGAAGAAGACAGGGACAAACACAGCAAACAAAATGAATCCGTGGCCCCGCGATATACCCCTAAACGCCAGTAAAACACCAGGACAGGAACACACACCCCAAAAGGCAAATAGTCGAAGCATGGGTCACCACCAGTATGTACATTAATGGCAATCAAAGACCACCTCTACTAATTGCGTATTACTACCCAATGGAACCCATCTTGCAACCCCAGAATGAAGAAAGATTGAGAAGGGCCCAATGCTGTGTCATGAAGTGCACGTTACAGTGGAAGTACGGCTTCTCGATGCCGCTTCACAAAACACCAATATGCACAACAAAAATAGATAGTAATGACTAGCAGGTAAGAAATACAAAGACATATTGCAACAAACGTCATACGTAGAGGACCAACATACAAAAAGCACAAACACCTAAATTGCCATACACACACTGCACAGACGCAGGACCGATATCACCAGGCATAAGGGGGAAAACCAAGACTAATCTGAACCAAGATTCAGACCAGGAATGCAAAAACAGGTATAAACCTATAAATAACATTCACCCAGAGTACGAAGTTCCCGCTGGCCGAAACGTGACAGGCAGCAGAAGAGCCGCGCCGAGACGAGAATGCCAAACATAACCTGCTCCCATACACAGCCGTAAACCATGTGTACAGTGGCGCAGCGTGATAAGGACGAAGCGCGCATGCGTGTGCGCAAGACACCGCAAGCAACTAAATACCCCGAAAGCTACGTGTAGGAAAGTGAACTACCCAAGAGGCATAAAGAATCCCACCAAGGACCGGTGCCATTCCAGGGACACCTGTAATCCACACGCCACACGCCCCCGGACCGAGGAACGGGTGAGTGTTAGGCAACTTCGGGACCGGGATCGCCTGAGGCAACGGCAGCAGCGCGCGGCTCCAGACAGCCTGCAGCCGCGCGCGGCACCCGGGAGTATGTGCACCCACCCCGGCCCAGGGGAGCAGCACGGGTCCCTCTGTCCGCCGAGACCATGCTCAGCAGGCGGACTATCGAGGCAAGGCCCCTCAAGACCGGCCTCACCACAAGGACCAAACCGTCCAACCGAGGCACGCTAGGCGAAGCGGAGCCCCGCAGCAGCCAGCACCGGCCGCCACACCGCAGTGAGGCCCCCTGGGGGCCCCGAAAAACAAAATAAAGAAGCGGAGGCGTGCCCAGGGACCGTAGAATGGATAGCCGGGCGCCCCCACCTCACACACAAGCCCCCAAGCCGTCCCAGAGCCCGACCAGCAGGTATAAGGGAAACCTGGTGCATCTGTTAAAAGGGCAAGACTAGAACCCCTCATATCGAGGTAACCACAGTCATCATCCCTGTTCAGGCGTGCTAATGCAACAGAAGGAGCGACACCAGGGGGGGCACGAGTAAAACTACCAAACACTCTGCCCACACGGACCAGGGGAGAGGGAAAAAAAGGCCGCCAGGAAGAGCCCCAGACCCCCTCGTCCGTCCCCCTGTAAACCTTTGGCTCGCTAAAGCAGAGCCTAACCGGCCCAGACCTGACACCGGGGGAAGGAAGGAGGATGGTCCCAGAGTCCTAGGGCTCGCTAGAGCAGGGCCACCAACCAGGGACCCCAGTTCCAGCTACAGCAGGAACCACTTACCTGAAACACGCTCAGGAGAATCTGCAGCGCAGAACCAAAAAAGCAGGCTGAAGGGTTGGGCCGGCCCTCCTCTTATAGAGGTCAGGGGTGATAGGGGTCGGCCATGTTGGGAAGGGATGGGAGGCATGGGAGGCTAACTTTTGCTTTGGAGGGTTCTGGTGTGGAGCTGAAGCTCACTTCGTTTATCATGTGGCGAGGAAGACTTACGAGGAGGTAATGACCTGTTGTGCATTGTGAATGATGGCATTTTGGCAGTTTATACGAATGTGGGAGGAAAAGAGAATCCGCTCCCAACTGCTCCCTCTTAATACCGGTGTTCTGTCATCACCCATCCCTGGCACAAGACAATGTTGAGTCGTAGACCTTTAGTGTTTCTTCTGCACGCACTTTCCATTCCGTATTGTAGTCACTGCTCACACTCTATTCGCAGATGGGTCCTCTGAGAATGATCTTTTCAGCAGTGTCTCCTTCATGCACCATCCGCATCTGTCGTGCTTTAAAGAGATCAAGTGCACATAATCTCTCAACCGTGCCCATTTTGTGTATATCCAGACTGCACCCACATCCAGCAGACCCTCTGCTCATGCTTTATTGAGTGGTGTCTTCTCTGAGCATGTGCTACATCTAGCGATGGTAAGCCTTCAGAGAAAGATGGTCTGCTCATTGCACAGTAAGGACGCGTGCTGCAGGATGCTGTATTCAGTGCGTGGTTGGGCACACTCATGGCCTAGACCACTGTGGCATTTCCGCAGTCATCTGGAGGGTGCTTCATGACCTGAGAGGAGCATGAGGCAAGAAAGGCGGTAGTGTCACTGTGGAGTTCTGCAACAGATGAAAGATGTCAAATATGGGCTTCTTCATCGCATGATTAGTCAACACCATGTCACAGGGAGAGGAGTGGTCAAGCAATCTGAATTTCCCTTTTCAATATGGTGGTTGGTGCAGAGATTTCTGCCTGAGGTTTCCAGTCCGGATGGAGTTGAGTATTTTCCTGTGAGGTAAGTTCCTGTTGGCATCATATATAAAGGAGGCATTAACGAGTGCATGAATGCATGCATCACAACACATTAGTTCCCTTATTTCTCATCAGGTTTATCACACAGTTATTATTTTTGTCCCTGATTTTTCCTCCTTGAGGTCTGAATTTCCTTTGGATCTTCAAATGGATACCTTTGTTTGGGCCTCTTCTCTTCCCTAATGTCAGGGAAAAATTGGTACCTTTCTTATCTATTCCTGCATAATCTTCATCGTCAAACAAGAGCTGCACAATTGTCATGGACATTTGTGTCACTTGTGCCTTTTCCCTTAACAGACACCCCCCAGCAATTCATGTTTTGCAAAATTCCTGCAATATATAAGTGTCCTACGATGCCAACTGAATGGCAGCAAAAATGGAAATGGCCTCACATTTTCCCCATTACATTTGTTCAGTGCTTAATTAGAGCAGGTGGTTTCCAGTGCTCAGCACCAGCACTTAATCAACACCGGTGCTTATTGCACAAACCAATCTTCCCCAGTTCCGAAGTCGGCAGCTCTGGCCATTATGCCACAACCTTTCCCCATTCTTGGTTAGTAGTTGGTTCTGTTTTAGGCGGCACTAACAGGAGAAATGGACTGGTGTAAGCTGCCTCCTGATGAGAGCCCCAGGACTTATTTTTTTTACAAATTAACCACTCCATTTGTTTTTGAGTGCCATTACTTCCATGTTTGGAGAAAATGCTGCCTTGTCATTGGCTGTGCATTCAGCACGTCAAAACGTGCCTCTGCATGCCTGTAGTGAAGCCTTGGTACAGGCCGGACAGCATGCTTGGTTCTCTTTTACCTGAGCTCATTTAGCAGCCCACCTCCCTGAGGGGCCAAAAGACAAGAAAGAGGTATGACCAGTAGCGGTCGGTGGTGGGAGTGCCGCCGAGCGCTGACGTGGGGCGGGGGAGGGGCAGGGTGAGGGGTAGTAAACTACGGATTACGGCAGATTACAGGTAAGTACACATATAAATAAATAAAACGAATTTCGTTTCTCGCGTTTTATTTATTTATATGTGTACTTACCTGTAATCGGCCGTAATCCGTAGTTTACTACCCCCCACCCTGACCCTCCCCCGCCCCACGTCAGCGCCCGGCGGCACTCCCACCACCGACCGCTACTGGGTATGATCCCTGCTTGTACTCCCTCCTCGTCTCACTGTCCTTTACTAATCTATTGTAAACAAGGGTAACACAGACAGGAGGCGCAGCGACAGCATCAGTGCCTGAAGGGGCGCTTCCTGCTTCTGAGGGAGAGTGGAGAAGCCTAGCTCCACTGGTTGCGTTTCGATCCTGAGAAGTGAACGCTGTTTCCCAGGATTGAGTGCATGTGCGCACATCTTGTCCATACCAATGTGGCTGAAAAATGGGCCGGCCTGTTGGTAAATGTGGTAAAGGTGGGCGAGCCAACAAATTAACGAAAGAATAGAGCCAAGACATGGGTCGGCTCTGACTCTACCAACCAGTGCACGAGCCAAGCCTTGAAAATATTTGGCATGTAAGTCATGCAACGGCATTATGTTTCAATATGATAAGCTGTTTTCAAAATTCAATAAAGCGTATTTCTCTTACACGCTGAAGCGTTCACTGTAGTATATCAGATCATAGCTCTGCATTGAGAGGCATCTATTAAAGGTGAGAGTTTTAAACATGAACTGAGAAACTTGCCTTCCCCCACACCGAAGCCAATGCTATTAGTGAACTAACTAAGAGGTAAGTCAGTTGTCATTTGCATTCTTTATGTGGCCTAGATTCTTATAATGGATGGAGAAACATTATAGTTTCTTAAACCAAACACAAGAGATGTTTTTGTACTGCCACATCTATAACTCACATATTTATTTGAAGGTGCTCTCATACCTAAAAATGAACAAAAAATGGAGGTGCATTGAAATAAAATAATTGCCTAGGATCCCACAATTTGGTCAAACGGGGACGCCAGGATTGATCTCAGATTTTTAAATTTCACTCTGGAATTCAGTCAGAAGGTCATGGGTACCGCTTTTTGACATTAAAGATTAATAATGCCTTGACTTTAAATCTTGGATGATGAGATTAGAGCATGGTGGCAGACAGAATCGACATTTCATTTTTGGCAGTTTTACATAATGCAAACCTTGCCCAAGGGGATGCCAGCACTTCACAAGAGAGACAGACTACATTACATGGGTTTTTTTTCAGTACAGGGAGGATTTTCCTGGATCCCTGAATTCAAAGCCCGAATTCGAACCCGGCTCCCTGGTGACACATGGCCACTAGAGGACCTCGGGCTGAGCCAGACCCAGGTATGGCTCTTACTCAGCTCTTGCTTTCAGTGGCCCGCCCACCTCTAAAGTATGGAGAGTTTCTGAGAGCCCGACAGCGATGAAAAACAACTAAACTGTAGGAGAGAAGGGTCATCTTTAAAAAGTATGCCTGATTTTAACCCAGCCTAACCAACATTTTGAAAGGCTCTTGCCTGCCTAGAAGTCTTTCCATCGATCTTTAAGCAAGGCCACTTTTGTGCAATTCTAGAAGTTTCGTTTTGGTTCCCTATTGGGAAGGGCTTGCTTGCCAGGTGGCCAATACTTCTTGAAAATTCACTGGTTTTACCTGCTGTATGGATTTTCATCCAAGAAAGTT
Source organism: Calotriton arnoldi (assembly GCA_963921515.1). NCBI lineage: Eukaryota > Metazoa > Chordata > Amphibia > Caudata > Salamandridae > Calotriton > Calotriton arnoldi. Next base: position 581,300 of record CAWUFW010010987.1, read on the forward strand.
CACCCCTTCGGCACCACCATTAATCAGCATGTGTGGGATGCATCATGGGTTGCTGTCTGTGACTGTGTGGTCTGTGACATGTTTGCAGAAGTGCATGTGTTCTGCTGAACATTACAGCTTGCTCTTTTGCGCTGTTCACTCACTAGGTTTAACTTATTTTGTGAATTTTAAGGTAAGTATACCAGTGGGAGTACACACCAGCAGATCTGGATTGCCTTTTAAAAATGAATACGTAATTTAGTAGTTTTGTCTGATTGATGATTTTATGTGGATGCGAACCACGACTCCCAGAATACACGAGGCTGTTAGTGGCATTGCATTGCCTCCCTATTGATATGGAGCTATGTGCATACTCAGCCCTTAGACCCTCTGAGGTGGGCTGCCACACTGAATTCCAATTTGTATTCCTAGTTTTTGCCCTTATCTTATTATTTTCATTGCTTTTCAAGCAGGCCACCTACATGATGAGCCACAAGCATGATAAAATGTGTCTGTGACTACTGAACATTCTTGAAGAATGATGTTAAGGCGGTCACATCTAAGAGTATGACAACATTGCGTGATTTTGCTTTTGTTTCCCATTTGAAAATGCATGCTCACAGCTTATACCTTTAACGTGGTAAAGTTGCTTGCTTGTGAGAATCTGGGCATCAGTGAACTTTTTTTGGAACATCACAGAAACAAATGAATTATAAGGGATTTTATAGTACTTTTTAACAACTGACTTAATTACAAACCTATGCAAACAATACTGACTGTGAATAAAATAATGTGCAGTAAAAATGCAGCAAAAGAACCTGATATGATAGTTGGCCACAAAATGTACTATTTCATGCCGCAATGTTCTAGGGGGTCTGTCTTAAGGAGACCCTTGACATCTTTGGTGTGTACTGTTAAGAGCAGGGTGGTAATGTGGCTACAGAGAGGAGTTTCCCTTTCCTTGGGCAATCAACAGGAAACTTGACAGCCCTTCACAGCCTGCAGTCCTTGACAGAATGGTTTATTATACAGACTAACCTTCTTATTAGCTTGAAAATAGTTATAAATATGCAATTAAACTACTCTTCCACCAATCAAGCGATATTGCTGCTGACTTCGCAGAATGCTGTCATTGCAGGGCCATGTTGGGCTTAGCTTTCTTGACGTGGACTTGGCTGAGTGATCAACACAGTGGCTTTTGCTGCAGTTTTCTTATTGCGTATCTCTAAGTGGCAAAGGACTGGCTTTCCCAATGTTTGTTACGCTTTTCCTTTTTCATTTCTGCAGGCTGTTTATTTTATGTCAAACTTACAGACTGGCTTTCCCTTTTCCCAGGTAGTACGGAGAAAGAGGCCAATCAGTGGTGGTGGTGGTGGTTTCAGGAGCTGACCGAGCAGCTGCCTGATAAAAGACGTTTTAAGGCATGGGCAAAGTGGGCTATTGCCAGGGCCCCAGCCTTTAGAGGGGGCCCCCTGATGGAGACAGCTCTGTTCTGCAGAAAGTCTTTCCCTAATTCTGACCTTGCATAATTCTTAAACAGATTGTTTTAAATTCCATTTTCCATTAATTTATTTTTAATGAGGGTGATGTGTGAAAATCTATTACAGACATTTTGCAGAGAAATGTTGTGTTCATGTTTCATACAACATCCATAAAAAGGTTTCTTTTAGATCAAAACAGAACCTCCTATATGAGAAGTGGGAGAGCGTCACAGAGATTATTTTCAGTAATATTAGTTAGCTGCTGCTGCGTTACAGTATTGAAAACATGTCACCATCCCCGAATATTAGATGTAAACCCATTTAGAATTTGGACGAGTGTGTCTGTACACTGTCAGTAACCTTCCCAAAGTGGGCATGGAAGAGCTGAAACTGTATCATAAATACAAAGCTGTTCCAAACAGGGGCCCCCAAAATAAGTTTGGCCCAGGGACCCCAAAATCCTTAAGAAGTCCCTTTGCCTGATGGTTCTTTGGTGTAACTTGGGCTATTGCTTTTGATGGTTTAGGCTGGTTTAGGGTTCTACTTTCAGTATAATGTGGGGTGTTTTCCATATAGAACTGCAACTTCTGATTTTAATAAGGCGGGATGAGTAATACGTGAGACCATAATTGTTGCTGTTGTTTTTCTTTTTCTTCTTTTAATTCTTCTTCTTCTTATTATTAGTATTATTGTTTTTGTTGTTATTATTGTTGTTGCTATTAATATATTTCTAAAGTGCTCATTACTGAAAGACTTCAAGGTGAAGAGACATAAAAAGAACACATCGAAGCTAAAAATTCAAAAACCCAAATGCAAGAAAATGTGTTCAAAATCTTTGCTAAAGAAATTCTTAATTCCTGATTCTTCTGATATCCGCAGAGAGACAGTTCCACAGGTTAAAGACCAAGGGGCACATTACGATACCCGGCGTAAATAAATCCGCCAGGCATGGAAGCGGCAAAAATCCGCCCGCACACACCGCCTGAACACCGACCACGCCATTATGAGTACACAAACCGAAAACCGCCATCGGCGGAAAAATCACACAAAATACCGCCCGCCATCGTCCGAGTCGGAGTCAAACCGCCCGCCACGGACGGAAACACGCACGACAACACAAAACCGCCCGCCCACACGGCCGACACACCGCACGTGAAATTACGATCGCACCGCCATGAGCGCGGAAAAACAACAAATATACCGCCCGCCAGCGCAAACAACGCCGATGAGAATCGACACGGCAGAAGCCATGGCGCCCACGTACCTGCACAGAAACCATCCGCACACAAAACCAATAGCACACAACATGGCCAACAAGTCCACACAGCAAGGCACACACAAATACACAAGCACAGTACACATCCCGAAAACACCCCCCGGACAAACAAAAAATACAAAGGCCAGAACCCCAGACACAACACACCTGAAAACAACAGACCATGAGGACACACCCACATAGGTGAGTACAAAAGCAGCACTCCCACAGACCACAACCCCTTGCTACATTGCAAACCAGAGAGGAGAGGAGAGGACACAGTGACACAGCAAGGACAGCAGCACACCACAGAAACGCACACATCACTACCACCACCACCACCACCACCACCACCACCAAACACCACCACCACCACCACCACCACCACCAAACACCGGCACCACAAACCCCCTGCACATTACACAACACACACCGCACCAGCACCACAAACACCATGGCACCACAAAGGATGCCCAAGTTCACGCCCATGGAGCTGACGGTCATGGTCGACGAGATCATCAAGGTGTACCCACAAATCTATGGGAACATGGTCCAGCACACACCACTAGCCACCAGAAACAGAATGTGGACCCGGATCGTAGACCAGGTCAATGCAGTCGGGACCCTGCCCAGGAACAGAGTCGAGATAAACAAACGTTGGAATGACGTAAAGAGCCTGGTCAAGAAGAAGGAGGGCAAAAACAGAGAGCTGGCTGCCGTCACTGGCGGAGGGAATCCCGCGCTCTTTAAGACCTTCAAAGCGTGGGAGGAGAAGGTGCGAGTCGTAATCCATCCGGAGATCCTCGCCGGATTAGCAGGGGAGTGGAGGCTGGTAAGTACAAACTAATGTATACTAGCACACCGCTATGTACACACATGCGCAACCACCATGCCACAGCTCCCAGGGACAAACACCCCCATGTCCAGCACACAATACACAACACATCACACGCACATGCAACAGACACTACCACACACAGGCCAAACCGAACAACTGTAAGATGCGTGGGGACATGTGTACACTAAGCCAGCCACGTAACCACCAACAGGTCCCCAAATATGCCAGAAGCGCCACAACGAGCACCCACCACACCCATGTGTCCGCCACAGCTGCACTAACCGACAAGTAACAGGTAAGTGGCAGGAACACAAAGTGCAGTGGGTGGGACGGTGGACAGCCCAAGTACAACACACACCAGGCCCCAGTCCCACAGCACAGCAAGGAGGAGCATCCCCCACACCCCACAGCCACGTGTCAGCCACCGCAGTGCACAACGACAGCCGAAAGGCAGACATCACGGTCCACAGCAATTGGTGTCAGTGGGTGTACAGCCACCCCCACGACCCACTACACCCCCCCACCCCCACAGACCTGCAACATGGAGCACCCCCGCTTAGAGCCATGTGGCATCCAGTACAGTGCACGCACGAACAACTTGCAGGTGGGAAACTGGACAGGGCTGGATTACTGGAGGCATGAGGACCATAACACCACCAACACATGGGACATGTCACGTAGCACACGAACACGCAGCACCGCCCACCGTCACGAACAAGTGAACAATGTGCACACGGACATGAACAGCAGACTCACACCCCACATGACCCATCACAGACATAGCAACACCCAAGGAGCCACGTCTGCATGCACAAGCCACACTGAATATAGTCCCACACGGCAGCCACTGTGCAACTCATCACACACAACCGAAACACCATTGAAGTCCTGTCCATGTAGCCCCCACTGCCTGTCAACCCCACACCCCACAACTACGCCTATGTAAGACAAACAACACTAGACGCAACAGAGCGGAACAACAGAAATGCACACGAACACCACTGAACCCATCAAACTCACAGACACACCATGCACATACAACATACCATCCATCCCATCCGTCAGCCCCAGTCACATGAAAGGCATGTCATCCGCACAGCTGCCACACATACAGCAGTCACGCTAAGACACATGCCCATGACCAACCATGTGCCAGAAGTCAATTAAGCGCACGACACACTGTGAGCAACAACACACAACATGGGCCACACCCCCCGAGCACTGCAGTGATGCACATGGCACAGGGCAGCACGCACACCAAGGAGATGGGACAACTGCAATACGTTGGCTGGCACACAACTATCACTCACTCATAACGATGCGTCCAATGCCATGTCCAGTAACCACAACAGACAGCAAATATGCAGGGCATGTCAGGCATGCACACACCTCAGACCATGCACTGTCATGCTGCCACAACACATGTCACGTTCGGCACCCATGGCTCACAGCATGTACCCCAAAAGCATATCCCCTCCCAAATGCGAATCTGGGGCATGGCCCCCATGTTGCCATATGCGTTCCTAAGCGTTCCATTTGAACCCCAAAAGCATATCCCCTCCCAAATGCGAATCTGGGGCATGGCCCCCATGTTGCCATATGCGTTCCTAAGCGTTCCATTTGAACCCCAAAAGCATATTCCCTCCCAAATGCGAATCTGGGGCATGGCCCCCATGTTGCCATATGCGTTCCTAAGCGTTCCATTTGAACCCCAAAAGCATATCCCCTCCCAAATGCGAATCTGGGTCATGGCCCCCATGTTGCCATATGCGTTCCTAAGCGTTCCATTTGAACCCCAAAAGCATATCCCCTCCCAAATGCGAATCTGGGGCATGGCCCCCATGTTGCCATATGCGTTCCTAAGCGTTCCATTTGAACCCCAAAAGCATATCCCCTCCCAAATGCGAATCTGGGGCATGGCCCCCATGTTGCCATATGCGTTCCTAAGCATTCCATTTGAACCCCAAAAGCATATCCCCTCCCAAATGCGAATCTGGGGCATGGCCCCCATGTTGCCATATGCGTTCCTAAGCGTTCCATTTGAACCCCAAAAGCATATTCCATCCCAAATGCGAATCTGGGGCATGGCCCCCATGTTGCCATATGCGTTCCTAAGTGTTCCATATGAACTCCAAAAGCAAAGTACAAACCAGACCCAGGATGGGCCAGGAGCCCGCATACACCAGAGTCACAATGAGTAGGGGCAAAGCAACACACCCATCGGCATGGCCAATCCGTCCCATGCCACATGTGCACAGCACACAGTCCCATTGCCTAGCACACACAACTACAGATGCCACAGCCACACACTCGCCTCCGGGAAACCCATGTACGAGATTGCACGAACTGCCAATGTCAGACGACTAATACATACTTCGCCAGGTGCAACACAATAACAAATCTCATTTTCTCCACAGGTGACGAACTGCTGGACGCTGGGGATGGAGACAGCAGCCAGCACAGCCAGCCTACAAGCCCCCAACGAGGACACACGGATCTGGAGGATCTGTCCACCTCTTCGGACACGGACCACCAAGCTGGCCCATCTGGCGTGGCAGGGCCCAGCCGCTCCCCAGGACCCCTCCTACCCACCAACCCATCATCCAGGGATGCTGAACAGTCCCAGTCCCCTGCTGCCACTGTCGTTGCGGCCACACCCACGGTCATTGCGGCCACTACCACTGCCGCAACCGCCACCATCGCCGCACCGACCACCACCGCCTCCACCACCACCACGTCTTCGCTGGCACCAGCCCCAGCGCAGGTGGTGGCCCGGCCGACTGGATCCACCCTGGGAGCCACAGCGAGGACCGTGGTGTGCAATGTGGCTAGTGGGCAGGCCGGTGGCAGCAGGACTGGTAGGAGGAGCAGGGTCAGGGAAACGCCAGCCTCCCCTGGGAGCCATGCCCTGCCTCAAATGGCCAGAGTCCTTGGGGCCTATGAAGAGGCCCAAGGACAATGGGCCAGGTCTGCCACTGACACGCGGGAGGTGCTGGGGGTGCTGAGGTCCATGGACGCCCATATGGGCCAATTCGTGTCCCGTATGGACCAACTCGTGGACCTCATGGGCCAGCTGGTGGTGGCGGTGGGGTCACAGGCAAGGCCAGCAACACCACCTCCGCCACCACCTGCTAGGGCGCAGGGTCGGCCAGCAGTGTCCACTTCCCCTGCGTCCACAGCCAGTGAGCACACCTCACCCACCACCAGCAGGTCGCCACCACACACCCCCTCCCAAACGTGGAAGGGGCCGTCCGAAGAGGAAACAGATCTCCCGGGAGGACTTCGCACGCTCCAGTCGCAAGTGAGGCAGCCAGCCAGCCTTCCGCCAGCCTTCCTTGACCAGCCACTGCATTGACTTGCTCTACGATCCCACTCCACACAGCCAGCTGGATGGCATGTGTGTGTTGGACTATGGACATAGAACCAGTGGGTACACCCTGATCATCACGCAGCCATGACCGACAGCTCATTGTCACTGCACGCACCACTTTTGTTATCACCTTACACACAATCACATGTCACAGTTCGTAATAAATGCACCTTATTCACTAACTGCTGTTTGTGCCCTGTGTTTTATTTGTACGGAATACAACGGCCACCTTGGGCGGAAGGGCACCTGATGCGTGGCATGGCAATGGAATCCGGAGGGCCTGTAGGGACCTAGGGGTGGGAGACAGAACAGGAGCACATTCAATGAGTGTGTCACACACCCATCACACAGTACATGTCAACAACTACAAGCAATGTACACACATCGCACAGAGCAATAGGGCACAATGCCACAGTCACCAACAGTGGCATACTACCCTGGCCATGGAGCGTTGACACACTGCACGCAGTGAACATACGGCCACCCTGACACAGCACACACACACTTGCACAGATACAGACACATCATCCGTCGTACATGGACACTCACCGTCAAGTGAAGTAGCGGGCGATGAGCTGCTGGCGCACATTCCCAGCTTCCTCCTCTCCGCTGTCCACCTCACTCGAGCTGTCCTGGTCTGCGGGCTGGGGCCCTGGTTGATCTCCGTCATCCACAATGAGGGGGATCTGCTTCCGAATGGCCAGATTGTGCAGCATGCAGCACGCCACCACTATCTGGCACACCTTCTGTGGGGAGTACGCCAGTGCACCCCCGGTGCGGTCCAGGCACCTGAACCTGGACTTGAGGAGGCCAAAGGTACGCTCGACCACACGTCTGGTCCTCCCATGTGCCTCATTGTATCGATCGTCTGCTGGGGTGCGAGGATTCCTCAATGGACTGAGCAGCCATGCCCCATTCGGATACGCAGAGTCACCTGGGTGTGAGGGACACAGAGAACCGTAGCTATTCCAACTGGACAGGGGACAGCATCGCACAACCAGCACGCTACACCACTCCACATACTCACCGACAATACAGGCACGATCCTGTTGCAGATTGGCCATCAGTCGTGGCAAGATGCTGTTGCGCATTATGTGTGCGTCATGGGCCGAGCCTGGAAACTTTGCACACACGTGGGTGATCACCATGTCCGCAAGGCACACCACTTGCACATTCAGGGAGTGCGTGTGCTTCCTGTTGCGGTACAGGTGCTCAGTGGCCTGTGGTGGAACAAGGCCAACATGAGTGCAGTCAATGGCTCCCACGACGTGTGGGATTCTGCCAAGGGCATAGAATGCACCCTTCACTGCCGCCAATTCACGAGCCCTGGGGAAGCGGATGTACCTGTTCCGGTACAGCATCATGGCTGCCAGTACATCCCTCAGCACCTTGCTGAACATGGGCTGGGACATCCCTCCTCCACTGCCCACTGTGTGCTGGAATGACCCAGTGGCGAAGAAATGCATGGCGGCCATCACCTTAGCCGTGGGGGTGACAGCAGTCGGATACACCCTGCGGGGACGGAGATGGGGCTCTAACATGGCACACAGTCGATGCAGAGTTGGCCTGTCCAGCCGAAACTTCCTGATTACCTCTGTATCGTCCATGTCCGCCAGCAATTGGTATGGGCGGTCAATGTTCGGTCTCCGCCTGGGTTAAATGGCAGAGGACACATGTCAAAGCAACACGGCACATAGCAATTTCGCATACACATCACTGACATGACTGAGCAAGCACATGAGCCACAGCCCAGCTGTCAAGCTGGGACGGCACGGCCACAATACACTTACACAGGTCTCCCAACAATGGCAATGGCAAGTGAGACATACCACTGCCATGTGCATGCACATGGGGATCTAGGCCCCAATGACTTGCGGGGCGTGCTGATGGGGACTGACTGCATATTCGTCAAGCGGCAACGCCACGGCAACATGAGTGTCTGCTGAGCATGGAACTGCTTCCGAGGCTGGATGAGTATGGCACACGACGACGACGATGTGGGCACGGGCTGAGCGGCCAATACAAGTGGGACCTGTGGCACGAGGGGATATGAGACAGTAGTAGGTGTCAGCACTACACCCTATGTACAGCACTGTACGGATCACAGCTCCCGAAACATTGACTGGTGTCCACATTGACAGCCCCATGCCAAGACGGCTGTGTGCTTGCAGTCACAGGTGAGAGGTTACATTGCACGTGCCAGGTGGCAGACGTACATAGTGGGAGCTGGCATGTGTGTGCATGTGTCTCCTGTTCAGGATCCACCAGATGGGCGCTGACTCTGTACTGACCATTGGACACAGCATGTTCCGTGGAAGGCTTGTGTGTGTGGGATGGTGGCACTGGATGTGCCTCCGTTGGGTGGGGGGCCATGCACAGGGCGGGTACGTCGATGATTGCGCATTGTTGGTCACGGTGGGTGCACCAACTAAGATGTGTTGCCCTGTGTTAAATTCCTATGTCCGCATGATGATGGACTGTGGATGTGGGCAGACTACACATTGGTCGATGTGCTGTCTATATGCATGTGCCTTCACACCAGGCACAGCTGCCCCTGCACATGTGACCCCTGCTGGACTCGCTGCTGGGTCTGTGGAGCTGATGCACCTTCTGCGCGTGGGGCGGACAGCTCTCCTCACTTCCCTCATTGCGCATGTCATGTCTTTGCCGCAGGTGACATGGATCATGGAGGGCCCACATGTACGTGTGGGTAGGCTACACATGATTGTTCACTGGTCGCCACCCCCAGTCAGTGTTTCGAATGGGAAGGTTGTCGTGCTGGTGGTATGTTCGATGTGGCGGATGGGCGGGCCTAGGTGCGGGCTTACATTCCGGACATGGGGGGTAGTTGGATTGGCGACTAGTTGCAGTACACACGGGACACGTCTCTTCCTTTCCACATCTGGGTCATCCCTTGTACTAACTGACAGTGATACAGTCATCTTCGCCCCAGCCCTCATGTCCTCCCCTCGCCCCCCAATATGCATGCTCACCTGCGAGGCTAGCGCTTGCACAGGCAGCCCCAAGCTCGCACCAGAGAGGGCAAGGAGTGAATGTGTGGGTCCAGTTGCACGAGTGGGCTGTCTCAGGGTATGATGTGTGGCGGGACGCCGTCCACCTGCGTGGTGCCCCAAATGGAGACCCGGCCTGCATGGACTATGCATCACAGTCTTCGCCTTCCGGATCCGCCACCTGCGACACCCAGTGGCTGCGGCTGCCCTTGCGGCCAGGCCGCGTCCGTCTGTGGCTGTTGGCCCACACATTCACTCTTTGGCCTCTCTGGGGAGGGCTCGGGGGTGGTGGCGCACGCGCTTGCACTTAGTCGCAATGGCATGTGTCGTGGTTGGTATGATGGGCAATGGATGGGATGGTGCGAGCCACCTCCCGTGATGTCAGTGCTGCTCGTGCTGTGGTGCGTCCCCTACACTTCCATGTGACTTGTGCCATGCTAGATGTTGAGGTTCTATTGCCTGCGTGATATGACCAGGAGGAGCGCGAGGAGACCTCTCACACACCATGCTCCACTGCCATCCCGTGCCCTGTATCGCCTGTGCGGATTGACTATGTTGGGGTTACACCTGGTCGACTGGGGCTGTGTGTGCCTTGTCAAGGGGCATGGCGGGCGCACAACAGGATCCAGCTTGTCCACAGAGGGTGGGCTGAGGTGCGCCTGGTACCGCCTTGTACGTGTGCCCGGCTGCTGTGCACACACGTGTTCACTCCCCCCGACAGGTGTCCTCTCACAATGCCCAGGGAAGCGGTGGTGTACTGTTCATGACCCCTCCCAACACGGCGTGCTCCAACTTGGCATGTGCGCATCTACCCGTCGCACCCACCCACCTGAGCACTGCGTCCATACGACTTCACACGACACATGTGTGTCTTCCACAGTAGTGCTACTCATTTGCGTTGACATCCAATACCAGTGGACTACATGGTCATGTCACGACTGCCGTGTACTTCACATACTCTCATCCTCTCTCATTCGTACTTGTGAAATGAGTCAGCGGAGACAGTTTTGGTTTCAAACATTATATTGAGTCTTCTGTCCTCTGTGATGCAGTATAGTGGACACTACTGGCAGCGGAATACATGTTGAGGATATACCTAGCATGATTACAAATGGGATAGGGTGTGGGGTTACATCTGCTTGGCCAAGGCTGTGCTAATGTACATTTACGTATAGCTGCGGAGCTGCGGACTTTGACACAGACGGTATACATGTAGCCTACCAGACCGCTCGGCATCATGGGCACAGTCCATCTCAGTTCCATGTGACAGGTTTGCTGCGTGTTGTTCCTCATGCACGCGTGCATGTGAGATGACATCAGGGCATGTGCTTGCGTGCATGCAGCGGCGTGCCACTTGTTGTTGCACTGTGGTGGTTACTGGACATGTCACAGTCACTGGGGTCATGTTGTTGTTGTATGCACTTGTCGTCCATGCAAAGGTCCTGGTATGGGATTCCCGGGGCGGGGGTGGGAGGGGTGCAGCACCCACAGACTCCAGGCGACCTATTCATGTCCACTGAGCGGTGTGTGTGTCCATGTGCGCTGGATCCATGTCGTGTCCTGGTTGTTCGTGCAGTTCCGTCCATGTGGGTGCGATGCACAGAGCCCATGCCACTGCCTCCCACGATGCATGCGGTGTTCCTGGATGTGATGGGGAACAGTGTGCATGTCCCGGTCATATCCGATGTCATGGCGATGTCGTTGATGGTGTGGTTACAGTTGCCGGTCGTTTGGTATGGCTGTTGTGGTGGTGACTGGCCAGTCCGTGCGGAAGCTGAGCATGGGTGCGGGGTTGGACTTCATAGGTCACTCGGGGAACCTGCGTTGTGGTCCGACGTATTTACAGGTTGTCAGGTATGCGATGCCGTCCAGCAGGGCTTCCATGTCATTGGTGGTGTACATGTTTGCCAGCCAATGAAGCGGATGGTGGCTGTCAAGGTGTTGTTCGTAGGTTGTCCCTTGGAGGACCATGATGGGGCATGCTGGGTGACATTCGATGTAGCTGTTCTCGATGATCCGTCGTGTGGAGGCACAGTGGTTCCATTTCAGTGCGCGTGCGATGTTGGCCACATACGCCATGCCCCCATAGGCAGAGCAGGCCCTGTCGTGTGCGTCCAGAGGGAGGAGTAGTGGTAGCAGGTCCGCCTTCAGACATGCCGGGTTGGAGAGGCATATCTCGACGGGATGCTGGTAGGGACACCTCCGACAGTAGAAGACGGGCATGACGCAGCTGAACAATGTGATGCGGTAAGTCAGTCGGTAACTTACGTTCAGCAGGGACAGGAGATCGCATCCCAATGTATGTATTGTGTTGGTTTGGTACAGCTTGAGCTGTTCGGCGTAGTTGGGTAGGTGTGTTGCGGTTGCCATTTCGCAGCGGTTCGTAGAGGTGGCGTGCTCCGGCTGTGTGTCCAGTCTGCAATGTGCACGCTCCGGGGTTGCTGTGAGCTCTGTGTAGTCGTGGGGAGACAGGACTTGTGTTCTGTTGGCTTGTTTGGAGGACACGAGCCCTCTTCCCACATGCTTCTCAGACAGTTCAAGGTCAGTGCTGTGTGACTCCTTCCAATTAACTTGCATGTGGCCGACATGGGGGAGTGTTTTCTTCTTTCTTCCCCATCCGTTGTGTGCTTCTGTGATATGCGCTATCTGCCCTGTGGTCGGTCTCCTCGGCATGCCTGTGTTGGTCTATTCTTGGACAATGGCTGTATTCACCGGCTTCTGTCGTAGGGCTGTGGTTTCGGTGTTGGAATGGAAGGTCATTCAGTGCTGTCTGCTCTCCCTTGTGTGGGCGGCAGGCTGCCTTTCCGCTCTGCGTTGGGCCTTGTGTGTGGATGTAATTCTTGGGCCACCTGTTGTCGGTCCCCGGGCTCTTTGGTGTTCCGTTTCATGTGTCTTGTTCATATGTGCAGGGTGGTATGGGTTTTTCAGTGTGGTACTGGCGTTCCTCTTCCCGAAGGAGCCCTGCTTCTCCTAGTTGGTGTTGCCGCCGCTGTGTGCTACGCCATGTTTGTTACACTGGGGTGTGTCCTGCTGTTGCGTGACTTCACTGACATGTGTGCGTCGGTTGTGTGGCGTTGGGTGTTGTCCGTGAATTGGGCGTTGGGGACATGTCTGTGGCCGGCCTGTCACGTGTCATGTGCGTTCGGGGTGGGGCTGATGTGTGTGCTGCTTGGTTGTGTCCCTGTGTCTGTGTGCGACGCATGCATGGCGCTGCGGTTGGCCTCTGCGTTGTGCGCATGTGTGGCGGCGTCATCGGCGCTTTGGGGCCGTGACGGGGTGGTTGGTTCCTAGTCCCAGGTGGTGTGTACACATGTGTTCTGCGATGTTAGGATTTGGCCTGTGTGTCATATGTGGATGCAATGGTGGATGTGTAGTGTGCACGCGCTGGTGGGGGTTGTCCGCTTTTCCGCCCTTGCACTGTGTGCGCTGTTTGCGTGCACTTGTTGTGTGTGTGCCTACCTGCGTCTCCGCGGTACGTTGCGTCCTTGGTGGTGCATCAGCAGAAGCATGGGAAGGGCCTGCAGTGCTGGATTCATGCCCGGGGTGCCGCTTCTTCGTTGTCCGTGCTCTGCGTCCGTGTTTCCGCCTCTCTTTCACGTGCGGTGTCTCTTTGCCGTGGGAGCCGTTTGTTTGCGGCATCGTAATTTATGCGCCGGGCGGGACGTGTTTCGTCGGACGGTGTGTGTCAGTTGTGCTGCGCCGCTACGTGTGCGGGCGCACTTTGATGGCGGACGGTGTTGCTGGCTTGCCGGCGGTGTTTGGCCTGCTTTTCGCATCATAATTGGGCGGGCGTGTGGACTGCTGCGTGCCGGCGGTAACTGGTGGTTTTTGCATGCGCCAGCACGGCGGTTGTGCTTCCGCCCGCCATCGTAATGGGCCCCCAAGTGATGAAAGAGCAGCGGAGAGAGGAGAGGAATGGAAATAACTCTGAAGTTTCTTGTTCCAAGACCTTATGTGATATACAAAGACATTTCAATTGCACCCTCTGCCTCATGGCAGTTTTTTTCCAGGCCTCCAGCACAAGATAGAAGTTTTGGAGGGTCTGTACTGTCCTGACCATGAAACTCCGCAGACTCTGCATAATTGACACCAGATATCCAAGTGACAACAGATATAAGCTGTTACAAAAAAACACTCTGGCATGTCTGTCTTTGGGAAAAAGGTGAAAATCTTTCTCAGCTGGCATAGCACATGTAAGCAAGAACTAAACACTGCATTCACCTACATCTTCAAAGATGCATGATCAAACAGGACTCTCAAGCTTGCTCTTCCAGAGCGGTTGGAGGCAGTAGTACCATATGTGAAGACCAAAAGGCGCTTTCCCAAAAATCAGGGTTATTGCCCAGGAGAAGGAGCTCAGCTTTTTCGGCATTGAGTCGGACTAATTAGCGGCCATCTGGGGATGTGTGACCACTCCTCCAGAAAAGAATCAAACAGTGCCAACACTGCCCCAAATGCAAAAAGAACAATTGATGGACAGAATGCTGCACAATGTCAAACATTCACCCCAGTACAGAGATCTGGGCCTAAATCCATCGATTTAACCCAGATCTTTTGACTGGGGGTGAATGTTTGATTTACTCTTCATTCCGTCCATCATCTGTGTGTCTTTTGCTTTCTCGCCCTAAGTGCGCCGGGTATGCCCATACGTGAGTCCCGGGCTCACTGTGCCACTGGATTCAAGCGCCTGGCTGATGAGGGGTGATGCCCCGAAACCGGTCTCAGGATGCTTGTTTCCTGTCCAGGGAGGACCTGGCCTGGCAGTTCGGGCTGGACTGTTCCCATGAGGCACAGGGTCAAGACTGATTTGCATATGGCTGGGTCTAAACTGGGGTGGCATGGTGAGCAAATGAACAATGGATTTCTCGCCCTAAGTGCGCCGGGTATGCCCAGACTTGAGTCCCGGGCTCACTGTGCCACTGGATTCAAGCTAGCCTGGCTGTTGAGGGGTGATGCCCCGAAACCGGTCTCAGGATGCTTGTTTCCTGTCTAGGGAGGACCTGGCCTGGCAGTTCGGTCTGGACTGTTCCCATGAGGCACAGGGTCAAGACTGATTTGCATATGGCTGGGTCTAAACTGGGGTGGCATGGTGAGCAAATGAACAATGGATTTAACCCATATCTCTTGACTGGGAGTGAATGTTTGGTTTACTCTGCATTCCGTCCATCAACTGTGTGTCTTTAACACCTCCCCAAAGACATTCAATCTGACCTCAAGAGGTCGTCTAGATCAAGGGGCATACCTTAGCCGCTTCCTACGGAAAGCATGAAAATACACAGGATCAAATAACTTGTTTTCAGCTACTATTTGTTTCCAGCCCATTGACTCCACCCCCATATCCCCAATACCTTCTATGCTCTATTGGGATTTGTTTCCTTTTGTCTGTGTTATGCTATGCTCTTGTAACTAATGTAACTTTGCAATTACTGTTTTTATGTAACGTGCTCTGATACCTCCGGGTCTAGCCTGCGCTTTATAAAACTGTTCAATTGTAACTGTTGTAACATTAACGCAACATTCCTGTGATAGGGCGCTCTGATACCTCCGGGTCTAGCCAGCGCTCTTTAAAATCTTTTCAAATTATATCAAATCAATTCTTTCCTTCCTGAACGCTGAGACCTGTGCAACTTGGCTGATGCCCGGTGGAGCTGCTAGACAGATAAAGAGGAGATTGGCCCTGGTTTTCCCCCTTGACCGTCACCTACCCAGCCGGACTTCGATTTCATGCAACATTGTTTTGTTTCCTGTACCTACCTTACTCCTGTAAATGATGTAACCTGTATTGCAACGATCCGAATTGTAAAGCGCTCTGATACCCTCTGGGGTCTAGTTCGCGCTATATAAAACTTTATAAATAAATAAATAAATAAACACCCCATGGTCAAGACTGTCAAAAGTGGCAGAAAGATCAAAAGGATCACAGCTGCTGTTTCACTGTCACCAAGAATAGACCTAATTTCTTTGAAGCCAAACACATACTCGTCTCAGTACTGTGCCCTGAGCAGAAACGAAGCGGGCCAGGTCACGGTAATTATACTTTTTCAAATAATCTAAAATTTGTTTAGCAATTATATTTTCTTGCAATTTGCCCAAGGGAGTTGTGACAGTAAGGAGTAGGAGTCAATAACTGTTTGGATCATCGGAGTCTAAACTAGCACTTTTAGGGAAAGCTCAAACTCCCCCAATTTTCCAGGTGTTTGCTACTCTCCTGAAAACCAGGATGACATTAATCAGCTGTGCAACCATGCCAGCCAAACTATGAAAGGCTGAAGTTGGGTCTGGTGGCTCAGTGCATTAATGCATCCACTCCAGTCACCTGTGACTTTGTGATCACAGTTTCAAATGCTGGTGAGTAAACTCAACATTTAATTGTTCCAGTGTCGATCAAATACGAAAATCTAGTTTGGTAACATTAAACATCCTTTATGCAACCTTAAAATGCTCCATGGAGTAAACATGCAATTTTACAAATACTCGTAATCTTATGTTGTGTTGAACTGGCGCAGGACAGAGATCTGCAGATTAACTAAACTTTGTTCTGGGTGTAAGAATGTAAAATAAAGTTTCTCTTCAAAGCGCCAGAACGTGTCTGCAGAGGAGTGTAAAGAGGCAGAGATTCGGAAGACCAGAGTAACTAGATGTTCTCATAGATACTTCTGACTCTGTCAGTGAAATAAGAGTCAACCTATCACTAAGAGCTCAGGATGGTAGCTTCGAAACGCAAAAGGGATTAATAAAATATTTTACAATGCAAAAAAAGTGGGTAGCTCGCAGCCTCTAACATATGTATAAAAATGGATTTTGCCTTCAATATAACTCTTTGTATATTGCATGTTGTCTTGTAAGGGTCAGTGCAAGTCAGTGGCACCCAACTTGTGGCTTGTGAGTAACATGTTGCTCGCAGCATCCTAAATAGTTGCTCACCAGTGGCCTCATGCCCTAGTTTTACTTTTCTAGTGCCACATAGCACAAACATTCTTCTTGTGAAAAAGAGCATGTCTAACACTTTTCCCTCAGGGGTGTAATATGGCAGAAATACAAATGGAGCAGCTAGTGAGCTAAGGTCCAGCTAGTCAGAACCAGCAAAACACAATGCTTTCTGCTAACTGCAGCATGATAACATTTGCAAAGTGCGCACACTCACAATAAATAGCACAATGTGCTAGCTGATGCATTATGGAAACTGAAACATGCTAATTGGGCATTATGGAATTTGCAAATACGTATACGGCAGGCTGCCCTTATAGAAGTTTGTAAAGTGTGTTGACTTGAGAATTGTGACTTGAGAAATTTGTAAAATGCTAGATGGGCTTAAAAAACTTTTCAAAGTCTTCTAGCTAGTAAATTAGTGAAGCCTACAATATGCACTAATTTGGGCATTATGGAAACTTGTAAAGTGCTACCTGGAGCACTGGTGAGTTTGATAAGTGTGCATTATGGCGATATTATAGAACCTTGTAAAGAAGAGAATGCTAATTTGTTCATTATCAAAACTTGCATCTAAAAAGTTATCTCAACATTCGTGTCACTGTAGTGTTTTGTGGTCTTGTTTCTAAGCGCTTGACTTTGGAACCCGTGGGCCTGGATTCTTTTTTTTATGTTTAATAAGCTTTATTGAAACAAAGAAAGTCCGTGAAATACATTAAAGGCCTAAAATTATATCAATATATAAAATATTTTGTCTACAAAATAGTAATAGGCAACAAATCACAATATAAAGCTATTTATATTTTGGGATATAAAGGAAAGGAAAGAGAGGAAAAGGAAAGAAGGAAAATAGAATATATTATAACCATAAACAGTAGTAATTATTATTATACTATGCTCATAAAAATCATAAAATGTAAAAAACAAATAACTGTTGAGTAAAAACTTTGCCAAAATAAGAAAGGAAGAGGAAAGATAAAAGATAAAACAGAGAGGAAGGAATTCAGGGGGGTTGGAAATTTTCGGAACGACAGTAGGAAACATTATTAGGTAAAACCTTATCTAAATAAGAAGTTAATGGTAACCAAAAAACATCTCTATTTACATGTACATTGTATTGGGAGGCATACGCCATATCCAGCCTATGGTATTGACAAACAGTATTCCACCATGACTTAATTGAAAGGTTGGTCAAACATTTCCAGTTCATCGTAATCTGTTGAAACGCCAAGGCCAACATAAGATCATACAACCCTTTTTCATAGGACTGGAGAGAAATGGATTCTGATAAAATTCCTGTAAATAGAAGAATATTAGTTATAGGTGTGTGGATTTGAAAAATTTTAGACAAACGAGCCCAAACTTGTGTCCAATAAGAAAGAACAGGGGGACATGAAAAGAGGAGATGTGAGAGATCTGCAGATGGAAGATCACAGGACCAACAGCTATTATTATCTGTGTGTGTGAATTTAGCTATAGAAATGGGAGTGAAAAATAATCTATGATACAGATAAAACATAGATTGGGTAGTGGAAGCGGATCTGGAAATCCTCAGCGATCGAGCCCAAATCTTATTCCATATGTCAGTACTCCACTGGAAACCTAAGTCTGATTCCCAAGCAAGCTCCACCTTAGTTTTGTCCCGTTCAGGATTAGTGGTATAAAAGAACTTATAAATAATAGAGGCCTTTGGATTTGATGCTAAGATTTTAATGAGAGAGTCCTGATTGGTTAAAGCATCTTCAGAAGGAAGGGAATAGAAGATACTAATAAGAAGTTCCATAAGTATGGAAATTTAGGCAAAAAGGAGCGAGGGCAATTGAATGTAACTTGAAAGTCAGGAAAAGAACAAGGAGAGGTGCCATCAAATAGATCTGTAACCCAGACAATGCCCCTCTTTCTCCACGAGGACCAGTATAGAGGTCTATTGTTGAGGGTTATAAGACGATTATGCCACAAAGGAGAATGTAGAAAGGCATTCCTAGATAGTGACTTTGGCTGAAAGTGGGGTTTTAACAAAGAGCAAGTGTGCTTAAAAAGTGGAAGAGATGTGAGAGCATTTTTGGCAGTAAAAGAAAGAACTTCATTGGTTGAAAAAGGAGAAAATATACAGCGTTCTATATTGACCCATAGAGGGGTAAAAGGAGAAGAGTTAGTAAGAAGCCAAAAAGAAGCTTGTTTTAAGCTAAAAGCTTTATGATACAGTCGAAAATTTGGAAAGTTTACCCCGCCTACCAGTCTCGATTTTCGGAGGTGAAGTAAAGAGATTCTGGCTTTTTTATTCTTCCATAGAAAGGTAGATAAAAGAGAATCTATTCTTTTGAAAAAGGTAACAGGGATATGAACAGGAATCATTGAAAGATAATATAATAAAATAGGGGTAATCATCATCTTAATGGAGTCAAGACGTCCCCACCAAGAGAGAAAGAGAGGATTCCAAGATGAGAAAAGTTTGGAGATACGATCTGTGACCGCATTCATGTTCAATTTAACAGAGTCAGTAATGGAGTTGGAAAACAAAATACCAAGATATTTAATTTTAGAGCTGTTCCATTGAAAACCAGTAGAAACAAAGTGTTGTTTGAAGCAACATTTTGTGAGTGGTAGGACTTCTGTTTTTTCAAAGTTAATCCTATATCCTGATACCGCTGAGAATTCAGAAATTTCTTGCAATAACGAAAGGATAGAAGAATCTGGATTGGAAATGAAAAACAAAACATCATCAGCATAAGCGGACAATTTCAAATGCAGATCTCCATATGGAAAACCAAAAATAGATGGGTTTTGACGAATACGGGAAAGAAAGGGTTCAAGAAAAAGAACAAACAAAAGGGGGGATAAAGGACATCCCTGCCGAACCCCTCGATGTAGAGAGAAATATTGCGAGGTTTGTCCATTCACGATGGTAGAAGCAGAAGGAGTAGAGTAAAGCAAAGAAATAAGAGAAATAAATTTAGTACCAAAGCCATGCCATCGAAGAGATTTAAACAAAAAGGACCAATCTACTCTGTCAAAAGCTTTTTCCGCATCAATGGAAATCGCTGCGAGAGGAAAAGATAAGGAAGGAGCTTTATTGAGAACATTGAGAAATAAACGTGAGTTATCAGAAGTTAGTCTGCCTTTAACAAAGCCACATTGTTCGGGACCTATTAAATGAGGGAGAAAAGATTCAAGACGTAATGCTAAAAGTTTAGCATAGATCTTATAATCGACATTTATTAGGGAAATGTGACGATAATTTTTGCAGAGTGTAGGATCTTTGCCTTCCTTATGAATAAGACAGATAGAGGCTTCTAGAAAAGAACCACTTGCTGCACCCATGGAATAAAAATGTTGAAAGAGGTTAAAAAGTTTTGGTAATAACAAATTAGCAAAATGAAGATAAAATTCTACAGAGAAACCATCAGGCCCAGGGGATTTATTCTTCTTTAAAGAGTTCAAGGAGGAGGACATTTCCTGTAATGAAAGATCCACGTCGAGAGAGGAGAAGTTTAGATCAGAGGAGGAAGAAGAAGGAGGAATAGAGTTGAGATATTCATTAATGAGCATGTCAGTTGGGGGCGACTCAGGAGTATACAAAGCACTGTAAAATTTTGTAAATTCTGCTCATATATCTTTATCTTTGAAGAGATGCTTGCCATCAGTAGACTGAATAGATTCAATTATGGTTTTCTCTTTTCTAGACTTTAGGTAGTTAGCAAGAAGTGAGCCCACTCTGTTCCGGCCACCATAGTATCTGGCACTACTGCGAAGCATAGTGAAAGAGGCCTTATCAGTAGAAATTCTATTAAATTCCATCTTAGCACGAATAAGTTGCTGTAAAGTAGATTCCGATGAAGAGGTATAAAACTGGTGTTTCAAATGTTTAATGGAAGTTAACAGAGCTTTATGTTTATTAAGAGACTGTTTCTTTTTCTTAGAAACAAAATCAATAACAAAACCTCGGGCAGCGGCCTTAAAACTATCCCACACCATTACAGGAGATATAGAAGGATCCTCATTAATAGAGAAAAATTCTTCAGCAAAAGAAGTAAAAGAAGAGGAAAAAACTGGATCTTGTAAAAGATGATTATTGAATCTCCATCTAAGCAGTTTAGCATGAGGAGGAAGCAAATCTAAGTCAACAACTACTGGAGCGTGATCTGAAATCAAAATGGGCTCGATCGAGGAGGACACAAGATTTTGGGCCAAAGATTTAGAAAGGAAAATGTAATCAATCCGGGAAAGGGATCCATGTGGAGGGGAATAAAAAGAAAATTCTGATTGATCTGGATTACAAAGCCTCCAGGCATCAACTAGTTGAGTCTGTGCAATAGTGTTAAGAAATTGTTTGTGAGTTTTGTGGGGAATGAAGCGTACCTGAGATTTGCGATCAATAAAAGTGTCTATAACTTGATTGCAATCGCCACCAAGTATAAAAAATTCATCTTTATTTTGAAAAAACTTGTCTGTAACATTAGACCAAAAAGAGGGATCAGGTTGAGTTGGGCCATAGAGGTTAAAAATAGTAAGCGGAATATTGTTGATTAAAAGCTTAACTAGAATCCACCTACCATCAGAATCAATATCTTGTGTGACTACAGTACATTTCAATTTTTTATGACATAAAATAACCACTCCATTCTTTTTTGTATTAGTAGGAGAAACCAATACTGAGCCAACCCAATTACGTTTAAGTTTGAGAGCTTCAGCCTCAGATAGATGGGTTTCTTGTAACAGAACTAAATTAGGTTTATATGAGGCTAGGTGCGAAAGAATTCTCTGCCTCTTCATAGGGTTATTAAAACCTTTTACATTCCATGTGATAATTCGGAATGGAAAAAATTAACATCATATAAACAACAGTAAAATATTGAGAAAAAATATAACTGAGCATGTAATGAAAAGTGAACCACTGACATTTTGGGAAAAATAGATGACAGTAATGAATGAGATAGTAAAGAATAAAGAAATGAGATGAGAAAAATAGAGGATAAAGAAGAGAGTATAAAAAAGAAAAAGTTAGACATAAGAAGAAAAAAGAAAAATAGGGAAGAGAGGATAAGGAGAAAAAGAGAGAAAAACAAGAAGAAGAGACAGTACATATCCAAAAAGGACGACTGAAAAAACATACCTGGGGGGAGAAAGAATAAAGAGAAACTGGGGCGAGAACGACACACGAAAAGATGATACACCCAAGACACAGGGAGTCCGGACCACAACGGGATAAGGAAGAGGAGGGAAACGAAACTCCGATATGGGACACAAGCAAATGAACCTATAAAAAGAAACAAATGAAACAGTTAGGCATCATATACATAAAACAAACTTCGCGACTATTGAATTGACATAACTAAGAGCAACACGTACAACAACATTAAACCTTACTTTAAACATCATTGAAAAGAGAGAACTTACAACAAATAGATAACTACATCAAGAACATCTAAGAAACCATTAGTAAACCCTGGAGAGGATCAGTACAATCCACTACAAAAACCAAAAAGACTACAATAAAATAAGTAAGAAAAAATTATCAGCCATTAGAAGGACCAGCAGTGTCCATGTTACTTGCAGAGTGCATGTGAAGAACATTTTTAAGTTCCGCAGGATCTTCAAAAGACCAAGATCGATTCTGAAAAGTCACCTTGAATATACAGGGATGAAAAAGACCATATCTTGCTCCAAGAGATCGAAGAGGTGGGCGAAGACTTAGGAACTCCTTTCTCCTAGCTGCCGTAGCATTGGAGACATCTTGAGAGAGAAAAACCTTCTGACCAAGCCAAGAGATCTGGCGCCTGGTTCTAGCTGCAGAGAGCACAGAAAGCAGATCCGTAAATTTTAAGAAGAGTATGATTACCCCTCTTGGTCTAGCCGGAGATGTAGATGATGAGGAACGGGATCCCAGTCTGTGTGCTCTCTGGATATTGAGAGCTGTGGAAGAAGGCATGTCTAAAAGTTTCGGCAAGAAGGTTGTAAAAAATGAGACGGGGTCATCACCTTCCAAGGTTTCGGGTAGACCATAAATACGCAGATTATTTCTCCTATTTCGGTTTTCCAAGTCCTCAGTATGTTTTTGCAAGTTGCGGACTTCTTTTTCTAAGGAGGAAAGTCTCTGAGAGTCACCTTGAACCACCGAGAGTTGCTGTTCCACTGAAGTCACTCTAGATTCCATTGTCGACCATTTCTCCTCCAGGAATTGCATCTTGCTATTTGTTTCCTCTACAAACGGCCGTAAGGCGCGAATCTCCTCCAACAATAACTCCATAGAAATAGAAGGAGATGACTGGTCAGGAGGAGGAGGGCCTTGCTTCAGACGCTTAGTAGCTGAAGACGACGGAGATGATTTGGATGAGGACTGTGATGAGGAAGTGCGGTTAGAAGTTACCCCAGCCATTGATCTTGCGGTAGACAATGAAGCCAAAGCAGAGGCAAAGATGTTGACGCGTCCCGTCTGTTAGCCCCAAAACAAATTTCGGCTTGTGTAGTATGTTCATATACAGTAACACCAGAGTAGTAGAAGGATCGTTAGGTGCGTTCGCCTGAGACGTAAAAATCAAACCTTCACAGAATATATGATGTTAAATGCCCACACATGAAATTTATAGCAGCAAGTTCCAGCTAAAAGAGTCGCAGAGACGTCAAAAAATCCTGGACAAAGTGAAAAATGTCTGGGGAAGCAGAGCCCTTCATGACCTTAAGAACAACAGCTGACAGGGTATTGAGACCAAAATGAAGGTGAATAAATATCTTAATAAAAGCCAACCTTATTGCAGTTCATATTGTTCACCAGGAGGAGGCAGTGAGCGCTAATAAAGGTGAAAACAGGATGCCAAGCATGAAAGAACGAATAAAAAATTCGTAGGCAGCACTCATTTTCAGAAGTGAAGGACTCGGGCGCACCTAAAATGGCGGACGCGCTGAGGAAAAGCCATCCACGGCTATAAATAGTAAAAGCGCGATGCGCTGGAATCAGGAAGCAGCTCACCGAGAACTCAGCATCTTCCGACGCCCGAAATTAATGTTTCCGGGAAGAAAGGGTGCGGAAAAACGCACTGGCGGCTCTAAAAAACGTCCCGGTGATGCGGAGCTTCCCCCTCAGGCGGCCATCTTGACCGGCGCCGAAACCATGCCCATGGGCCTGGATTCTAATCCTAGCTCTGGCACTTGAATGGAAATCATCTGTTGCCTGGCAAATCGCTTAATCATTCATCACTGTATTGTCAGTATGCTATTCAAATGTGTAGAACCTGCAATTCGTATGGATGATCTTGTGATGTCTCTTTTTCCAACCCCCTCCTCCCCACGTTCATGCTATAGAAAAACCAGACCATACACACTAGGTTTTGACAAATGTGCTGTAGAGCAGCACAATTTGCTGCTAAATTTTCCAAACATGCATTACAGGAGAACTCCACACCTTTCTTGATAACAATATTTAAATCCCAGCAAGTTTTACCAAAGTTACAGACAAAACGCCATTTAAAATTTATACATTGTAGTTACATTTTCCCAAAATTCCCTGAGAGGTCTAAATATTCAATGGTTACCAAATTTTGCACATTTGTTGCTGGACAAATGTGTCATATATTTTACAATAGTTTACAATTTGCTATTATTTTTCCAAACCTCTTCTTTAAATCAAATGTTGATCAGTGGTGCTTGCTTATAATGTGTTTTTAAATGTATTTTATCTCTGATTTCCATATAATATATAGCTATGTATCTGTATCTACAGCGTATCTATATACAATATATAGTATAATATGTCTATTTGGAAAGTTATTTTCAGTTTCAATTCACGTTTGATTAATTTTACCAACACATTGTCAATAGAAAGCTTTGTCGTTGTTCTGATGTTGCTCCTCATTTACTTTCACATCCAAATATTGCTTATTGCCCACAAAAGGTTGGTGACCCCCATTGTAAGTCTTCCTATGGATATGCTCTGCTTGTCTTGTTTGGAGTTCCATTTTGCTAGAGATTATATCAGAGGGTTCTTTTTAAAGGGGCATATACATCCAACATATCACATAATATAGAGGTCTGTATGCCCAACATATAACTATGGTCCCCCAGAAGACACTCCTCACTAAGGCAAGTTGAAATCTCCCACAGCACATTCCCAAAGTTCATTTCCCACATGAACGAGTTGGCAGGTTGAGAAGCCAATGCCAATTAGGTCTCAGGGCCTGATCACAAGTGTCATAGTGGTGGAGTGGGGCCCTCAGCTTTGCCTCGGACACTGACTATCTGGGATAACACTGCCTAGATAATAACCTGAATAATGATGAGTACTGCGGAAAACCGGAAGGGGATGCTTCAAAAGGGGACTGGAATTGGGCAATAATAGACACCTAGAGGATGGACTCCAGTATGCACTGTATGCACTCGAAAGTAGCAGCTGTCAAGCGCTTATAAGAGTTCTAGAAGAACCATGACTCCCATGTATTCTTTGTTTCTTTAGTCTACTGGTTGTCAGGTTGGCAATAAGCAGGCCTCCCGGGAGCTCAAGAGGTTATTGTTCTCAATATGCAATTGAATTGGAGGTTCAGCTTAAAAGCTGTCTGGCCAGATACTGCTATAATTGGCTGGGCTCTGGGTGCCTGAGGAGAGCAATAGGTTATTGACAAGGTCTCTCAGGGTTTTGTTAAGTTCAGGTGAATGCTTGAATCAAGCACAGTGGAGGCGAAACAATCCTGATGATTAATCGCCACTGTTTTTACAGCAAGCTTAGAAGAGGCTAAAACATTGATAAAAAGGAGACCATCCTTCAGGGAGGTAAAGCACGTAGATCCACAAAAACTTATAGGTATCACACCTAGTGTCACGACAACGTGGCGTGAGGGTGGACTGCTCGCCCTAACTAGACTCCACGTCACTAGGCGCGGGAAAGGAAAAGATTCATTTTCTTTAAATAACTCTCACACACTCTAGTAGTGTCATGCTTCATCATCGGGTTCACCCTGACTCCTAAAGGTCAGGGTGGGCTCAACCGACAGCGAACAAGACTCCTCCATGCTAACTAGTTACGCGACCCCCAGCGGACAATGAAGGGTCATAGGAACATAGTATCCTAAACACCCCTTAATATTTAGTTTTATCATCCCCGACCACCCCGGAAATAAAGGGATACCTTGGAGTGCGCGAGGGATTTTTAATCTATAGTTACTCCCCCTACATACATTTCTTTTAAGAGCTCCCTGGAACACGGTTAAGCCCACCCGGACCTTTAGGAGTCAGGGGGAACCTGATGATGACACATGAAACTACTAGAGTGTGTGAGGGTTATTTAAAGAAAAGGAATCTTTTCCTTTCCCGCACCTAGTGAAGCAGAGTCTAGTTAGGGCAAGCACTCCACCCTCATGCCACGTTGTCGTGACACTAGGTGGGATATCTAAAAGTTTTTGTGGATTTTGTTCGGCAGGAGGTATCCCCGCCTCCACTGCCTGAAAAGGGAAAAGGACCAATCAACCCTCCAGGACTGGTTAATGGCTCACCACCATTCCCAGCGCCTAGTTTGTAAAAAGCACGAAGATCGACATCACCTTTTGAAATTTATAGCGAGAATATGTCCTTTGGGAAGGTCTTTGGCCAGTTTGCACAACTTGCATATTTCCAGATATGTTATAGGTCCCTGGGTGCTACTAGTTGATCAATGCATATATAAATGTCCCCAGGAATAGCCAAATGTTTGAAGCCTTATATTTAATCAGCAACAAGATTGCCTGTCCAGAGAGTTGTGGCTTAAGCACTTCTGGCAGTTAGTGATTAGGAGAAAATAGGGGTAATATGTTGAGGAAACACATTGTCCGAGCAGCTATTCACAATTTGTGTTACACTCATGTGTGATTAGCTTAGAAGTGCAGGCTGTTTTGGAAAGCATTGCAGTGCTGCATCCTGAAGGAAGGAGGCATCTCAGCTCAGTGCCATTGGTCCATGAGAGATAAATGAGAAGCTGTCATTAGGGAGCAGCCAATATGATAAATTTGAGCCAGCTGTGAAGTTAAGCTTGGCAGTAGTGAGATTAGCTGGCTTCTCAAATGATATGAAGGCAAGAGGAAAGTATCTAGTAGAATTAGTTCCAGTCCTGAAGATATGCAAGCTAGTAACAGTGACTTGAGCTCCCAAGCTGTGATAACTGTGATAAGCCATTAGCGTAGTCAGGATATAGAGGAGACAGGAACCCGCTGGTAGTTGGAATGTGGATCATCTGTTAGGGCCTGGGGACTACTCGTGCACAGTGTAAATGGCAACCTCCCTCCATTGATGATGCAGGAGTGCTAGCCTTAGGCACACAGTTGAAATGGCGGTTCCATGCATTCGCTGTGAGGTGAAGCACCTTGGCTTCTTGATGTCAGGTTCACATGCTAGTAATTCCAAGGCTCCAAGTTCTAGATGCTTGAAAGTTGTGAGTGCTAGAGGTGGGTGACAATGAAAAGAGTTCAAGAAATACTAAACTGAGGTTGCACCATAATTAGATACACTAAAATAAAAAGCATAAGAGCCTAGCCAATCTCTTTATGTGTTACAAGGAAGTAAAATGAGGAATATCAAATAAAGGTAAATAACAATTCTACGCAAATAGAAGATAAATTTCAATTACGTACATAATAACAGCCCTTATTCAAGTGGATCCCAGGTCCTAGTCAAGTGGCAAATCAACCAGTCTGTGCATGATGTGCATCATAGCAGCCCCTGTGTCATGTCTTGCAATGAATAATATTAAGCACATGATTCCGAGTTCCCCAGAAAATTGCGATCGCTGTACAAATATCTGTTTTGTGCAGGGATCTTAATTTTAAGTGGTGAAATAAAGTTTGCACCCCTGTTAAATTTTGGCAGCTCTATTTTCTAGAATTTAATGGGGCAAATGGCCCAGTAGTTACTGTGATATTAAGGAGACAAGTACATTTTAATGCGATAGACATCAAAAAGTGCCTGTTATTCCCAATTACCGAGAATAAGTGTTATTTATTACACCCAATACATTTTGAACCTTTGCATGTCAGATTGTTTCTGGTGAGATAAATAATGATACCCCTGTGGCACTGATAGGGTAATTCAGGGAAGGGTGGTAATAGGACATCAGCCAAAAAGCTGCAGATGCCCCATCATACAACTTTTCAGATCCATGCCACATTTAGATGGCATCAGTTTCCAGTGTTTCTGATGGTAGAGCCACACTGGTTCTGTCATTAGCAAAACCCTTCTGGTGGTCCTGGTGTGAATGGAAACTGTGTCAAAGGGGCAGCCCCTCTGTAATGTCGTGTGAGTTAGCAACAACAGAATCCTGTGTGTGAGTGTTAGAGCGTAGTGAAGTGAATGTAGGTTCAGAATTTCGGGTTCGCTGTTACACGCAGAAGAATAAAGACGTGTTATACTATGCTCCGTGTGTGGCATAGTCATGAGCAGGTAACCAGGCTGGGGAGAACACTACAACTGGCAACCAGATAGAGGATAAGTAACCCGAAGATCAACAGTGCTCTTACAGAAAGTTTGTCATGGTCCAGCAAACTGCTCGTGGGTGCACGTGTGCCTCAGTCGAAGTGCTGATTCGACGCTTGGCGTATGTGGAGTCAAAGAACAACTCCAGCCTGTGTAAAGCATTTGAAGATAACGAAAGCTTCTCGGAGAAGTCTACACATCGTTTTTCAAAAATCCTGCTGGGAAGGTGGTAAAAAGATGTACCGTGCTACTACGCAACCTAAAGCTATACATCATATGGAGTGATAACACTAAAGGGGAATACAACCAGGTTATGAAAGAGCAGCAAATAGCGACAGCCAATTGCAAGATAACACTGCGAACAGAAGCGCTGCAAGGCAGAGATCAACCATGTGTCAGGCAGTACAAAAATACACTTACAAACAAAGCAATTCAAATACCAGAAACGGTCATCTGCTTACCAGAACAGAGTAAAGAGAGTCATCATACCACAGAGCTGTGTTGAGTGGCCCCAAAAGAAGCGCCCGGGGCTGTTTTGTTTTACGGAGCTGTCCATAAACGAAGCAGTGCACCACCAAAGCTGCTGAGTGGAGCTCAGAACAACTCCTGAGGTTTCAGAAGATCAGAAAGCCGGGAGCGGTGATTGGAATCGTGAAAGTTTGCTTTTCCAATGGAGACCAAGAAAGAGGTCACGTTTCCTGTAATAATCAAAGATGACCCAGAGGCCAGCACGTTGCAAGGCCTCAGAGATGGTTTGCATAAACAAGATAACCAAGAAGCGTCGAAAAGAACATTACTCTCAACATCTTTAAGTTCTGCCAATACTTACCATGCCGCCGCCTTCCTTAATCTACCACCACCATTTGATACCACCAAAAAGCTGAATTTTGACGATAGATGGACTGCTTGGATAAAGACCTTTGATGGTTTCATTGATGAGCTAGAAGAAACAGATAACAAGAATATTATCAAATACCTGAAAAATCTAACTGGTGAAGGTGTAAAAATAGTCATAATGGAAATGCTGCGAGTTGACGAAATTACATACCATCAAATCAAAGAAGCCTTGAATCTCAACTTCAATCCAATGCCGCATGTAGATTATGAAAGGTACATTTTCAGTCAAGAATGACAGAAAGATGGTGAAACCATCAATGAATTTGTTGAGAGACTGGATACGCTCATCAAATCCTGTAAGTTCAATTGATTTAATGATGAGAAAGCTATATGCCTCAGAGTTATTGTCGGATGCCTGTCAGATTCATTCAAACGATGAATGCTGAGAGAAACTCTTAGTCTGAGCGAGTTCTCATGGTTGCGAGAGCTGAAGAGCATGCTGATTGACAAGCTGCTAACACGAAGGCCCGAGGTGCCCAGAGTGAGTCAGTCATGAGAGTAAAAAGTAAGCCAAAGTACAAGGCAGAGGAACACAGAGTGATGTCTCCACGGAAGAAGAAGATTGTGCGTCAGGTGTGGATTTTTGTTTCCACATGAAGAGAAATGTCCTGCCACTGGACAGGTCTGTAAAGGCTGTGGGAAGGAGAACCATTTTGTAATGGTTTGCAAGGCAAAGGAAAAAATAAGTGTGTCACGGCCCAAAGACAAAATTGCCACCTAAACACTTCAGAAGCGACGCATGACACACAAGGCCAAGCAACCACATCAATTGAGGCAAATCGACACTAAACGAAGTTGATCATCATCTAAATCATCGTCAAACAGTTCTTCAGTATCAATGCCAAGTGAAAGTGAAGATGATGGTTGTGCAATGTCGATGTTTACCTCAGAGAAATGTGCGCATGTTGGACTGGCCGCATGTAAAGAAAAATATAGGTCAAAGAAAAGTCGACATGAAAAAGCACCAAAGTCATTCAAACATTGTCCAAAGATTACACTAAAGGTAAACGGTTGCTCAGTACCTTTTATTATCGACAGTGGTGTGCCAATAAACATTATGCCTGAGGAGAAATACAATGAACTATCTCCATTGCCACGTCTTAAGCCATCGAAAACTAAAGTGTATACATGGGCTGCATTGACGCCATTAAAAACTCAAGGTTCATTTGAAGCAACAATGAAATAAAAGAAAACGAAAGTACAAGCACCCATTCATGTACTTCAAGGAACGGCGTCAAGTACCTATTTACTAAGTTTCAGCACAGCTGCTGATACGGGACTGATATCAGTGAACTATAACATGAATACTCATCACAAAATAGTAAGTCAGTTCACTTCATTGTTCCATGGGTTAGGAAAACTCAAGACTATGAAAGTACAATCACACATTAATGAGGACGTCCTACTGCTCAAAGACACAGACAAACTGCATTTCATTTACAGGAAGCTGACAAAAAAGTATGTGAATCATTTCTCAAACATGATATCAATAAACGTTCCACTGGTCCAACGCCCTGGGTTTTTTCCATAGTGGTAGTGCCAAATAAGGATAGTGAAGGAGCTGAACGCATCTGCGTTGACATGCGTCAAGCGAACAAGGCAATTAAATAAGAACGACATCCAGGTGTGCACATCGCCAACATGATAACCCAATTGAATGGTGTGAAGATCTTCTCTCACCTTGATTTCAGTAAAGGATATCATCAGTTGGAACTCGAAGAGAGTTGCAGGTACATTTCAACCTTTTCTACACATATTGGTCTGTTCCGTAACAAAAGACTGAGAGGCATATTTACAAGGGCTTATCACCACAGGAACATCACTTTGTGTGACGTTCCTTTGGCAAAATCCCTTCGCCTTATTCACAAGGTGGTGTTAAGCAACTTAATGTGGCTTAACGCCGCCTTGTAAATAAGGCCCCCTTTCATGCTACACTTAGCGTGAAAGGGCGGGGCAATGGGTGTTGCAGTGGACGTTCAGACGCAACACCCATTGATTTTGACACTGCCCCCTATTTACTAGGGTAGCTTAAATATGGGACATTGCCAAAATTAAGACCAGGGAAAACCTGGCGTTAACATGGTGCGATGAGGAGAAATGTTTAATTTCTCCTCGTTTTTGCTGTTTCTATGTGTGCTGCATTGTGCAGCACACATAGAAGCAGCAAAGCACCATGAATGATTGTTTATGTGCAGGAAGGGCCTTCCTGCACATAAACAATCATTCCCTCAACGCAGGCACCTTTGCACTATGGTGCAAGAGTGCTTGCGTTGGCGCTATCCAGCTAAGTTACGGGCCAGTGCTAGGGAAAACGCAGGGATGTGCCATACCATTGTAAATACGGCAGATCCCTACGTTTTCAGAATGGTGGAGCGTGGTGTTAGCAATTTTTGCTTAACATCACCCTTCGCCATTCACCAGTAAATATGCCCAATAGTTTCGGTGTGTCATCAGCTGCAGAGCTGTGTCAAGATTTCATTCGACGTATTATACAGACTGTCATGAATGTGTTTAATTAAAGTGATGACAACTACACGGAAGGAGCATGATAAAGCTCTCATGCAAGTGTGTTGTTTACATGTGGATGCAGGTTTGACTTTGAATGTCGACAAATGTGAGTTCTAGAAGACAAAGCTAAAATTCTTTGGCCATATCTTTTCTGATGGGGGCATGACACCCAATCCAGCTAAAGTGCAAGCATTTTCAACTGCCAGTCCCCCACAAGATGTTTCCATGTTACATTCATTCCTTGGCATGGTGAGCTACTGCTCTAGATATACGCGAGACTTTGCCACCATAAGTGCTCAGTTGAGAAACTTGACGGAAAAGAATGTTTCATTTCATTGGTCACATGAATGTGAGCAAAACTTCAAGAAGATTAACCAAGCGATTGAGAATGCTACTGAAATGTCATACTTTGATCCAAAGCTTCATACAGAGGTTGTTGTTGACCCTAGCCCCATCGAGTTAGGCGCAATCCTTGCACATCGAACACCCAAATGCTCGGGGGCATATTGTGGCGTATGCAAGCAGAAGTCTGTCTCAAACTGAACGTGGTTATTCACAACCTGAGAAAGAAAGTTTAGCCATGGTGTGCTCTTGTAAACATTTCCACATATTCTTATATGAAAAGCCTTTCACGCTTATGACAGATCCTAAAGCGTTGTTGACCATCTTTGGCAATCAAAAGGCCAAGATGTCTCCTCGCATTGATCATTGGGGTCTACAATTACAAGAATACAACTACACCATAATGCACTGTCCAGGGAAAGATCAAAAGCCTGCCGACTACTTCTCACAAGTGCCTTTACATGCCATGCTACCCCTTCTAAGACAGCTGAAGCCTATATTAATTGCATTGTGAAATTCAGCACACCAGCTGACATTTCATTGGAACAAATTGTCACTGCCATGAGTCAAGATAGTGACATGTTAAAATTGAAAGGCATTATTACACATCAGTCTTAGAACCAGCACACTCGACCTCTTACCAGTGACAGGGAATGCCAGAAGTTTAAAAATGTCAAAGACGAACTGTCTGTTACTCAAAAAGGTGTTATCCTGAGAGGTTCGAGAATTATTATTCCGTAGAGTCTGCAACAACAGATAATTGAAGTGGCCCATGAAGGACAACATGGAATAGTGGACACAAAACAAGCTCTCCGAGACTGAGTCTGGTTTCCACATCTCGATGAGAGAGTTGAAAGAGAATTGAAGGCCTGTTATCTATGCCACTGCCTTTCCTCGAAAACCACTCAACACACCTTAAACATGTAAGAGTTATCAAAGCATGCATGGGAAAGAATTGCAGTTGACCTCTTCGGTCCTCTTGACAATGGACATCACAGGATGGTGATTGTTGATGAATGCTCCCGCTTTCCATTGATAGAAGTTCTCTCATCCACCACTTAAGAAAGAGTCATTGAGAGATGAGACGACATCTTCGTGACATGGGATGGTCCTGCGATCCTAAAATCTGACAGAATTCAGAGACTTTCTCAGTCGTCTTAATGTGAAACATCAGAGGAGCACACTTCTTTGGCCGCAGGCCAATGGCTTTGTCTAACGTTTCATGAGTACTCTCAAGAAAGCTGTTCAGCGTGCTGAATTGGAAAGCTTAATCTTAAAACTGTTGTAAATTCTACCCTACAAGCTTACCATTCAACCTCCCACTCGACCACAGATGAAAGTCCTGCAACCTTGATGTTCGGGAGAGCCATGATAACCAAGTTACCTCAATAACAGAAGATCAAGTACTGAAGAAGAAACTTGTATAAGAGACTTGGATCATAAGAGAAAAATGAAGGCCCATGCAGATAAGTGGCGACATGCAAAAGACATTACGTTTACTAGAGGAGATCGAGTGTTTGTCTGACTGCCTAGAAAGCGGAAATCTGATGCTCCCTTCCATGTTGAGCCATTTCATGTTGTGATCAGCAAAGGGCACATGGTTACTGCCCAACATCCTGGGAAGTCTATTACTTGAGATTCCTTGCATTTCCAACATTTGACTCATCGCTCATCAGGCATTGATGTCAATGTAGAGACTGGGTCTGAAATGACAATTGGAGACCCCCGGGCTGCTGTTCCTACATCGCCAGTGCAGCTCATGGATACTCTGACTGCCTGTCCCCAGTTTCCAAAGACACGGTCGGGATGTGTGATCACAGCCCCACGAAGACTCCTTGAATGGTTATGATTGTATATATTTGTAAAAATGTTTTTACTTTTTTTTCTTTAAAGAGGGGGAGATGTAGTGTTGTGTGAGTTAGCAATCACGGAATCCCTTTGGCTCTTGATTGACTCTTTAGAACTGTGATGTAAGCATTAGAGCGTAGTGAAGTTAATGCAGATTTAAAATGTTGGGTTCATGGTTACACGCAGAAGAATAAAGACGTGTTATACTAAGCTCCAGGTGTGGCATAGTCATTAGTGGGTAACCAGGCTGAGTAGGACACTACAATGTAATTTCCACAAGTGTCCATTCTGGCCAGAACTACCATTGAAACCATGGCGATCCCCAAAGTAAAATTATATAAATGTCACGTCCATAAATGGAAAATTACATGCTAATTAATTAAAAGGTGAAGGATGCACTTGTGAACATACAATAAAAAGAAAATGACACAAACCATGACTTTAATTTGTTTTAAACTGCTATGCTTCTCCCACTTGAACTGCCAAGTTTCAACTCAAAACTAAATGGACTGAAACAACCGCTCAATATCTTTTTACTAGTTTCACAAAGTTTATAATTTAGCTTTGGATAATTACATTTGAGATATTCTTAATGGAAATTTAACTGTCTACTTTTTCCTGGCTGTAGTAGTAGAAATTAAGACAAAGCCCGGAAAGCAGAAGTAATATCCAGCAGGCCAAGCCCAAGCAATTTCAGAAGAACCTGAGATAGTAGCCAGTAGAGGAAATTGAGCAGAACTTTCCAGATCCCAATCCAAGAAGTGTAATCCCCAGTGTAATAGGCTTCCACAATAAACCCAACAGTACTTCTTTTATATCAAGTTACTTTAAAAGGTGATGTAATTGTCAATGAGTCAGTCAATGTTATGTATCATAAAATGGGGATAAACTATTATAAAACCTATATTTTATATTTCTAGTTGAAATTACGTAACTTGTTTCTCATAGGATCCTTTTTTAATTTTTCTGGTAAGTGTTGGAAGACACATGGTTAGGTGGGACAAATGTTATAATGTTGTATTGTATTCTATCATTTATATAGCACTTTAGTCCTATTAATGGGTTGCAAAGTGCTCCAATTTATATCAAGTTCCTGGGTGCCCTTTCAGGTTGCATGGCTGTTGTTTATAATTTGACCTATGTGGAAGATTTTGGGTGAGGTGCATGAGGTTTGGAGATGGCCTCTAAACATGGAGCACTGGGGTTACTGCGCTTAAGCACGAAGAGCTATTAGGAATGTAAAACTGGAAGCAATATCACATATCTGCCATCTTTTGGGTGGTCTAGATCATTCAGTAGGAGCCACTATTTTTGTAGCTCATTGGGTCCACAGGTAATGTACTAGATGGCTTCGCCCAGCAGTGGCGAAAGCTCAAACCGTGCTGGAGCAGTTAAGTAACCAGAGAATATCTTACACTGAGAAGTAGCCTACAAAATTCAAAAAAATGTGTCTATAAGAAAAAGGTAACCAGCCAATATCATATGGCGTCCAACCAGGAGTGACAGAAGTCAAGTATTGGTGGCATGATTAAGTAAGCAGAGATTACCATGGGGAGCCCACCTAGGAGCGACAGAAGTCCATGCTTGAGTGGCATGGTTAAGCACCAAGTGAATACTATCTGGAGCCCAACCTTTAATAACAGAAGCCAAGCCCTGGAAGCACATTTAAGTCACCAGAGACTACTATCTGAGGTTCATTCCAAAGGAGGAGAGGAGCAACAAATAATCCAACCAACTATAGATAAGTTCTGCTAAGTACATTAAGGAGTGACAAGACTCAAGTCATGTGAATGGGAATTATACATTCTGCCTGGCTGCAAGGGCCAGTCAAGAGAGGTGTTAGCCTAACACCTCAAGCATTAAGTAAAACAAGAAGGCTTTAGTCAATGATTATGGGGAAGGACTGTCTCCAATTTGCTAAACAAGAGATGGGAAATGTCAAGAAAGGATGTAATGGGAGAGAAACTGGGCCGGGAATTTGAAAGTAACAGGTTAAAAATGGGAAAATGCTCCAGAAAGTACACCTTAACAACCTTGGCCGAGCTTGATGCCATGGAAAAAGTGTTTAAGAAGAAAGAGAGAAGCAGAAGAAAGGAAGGGTGTGTGGAGAAAGGGAAAACTCAGACTACATGGGAGGAAGGACTCTGTGTAATTTGAGAAGGGAGACAGAGAGGAGGAGAGAGATGAAGACTATAAGGTACAGTTTCATGTTGGTGTAGGGGCTCACAAGAGTGATGGGCACCTCACAGAATGCCTCTTGGAGGGTTTCACACTGACCTCGTATCTGCAGGGTTTCAGTTCTCATAACAGTGACAGCAACCTCATGAGGTACTGTTGTAGGATCACACACCAGCCTTGGTCATGCAGTGATTTGTTGAGTTGTCAAAAGTCATGGGTGTTACATGGGAACACTCGCCGTAACACCAATGGCACGCCTCCCCATCGCAGAGTGATGCAATACAGTCACTTGCTCTCCGTTGTGTCGCACCATATTTACGAGGCCATGAAAAGACACGCAGGGGGCTTTCCGTAGCCTCGTAAATATGGCTCTGCAGTGTGGGCCCCCGGAACATCATTAAAAGTGACATTCCGGCGGTGCAAGGGGCTCGTAAATTAGCCCCTTGATATACAGGGCACGTTTCAAGCATTCAAGGCAGTCAACCCTCTTCTCAGCAAAACTCAGAAGCACAGACCTTCGGGACCTAGAGATGTTGGTCCTAACCAGTTGGAGGAAGACAGTCATGGATTCTGTCTCTGGTCTGGCCCTACCTTTACATGGACGTGAGGAGCAGCAAGAAGTCAAAAGTTGAACACTGGATAAGTGTGGGAGACCCATTCATTTCTAACAATAGGGACAGTGATAATTACCCTTTGTAGATGCAATGTTTGCCATATACATTTGGTGAAAACCAACCTTTGCAAAGTATGTTTCTCATTTCAGGTTTTCACATTATAATGGTAAACATTGGTAATTAAACTATCACTTTTCTCTTTGTGTTTTGTAGGTACGTCCCTGTCTCTAACGCAAATCACATGTTTCAGGGGTGAGGCATCAACTCAGTCTTTTTAATGGGCTGTGTTCCATTTTGCTAGAACTAATTCCTAGCTTTCGCCAGAGCATAAGAGTTCCGAATGTGCATTGAAAGCCAGATAGTGACCCTTGACTGCACATTGAATTCCTGAAGGATGGGAATCTAAAGGAGCAGAGTAAAGAGAAAGAAAGCAGCCTCGGATTACCAGTATCATATCAATCAATCATACAATGTACATGCAGGATGAACCAAAACTTTGGTACCTCATGTCATATTTGCTAAGCACTCATATACACATGCAATATATACTCAGGGGTGAAGAGGTGGTCCAGCTATCACATACTATGCAGATGTACCAGAGAGAATGAGTGAGCAATACCCACCAAGAGGATCAAGTAAAACAGCATACTATTAGAATAAGCTTCCACCAACTGTAATTAGTGTCATAAATGGGCATGTAGATTGTTGTCTCCATGCTAGAAGGAGTTCCACTTTGGGTGTGCCCTTTACCCAAATAGACTCTCATACTCTGCTGGCAAGCAATGCCGTAATGCATTGTCATAATTAAGTAGAGCACTGGTCAAGAGTTTCAAGACACAGGGGCCGATTCCGATCTGGGTCGGAAAGCTCTCTGACCGAGCCGGATCCGGAGAGATTTCTGACCGAGCCGGACTCCCCCAGTCCGACCGAGCGAGTACGATGCGGCCGTATGCTGCCCGACTCGATTCGGTCGGACTCCCATTGAAGTCAATGGGAGCCGGTCGTACAACGCGTACACGGGCTCCCATTGACTGAAAGGGCACATCGCGAACAGGGGGGCCTCCTACAGTGGGTACGCGTCGGTGCGACTCGCACCGTACATGCATGTGTAGGGGGGACCCTTGGGTCCCCCCTGTGTTCGACTCGTGCGGCTACGCGTGCAGGGGGGTCCGACACGGACCCCCCAAGTCCGGCTCCGGGTGCTTTTGCGAGCCGGACGCTCCGACTCGATCCGGCTGTCCGACGCGTGCATCGTACTCGCTCGGTCGGGAAACGTCTCCATTGCGTGGTGCGAGCCGTGTCCGTACGAGTCGGTCGGAGCGGTTCGGACCCGGGAACGAGTCGGTCGGCGATTTCACGTGCGCTCGCATCGTACTTGCTCGCTGGGACGACTGTACGAATCGGTCGGAAAAAAGGCCTCCGAATCGGATCCGGTAAAGCCGAATCCGATTCGGAGCCCTACCGGCGAGATCGGAATCGGCCCCACAGTCTCTCACAAGAAAACAAATCGGGTCTGCTAGAACTACCACTAACTAGCAGCTACGACCACTGCACTACCACACTGTAGCACTTTCCACTCCTCACCACAGCACTGAACTAATACCCCACAGCAACCATCAATCTGATTCCCAGCAACTATGCATAAACCGGATCACTGACATAATATCGACTACACAAATATCGTGGTACATAAATATCGGGACATAAATATCGTTGTCAAAAATATCGTCATCCTATCTTTATAATGGTAAGTGCTAAAATATTGAAAACAAATATCGTTGTTAAAAATATCGTTTTTTTTAAATGTATAAAAAATAATGTAAAATAAATTAAATAATACATATAATAAAAAAAAACATATTTACAATTATTAGAAAATGTGAAAAATTATAAGTAATAAATATAATGTAAAAATAAATTAAACATACATATATAAAATATAATATATATATTTACTTAATAATATTAATAAATAATTATTTTAATAAATTATAAAATGTTAGAAACATATTAAAAATTATAAATACATATATATATACATACACCTGTAACATAAAATTTAAATAAAATATATATGTAATAAATTAAAATAGTAAAATATTTATTTTTATTTAAAACAACATTTTACACTACATTAACTGCAATAGTAGGGAAAATGTTGGATACCGGAGGGGAATAATTTACTATTCCCACTCCAGGGAGTGCAACAGTAAGGAAAGTGTTGGATAGCGAAGGGGAATAGTTTACTATTCCCACTCCAGCAAGTACAACAGTAGGGAAAGTGTTGGATAGTGGAGGGGAATAATTTACTATTCCCACTCCAGGGAGTGCAACAGTATGGAAAGTGTTGGATAGCGTAGGGGTAAAAATTACTATTCCCACTCCAGAGATAGCAACAGTAGGGAAAGTGTTGGATAGCGTAGGGGTAAAAATTACTATTCCCACTCCAGCAAGAGCAACAGTAGGGAAAGTGTTGGATAGCGGAAAGGGAATAATTTACTATTCCCACTCCAATTAATGCAACAGTAGGGAAAGTGTTGAATAGCGGAAGTTAATAATTTACTTTTCCCACTCCAATGAATGCAACAGTAGGGAAAGTGTTGGATAGCGGAGAGGAATAATTTACTATTCCCACTCCAGCAAGTGCAACAGTAGGGAAAGTGTTGGATAGCGGAGGGGAATAATTTACTATTCCCAATCCAGGGAGTGCAACAGTAGGGAAAGTGTTGGATAGGGGAGGGGAATAATTTACTATTCCCACTCCAGCAAGTGCAACAGTAGGGAAAGTGTTGGATAGCGGAAGGGAATAATTTACTTTTCCCACTCCAATGAATGCAACAGTAGGGAAAGTGTTGGATAGCGGAGAGGAATAATTTACTATTCCCACTCCAGCAAGTGCAACAGTAGGGAAAGTGTTGGATAGCGGAGGGGAATAATTTACTATTCCCACTCCAGGGAGTGCAACAGTAGGGAAAGTGTTGGATAGCGGAGGGGAATAATTTACTATTCCCACTCCAGGGAGTGCAAAAGTAGGGAAAGTGTTGGATATCGTAGGGGTAAAAATTAATATTCCCACTCCAGGGATAGCAACACTAGTGAAAGTGTTGGATAGCGTAGGGGTAAAAATTACTATTCCCACTCCAGGGAGTGCAACAGTAGGGAAAGTGTTGGAAAGGGGATGGGAATAATTTACTATTCCCACTCCAGCAAGTGCAACAGTAGGGAAAGTGTTGGATAGGGGAGGGGAATAATTTACTATTCCCACTCCAGCAAGTGCAACAGTAGGGAAAATGTTGGATAGCGGAGGGGATAAAATTTACTATTCCCACTCCAGCAAGTGTAACAGTAGAGAAAGTGTTGGATAGCGGAGGAGAATAATTTACTATTCCCACTCCAATGAGTGCAACAGTAGGGAAAGTGCTGGATAGCGTAAGGGAATAATTTACTATTCCCACTCCAGCAAGTACAACAGTAGGGAAAGTGTTGGATAGCGGAGGGGAATAATTTACTATTCCCACTCCAGGGAGTGCAACAGTAGGGAAAGTGTTGGATAGCGTAGGGGTAAAAATTACTATTCCCACTCCAGCAAATTAATTAAGATTAATTAACAAATAATTAATTAATAATTTACCTCCCACCATATTCCCCTATAAATGACACCACCAATGTCATAAAACATGACACAATTAACATAATTAATTAACAATTAATTAATTACTAAATAACAATTAACAAGCAAATTAAAAACAATTATTAATAAATTAATTCACACAATTAACACTATAAAATAACCTTAAATAAATATTATATAAAAAATATTTTAAAATATATTCAAATTAAATTACTTCCCACCCTACTCCCTATCAACCCATAACCTGCTCCTAAAAAATGACACAATTAACATAATTAACAATTAATTAATAATTATTAATAACCAATTAATAAATAATTAATAATAAATTAATTCCCACAATTAACAATATAAAATATTAAACACAAATATTATTTAATAAAAATATTACTTAATTAATTAAAATTAAAATACTTCCCACCCTACTCCCCTATAAACCCACAACCCGCTCCTAAAAAAATTACACAATTAACATAATTACCAATTAATTATTAATAATTAACAACCAATTAATAACTAATTACTAATAAATTAATTACCACACTTAACAATATAAAATATTAAAAACATAAATATTAATTAATAAAAAATATTAATTAATTAATTATAATTGAATTACTTCCCACCCTATTCCCCTATAAACCCACAACCCGCTACGGAACTAAAACGCAAAATTTAATTAAAAAAAAAATAATAACTTCTAAAAATTATTAAGAAATGTATTATAATTAAATTACTTCTCACCCTATTCCCCTATAAACCCACAACCCGCTACGGAACTAAAACGCAAAATTTACTTTAAATAAAATTAATAACTTCTAAAAATTTAACACATATATTAAAAAACAAATGCAATACTTAGACAAAAAAATAGAACACATACATTTAAAATACATACTAAAATACATAACACTAACTCTAACTAAAACAACGATATTTTTAACAACGATATTTTTGCAAACGATATTAATGACTTCGATATTTTTAAAAATGATATTACTTACCTTAAACTCGATATTCTTGACCACCATATTCTGACAGTCGATATTTTTGTATCACGATATTTTGAACTCGATATTAATGCAAGTCGACATTAACAACTCGATATTATGTATGTTTACCGCATAAACCACGTACTCAAAATTTTCAGTTCAAAAGGTGTTCTGGTTGACATATTTTGAAATAGTTGTTGCCTTTGGATAGGAGAAGCTGGCAATCCTAGCGTGACTCCAGTACAGAAGTCAAGTCTGGAATGGATAAAGTCATTTAGTATCATAACTCTTTCAGAAAAAGATATGCCAGAAAAATGTATAGGTGTTAGTGCTCTCTTGAAGATCATATGGTCAGCCTAGATTCCACACAACCACTAAGGGGTCGATTCCGAATCGGGCCGGAAATCTCTCCGACCGAGCCGGACCCGGAGAGATTTCCGACCGAATCGGACCCGTGCAGTCCGACCGAACGAGTCCGATGCATTCGTATGCCACCGGACACGAAGTCGGTCGGACTCCCATTGAACTCAATGGGAGCCGGTCGTACAACGCGTACGCGGGCTCCCATTGCCTCAATGGGTGCGAGGCGGACAAGGGCGCCCCTACAGCGAGTACGCCGCGAGCGCTGCGCGGCGTACACGCACAGGTAGGGGGGACCCATGGGTCCCCCTGTGTGCGCCTCGCGCGGGTACGCGTACAGGGGGTCCGACACGGACCCCCAAAGTACGGCTCCGACAGCGAGTTCGAGTCGGACGGCGCGAGTCGGTCGGAGCGGTCGAGGTGCGCATCGTACTTACCCGGCCGGAAAACGTCTCCATTGCGCGGTGCGAATCGGGTCCGAGCGAGTCGGTCAGAGCGGTACGATCCGGGTACGAGTCGGTCGGAGCGGTCGGGTCGCCCGGACGAGTCGGTCGGCGAATTCGCATCGTACTCGCTCGGCCGGACCCGCGTACGATTCGGTCGGGAAAAAGGGCTCCGAATCGGATCCGGTAAAGCCGAATCCTATTCGGAGCCCTACCGGCCGAGATCGGAATCGGCCCCTAAATAGGGGGCAAAGTTTGGAATTGGACGGATCTAAGTCAGGGGTCTCAGTGAAGGAAGCAAGGTTTTCCAATAGGGCAAATTTTCCAAACACCATGCAAAATTGGCTCCTAGTCAGGTAAATACTGTTTCCTGTTTCTTTAACCCCTTAGCTGCTGGGCAAGTATAAACCAATTCATAGAGCGAAGTAGGAAGAGTGAAAAATGGATATTAGGAAACCTATGTATTTCTGAAATGGGCACAAGATATGGAGTTTAGGAGCAGAGGTTATTTGTACATCTCTGAATTTTTTTTTGGGTACCCGTACTAGCATATGATTTAGAGTGTATTTTTTTAAATGTTATATTTTATATACATTGGCTTATATCTGAAAGGCATAAATGCTGTAAAATCTAATGGGTAATAAAAAATGTTTCTTCTCTTCTATGCTTTCCTCAAGTCTTCCGAAAAAAATGGTACTTCACTTGTGCAGGTAGGCCTAGAGGCTGCGACAGGAAACAGCCAAAACGCAACATGGATGCATTGAAATTTTCCACCCAAAACTGACTCTTTTTTCCAATGTGGGTAGCTTTAGGTTTTGGACTCTAGCTCAGACAGCACCTAGGGAAATGCTGTGACGAATGAACAGGAGAGAGACAAGTAAGTTCATGTATTTATTTTAAGGAGGGTCTATCATCCAAAAACAAATTTCGTGCTTGTTTTCGTTGTGGATCTAGCCATCATGCAGCTAATTTCAAGTTATGTCCTGCAGTTAAGAAAATATGCAGTTTGTGTCGTTCAATAGGACATTTTGCAAAAGTCTGCATGAAAAGAAGCCTTCTAGTAGATTAAATACTTGACTGCACAGAAAAAGATGCATTGCAAACAAGTCTATCTGATCTGGTGCTAAATATCACTTCTACAGACAATGATGCCTGTGAAAATCCCACTGCTGACATAGGAATAGGGAATAAAGTTGTCAGATTGTTACTGGATTCAGGAGCCAGAGTGACTATTATCACTTATGATACGTTCGAACAGCTATGGAAAGATAAGCCATTGGATGATCCTGATATCAAAACAGAGGGGCCGATTCCAATTCGGGCCGGAAATCTCTCCGACCGAGCCGGACCCGGAGAGATTTCCGACCGAATCGGACCCGTGCAGCCCGACCGAACGAGTACGATGTGCACGTATGCCATCGTACTCGAGTCGGTCGGACTCCCATTGAAGTCAATGGGAGCCGGTCGTACAACGCGTACGCGGGCTCCCATTGACTCAATGGGTGCGAGGCGGACAAGGGCGCCCCCTACAGCGTGTACGTGGTGAAGCGACTCGCGCCGTACATGCACAGGTAGGGGGGACCCATGGGTCCCCCTGTGTGCGACTCGGCAGGCTACGCGTACAGGGGGGTCCGACATGGACCCCCAAAGTACGGCTCCGACTGCTCTTTCGAGCCGGAGTGTGCGGCTCGGTCGGACTGCTTGCGGCGCGCATCGTACTTACCTGGCCGGGGAACGTCTCCATTGCGTGGTGCGAGTCGAGTCCGAGCGAGTCGGTCGGTGCGGTTAGACCCGGGAACGAGTCGGTCGGAGCGGTCGGGACGCCCGGATGAGTCGGTCGGCGATTTCGCATCGTACTCGCTCGCCCGGACGCGCGTACGAATCGGTCGGGCAATAGGGCTCCGAATCGGATCCGGTTAAGCCAGATCCGATTCGGAGCCCTACCGGCCGAGATCGGAATCGGCCCCTTAGTCTTTTCAAGGATCCACAATTCCTATTTGTTATTTTGTATC
Source organism: Calotriton arnoldi (assembly GCA_963921515.1). Taxonomy (NCBI): domain Eukaryota; kingdom Metazoa; phylum Chordata; class Amphibia; order Caudata; family Salamandridae; genus Calotriton; species Calotriton arnoldi. The sequence continues at coordinate 625,413 of CAWUFW010010987.1, forward strand.
CACAATTTGTTTTCAGAATGTGTGTTTCTCTGGTAAAATCTATGTCACCTTCAAAGGAAAGAATATCTTAGGTTGGATACATCAAGCGATGCCTGATATCGTGCTTTTATCAGGCAAAAGTAGAAAAGTAATTTTCTGAACTCTCTCGTGAAATTTTACAGTAACATACCAATAGTAATTTTAATTCATTGCAGGTTACAAATGTTGATATTAATTTCAGTGCTCAACTTCAACAGCTACTTAAAAAATTATGTTCTCTTTGAAAATAAGCTATGGATACTAAAAAAGTTTGAATTGGTCCCTGGCTCACTGCCGCATACCTCCTTATAACGGGGCATGGGTGTGAACAATCTTCACCTTTATTATCTGGCCACAAGACTCATCATGGTTCATGACTGGCTCACCGGCGGCTGGTCCGATCCGGTATACCAGGTTGAGCTCCGATCGCTGGACTTTCCACAGCTCCAAGCTTATTTGTATGGGGCCCCCATACCGCGAGCCCTCCCCCCATCACTAAGACAGTCCTGTTGGCTTGGCGCACTGCCCTGCGCCACACGAAATGGGATGGCAAACTTACCCAACATACACCCCTGTGGCACGGTACCTGGCTGCGGGAGGCCTCGAATCTCCGGGACTTCTGCCAATGGGACCACATCGGGATCTCGCTTCTTGGGGACGTCTGGGTTGGGGACCACATCAGATCCTTCGCAGATTTGCAGCAGCGCTATTCCCTGCATTCCTCCCAATTTTATAAGTATCTAGAGCTTAGGCATGCCCTCAAGGTGCACATCCCGTCTCCCATCTCCCTCCCCGAATTTAGTCCCCTTGAAGCCCAAGTGATGATGGGGAACCTAGGTAGAGGGGGAGTGTCGCGGATTTACCGCTCCCTAGTGAATAATGGCCCCGCAACTCTAGATTCGCTGGGAGGGTTGGCTGGGTCCCTTAGAGGACGCGGACTGGAGAGACTCTCTCATGGCCCCCAAGACCTTGACGACCTCTTCCAAACTGCGTCTAATCCAACTCTATTATTTACACATGGCATATCTAACCCCTGCGCGTCTCTACAGAGCCCGACTGCGGCCCTCCCCGACCTGTACACGATGCAATCATGCTCCAGCTGACTTCTATCACATGATCTGGCAATGCCCTGCTCTTGCACCATTCTGGGCGGGGTGGAACTGGAACTTACACAGACCCTGGGATGGACGGTTCCCCACGACCCATTGCGTCTGATCCTAGGTGTGTTCGATGGTCTGGATGGCTCTCAGGCCGACAAGCGCTTCCTGGGGACTGCGGTGGCAGTGGCGAAACGTGACATTGTGGCATTATGGTCTCAGGCCAAGTCCCCTACTGTTCGGAGGTGGAGACGGGGGTGGACTGGTGCGGAACTCAAGAAGAACCCCTCTTTGAAGCTCGGGGTTGCCCTGAACTATTCGGAAAGATTTGGGGCAAATGGTTCAATCTATTGTCCTGAGAGGTGTGTGTGTTCATATGTATCATGATAATCTCGTGCAAGACTCTATTTTACGAATGATTCACAGGTCTCTGTCCTCTTCTCTGCGGTTGTATATTATCCGGACATTGTGCTTGTTTTTTGCTGCCAATGTGAATTTGTGGTATGTTTTAAAAATCAATAAACTTGATTATCAAAAAAAAAAAAGTTTGAATTGAATATTAAACTTAAAGATAATGTAACACCGGTTAAGCACAAGTTAAGGAATGTTACTTTTAGTATTAGAAGTGAACTATCCAAAGCTTTAAAAGATTTGCAAGATCAAGGTGTAATTGAACCAGTGGATAGTTCACCTTTAGCTTTTGCCCATTGTCAGAGTCAAGAAAAAGAACAAAGAGTTGCGCATTTGTATTGATCTTAGGTCTTTGAATAAGAACATTTGGGTGGATGCCCACCCATTACCTAGAACTGAAATGTTCATGGTAAAACTTAATGGTGCAAAAAAGTTTTTGAAGTTGAATTTAAAGTCTGCTTACCATCAGATTGCTTTAGCTGAATCCTCAAGACACCTTACTGCATTTGTCACTCCTGATGGTGTTTTTCAATTTCGAAGGATGCCATTTGGTTTGGCATCTGCTGCATCAGTTTTTCAAAGGGTTATGGAACAAATTTTAGGTGATATAAAAGGCGTTCTTGTTTTTCAAGATGATGAATTAGTAGCGAGTGCAAATCAAGATGAACATATACACAAGCTTAATGCAGTGTTTGAGAAAATCAAGGTCAATGGTTTGCGGTTAAGACAAGACAAATGTAGTTTTGCGCAAGATCTATTGGAGTATTTGGGGCACATTATCAGTACAAATGGCATCAGTCCTAAACCAGGTTAAGGGTTTTGAAGATGCTTCTGAACCTTGTAACAGAGAACAGGTTATGTCCTTTATTGGACTATGTGAATTTTATGCTAAATTTATTGAAATTTTTCCGTTGGTTGCTGAACCTATTACTAGACTTCTCAAAAAGAGGGTGAATTTTACATGGGAAAATGAACAAAAGGAGGCTTTTACTCGAATTAAGAATGATTTATTGCAAGCCCCTTTAGTACAACCCTATATTCCATGCCTCCCTGTAAGTGTTACTGTTGATGCTAGTGACAGAGGTTTGAGAGCCGTTGTTACACAAAGATTCAAGAATGTAGATCGCACTGTGGCATTTGCATCCAGAGTGTTGAAAGATGTTGAAAAATCTTATTCTGTAATTGAGAAGGAAATGCTAGCTTGTACATGGGCAATACATAAGTTCAGAAACTTGTTATGGGGAACACATTTTCAGCTTGAAATAGACCCCAAACTTTTAGGGGTCGATTCCGATCTCGGCTGGAAGCGCACCTAACAGTATTCGTCCGGAAAAAATACAAGCCGTACGCGTGTTTCCCGACCGATTCGAACACTTGTCCGAACGAACAAGTACGATGCGCATAACAGCCCAGATTCCGAGCGAGCCGTACTTACCCATTTCAGCTCCTGTTCCCCGCCCGAGCCGGATCCGTAAACGCCGATTCGAGTCGCACGGAAGCAAATACACAGCACCTTCCGGCCGGACTAGTACGATGCGCCTTCCGTACGCGCCGAACCCGTCGCTACGTCCGGAACGTTTGAGCATCCGGGAGAGCCGTACATAAGCTCCGATTTGCGCCACAAGATGATCCACGGCTACGAGACGAACAAGCCAGCGACGAGTACGAGTCGAAGACACGAGAAACCCGAACGAGATGACCCAAGCATGAATCCCATCGCGCAGGTCCTACCAATACTCTACATCTATTACCGGGACCGGCACGGACGCGTACGGCGCAGACGGTAAGTCAAACACCAACAACACAAACAAACGACACGTACCCGAAATATGTCACACACACATAGGGATGCACAAATGACGTACACTAGCAACAGCAGAACCATAGGGGCGGGATGGCCATCACCAATGCCATACACACCCATAGGGGGATAGATGCCTACCACTACCACCACCCCTACTCAGGGGGCCTGGATGCCTGTCACTACTACCATCCCCACTCATAGGGGGATGGATGCCTACCACTAACACCACCCCTACTCATGGGGGCTGGATGCCTGCCACTACCACCACCCCTACTCATGGGGGCTGGATGCCTGCCACTACCACCACCCCTACTCATGGGGGGCTGGATGCCTGTCACTACCACCACCCCTACTCATGGGGGCTGGATGCCTGCCACTACCACCACCCCTACTCAGGGGGCCTGGATGCCTGTCACTACTACCATCCCCACTCATAGGGGGATGGATGCCTACCACTAACACCACCCCCACTCATAGGGGGATGGATGCCTACCACTACCACCACCCCTACTCATGGGGGCTGGATGCCTGCCACTACCACCACCCCTACTCATGGGGGCCTGGATGCCTGTCACTACTACCATCCCCACTCATAGGGGGATGGATGCCTACCACTAACACCACCCCCACTCATAGGGGGATGGATGCCTACCACTACCACCACCCCTACTCATGGGGGGCTGGATGCCTGCCACTACCACCACCCCTACTCAGGGGGGGCTGGATGCCTATCACTACCACCACCCCTACTCATGGGGGGCTGGATGCCTGCCACTACCACCACCCCGACTCTGGGGGGCCTGGATGCCTGTCACTACTACCATCCCCACTCATAGGGGGATGGATGCCTACCACTACCACCACCCCTACTCATGGGGGGCTGTATGCCTGCCACTACTACCATCCCCACTCATAGGGGAATGGATGCCTACCACTACCACCACCCCTACTCATGGGGGGCTGGATGCCTGCCACTACTACCATCCCCACTCATAGGGGGATGGATGCCTACCACTACCACCACCCCTACTCAGGGGGGCCTGGATGCCTGTCACTACTACCATCCCCAATCATAGGGGGATGGATGCCTACCACTACCACCATCCCCACTCATAGGGGGATGGATGCCTGCCACCACCACCACCCCTACTCATGGGGGGCTGGATGCCTGTCACTACTACCATCCCCACTCATAGGGGGATGGATGCCTACCACTACCACCACCCCTACTCATGGGGGCTGGATGCCTGTCACTACCACCACCCCTGCTCATGTGGGCCTGGATGCCTACCACTACTACCATCCCCAACCATAGGACGGGTAATGCATGACACAACCAGCATACTCCAACATAAGGAATGTCAGCAAAAGACATCCCCCAACATCATGACAAGAGTGTGTAGTCTGTGTCAAATGCCTACAACACTGAACATGACATTGAACATACAATGTGACCCCCTATCACATGTGTCACACATAAATGTGTGTGGCCTCCACAATGCAAGCCGACCATGACCACTGTGGCAATGGGGTCGAACACCCCATCATCACAGTGACCAAAATGTAAGTGTGGGGTCCATAGCTGAAGCACATTTTGAACAGTGTGGCAATGGGGCCTAAACCCCCATCATCATAGTGACCAAAATGTAAGTGTGGGGTCCATAGCTGAAGCACATTTTGAACAGTGTGGCAATGGGGCCTAAACCCCCATCATCACAGTGACCAAAATGTAAGTGTGGGGTCCATAGCTGAAGCACATTTTGAACAGTGTGGCAATGGGGCCTAAACCCCCATCATCACAGTGACCAAAATGTAAGTGTGGGGTCCATAGCTGAAGCACATTTTGAACAGTGTGGCAATGGGGCCTAAACCCCCATCATCACAGTGACCAAAATGTAAGTGTGGGGTCCATAGCTGAAGCACATTTTGAACAGTGTGGCAATGGGGCCTAAACCCCCACCATCACAGTGACCAAAAGGTAAGTGTGGGGTCCATAGCTGAAGCACATTTTGAACAGTGTGGCAATGGGGCCTAAACCCCCATCATCACAGTGACCAAAATGTAAGTGTGGGGTCCATAGCTGAAGCACATTTTGAACAGTGTGGCAATTGGGCCTAAACCCCCATCATCACAGTGACCAAAATGTAAGTGTGGGGTCCATAGCTGAAGCACATTTTGAACATTGTGGCAATGGGGTCCAAATACCCATCACTACAGTGACCAAAATGTAAGTGTAGTCATGGTAAAAGCTGCCAAAGCCAAACTGCATGGATTATTCCTGGTCACACAACAACAAACACATCAGTGGCATAGTAGTGCTTGTGTCCCATAGCAACATAGATTGGGTGAGGCAAACAGTGCAGTGCCAATGAAACATCGCTTTGGCCATGTGCAGACAAACATCACCCATGGGGGCTCACATTGTCAACATTCACAAATAACACAATGACAGAAGTGACCATCATAATGCAGATCCACATATCTGCACCAATGGACACACAAATGTAGATATCCTGTGGAGACTGTAGATGTCAGGTGAACAAATACCATACCATGGCAGCAATGGGACATACAAACCATGATCATTGTGCTGACTGATGACCTAGGAGTCCCAGGGACAGCAGGGGAAAGCCACCAAACAACATACAGCCAATGGCACACTAAAGATATGCCAATGCAGTGGTGCAAATGCACAAACACAAACAGGCAGACTCACACTGCATATCAAACACAACAGGTGAGGGGGTGGTGTGCCAGTGTCCCCAGGCAAACACTCAACACACGAGGAGGCCTGAATCCCTATTACACAGATGTCAACACAGTGCCACACAAAAGTAACTCATGGATCGGATTCCCCTATGTGGGCAATCAGGCATTGTTAGATGAGAGGGAGCCCAAATTACACATATCACACAAGCTTGTAGGAACAGCAACTAACACAGCAAGAGACAGACCCACCACAGCACTACCCCCAGGGACCCCACATTGTGGTAACACTGGCCTGCATGATAATTCCACTGTGATGACAAAGGTAGATGTCGTACACACTGTGAACCACAGTCATGTGTCGTGAGCAACTAACTACCATCACACCTACACAAGCACAAATAAAACAGCACGGCCTGTCAGCCAAGGCCAACATGGAGGTAGGGGTCTAGCCGTGCAACAACTCCCATGTGCACACACTCAACACCACACACCTTGATCTCCACCAATGTGCAGCAGTGAAGCTCACATGGACTGGTGACATTGCACATGCACCCATGACAATCCCAGGGGTGGTGGGGGGAAATAAGGCGGAGATACCCATCACACATGGCCAGTCAACAAGACTTGTGAATGTCTCACACACTGCACAGTACACTGTACATGGGCATGACGTCAAATCCACACCAACCAATGGGATCCCGGACACAGTCACACACCAATGAAGAAGGCAAGCTCACCCACAAAGAACACACATAGACAACTTCCAACATTGCAGCTCTGACCCTGAGGAGTGGCAGCAGTCACACACACAACGTGTCACAATCACTGGAAGCTAACACAAACTGTAAATTACATGACTTGTGTAACAAACAAGTGCCAAGGGGAATCCTGACTGTGTCTCATCTGCGTTTGCCCACAAACTCAGCCCTGACAGCAAACACACCTATAGATGACACCCTGATCACAAGTGATGTGCCATGCACACACATCACAGAGTACCCAGGGAGAAGATTTGGGGGGAACATAGCTCAACTCAGCAAGCATCACAAACAGGAACATCACTAGGGCCCCCAGCCTGCGTAGCAAAATGGAAGTGAACACACACAGACATGCTCACACAACACACACCTTGGGCTCAGGCAATGTCACGGAATTACACACTGCCATGAGGGGACTCCACTCCTGTGTAAGAAAAGCTGTGCCATACGTTGTCTCTGCAGGGCGCTATCATGTCAGCAGAACACTTGGTCACTCAGTCAACAATTAGCACAAAATGAAGGCTCACGTCACATCAGCCTGGTCATGGCATTTTCACCCAAATCATCTGCACCGATCAAATACACATGTATAGCAAGTTGCACTGATACCACAGATGAGTCCTTCCCCATTGATGCCCAAACATGCATGTCCAGTGGAGATGGTCACACGGTCAGGGAAAAAGACCAATTGAACAATGGCAAGCACATCTGATGTGCAGGGGTGTAAGCCACAGATGTGATATTGAAAAAACAGGTAGGGAATCCCATTTGTAAATATGGAAAACATGACACCCTCATATTGCTGCAAAGGATGACATGGCTACACACCAGGATAGGACACATTCCCCTGGACCACATGGGGTCCTGCACAGTAACACTTAATTTACCTGACATCAAAAAGCAACATCACTGCAGCAAGGGCATGGTTAGCATCATCAACATCATGTACATCTGAAGCAAAACCACTAGAGAACTGAAAGTAGCTTTATTCAGCATATGTTATTTGGAAAATTAAAGTCCAGAAAAAACACAAAGGCCAATGGCCAGTCCATGAATAAAGTCCAAACAGGGTGACAGTGGCAGATGTCACCCTTTGCTTGCCTGCACTGCTAGGGACCAGGGACATTCACCTCGGAGGGGCATACGGGGGGGGCAGGCCAGGCACCGCAGGGACAGGATCAGGGCTCACCAGAAGGAGGCAGGGAAGGGGTGGCTGGTGCTGGAGAGTCACTGACAACTGCAGTGGAGGTGTCTGACATGGTGTGTGCTGGCACAACTGGGGGCATGAGTCAGATGGTGTGGGTGCCGGCACAACTCCAGTGGGCTGGCCAGATGGAGAGGACAGGTTCCCCACTGCAGTGCCCAAGTCAGACGGGGTGGTAGTGGACTCCACTGCAGTGCCCATCTCCAGGGGAGTAGAATGGGGTTCAGGTAAGGTGGGCAGGACAGAGGGGAGGACACGGTCTCCACACCAGTGGCACTAACATGTGCAGCGGGGGTGTGGTGCTGGAAGAGCAAGTGGTAGGTGGAGAAGGCCGGATCATTTTGGGGATGGTGTATCTGTGGGTGGGGGAACCTGGGGCAGGGTGTGGTGGGGGAACCTGTGTTGTGGGGGCCTGAGGGATGGAGGAAGGAGACTGTGTGGTTGACTTGCAGGGCGGTGGCGGGGTCTTGCTCTTCAGGGACCGGGGGACTTGTGGGTGGGGGCCCCCGTCTGTCTGCACCTGGGGGAGGGTGTCCGGGGCGTGGGGCACTTCCCTCTGTGTGGGTGGACTTCCTCTTCCCCTGTATGCTGGATCAGCGGGATCGGAGGGGAAGAGGCCGAGGTCACAGAGGAAGAGCTGCTGTGTAGGTGGGGTTGCAGGTGAGGCAAGGGAAGGGGTCTTGGAGGGAGAGGATTTGGAGGACTGCGGAGTGACTGTGGATGCCTGTGTGTGTGTCTGTTCCCCATCCCCCGTGGGTGTGGTATTAGTCCCCTGAGGATGCTTGTGTGCACGTCTTGCCTTTGTTTTGGGTGTTTCTGTGCTACTCGTGTCTGTGTGTTTGGGTGATCGTGCAGGTGTGCATGTGCTTGGGACAGGTAGGGTGCCAGGAAGTGTGGATGGGGCAGAGGTAGGAGGGGTGAGGGACTGTTGGAGGAGGGACACTGCTGCCGTCAGGGAGGAGTCCATGGACTTATTGCTCCTCTGTAGGGCAGACATACCCGTCGAGATGCCCTCCATGAACAACACCAGCTGTGTCAACAGAGTGTTGTGTGCATGGAGGACACTCAGCATTGCTGTCTGCCCTACATGGAGATGGTGAAGTAGGTACACAGACTCCTCACTCAGGGCAGCAGGGGACACAGGGGCAGGGGGTGCGGTGCCTGGCACGAAGGAGACACGCTCCCGAACACGGGAGCCTCCACGGACCTCTGGAATGGGAGCCAATGGGAGGGCGGTGGTGGTGGTGGTGGCGGGGCCAGACAGACTAGCTGGGGTGTGGTGGCTGCTGACACCCGCCTCCACAAGGGAGTCATCCTCCGAGCTGCTGTGGTGGAAGGTGCTGAGGACTCCTCGGTGTGGCTCCCCTCGCCCTCCGTGCCACTGGGTCCCTCCGACCACTCATCGGCTGCTGACCCAGCCTGGCTCTGCAGCTCCTCCTGGTCCGTGGAGCTGTCCCCTCCTGTGGCCGTGGATGTATCTGCAAACAATTAGTGAAACAGACAAACATCAGTCACCTGCACTGACCGCACACACCACAGTAAGTACAGCACATTACAGAGCAAGCCCTGGCATCCTTAGTTGAACATTGCCAAAAGTCCTCACACAGATTAGGAGAAGCCAATTGTCAGTCTGATGGTCAACCATGGAACTCACACCCTCCTGCCCTTGCACCCATCTGTCTGGTGCCTGTCTGATGGTAATACCCCAGTGTGGACACATGCACCACCTACACAGTTGTTGGACATTGCAGAGAACACGGTGAAGTATGTGAACATGCACACATCACATCTCTTGCCACTGAGTCAGTACAGGTGTCCGGATAAAGGGATGGCCAGAGTCTAATTAGAAATGCATGTGATGCATACCAGCACCAGACACCATGATGCACCCATGTCCGGATAGTCAATGCCACAATGGGGTGCATGTTGCACATGTCACTCCCCTGCAGGATCACTCTTAGGAAGTTTAATGCCATGGCACAGGCATGCCTGCAAAGTCATACATCACTGTCTCCAGTCACATGGGCATGGCAGCCAGCCAACAACAGTCTGCACTGTGTCACAATCCTAGGACATGGGGAATGCAAGTTATGTAGCTGACAAGTGCACATGTCCATCCCCCACAAACCACATCATCTGAACTCTTATTTGTCCACGTCATACCAATTGGACATATGGGAGACATGAAACACAACTCTCTGAACCTGAGCACCTCACAGTCTGCTGTGAATGAAAAACAGCTGCCTGAAATTCACAGTCGCATACACCTGTGTGCACAGTCAAGTGATCAAACACCTATAAGTCACAGAAGTATGGTCTCTCATGGTCACATCTCAGATGGCATGCTGAGCCCTAACCGATAAACATCCCAGTAGTCCTGACAACGAAGCCACAGCACAATGACACAGAGGCAGACACCTGAGGGAACATTTCACTGATCACAACATGTCAGCTGATACACGGGAGTGGGAGTACAGAGTGTATTGTATGCCCTGGAGTAGGCATGACTGTCCTGCTCCACCTGAAAGAGGGATGAGCCCTGGACAGTAGGCAGGTGGCTAAGCATGTGTGACACACTTGATATACATACTCCTGAGGCCCAAACATTGTTCCCACCCGCAGCATGGGGGTGTGCCAAATACCCCAGGGACATGTGGTGATTCAGATCAGCAAGTGGACCACATATCAAAGTTACACCCCGATTACATGTCAGAACTTAGGCATTGTGTAAGCAATTGACCCACCCATGAATCCCACAACATAGTCACGGGAACAAATGCTGTCCCCCACCTTGAGCAAAGCAAAATGCAAGGACACAGTACCCAAGTGACACAATTTCCTGACTGTAAGGACCACACCTGCGTATCAGATGAGGAGTGGGCATGTCACAATTGAGGGACATGGGTCCTGGACCACAAGACTGATGTACTGTGGAAGTTTAACCAGGCCAGAGGAGGGCACATAGCATGACAGACAAAGTTCACAGTGCAGTCATGACTCACCCCCTCCTTGCTGCTGTCTGGCCTTCAGCTTCCCATCCAGGTCAGGGAAGACCTCCGCCAGGATCCGGAGCATGTGGGGGGTCAGGGTCCGGTGTCCTCCCCTCCTGCGAGGAGGCGACAGCTTCAGCTGGACCCTTGCGATCCTCCGGGTCCAGCCACGAAGGTCCTGCCACCTCTTCTGGCAGTTGCGGATCCGGCGCTTGGAGACCCCCACGGATCTTACTGCCCGGGCGATGGTCAGCCAGATTTCCTGCTTCTGGTGGGCATCAACCTGTGAGGATGACAAAGTGAAAAGGCCATTACTACACATGCAACATATCCGTGCATCACACAGTTGGATATACATGTCTCAATCACAGGGGCATATGATGTACACAGGCAGTGCAACGATGGCTATGAACAGTTTGCCAGCAGTCACTACATGGTATCATTGCATGGGAAATAAACCTTGTTGGAATGCACTGTTACTGCACTGTACCTGTTCAGTGCATGTGACTACACACTTTGGGGGTGAGAACTACTCAGTGAGCATGCTAACCAGTGGTGTGCACACTGGAAGTCTTGCTAGTCAGACAACACGCACAATTAGTAAGGCAGTGGACAGCACACTCACCTGCTCCCCTGGTTTCCCATACAGCTTGCTGTACTGTGGAAGGAGGCTGTCCAGCAGGGCCTGGTTCTCCTCAAGGCTGAAGGCTGGGGCTCTCTCCACAGTACGTGCCATTGCAGTAGCCAGAGGATGCAGAGACAGCAGCAGTGTTGGTGGCAGATGTCGTCCTGGAGCATGTAGTGCAGGCAAGTGAGCCCTCAGGGGAACAGCCAGCATTATATGTGTGCTGCAGAGGCAGATACTGTCCCATGTGTCCAAAGTGATAGGTCCAAGTCGTTTGCATCTTCTGAATCTGGCCAATCCATGGAATTGCACCACTAATACACGCCCACAGCATCCTTCAAAAGTTCAACTTCAAGACACATTGTTGTGGCTGGCCAACTGAATTCACTGCATCAGACTCGTTGAAGCTTCGAAAACGTGTCCGTTGCCATGCCAGGCCCCAGCCAATGCGTGCGCACCGATCGGTCCATTGCTGTACAACGCGTATTCCGGGATACAACGCGTACCCGCTCACAACAGATGCAATGGGCCGTGCGGGCACACCGATCGGTCCATTGCTGTACAACTCGTATTACGGGATACAACACGTACCCGCTCACTACAGATGCAATGGGCCGTGCGGGCACACCGATCGGTCCATTGCTGTACAACGCATACCCGCTCACAACAGATGCAATGGGCTGTGCGGGCACACCGATCGGTCCATTGCTGTACAACGCGTATTCCAGGATACAACACGTACCCGCTCACTACAGATGCAATGGGCCGTGCGGGCACACCGATCGGTCCATTGCTGTACAACGCGTACCCGCTCACAACAGATGCAATGGGCCGTGCGGGCACACCGATCGGTCCATTGCTGTACAACGCATACCCGCTCACTACAGATGCAATGGGCCGTGCGGGCACACCGATCGGTCCATTGCTGTACAACGCGTATTCCGGGATACAACGCGTACTCGCTCACTACAGATGCAATGGGCCATGCAGGCACACCGATCGGTCCATTGCTGTACAACGCGTATTCCGGGATACAACGCGCACTCGCTCACTACAGATGCAATGGGCCGTGCGGGTACACCGATCGGTCCATTGCTGTACAACACGTATTCCGGGATACAACGCGTACCCGCTCACAACAGATGCAATGGCCAGTGCGTGCACACCGATCAGTCCGTTGCTGTACAACGCGTATTCCGGGATACAACGTGTACCCGCTCACAACAGATGCAATGGCCAGTGCGTGCACACCGATCGGTCCATTGCTGTACAACGCGTATTCCGGGATACAACACGTACCTGCTCACAACAGATGCAATGGCCAGTGCGTGCACACCGATCGGTCTATTGCTGTACAACGCGTACCCGCTCACAACAGATGCAATGGCCAGTGCGTGCACACCGATCGGTCCATTGCTGTACAACGCGTCCCTGTACAGGTCACTCGCATATGTCACCATGCTTGTCACTGGTGAACGTATGCCAGCCACAAATACTTGCCAGGGACTCAGGGGCACACCTACAACACCACACCCAGTCCACACTGTATCCTAAGGCATGTAAGGCTGCATTACCTTTTCTGTGAATGGGGGTAAACATGTGGTTTTTGGGGTGGCACTTGGGGGCAGCCACTCCCAGGCTGTGCACGTGTTCATGGGGACAGGATCCTTTGTGTGTTGTGCACATGACCACTGTGATGTGCAAGTGTTCATTTCGGAGCATGTGGCATGGTCACATTTCCAGGTTGTGTATGTGTATGACATGTCACATACCCCCAGAGTCCCATGTGGGAAGGCATGTACGTCACAGGGTGACCCATTGCCACAATAGTGATGGACCTCCACAGTCTGTGTGCATGTTGTGTTTCCGATGTCTCTGATTCCATGGGCACAATGGGAGACAGTCTCCACATCAACGTTGTTTGTGCATGGACTTTGATGTTGTGCGTGTGTGTGTCACAGACGTCCATGTCTGCCCTGCGGAGGCAACAGGGGCCACTACCTGTGGGAGTCATGTTTGTTTTTCTGACGTGTACATGATACGCCATGTCATGCCAGTGTCCATGTGGCAAGACAGGGTCACTGGGAATCTACCTGTCAATGAGCTGTGATGCCTGTGGCACATCTGTCCAGACATGTCACTGTGGTGTGTGTGTGGAACGTGACAGCAGTAAATGGGTACTGTGACACAGCCTAATGGTTTCCCATAGCACAACCTGGAACCTGTTGTCAACACATGTTGAACTGAGATGTTAGATGATGTCCATGTAGGTGCCATATATGTCCACACAGACCGGCACACACATCAAGTACTTGTGCCTCATAATGATGTATCATGTGAAATTGAGTATGGTGAATGGCACATATGTGGGGTGACTGACAATCTTTCTTTCTTCACCTATGCACTGCAGGGCACCAGCTGTCCATAGACCATTCCCTGACCTGGCAACGATGGTGGAACGTGACAGCATCCGACGGTACCGCTTCACCAGGCAGCTGATTGAGGATTTGGCAGTGCGCTTGGTGCCACATTTGCAACCTGGCCAGCCGTACCCTACAGCGCTGACCCCCAAGGTGAAGGTGATGGCAGCCCTACACTTCTTTGCCACCGGTACCTTTCAACACACTGTTGCGACTGCTGGTGGGATGTCACAGACTATGTTCAGCCGTGTGCTACGAGATGTTTTGGAGGCAATGTTGAGATGCCTGAACCAGTACATCTATTTCCCTACACGTCAACAACTCACTGACGTCAAGAGTGACTTCTATGCCCTGGGGAGGATGCCACATGTCATTGGCTCCATTGATGGGACACATGTGGCTTTGGTACCACCACAGGCACATGAGCAGGCGTACAGGAACAGGAAACATTATCATTCGATCAATGCTCTGGTGGTATGTCTTGCAGATATGAGCATCTCACATGTGTGTGCCCGTTTCCCTGGTTCGGCACACGATGCCTACGTGATGAGGAGTAGTCGCATCCCGAGGATGATGTCAAAGATGCAGAACCAGCGTGCCTGGCTTGTCGGTGTGTACTGACTTTGTACCATTGTGTGTGTTCTGCTATGTTGTATTCCGCCCTCTTTTCCAACTCAGCTAATGTGCAATTGTCTGTCTGTAGGTGACTCCGGATACCCCAACATGCCGTGGTTGCTGACACCCCTTAGGAACCCTGTGACACCAGCTCAGATGCGCTACAATGAGGCACATGGTCGGACCAGGAGAGTGATCGAGCGCACATTTGGTCTCCTGAAGAGCCGCTTTCGCTGCCTGGACAAGACAGGAGGGGCCCTCCCATATGCCCCAGCAAAGGTGTGCAAGATTGTCATCGTCTGCTGCATGCTACACAACCTGGCAGTGCGGAAGGAGTTGCCTCTCATCCTGGATGACGATGACCAACATCCGCCACCTGTGGAGGATTCTGGTCTGGGCCACGATGCCAGTGATGATGATGATGATGATGGTGATGTCCGCACACAGCTCATCACCAACTTCTTCAGCTGAATGTGAATATCCAGAGATGTCATGTCAATGATGTGTGTTTGCGTGATATGTGTTGGTGGTGCTCTGGTGCTGTTTTGAGTGTGGCCATGTGCTACTTGACTGGAAGCGTGCAGCAATGTGTCCTTACAGGTAGTCTGTACTCCCCAACAGTGTTGACATGCTAACTTGGTTTTCTGTGAGTATCTTGTGACATGTATTGGCCATGAGTATTGCAGTTCTATCCTGTTCTTCCGTGCTTTTGACTGTGTGTCATGTCTGTCCTTCACAGGGTACTTTCAGAGTTGTTTGGTGAACTGTGATCCCCCGACACCATGATTCAACTTCCAGGGTGGAAGCAGTCGTTTCCCTACAGGTGATGTGCCACACACCCCTGGACTTTATTTCTTCTACACTTGTTGACTGTGTGGCCACTGCCACGTAGGATTACCTTGCATCTGTAGTGGAAACAACATGTTGCAAATGTGTAATAAACCTGTGCTTCACTTTGGGTTGTGCGTTGTCTGTGGTCACACATCTGACTGACATGTGCTTACTGCACCTGTGGGCTAGTTAACACAGACTGTGAATAGGTGTGGTGTCTGTGCATTCCACTGTATTTCCTGGCAACATCAGTGTAGGCGATGAGTCTGATGGCCCTGGTGTGTATGTGTTGTGTAGCCCTAGTGGTGTGTCTCCCTCATATGTGTCACGTCACCATGACTCACATGACGGTGTTGAACTTGCTGTAGCAGTTAGCATGCACAGTGTCATTTAGCAGATCACCATCTACATGACAAAAACCACGTTGGAATCACAACAGAGGCAAGTACAGTGTATTAGTGAGTTTATTTACAAACATGTGTGAGGATAGTGCACAGGATGGTGGGTGCTGTACATTGGGATTGGAATCCAAAGTTCCCAGATGAGTTGGAAGGCTTGGTAGCAGAAATGTCCTGAGTAAAGTCCACAGTCATCTGATACATTGGGCCAACTTAAGCTCCCCATGTCATGTGGGAGAGTTGTGTTGCATTCGACAGGGTAAACAGTTTGCACACAAAGGAGAATTTCCAGAACAGGTGTTGGGTTCCTGGGGGATGTACATGGCCATCGGCCTCTCAGTTTTCCTTCCTCGGACGACCCCTCTTCTTCCGGGGGGACCCTCACGTGCAGGCTGCTGCGGTGCAGAGGACTCTCCGCCAGAGTCCTCCTCCTCCCTGTGGCAGTTGCAGTTGTTGCAGCAACAGATGTTGTGGGCACACAGGGAGGTGTGGCCATGTTGGTGCTAATCTGGCGGAGGCATGTCAATATGTCCCTATGCACCGCTGTCAGTTCTTCCAATGTGTCCCATTTGGACTCCATGCCAGACATGTGTGTCTCCACACGGGACATGTGTGTCTCCACACGGGACATGTGTGAGTCCAAGCGGGCATGATGGGCAGCCTGCTGCTGTTGAATGTCCTTGAGGATCCCCACTACCTGGCTGACCTCTCCGGTGCTATTCTGGTACGCCTCAGCAATGCGTGCCAGTTGTGGGTTATCAAGCAGTCCAGGCCCCTCTGCAAACAGCGACCTATGTCTACCACCCCTCCCACCACCCCTGGCGACACGTGCGGGACCTGTGGTGGCACGCACAGGTGACCGTAGGCCCACTTGGGGGTTGTTACTGGGCTCGTTGTCCGTTGCTCCACATTGGGCCGGGGTCCCTGTGCTGTTGTCATCGGTGGTCCTTGGTCTGTCCGTGTTGGCAGGGGTGGTCTGTGTGTTGGCAGTTGTTGGAGGGGTGGGTGCAGGGGTGCAGATGTTGGTCCTGCTGGTGCTGCATGATGACTCGCACCGGAGGGGCCAGGTAGGTCTTCGCCATCCGAGGAGTGCAGAGGCTGTTCCACACCAGTGAGCTCAGTGTCCCCCGGAGCCTGGGACAGGGACTCCTCCTCGTCTGCTGCTGTGTCCCCATCATCACCTGTTTTTGGAAGAGACACACAATGTATGTTATGTTTCTACGGGCATCAATGGTTCACACACCTGACAGTTGTGACTGTACCTCTGGATGCGGGCCTGTACATTGCATTGTCCTAAGTTGTCACAGTCAGAGGTTGATATTGGTGTAGCACATTGTCCTGCCAACCTGAAGCTTTTCTATGTGAATGTTGAGGTGTGTGCATGTCTAGCATTGGTGGTATTTGGTGGACATCCGGCCCTCCTTCTCCACCCAGCCCAGTTATCCCACCATGGAACGTGCTTCCATTGCAGGGAGTGCAAGTTGGCTTTCAGGATGTCAGTCAGTGGTGTCCTGCTGTTGGTTGGTGCACAGTTCCCAGCAGGGGCTTGTGCTCCCCACAGCAGTACCCAGTGTCAGCCATCTCGTCAGTTGTTTTCCACTCCCTGTGATGTGAGCATGGTTCAGAGTGGTGTTGATGGGCCAATTGTGAGGGTGAGCAATATCTGTGACTACAACTCCCATCATGCTATGGCCTACACCCCCCTTCCCAGCATGCCCATACTTCCTTCCTTTTGAGTGGACTTCACTGTGTGTGAGTGTGACAGCAATGGCAAGATGGCTGACAGTGGTGTCCTGCTGTTAGTTGGTGCACAGTTCCCAGCAGGGCTTTGTGCCCCCCCCAGCAGTACCCAGTGTCAGCCATCTTGTCAGTTCTTTTCCACTCCCTGTGAGGTGTGCATGCTTCAGTGTGAGCTTGCTGGGCCATGTGGGTGGGGGATGTTGAGCTGTGACTACCACTCCCATCATGCTATTGCCTACACCCCCCTTCCCAGCATGCCCATACTTCCTTCCTTTTGACTCTGCTTCCCTGTGGGGTACTATGCCTGTGCTGACAGAATGGCTGACAGTGTTGTCCTGGCGTTTGTTTGGCTACAAGTCCCAAAAGTGTCCCTGTGCTTCACACAGCATAACCCAGTGTGGTAGTTCTTTGTGGGATATTTAATTAGAGTGTGAGGCAATGCATTCTCCCAGGTGAGTTGTGTGGAGTTTGTGTTAAGGGGGTGTGTGAGAAAAGCTGCTGGTAACTATGGTCAGAGCTGTCAGTCCTCCTTCCCACCCAGCCAGATATCCCACCATGGAACGTGCTTCCATTGCAGGGAGTGCAAGTTGGCTTTCAGGATGTCAGTCAGTGGTGTCCTGCTGTTGGTTGGTGCCCAGTTCCCAGCAGGGCCTTGTGCTCCCCACAGCAGTACCCAGTGTCAGCCATCTTGTCAGTTGTTTTCCACTCCCTGTGATGTGAGCATGGTTCAGAGTGGTGTTGATGGGCCAATTGTGAGGGTGAGCAATATCTGTGACTACAACTCCCATCATGCTATGGCCTACACTCCCCTTCCCAGCATGCCCATACTTCCTTCCTTTTGAGTGGACTTCACTGTGTGTGAGTGTGACAGCAATGGCAAGATGGCTGACATTGGAGTCCTGCTGTTGGTTGGTGCACAGTTCCCAGCAGGGCCTTGTGCTCCCCACAGCAGTACCCAGTGTCAGCCATCTTGTCAGTTGTTTTCACCTCCCTGTAATGTGAGCATGGTTCAGAGTGCTGTTGATGGGCCAATTGTGAGGGTGACCAATATCTGAGACTACCACTCCCATCATGCTATTGCCTACACCCCCCTTCCCAGCATGCCCATACTTCCTTCCTTTTGAGTGGACTTCACTGTGTGTGTGACAGCAATGGCAAGATGGCTGACAGTGGTGTCCTGCTGTTTGTTGGTGCCCAGTTCCCAGCAGGGCCTTGTGCTCCCCACAGCAGTACCCAGTGTCAGCCATCTTGTCAGTTGTTTTCCACTCCCTGTGATGTGAGCATGGTTCAGAGTGGTGTTGATGGGCCAATTGTGAGTGTGACCAATATCTGTGACTACAACTCCCATCATGCTATTGGCTACACTGACTTCACCAGCATACACAGAATTCCTTCCTTTGAGTGAGCTTCCCTGTGAGGTGGTGTTCTAGTGGTGGCAAAATATCTGACTGGGTTTGTTGGTTAGATTTGTGCCACTGCCTTGCTGTATTTGTAGTTATGTTTGTACATGTCATGACACAGTTACATATCACTATGAAATTGCATGTATTGTGTTTATCTGACTGACATACACATCTTGGGATGATTATCTTTTGGTTGCTGTGGATTTGCTAAGGGTGCATGGTTTGACTATCCCCTTGACAGTGATGTGTGTGTATTGTCACACAATATTGTGTATATTTGCTGTGTACTCACCAGGCTCTGGGATGTTTGATAGTCCATATACGCTCACTGGTAGTAGGATGGCCCGCACTTTCTCCTCCCAGGGCCTGAGGTATAGTGGTTTGGCAGGAGGGCCACTGCCGGTGTGCTGACTCAGGATGTAATCCTTCTTTAGTAGGTCCCTGACCCTCCTGCGCACATCATACCACCTGTTCTGGATGTCTTCCTTTGTGCGCAAACATGGTGATTGTGCGTTGACCCTGTCGACGATCCTCTGCCACATCTTGGTTTTCTGCGACATGGGGGTCTGTTATACCAATGTACCAAACAACTGGGGCTCTACCCTGAGGATCTCATCTACCAGGACTTCCAATTCACTGTCTAGGAACTTTGGATTCTTCTTTAGGGGCATGGTGATGGGTGGTGGTGGTGATTGATGTGTGTGTGTGTGCAGGTGAGGGTGTGTGAGTGTAGGTTTTGCTGGGTGTATGTGAGGGTGCTATTTGTTGAAGTGCTAATGGTGTGTGGCTTGCGTGATGGATGAGCTGTGAGTGTGTCTGTGGTTGCTGTGTGATGGTGTTCTGTGCTGGCAGGTCAGTTGAATTTGCAAAGGATAATGGTAGGGATTTGTGGCTTTTATATAGGTGGAGTTGGGGGTGTGTCCTTGTTCCATGTTTTTTCCCCCTCTATTTATTGCCTTTGTCATTGCTTGTTTGGCCCTTTTTTTTGTTTTTTCCTTAGTATTTTTTGTGCATGTAGGAGACGTTCTTTGGACCAAGTAGGACGCTGCAGTTGTCTTGTGCGAGCTTCTCCGAATCGTCCCCTGTGTTTCTGCAGGGTTTCTTGTACAGCGTACGCGTCGGTCGCCGAGTATTGGCTTCCTTCGGCTGGCTTTTGTATGCGTGTCGGTCGTTCGGCTTGCGCTCCGTGCGACTCGGTCTGTTTTTCCACGCATTGCATCGTACTGCGTGGGTCGGAGTTCGCGGGTACGTTTCGGTCGGGTTCATTCCTGGTGTGTGTCGGTCGGTTCGATTCGCGTGGTTTCCCGGCCGGATAGCTTGTTTCCGTGCGTTTCGGTCGTTCGGCTTGTGTTCCGTACGAGTCGGTCGTGATTCACATGCATTTCATCGTACTTCCCAGGTCGGGCAACGCCGGTACGTGTCGGTCGGACTATATTCCCGTACCGAGTCGGTCGGTATTTTTTCCGGCCCGAATCGGAATCGGCCCCTTAGTGTACATTTTGAACACACAATCACATAATTCTGAAAAATGGACTGCAAGACTCACTAGACTTGCTACGAAGCTGTTAGAATATAATTTTTCAGTGGTTCATGGTCCAGGTTTTTCCAACAAAATGGCAGATTTTTTTTCTCATTTTCCCATTACTGATGACAATGCAAAATGTGAAGATGAAGTGGAAGAGTGCATAGTAACGTCAGTAGATTTTGAGTATCAATCGTGTCACTGATATCTGATCCTGTAATGTGTAAAGTTTTGAATTTCATAACTGATGGTTGGCCAAAAGAAAGGAACCTCCCAAGAGAATTGAAATGTTTTGCTAAGGTCTCACCAGAATTTACTCTCAATGATCCCATCCTTGTCGCCAAATTGCTGTGACGAATGAACAGGAGGCAGCCAAGTAAGTTCATGTATTTATTGTGATGCAATAACAACCCTGGGGAGAGCGGTAATTAGATGTTCCACTCCCGCTGCTATCCGGTGCCTCACTTCATCTGTCGATTGCAGAGCCATAAAATAATGGACCCGATCGAGCAGCCAGAGCGAGCCACACACAGCGCGAGCAAGGTACTGCGTCGCGTGAGCAACTTGAGGCAGGAAACATCACCCAGCTGCCAAGAGTCACAACAGGAAACTTAGCCAACCTGAACATTTTTTAAAACTAGACACCTAGGGCTATCCACAGTGGGCTGACTTGTGTGGCTCTCACCACGTTTTTTACCCAGAATCCCTTGCAAACCTTTAAACTTTGACTAAAAAAACACAATATCCCTCACATTTCTATGATAGAAAGTTCTGGAATTGGTGGGGAGTCAGAGACTTCCATCCACCCGGCAGTCCCCCTTCTATCCAGATTAAAATGGTACCTCACTTGTGTGGGTAGGGCTAGTCCCCACAACAGGACACAGCCAAAAACCCAATATGGACGTATGGCATTTTTCCACCGAAAACTGACCCTTTTTTCCCAATGTGGGTAGCTCTAGATTTTGGACCCTAGCTCGGCCAGCACCTATGGAAACCTAGCCAACCTGTACATTTTTGAAAACTATATACCTAGGGGTATTCAGGGTAAGATGACTTGCATGGTTCTCACCATGTTATTTTACCCAGAATCCCAGGCAAACCTCAAACTTTGACTTAAAAACACATTTTCCTCATATTTATGTGATGGAAAGTTCTGGAATCTGTCGGGAGTCACAAACTTCCTTCCTCCCAGCATTCCCCCAAGTCTCCTGATAAAAATGGTACATCACTTGTGCGGGTAGGCATAGTGCCCGCAACAGGAAATGATGAAATACAACATGGGCGCATCACATTTTCCATCGAAAACGGACCCTTTTTTTTCATTTGGGTAGCTATAGATTTTGGATCCTAGCTCAGCCGGCACCTAGGGAAACCTAGCCAACCTATACATTTCTGAAAACTAGACACCTCGGAGTATCCAGGGTGGGTTGACATGTGTGGCTCTCACCACGTTTTGTTGCCCAGAATCCCTTGCAAACCTCGAACTTTGACTAAAAAACACATTTTCCTCACATTTTTGTGATGGAAAGTTCTTGAATCTACAGGGTGCCACAAACTTCCTTCCACCCAGCATTACCCCAAGTCTCCTGATAAAAATGGTACCTCATTTGTGTGGGTAGGTGTGGCATCCTGCCTGTGGTGACATAGCATTGGCTGGTCTGTGGTCACTGGATTGGCCTGAGACCAGAAACCAAGGGAGTGGGGATTTGCTCCTGCCATCAAAACTGTTAGGTCACCAAGATTCCATGGCAGCCTCTCTGAGGTGACTGATTGTGTTCAAAGTTGCTTTGCAGTGGCTGAGGTGTTGAAATAAACTTAAAGTCATCTCCCAGTCTTGTGTATGGCGTTCCTTCATTTCATCCTAATTTCACACTGGCGACGATGGACAGGAAGTAAAAGAACAACTTCTACCTCACCTCAACATGCGGAAGGAAAGACCACAGCGGGCACTGTGACGGCTGCCAAGAAGCTGAAGCCGAGTGCAGTTGAAACTACAAGCCTGCCCGTATCTGGAGATTGGCTTGGGGTTCCAAAGCACTTATGCCTGCTGATTCACTTGTGGGGATCGTCAAACCATGAGTTACCCCCACACTCCTTCCCCACGGTGTGAATTAATAGGGGAGGCACCTACCTCAGTGACCCTGTGGTGTTTTACAGCCCGACCTGGCTCTGTGGGAGGTACGTGTTATAGGCAGTGAGTGCTTCAGCTGACTAGTCAGTTTCCCGAGGCGCAGCCGGCCTCCACTGTGCCCTGGGTCTGAGGCTAATAGGTAGACGGTGGAGGTTCTGGCTCTTTTCTGTTGCCCATCGAGGCTCCCAACTATCCTGCAGGAGTTTCCTGACCGGATGGGGAGGAGCGTGAGCCGCTGAGAAAGTGACTTTACTCTCTGTACGGTTTGTTCATCGTCTACACTATTCGACCTACCCTGCTTAAACATTGCCACCTGATGGTCTGTTGGTGGTACTGTAGACACTGAATATGTGTATTTTCTTCCAGTGATTCACGCCCTTACAAAGGAAAAGAGAAAAGTTTAAAAAAAATAAGGGTGGAGACTTGTTGGTGAGAAGACCAATAGGGGCAGTTACACTGCGGTCTCTGGTGGTTCCTTTCAGTGACCCACACACTGCAACTTTGGTAACTTAAGCCCTCACACAAGCTAAAAAGGAAAACGAAATAAGGGCAGCTACACTGCGGTCTCTGCTGGTGCCTCTTCAGTGATCCGCACACTGTGAAGTTGGCCCTTTAAGCCCACATATTCAGTCTTCCTTATCTGGCGAGTTTACTGCATATCTCATCAATGATTCACACTCTGTTTGTCAAGTGGTGAACAGCCCTTTCTGCAAGTCGCCATCTGGGGGTTTCCTGGAGGAGTCAAGGAACAGTGACATCGCCTAGTCCAACGGTGTGAAGAGCTGACATGCAGAGTGTCACACACCCTCCATTCCTTCTATCATGCCCAGGAGAACCTCCATTGAGGTGGAGCAAGTGGAAAAAGTTCTTTCATAACTATGCTTGAAAGGAAAATGGCTTTGTTGCGCCATTGCTTAGGTGTGGAAGGGCAGGAAAGAAAAGCACACGTGCCAGAGTTAGGGGTGAATTAAGCCAGGGGTTTGAATGAGTATGAGATAACCATAAAGAAGTTGGACAATTACTTTCTACCCTATATTAGCACCATATTGGAAAACATGCGAAAAGGTCACAGCAGGAAGGAGAAATTGTGAAAGACTATGTATCATCACTAAGGAAATTGTCTGCCACGTGCAACTTTAGGGCTAGTGCGGATGAGCACATTCGAGACCAATCCCTACTACATTGCGACATACAGAAAATTAGGGCAGAGTTATGGCTAAAAGACAATCCACCACTGAGTGAGGTGTTAATAGTTGCTAAACAGGCGGAGCTCATGCTGATGTGCGTACATGAGATAAAGAAGGACAACACAGACTCAAGCAAACAGGAGGTGCATGGAGGGTCCCCCGCGGTCCCCAACAGTTGCTGGTGGGTGGCCTGGGTGGGACCAGGGCACCCACAATAGAGGCCAGGTCCCGGGGGATGGGGTCCCCAGGGGCAAAATTGGCCCAGGAGGGGGGCCACCTCACGCCCCTCCCCTTATTTAAATAAATAAATAAATAAAGGCGTGGGCCCCGGGAGATGGTGTCCCCGAGGCTGAAATTGGCCCGGGAGGGGGGCCGCTCGGCCCCCTGCCTTTAATTTAAAAGAATTAATAAAAAAGGCTGATCCCCGGGGATGGGATTCCTAGGGCCGACATTAGCCCAGGGAAGGAAAGCCACGCAGCCCCCTGCCCTAATATGCCAGACCGGCTAGTCGCTGGAAGCCTGCCCCCTTTCACCACCACTCCGTAAACGAACCTCCTAGCACACAACTGGTTGGGGGATGAAGTCCCCTTGGCTGCAGAGGGTCCTTAAGGGCCAACAACCCCTCTTGTTACCTCCATTAAGTTCCACACAGGGGAATTGTTGAGAGGTAATCGGAGGCCCTGCCCCCTTCCTCCACCACTCTGCGAACGCGCCTCCTGGTGTACTACTGGGTGTGGGATGAAGTCCCCTTGGATCCTGAGGGTCCTTGGGGGCTAGGAACCCCTTCTGTTACCTCCAGTAAGTCCCACACAGTGGGATTGCTGAGAGTTCCTTGGAGGCGACTCCCCCTTTCTCCACCATCTGCAAACGCACCTCCTGGCACACTACCGGTTGGGGGATGAAGTCCACTTTACTCCTGAAGGTCCTTGGGGGTCAACACCCACCCTGTTACCTCCAGTATGCCCCACACAGCGAGATTACTGAGAGGTTGTCGAAGGCCATGCCCCCTTCCTACACCACTCTGCAAACGCACCTCCTGGTGCACTACTAGTTGGGGGATGAAGTCCTCTTGGCTCTTGAGGGATAGTGGGGGCCAACTACCCCTATGGTTACCTCCAGTAAGTCCCACACAGCTGGATTGGTGAGAGGTTGTTGAAGGCCAGGCCCCCTTTTCCCAACAGTCTGAGAAAATGCCTCCTGGTGCACAACTGGTTGGGGGATGAACTCCCCATTGGCTGCTGAAGATCCTTGGTGGCCAACTACCCCTCCTGTTGCCTCCAGTAAGTCCCACACAGCAGGATTGCTTGAAGGTCTTCGGAGGCCCGCCCCCTTTCTCCACAACTCTGCAAATGTGCCTCCTGGCGCACTACTGGTTGGGGGATGAAGTCCTCTTGGAAGCTGACAGTCCTTAGGGGCCAAGAAGCCCTCCTGTTACTGCTAGTAAGTGTGACACAGCGGGATTCGTGAGAGCTGGTCAGAGGCCACGCCCCCTTTCTCCACCACTACGACTACTAGTTAAAAAACCATAGAAATGCACTGAAAGAAAAGGTTACAGGGACGTCATAGTTAGGCTGACATTTGACTCGTACCAAAAGCTGAGCTAACTATAACTTACGCCCCCGCAATGCACTGCTTATGACCTCACATATTACTTCACCCATGACATGGTCAGTGACATCACTGATGACATCTCAAATAACATCACTGATGACATCATCCAGTGACTGTGAGTGTTTTTAAAAAGTTTATGAATGTTAAATATATATACCAAGGTGTATTGATGATCAGTGGGTGTATGAGTGCCTTTATGGATGATTCAGTGGATGCATGACTGACTGTATAACTCAGTGATTAGGTGTCTCAGTGAATGTGTGGGTGAGCGACTAGGTTGTGTGAATGTCTGTATCAGTCTGTCAGTTTGTGTCTAAGTGGTTGTATGGCTTGGTAAGTGGGTACATGAATGGCTGTATGGGTGATTGATTGGTTATCTGAGTACCTGTATTGGTGTATGAATGTCTGTGTGGGTGGGTGAGGGTGTGTGTGACTGCCT